>CM053563.1:13933727-13957200 GCA_028646485.1 Cryptoprocta ferox | reverse complement strand
TCTGTGGTTGCCTGAGTTGTTAATGTTAGCCATTCTGACAGGTGTGAGGTGGTATCTCATTGTGGTTTTGATTTGTATTTCCCTGATGATGAGTGATATTGAGCATTTTTTCATGTGTCAGTTGGCCATCAGGATGTCCTCTTCAGAAAAGTGTCTATTCATGTCTTTTGCCCATTTCTTTACTGGATTATTTGTTTTTTGAGTGTTGAGCTTGATAAGTTCTTTATAGATCGTGGAGACTAACCCTGTATCTGATATTCGTTTGCAAATATCTTCTCCCATTCCATCAGTTGCCTTTTAGTTTTACTGATTGTTTCCTTTACTGTGCAGAAGATTTTTATTTTGATGAGGTCCCGATAGTTCATTTTTGCTTTTGTTTCCCTTGCCTCTGGAGACGTGTTGAGTAAGAAGTTGCTGTGGCAAAGGTCAAAGAAGTTCTTGCCTGCTTTCTTCTCGAGGCTTTTGATGGCTTCTTGTCTTACATTTAGGTCTTTCATCCATTTTGAGTTTATTTTTGTGTATGGTGTAAGTGGCCCAGATTCATTTTTCTGCATGTTGGTGTCCAGTTTTCCCAGCAACACTTGCTGAAGAGACTGTCTTTATTCCATTGAATATTCTTTCCTGCTTTGTCAAAGATGAATTGGCCATACGTTCGTGGGTCCGTTTATGGGTTCTCTATTCTGTTCCATTGATCTGAGTGTCTGTTCTTGTGCCAGTACCATACTGTCTTGATGATTACAGCTTTGTAATACAGCTTGAAGTCTGGGATTGTGATGCCTCCTGCTTTGGTTTTCTTTTTCAAGATTGCTTTGGCTATTCGGGGTCTTTTCTGGTTCTATACAAATTTTAGTATTGTTTGTTCTACCTCTGTGAAGAATGCTGGTGTTATTTTGATAGGGATTGCAATTGAATATGTAGATTGCTTTGGGTAGTATTGACATTTCAACAATATTTGTTCTTCCTATCCAGAAGCATGGAATATTTTTCCACTTTTTTGTGTCTTCAATTTCCTTCATCAGCTTTCTATAGTTTTCAGTATATAGGTTTTTCACCTCTTTGGTTATGTTTGTTCCTAGGTAGTTTATGGTTTTTGGTGCAATTATAAATGGGATCAATACTTTGATTTCTCTTTCTGTTCCTTCATTGTTGGTGTAGAGGAATGCAACTGATTTCTGTGCATTGATTTTGTATCCTGCCACTTTGCTGAATTCCTGGATCAGTTCTAGCAGTTTTTTTGGTGTAATCTTTTGGGTTTTCCATATAGAGTATCATGTCATCTGCAAAGACTGAAAGTTTGACTTCCTGCTGGCTAATTTGGATGCCTTTTATTTCTTTGTGTTGTCTGGTTGCTGAGGCTAAGACTTCCAATACTATGTTGAGTAACAGTGGCAAGAGTGGACATCCCTGTCGTGTTCCTGACCTTAGGGGAAAAGCTCTGTTTTTCCCCATTGAGGATGATATTAGTGTTAGGTCTTTCATATATGGCTTTTATGATCTCGAGGTATGATCCTTCTATCCCTACTTTCTTGAGAGTTTTTATCAAGAAAGGATGCAGTATTTTGTCAAATGCTTTCTCTGCATCTATTGATAGAATCATGTGGTTCTTGTCCTTTCTTCTATTCATGTGATGAATCACGTTGATTGTTTTGCAGATATTGAACCAGCCCTACATCCCAGGTATAAATCCCACTTGGTCGTGGTGAATAATTTTTTTTTAATGTATTGTTGAATCTGGTTGGCTAATACCTTGTTGAGGATTTTTGCATCCATGTTCATCAGAGAAATTGGTCTATAGTTCTCCTTTTCAGTGGTGTCTTTGTCTGGTTTTGGAATCAAGGTAATGCTGGCTTCATAGAAAGAGTTTGGAAGTTGTCCTTCCATTTCCATTTGTTGGAACAGCTTCGAGATTAGGTGTTAACTCTTCCTTAAATGTTTGGTAGAACTCCCCTGGAAAGCCATCTGGCCCTGGACTCTTGATCACTAATTCGATTTCATTACTGGTTATGGGTCTGTTCAAATTTCTATTTCTTCTTGTTTTGATAGTGTATATGTTTCTAGGAATTTGTCCATTTCTTCCAGATTACCCATTTTATTGGCGTATAATTGCCCCTCATATTCTCTTACTATTGTTTTCATTTCTGCTGTGTTGGTTGTGATCTCTTCTTTCATTCTTGATTTTATTTATTTGGGTCCTTTCCTTTTTTTTTTTTTTTTTTTTTTTTTGATCAAACTGGCTAGTGGTTTATCAATTTTGTTAATTCTTTCAAAGAACAAGCTCCTGTTTTCATTGATCTGTTCTACTGTTTTTCTTTTCGTTTCAATGGCACTGATTTCTGCTCTAATCTTTATTATTTCCTGTCTTCTGCTGGTTTGGGGGTTTATTTGCTGTTCTTTTTCCAGTTATTTAAGGTGAAAGGTTAGGTTGTGTATCTGAGACCTTTCTTCCTTCTTTAGGAAGGCTTGGATTGCTATATACTTTCCTCTTATGATTGCTTTTGCTGCGTCCCAGAGGTTTTGGGCTGTGGTGTTAATCATTTTTATTGGCTTCCATGTACTTTTTAATTTCCTCTTTAACTTCTTGGTTAGCACATTCATTCTTTAGTAGGATGTTCTTTAGTCTCCAAGTATTTGTTACCTTTCCAAATTTTTTCTTGCGGTTGATTTCGAGTTTCATAGCATTGTGGTCTAAAAATACACACAGTGTGATCTTTGTACTGTTGAGGGTGGATTTGTGTCCCATGTGCACTGGAGAAAAATGTATAGTCCACTGCTTTAGGATGAAATGTTCTGAATATATCTGTTAAGTCCATCTGGTCCAGTGTGTCATTCAAAGCCATTGTTTCCTTGTTGATTTTCTGTTTAGATGATCTGTCCATTGCTGTAAGTGGAGTGTTGAAGGCCCCTACTATTATGGTATTATTAGAAATGAGTTTATGTTTGTGACTAATTGATTTATATATTTGAGAGCTCTCACATTGGGAGCATAAATTCCAATTATTAGGTCTTCTTGGTAGATAGACCCCTTCATTATGATTTAATGCCCTTCATCTCTTGTTACAGTCTTTATTTTAAAGTCTAGATTGTCTGATATAAGTATGGCTACTCCAGCTTTCTTTTGTCAACCATTAGCATGACAGATGGTTCTCCATCCCCTTACTTTCAATCTGAAGGTGGCTTTAGGGCTAACGTGGGTCTCTTGTAAACAGCATATAGATGGATCTTGTTTTCTTATCCATTCTGTTACCCTTTGTCTTTTGATTGGAGCATTTAGTCCATTGATGTTTAGAGTGAGTACAGAAAGATATGAATGTATTGCCATTATGTTTCTTGTACACTTGGAGTTTCTGGTGGTGTTCTCTGGTCCTTTCTGGTCTTTGTTGCTTTTGGCCTTTTTTTTCCTTTTTTTTTTTCTTTTTCCATCTTTTCTACCCTCAGAGAGTCCCCTTTAAAATTTCTTGCAGGGCTGGTTTAGTGGTGAGAACTCCTTTAATTTTTGGTTGTCTGGGAAACTTTTAATCTCTCCTTCTATTTTTTTTAACATTTTTGTTTATTTTTGAGAGAGAGAGAGTGAGCAGAGGAGGGCAGAGAGAGAGGGAGACACAGAATGTGAAGCAGGCTCCAGGCTCCGAGCTGTCAGCTCAGAGCCTGACGCGGGGCTCGAACTCACAAACTGCGAGATCATGACCTGAGCTGAAGTCGGCTGCTTAACCAACTGAGCTACCCAGGCGCCCCTCTCCTTCTATTTTGAATGACAGCCTTCCTGGATAAAGAATTCTTGGTTGCATAGTTTTCCAATTCAGAACATTGAATATATCCTGCCACTCTGGATATAGTCTGGCCTGCCAAGTTTCTGTGGATAGGTCTGCTGCTACACTTATGTGTCTACCCTTGTAGGCTTTTCTCCCCTTGCTGCTTTCATGATTCTTTCCTTGCCGGAGTATTTCATGAATTTGACTATGATTTGCCTTGTTGATGGTGGGTTTTTGTTGAATCTTGTGGGAGTCCTCTGTGCTTCCTGGATTTTGATGTCTGTGTCTTTCCCCAGGTTAGGAAAGTTTTCTGCTCTGATTTGCTCACATAACCCTTCTACCCCTTTTTCTCTCTCTTCATCATCTGGGACCCCTATGATTCTGCTCTTGTTTTTTCATGAGTCACTGATTTCTCTTGTTCTTAAATTGTGCTCTTTTGCTTTAGTCTCCCTCTTTTTTTCTGCCTCATTATTCTCCATAAGTTTGTCCTCTATATCACTGATTCGCTGCTCTGCCTCATACCTCCTTGGCGTTGTGGCATCCATTAGAGATTGCAGCTCAATTATAGCATTTTTATTTCATCCTGACTAGCTTTTATTTCTTTTATCTCCAGAGAAAGGGATTCTAATCTATTTTGAACCCCATCTAGTATTCTTATTACTGTGATTCTAAATTCTGGTTCAGACATCTTGCTTGTATCTGTGTTAAGTCCCTGGCTGTTGTTTCTTCCTGCTCTTTCTTTTGGGGTAGATTCCTTTGTTTCATCATTTTCAGGGATGAAAAGGAATTCATAAGGTAAAAAAAATTAAAATTAAAAAATTAAAAACAACACACACTCAAAAAAATCAAATAAATGATGCTAGATCCTAGGTGTGTTTTGGTCTGGGTGTGGAAAGGAGCTTGATAGATTAGAGAAAAAAGGGAAAAAGAAAAAAATTTGAAAATTTGAAAAAATGAATACAATGGAATAGAATAAAATGAAATGAAGTAAAATAAAACTTGAAAATTTCACAAAAAAATGAAAAATATAGAAAAAATTAAATATTTTCAATGAAAACTGAAAATAAGTTTTTTCTCTGTATTCAAGAAAAAGATAAGTGAATAGATGGACCAGTGAACAGACTGAAATATGATTGAAAGTACATCGTTTTCCCCTAGAAGTCAAACTATGAAGCATTTTATAGTCCGTAAACTAAGCAGGCAGAGACTTGTAGAGTTCCTGAAGAGCAAGGTTGGCCCAGTTGGGTGGGGCTTATGTAATGGCTCCGTTCTCCACTAGATGGTGCTGCTTAGCTTACTGGGGTGGATTGTTGTGGTGCTTGTAGGTGTGTATGTGCATGCATGGGGGGGGGGTGAAAATGGAGTCACCTAGCTCCCCAGTCTCTAGTATCAGAACTCTGTTCTCCCTGATCAGAAATTGTGTACCCATCCTTTGTCTCTGGCTTCCATCCACTCCCTGCTTTTACACTGTCTGCCATCAGGTCGCTAGGCAGCACCTCCCTCCTGAGTTTTATCGCAGATGCGGCTATGTTTCCCGACCCCTCACTTCTGAGGAGCTGCGGCTTTGACCCCTTCTGACCCTCTGTGGGAGGGTCTCACTGAGCAATGGCTGGGTGCCAGTCGCACCCAGGAATGTTCTCGGGACTGGGCTGCTGCTGATGCCCAGAGACTGCAGCTGGGTGCCAGCCCGTCCCAGAAAAAGTTCACATGATCATGAAGCAGTAGCATTTCAGGGATTATGGAAAATCACAACACAATTCTGGCACCAGGCTTCACCCTTAATGATCTTGTTCCAGCACCAGGGAATATGGTTGTTTCTGGGGTCTGCTGGGACCTTTGCCTGTGGGGTGGCCGCACAGCCTCTACCAAATGTGCTCCCAGCAGGGGAACCGCCTCTCCCCATGTGGCCTGAGGACCCCCTGGACTTCACTCTGCTCCTGGTGATTCACCCTTCCCACCAGAGCACTACCAGGTATCGAGCTGCCGAGTTTCAGACTCTGTGATCCCCGTTTATAGAATCTTAATGGAATTTAAACCCTCTCCTTTCTCCTTTCTCCCTTTTTAGTTTAGTCCCTGTGGCTGTTTCCACTTTTCCACTTTCTTTCCAGCTGCTTTTGTGGGGGATGCTTTCCCCATACTCTGAGCCTACCCACCCCACCCCCGTCTCCATACTCTCTCCACAAGCAAAAACAGCTCCCTGCCCTCCACAGCTTCTCTCTCCCCCAGTTCACCTCTCTGCACCACATACCTGCTGAGTTCTGTGGTTCAGGTTGTGCCGATTGTTGTGTTAATCCTCAAATCAGTTTTCTACGTGTGCAGGATGGTTTAGTGTTGATCTGGCTGTATTTCACGGACAAGAGACGCAAAAAAACTTCCATGCTGTTCTGCCATCTTGGCTCCTCCCTCTGATTCCTGTTTTTTAATTCATAAGTTTAGTTCATTTACATTTAAAATGGTTAGTGATAATGCAGGACTCATTCTGCTATTTTGCTATTTTCCATATGTCATTATGATCTTTGTTCCTCAACTCTTCTAATACTTTTTTTTTTCTAGTGTACCATTTTTATTCCTCTTTATTTCTTTTTAGTCTAGTCTTTAATTACTTAGGTTACTTTGGATATTACAGTTAACACTCCTAACTATACCAATCTACACTGAATTGATATCAAATTAGTTTGATAAGACATTACCTCTGCTCCTGTCCAGCTCCATTTCAAATTTTTGTTGAAATTTCACAAATCACATCTTTATATATCACGTGCCCATTGACACAGATTTAGAATTATTATTTTACACATTTGTCTTCTTAATCATGTAGGAAATAAAAAGAGATAAATTAGAAATACAGTAACCCTAGCTTTCATATATACAGCTATGCAGTTACCTTTGTTGGTAATCTATTTCTTTGTAGGACTCTGAGTTACCATCTCATGTCATTTTACTTCAGCCTTTAGAACTCCCTTTAGCATTTCTTGCAGGGAGGTCTAGTAGAGATCAATTCTCTTGCCTTTTGTTTATCTTAGTTTTTCCTTCAATTTCTCTGAAGGGCAGTCTTGCCAAGAGAGACTTGGTTGAAAGGGGTTTTTCCTCCCAGCACTTTAATTTTTCATCCCATTGCTTTCTGGGCCAGATGGTTTCTCATGAGAAATCAGCTGTTAATTTTATTGACGATCCCTTGTCTGTAACAAGTCTCTCCTTTCTTGCTGATTTCAAGATATTCTGTCTTTCAACAATTTTATTATACTGTGTCTTGGCATGGACCTCTGAGATTATCTACCTTAGAGTTCATTGAGCTTCTTCAATGTATAGTTTCAGGTCTTTCATGAAATTTGGGACACTCAGTATGGCTCACTCATATGGATGGCAGTTAATACCAGCAGTTGATTACCTCAGCTGGTACATTTGACAACAACACCTACATATGACCCCAGGGTGGCTTTGGGTTTTTTGTTTTGTTTTTTGTTTTGATGGTGGTTGGGTTCCAATATGGAGCTTCCCAAGACTGGGTGTTCCAAGACAACTAGGCAGAAGCTATAGGCTTCTTATAACCTAGCTTCAGAAATCACAGAATATTACTTCTGCCATAATCTATTGGTCAAGCAAACCATTAAGAACATCCCAGATTCAAGAGTCAGAGAATTAGAGATCTCTTCACAATGAGAAAAATGTCAAATGACTCCTGGTTCATTTTTAATCCATCATTGATACCTTGTTTATTCTAAGAGAGTTGCTTCCAGAGCAAGCAAATGACAAAGAAGAAATGTCATGGGTAGGTCTGACATCTCATGCATGGGTAGGGTAGGATTTGGGAGTGTGTGCACCTCTACTAATGGAAGGAAAGGCCCTGCATTAAAGACAGAGATACAGGGAACTCAGGGGTGAAAAAGAAAAAATATCCTGCCTCCCCGGGATAAGAGAAAAAAGTGCTACCTCAGTTATGCTCCTTGGAACGTGAAGGGGAAGGAAGAATAAGGATGGCTTCTAGGAAGTCAGAATATTTGAGCCTCTGATATGGCTAAAGCCTCCATCATCAAGGCTCATCTTCACTTTCCAGGTACCCGGTATGCAACCATGTGTTGAAGGCTCAGGGGAGAGAACACTGCCTGCCACTCTTGTAGGTCGGTAAGTGTGAGAATGTTCTGGATGAGGCAGTTGAAGCTGCATGCCATATGGAATACACATAACCACGTTATTAAATATAACTTATTAAGTAACCTTCTAATTTAGCCAAATGATTTTACTCTGAAGAATATCTAACTCACTTTTCACCAAGAATCCCTACTCACCCCCTACACCCAAATACTGTGCATCTTGTCTTTACTAATAATTGCTACCAATTCTTGGTGCAGTTCGCTTAGGTCTTTTTCCAATTTGATTCTCACAGAAACCCCATTTTACAAATAAGGAAACTGAGCCTTAGAGATGTAATTTTTTTCCCAAGGACATGGAGAAAATGACATACCAAGGAATCAATTTCATATCTAGTTGGTGCCACCGTATAGTTACTATACAATGTTTTATCCTTAAGACTCAATAAAACATCTATTTGTCATAAGGATGGTCTATATGATTAATTCAGCAATTTTGTAGTAATTATCCCTCCCTGCCTAGGAATATATCTTCTACCACTGTTGGTGTAAATAGGTACTTAAACATATTTAATGCATGAAACTCCAATCCAAGATGGTGATGTAGGAAGACATTGAACTCACTCCACAAACAGACCAGATCAATACCTACTTACAGATCATTTCCTCCTGAAGAACTGAGGGATGACTGAACAGCTTCTTCAAAACAAAAGACAGAACAACAACAGAAAATAGCAAGAGAGACTGAGACATGGTAATGTCCAAACAATGAAGTGAACTGCAGTGCAGAGGGATAGTGCAGAGGGACCAGAAGCAGATTCATGTGCCCTGGGGCACAAATAAAAAGCCATGGCTTAAAAGAGCAACTACTACATAAAAGATCCAGCCCTAGAATGCCACCAAACAGCGGAAGAGTGGCTGGAACTCTCTCCAGGTTAGAGGGGCTGGTGAGCACCATGGTTTATACTACTCTTTCACCTTGAGAGTACAGACTGCAGCAGGGTCCAGATGACATAGCTGGCCTATCACCTCAGCGAGCCCCTCGTTCCTAGCCTACACCAGCCCCAGGTACACTGGGGCATGGAAAAAAAGCCACAACTGATTTTTTTAAGTTTATTTATTTATTTAGAGAGCGGGGAAGGGGCAGAGAGAGAAGGAGAGGGAATCTCAAAAAGACTCCGCACTTAAAAATGTGCATAGCCCAATGCAGGGCTCGAACTCACAAATTGAGATCATGACCTGAGCCGAAATTAAGAGTCAGATGTTTCACTGACTGAGCCACCCAGGTGCCCCAAGAAAGCCACAATTTAAAAGAGCAACTAAGGGGAGTGCCTGGGTGGCTCTCTCTCAAAATAAATAAATAAACTTAAAAAAAAGAAAAGACTGATAGATCTCAACACCCAGAACAGAAATACTCCGACTGAAAAATGGGCAGAAAACATGAATAGACATTTCTCCAAATAAGATATACAGATGGCCAACAGACACATGAAAAAATACTCTACATCACTTACCATCAGGGAAATGCAAATCAAAACTACAATGAAATATCACCTCACACCTGTCAGAATGACTAAAATCAACAATACAAGAAACAGAAGGTGTTGATGAGGATGTAGAGAAAATGGAACATTCATGCACTGTTAATAGGAATGCAAACTGGTGGAGCCACTGTGGAAGACAGTATGGAGTTTCCTCAAAAAATTAAATACAGAACTACCCTACAATTCAGCAATCACACTACTGGGTATTTACCAAAAAAAAAAAAAAAAAAAAAGAACGAAACAAAACAAAAAACACTAATTCAATGGGATACATGCACCCCCTATGTTTTGAGCAGGCCAAGTGTCCATCAATAGATGAATGGATAAAGAAAATATGATATATCTACAATGGAATATTATTCAGCCATAAAAAGAATGAAATCTTGCCATTTGCAATAATGTGGATGGAGCTAGAGAGTAAAATGCTAAATGAAATAGAGAAAGACAGATACCATATGATTTCACTCATGTGGAATTTAAGAAATAAAAGAAACAAGCAATGAAAAAAATAACAGAGACAAACCAATAAACAGACTCAACTATAGAGAACAAACTGATGGTTACCAGAGGGGAAGTGGGTAGGATGATGGGTGAAATAGGTGATGATGATTAAAGAGTTCACTTATAATGATGAAAAAAAAATTTTTTAATGTGCTAGGAGAATTGGACAGCTACCTGCAAAAAAAAAACAAACCCACATAATAGAAATGGAATAAAGACCTAAATATGAGAACTGAAGCCACAAAACTCCTAGAAGAGACCACAGGCAGTAATTTCTCTGATATCGATCATAGCAACATTTTTCTAGATATGTCTCATAAGGCAAGGGAAACAGAAAGAAAAACTATTGGGAGTACATCAAAATAAAAAGCTTTTGCAAAGTGAAGGAAACCAACAAAACAAAAAGGCAACTTACTGAATGGGAGAAGATATTTGTAATGATATATATGATATGGAGTTAATACCCAAAATATATAAAGAACTTATACAATCCAAACCGAAAATACAAATAATCCAATTAAAAATGGGCAGAGGACCTGAATAGACATTTTTCCAAAGAAGGTAATACAGATGGCCAACAGACATATGAAAAGATGCTCAATATTACTAATCATCAGGGAATTGCAAAACAAAACCACAATGACCTTACACCTGTCAGAATGGCCAAAATAAAAAAGGCAAGAAATAACAATTGTCGGCAAGGATTTGAAGAACAAGGAACACTTGTGCCCTCTTGGTGGGAATGTAAATTGGTACAGCCACTCTGGAAAACAGTATGGAAAGTCCTCAAAAAATTAAAAATAGAAATACCTTATAATCCTATAATTCCATTACTGGGTATTTACCCAACAAAAACAAAACACTAATTCAAAAAGATATATATACCCTTATGTTTACTGCAGCATTGTTTACAATAGCCAAGATATAAACCAACCCAAGTATCCATCAATGGATAAATGGATAAGTATACATACACCTGCGCACATGGAATATTCCCCAGTCATAAGAAGGATGAAATCGTGCCACCTGTGATAACATGCATAGAACTAGGTGATATTATTCTAAGTGAAATCAGTCAGACAAGAGAAAGACAAATAGCACATGATTTCACTCATAAGTATAATCCAGAAAACAAAATGGGGTGCCTAGGTGGCTCAGTCAGTTAAGCGTCCGACTTTGGCTCAGATCATGATCTCACTGATCATGAATTCAAGCCCACACGGGGGTCTCTGCTGTCAGCACCAAGCTGGCTTCAGATCCTCTGTCTCCATTTTTGTCTGCTCCTCCCCTGCTCATGCACGCATATTATGTTTTAATAAACATTAAAAATTTTTAAACAAAACAAAAAGAAAGATCAGATCTATAAATACTGAGAACAAAATGATGGATGCCAGAAGAGAAAAGGGAGGGAGGATGGGCAAAATGGTTGAACGGGAGGAGATACAGGCTTCCAGTTATGGACTGAATCAGTCACAGGAATAAAACATTAGAGCATAGGGAAGGAATACAGTCAATGGTACTGTAATATTGTTGTGTGGTGGCAGATGGTAGCTACACTCATGGTAAGCACAGCATAACATATAGTTATTGAATCACTATATTGTATACCTTAAACTAATATAACATTATGTGTCAACTATACTTAAATTAAAAAAAATTTTTTTAATTATTTACTTCAAGAGAGAGAGGGAGCATGTAAGTGGGGAAAGGGCAGAGACAGAGCAAGAGAATCCCAAGCAGGTTCCACACTGTCAGCACAAGGTCTGACACAGGGTTCGATCCCACAAACTGTGAGATTATGACCTGCCTGAACTGAAATCAAGAGCAGGACAGTGAGCCACCCAGGCACCTCATACTTTGATTTTTTAAATGTAAATACAAAAAAATGGCAAAATATTTGAAAAGATATGTTATCAAAGAATATATACAGATGGCAAATACCATCAAGATGTTCAACATCTTAACAACATCAGTTATTAGGGAAATGTAAATTAAAACCCCATGAGATACCTAATGTCCCTATTATAGTGTGTATAAAAAGACTGACCATACCATGTGTTGGCAAGGATGTGGAGGAACTAGTTCTTTCATACAGTACTTTTTGGAATATAAAATGGTAAACCACCTTGGAAAACAGTTTAGAAAACTTTTTAAGTATTTTGTAAGTTAAACATGTAACTACCATATGACTGAAGCATTCCACTCCTAGATATTTACCAAGAGAAATGAAGGCACATATCTATACCGAGACTTGTACAAATGTGCAAAACAACTATATTTATAATAGCCAGATCCTAAGGAAAGAAAAAAACAAAATTGCATCAATAGGTAAATGGATAAATTGTAGTATCTACACAGTGGAATTCCATTCATCAATAAAAAGGAATGGATTATTGCCACATGGATGGATCTCAAAATAATTACGCTGAGTAAAAGCGTTTATAGCAGCGCTATCAACAATAGCCAATTATGGAAAGAGCTGTCCATCAACTGATAAATGGATAAAGAAGATGTGGTGTGTGTGTGTGTGTGTGTACGTGTACAGACATACATACACAAAGGAGTACTACTCAGCAATAAAAAAGAATGAAATCCTGCCATTTGCAGCAATGTGGATGGAACTAGAGGGTATTTAAGTCAGAGGAAGATAGCATATGATTTCACTCATGTGGAATTTGAGAAACGGAAGAGGTGAACTTATGGGAAGGGAAGAAAAAAAAACAGAGGGAGGCAAACCATAAGAGACTCTTAAATACAGAGAACAAACAGGGTTGCTGGAGGCAGGGGAATGGGTTAAATGGGTGATGGGCATTAAGGAGGGCACTTTTCAGGATGAGCATTGGGTGTCATATGTAAGCGATAAATCACTGGGTTCTACTCCTGAAGCCAAGACTAGTTATGTTGGTTAACTGTATGTTAACTAACTTGAATATAAATTTAAAAAAAGAAAGAAAACACCATATATATATATATATATATGTATGTGTGTATATATATATGTGTGTGTGTGTGTATATATATATGTGTGTATGTGTGTGTGTGTGTGTGTGTGTATATATATATATATATATATATATATATATATATATATGAAGGAAGCCAGAATAAAGGATAGTACTTATCATAAGTTTTCCATTTATGGAAAACTTTAGGAAATGCAAATCTATTGGGAGAGAACAGGGATTTGGGAGGAAGTACAGGGTGATAGGTGGGTAGGATTACAAAGGAGCACAAGGAGGGGTGCCCGGGTGGCTCAGTCGGTTGAGCGTCCGGCTTTGGTTCAGGTCATGATCTCACAGTTCATGGGTTCAAGCCTCGTGTCAGGCTCTGTGCTGACAGCTAGCTAAGAGCCTGGAGCCTGCTTCAGATTCTGTGTCTCCCTCTCTCTCTGACCCTCCCCTGCTCATGCTGTCTCTCTCTCTCAAAAATAAATAAAAAACATAAAAAAAATTTTCAAAGGGGCACAAGGAAACTTTCAGAGGTAATGGATATTGTTAGCAATCTTGTGATGGTTTCACATGTGCATACATATGTCAAAATGTATCAACTTGTACATTTAAATAGTGTAGTTTATATTTGTTAATTATACAATAAAGATAAAAAACATCCTCACCATATGACTCTTTCATTATAAATTCTACATTTTCAAGTCTGTATTCAGAACAAATAGGTTTCCAAGTTTTCTCCCATCCACAAAGCCAAAAAACTACACCTGCAAGGGAACTGGTGACACCAGCCTAGGTGACAAGAGCAAGGAGGCATGGAAATGAAATAAGTAATTCTGAATAATGTATAGTAATAGAAAAGAAAGAAATAACAACAAAGGGGACATTTAAAAAATAAAATATTAGGAGCCACTATACACAATTAACTTTGAAAGCCAAAATGAATTGGACGAATTATTTAAAATACCAAACTAGGTACAAGCATAAAAATAACACTAGAATGTATCAATAACCTTTAAAGGAATTTAAATAGTAATCAAAGCCTACTTCTCATTCAGGTAAATTTTATTCTAGGACTATAAGAACGGTTCAACCCACCAAAAGCCAACCTGAATGATTCCTCACATTAATGGGGTAAAAGGATAAAAATACAATCATCTCAATAGGTGAATACTGAATTGATTCAAGAACTAGTCACCGAAAAACAAAAAAACCTCTAACAAATTACAGATAAAAGAGATCTTTGATAATTAGATACAACTTACCAAAGGTATTTCATAATGAAGAAATTTTAGAGTCAGTCTTTTAAACATAAATACAGAACAAGAATGACCACTACTGTAACATATTACTAGATTCCTGAACAATGCTCTAAGACAATAAGATGTGCAAGGACTAGAAAGGAATAAAACTATCAATGTTTGAAGAAATAAAGATCATCTACTTAGATAATCCAATCAAATCAATATGTAAACTATTAGACAATTAAGAGAATTTAGCTAGTTTGCTGGATTCAAGATTATTTTATTAGAAACAAGAGCATTTCTCTACATGAGCAATGAGTATCTAGGAAGTAACACAAAACACAAAAATCTCTTTGGAAAAACTTTTGAATTCTTACAGGAGAAATTTTGAATAAAGATAAAGATATTCTATGTTCTTGAATCAGATGACATAACAAAATAAAGATATCAATTTTCTCCAAATTAATATATAAATTCAAAGAGATTCCCAAGAAGATTCCAGTGGGACTTTTGAGTTATCTTAACATCTTATTCCAAACTCTGTTTAGAGGAATAAAATCCATGAATAGCTAAGTCAACTGTGGAAAAGAAAATCAAGAAGCGACTTGCCTTACCAGATTAAAAACAAACTATAAAGCTGTATGTAGTAATGAAAATGGCATTGTACTGGCATAAGATCAGACAACTAGACTGTGCAGAAAAGAATTTAACCTTGCCCAAAAAGAGTGCTGGCCTTTTCTCTTGGCTTCCAGGAGTCTAGGCCCTTGTGTGATAAGAAAAACAACCTTTGAGGAAAACAACTTTGGTTTTCTGAGGTGCTGGCTAGGCATTTTACAGTATGATAACCCTTCTCACACTCAGAGTCTAAACATTTGGATAAGGACTTGAGTTTAGAATGCCAAACATAAGTTCCCACTTTACTTTTCGAGAGCACCTTTTTAAATAACCACTTAGAGGTAAGCCTGTGAAAAGTTAGTGACCTCCACCCCAACCACCTGGTAAGTAACAGGTGCTCACCACCCTGCTCATTATCTCCTGCTTGCTCCTAATCTGGGACGGAGGACTCCCCTTCCCCCTGGCTCAACTTCACCCCTTCACTTCTGGGATCCATAAATGATAATAAATCTTGTGACTCTGTTTCCTTTATGTGAGGGTACTGAAACTACACTTTGAATCAAAATGAACCCATGGGTCCCATTTCCCCAGAAGGGGAGCTTGGATGCTGAAAGAACTACCTATCAATTCCATGTGGGTGGCTTGTGCCACCTCATTCATCAGGTCATAATCTTCATATTCTTAATTCAACACACTAGTTCCATCTTCTCGACATACCTTTGAATGTCATACATAGTAGGAATATCTTTGCCTAGGGGCTTTAGATCACACTAGAGAGTCTAACAATGTGATTTAGAGTGGGAGTTTCGGGGATGCGGGCTCAGTCATCCTCGGGAGGGGTTGGAGACAAGAGACTCAGATCTACCACATGCACAATCAGTCATGCCTATGTGCTAGGGCCTCAGTATGAACTCTGAACACAAAAGCTCAGGTGAACTCCCCTGGATGCAATACACTCTGTGTATTATTACACATCAATATTGGAAAAACACTGTCTTGACCTCATAGGGAAAGGACAACAGAAGCTTTACATCTGGTCCTTTTCCTGGACTCATTTCTATGCACTTCTTCCTCTGACTGATTTTAATCTATATCCTTTCCCTGTAATAAGTCATACCTGTGAATATAAAAGCTTTCAGTGAGTTCTGAGCTTATCTAGCAAATTATGAGAACTGAGGGTAGTTTTAGGAATCCCCAACTTGGAATTAGTATTGGAAGTAAGTGTGATTTTGTGTGGACTCTTTCCTCTAACTTAATAGTTGCTAACTTTCTGTAGGAGAGGGTGTTCAGGAGGCTATGACAGCCAGTTGACCCATGAATGGACCCAGACAATTGGAGGCTCCTTATTTCCTCCCTATCGTTGGAATGTACATTCCACCACTTTTCCCATATAAAAGCTACTTCAAGGACAAGCCTTGAGAGAGTCATGTGTTACTGATACCATCTGGATGTTTAATGTTTATTAAACAAAGGACCCCAAAGTTACCAGAAAAAAAAAAATGATAGGCTAAGAGAAGATATTTGTAACATATAACACTAACATAACTATCAACTAGACTATCAAGTAGAATACACAGCTAAGCCATACAAACCAAAAAGAAAAAGATGAATACCTCGGTTAAAAAAAAAAAAAAAAGATATGAGAAGTCAATTTACAGAATGGGAAAACCAAATAGTTAACAAGTCAAATAAACAATATTTGAACTTTTCAATAATCAGATAAATAAAACTTAAACAAGATACCAATTATACTTACCTGATTGTGAAGAGTTAGAAAGCTAGATAAATGCCAGATGTTGGTTAGTAGTGTTGTAAAGAAGAACTCCTATATGCTACTGGTAGGAATATCCAGCCCTTCTGGAGAGTGGCCTGGCAGTTTTTAGTCAAATTAAGCACAAGTGAGCCCTATGATACAGCAATCCCATTCCCAGGTATATAACCCTGAGAAATGTTTACATTTCCATAAGAGAGAGATATAAGAATTTTAATGAGTCTAATGTTTGTTGTGTTGTTGAAGGGGTGGTGTTTGATGGTGGGAGAGAGGCAATCTAGTATCCATCACTCAGGTAGTGGGCAAAAAAGTTGCCCACTTGGCAGTTAAATAAAGGAGCAGTTAAACTTGGAGCAGTTAAATAAAGGAACTAGACATGGTTTTGCTGGGTAGTAGAAGTTTAACACCAAACAGAATCTGATTAAAAAATGGGCAAAAGACTTAAATAGACATTTTTCCAAAAAACAACATGATGGCCAACAAACACATGAAAACATGCCCAATATCATTAGTCATCATGAAAATGCAAATCAAAACCACAATTAGATACCATCTCACATCAGTCAGAGTGGCTAATATCAAAAAGACAAGAAATTTAACAAGTGCTGGTGAGAATGTAGAGAAAAAGGAGCGCTTGTACACTGTTGGTAGGAATGGAAATTGGTGTAGCCAGTATGGAAAACAGTGTGGAGGTTCTTAAAAAAATTAAAAAGAAAAATACCATACAACCTAGTAATTCCATTTCTGGATATTTACCAAGGAAAACGAAAACACTAATTTGCAAAGATATATGCACCCCTATGTTTATTGCAGCATTATTTACAATAGCGAGGATATGGAGGCAACCTAGGTGTCCATAGATGGATAAAGAAGATGTGGTATAAAAAGAATACAAAAATACTAATTCAAAGGAATACATGCACCCTGATATCAACAGCAAAATTATGGAAAGAGCCCAAATGTCTATCGATTGGTGAATGGATAAAGAAGATGTGGTGTGTGTGTGTGTGTGTGTGTGTGTAATGGAATATTATTCAGCCATAAAAAAGAAAGAAATTTTGCCATTTGCAACAACATGGATGGAGCTAGAGAGTATCATGCTAAGTGAAATACATCAGAGAAAGACAAATACCATATGATTTCACTCATATATGGAATTTAAGAAATAAAACAAATGAGCAAAGAGGGAAAAAAAAGAGGCAAAATAGGAAACAGACTCTTAACTATAGAGAAGTGATGTTTACCAGAAAGGAGGTGGGTAGGGGGATTCGTTTAAATAGGTGATGGGGATTAACAAGGGCAACTGTGGTGAGCACCGAGTGTTGTATGTAAGTGTTGAATCACTAAACTGTACACCTGAAACTAATATTACACTATAGGTTAACTGGAATTCAAATAAAAACTTAAAAAAAAAAACATGTGGTATATATACACAATAGAATGCTACTCAGCCATAAAAAAAGAATGAAGTCTTACCATTTGCAACAACATGGATGGACCTTGACAACATCATGCTAAGTGAAATAAGAGAAAGACAAATACCATATTATTTCACTGATCTGTGGAATCTAAAAACAAAACAAACAAAAAATAGAAGCAGACTCATAAATACAGAGAACAAGCTGGTGGTTGTCAGAGGAGAAAGGGAAAGGGGGCTAGGCAAAATAGGTGAAGGGGATTAAGAGATACAAACTTCCAGGGACCTAGCTGGCTCAGTTGGAAGAGCACGTAACTCTTGATCTTGGAGTCATGAGTTCAAGCCCCACATTGGGTGTAGAGATTACTTAGATAAATAAATAAACTTAAAAAAATATTTTAAAAAAAGAGGTACAAACTTCCAGTTATAAAATAAGTCACGGAAATGAAAAGTACAGTATAGAGAATACAGTCAATAATATTGTAATAGCTTTGTATCATGACAGATGGTAACCACTTATTGTGGTATTTCATAATGTATATTATTGCCAAATCACTATGTTGTACACCTGAAACTAGTATGTCAGCTACACTTCAACTAAAAAAAATAAAAAGAACATAGTGCTAAATTCAAAGGGGAAAGTTATGTGATTCACACTGCCAAGAAGAGAATCAATGGGAATTTATAAGAAATTTTTGAAAAAATAAATTATTTTTTAAGTTTATTTATTTATTTTTGAGAGAGGGAAAGAGAGTGCACACAGGGTAGGTGTAGAGAGAAAGGGAGTGAGAAAAATCCTGAGCAGGCTCCACATTGTTAGCGGGGAAACCCGACATGGGGCTCAAACTCACAAACAATGAGTGCATGACCTGAGCCAAAACCAAGAGTCAGATGCTTAACCCAGGCACCCCCAAAATAATTACTTTTAATTTTTTTAAAAAGGAATTTTCATGAAATAAAACGTTAAGGATGTTTCCTATAATTCTCATAAACTTTTCATCTTTTACATGACACAAATACACAGTGAAACAAACTAAATAAGCACTTATTTCGTATCTATTGTGATTCATCCAAGGACACATTTTTTTCACAAAGATATCTGAAATTAGGATTAATTTATAGCCAGTGGTGTATCATGGCTAGCAGTGTTTTTCTTTGTGATTTTTCTTTCTCAGAGGCACAAAAATCAATGGGGCATCACATTGTCAATGGCATCTTAGCTTCAATGAAATATTAGTAATCAGCAGTAACATTACTATGTGCAAGACTTTACACTGGTAAGGAGCTGATAATCTAGGAAGACAGGATATATACATAAAACTTAGATGAATAAACATAAAATAAATAATAAAAATAAAAAATTTAAAAAGAAGTTTAAAATGTATATTGTGCAATATTCTTTATGTAAATTAAAAGTGAAAGCAACAAAAAACAAGAACATTTGTGGTTCGTTTTTTTATAAGGAGATAAGGACATAGCGAGTTTGAATGGATTAGAGATGGAAATTAAAGGAATTCTGTACATCTGTTTTTCTTTTTTGAAGACAACCATCATGTACTTTTTTTTAAATGCTTATTTATTTTTGAGAGAGAGAGAGAGCATGAGTAGGGAAGGGGCAGAGAGAGAGAGAGAGAGAGAGAGAGAGACATGGAATCGAAAGCAGGCTCCACACAAGCAGTGCAGAGTCCGACGCAGGGCTCGAACTTACAAACCATGAGATCATGACCTGAGCCAAAGTCGAACGCTTAACTAACTGAGCCACCCAGATGCCCCTGTGTACCTGAGTTTTAAAAAAATGACACCTCTGTATTTTTAAATGTTACAAAGGCATGTATAATCTCAAAGAAATTATTTTAAATGGAAAAAATCACTATGATAAATATTTTTAATGCAGTAGAAGGCTTTGAGAAAGGAAAAATGTACCTGATCTAGCTCTGGGCAGGCCATGAAGCATTCTCTGAGTAAATATAGACAGATTAAATAAACCCCATGTGGGGTGCAATGAGTGGCTCAGTTGGTTAAGCATCGGACCTCGGCTCAGGTCATGATCTCATGGTTTATGAGTTCAAGCCCCACGTCAGGCTCTGTCCTGACAGCTCAGAGCCCGGAGCCTGCTTCAGATTGTGTCTCCCTCTGCCCCTTCCCTGCTCACGCTCTGTCTCTGTCTCTCAAAAATAAACAAACATTGAAAAAAATAAAAAAAAAATCCCTATGTGAATTGGGAATAGAGCAACAGATTTTTAATTTTAGGTAAAAAAGAAACTTATGTACAGTGTCATAGAAGTGGCAGAATGAATGGGGATTGTGTAGACTTCAAGAAAATCACATGGAGTCTGGAGGGATAAGCCTAGGTAATCAGAGGCCAGATGATGAAGCAGTGGTATACCATACAGAGTTCAGACATCATCCAACGGGTAATGGGAAACAATAATAGAGTAAGCAGGACAGTGACTGTTATGGACAGACTTTGGTACTGTGAAGTGGGAGTGCTTCTGAGACAAATAGTAAAAAATGTGGCAGTAGCTTTGGAACTGGGTGATAGGGCAGAGGCTGGAAGAATTTTGAGGTGCATGTTAGAAAAAGCCTAGAATGCATTAAAGACACTATTGGTAGAAATATACACATTAAAGGTGATGCTGGTGTGTTCTCAGATGGAAATTATGAAAATGCTATAGGAACTGGAAGAAAAATGATCCTTGTTAGAAGTGGACAAAGAACTTAGCTGAATTGCATTCTAGTGCTTTGTGGAAGGGAGAACTTGTGACTGACAACCTTGGATATTTAGTCAAGGAGATTTCTAAGCAAAGTATTGAAGCTACGCCTGGTTTCTTACTGATTATTGAAAAATGTGTGCTCGCTTCAGCAGCACATATACTGAAAAATGCAAGAGGAGGGGCTCCTGGGTGGCTCAGTCAGTTAAGCAGCCAACTCTTAGTTTCAATTCAGGTCAATATCTCACAGTTCGCAGGATCAAGCTCCAAGTTAGGCTCTGTGCTGACAGCATGGAGCCTGTTTGGAATTCTCTCCCTCTCTCTCTCTCTCTGCCCCTCCCCCACTCCTGCTCACTCTCTCATGTGCACTCTTGCTGTCTCTCAAAATAAATAAATAAACTTTTTTAAAAAGAAACAGAACTTGAAAATCTGGAAAATTCTCAGCCTATCCATATTGCAAAAAAATGAGAAAGTGTGTTTTGGAGAGAATACCAAAAGTGTGGCTAAATAATCACTCCATAAAGAGATTACCAATGGATTTAATCAGGCATCTCCAGTTTGAAGCCAGGAATAGAGACAGGATTATACCAGCATAAATACTGCAAGCTGGGTCTAAAGGGGACAGAGAAAATGAGGTGAATGAAGGAAATCTGTTGTACTTCCGAGATTCTAAAGGACAAGGCAATAGAGCTATCTGGCTTTAAACATGCATTACCCTTCAAGAAAAGAGGATGAAGTTCCAGTTCAAGATGGTGACACTGCATTTACAGCTACAGACGGAACAATTCCCTTTGAAAGAAAGTCAAAAAATAGCTAAGCAATTCCAACACACTGGGTGAAAAGAAAGAACCCACTCTGGACTGGGTAGGAGAGTCTGAGACACAGTCTCACCAGAAACCTCACCCCTGGCACAGCAAACAATAAGGAGGGAACCCACAACTCCAGGCTTCTTCCTGAGGAACAAAGGATTTTAACCCCATATCTGGCAGCCCAACTTTTAAGAGACAAGCCTCCAAAAGTTTTGAAAGCCAACAATGTTTTTTGTCCATGAGACTCACAAGACTATAACAAATTGAGAAACAGTTAATTTTTTTTAACATTTATTTATTTATATTTAGAGAGAGTATGCACAGGGGGTGGGCAGAGAGAGAGAGAGAGAGAGAGAGAGAGGGAGAGAGAGAATTCCAAGCTAACTGCGTTGAGCCTGATGCAGGGCTCAATCCCATGAACCATGAGATCATGAACCTGAGCTGAAATCAAGAGTCGGATGGGTTAAACAACTGAGCCATCCAGGTGCCCCCCCCCCTTTTTTTTAAGAGAGAGAGTGAGCAAGTGGAGCTGTGAGGAGAAGGACAGAGGGGGAGAGAGAGGGAGAACCACAGGGCTCAATTCCACAATCCTGGAATCATGCATGGCCTGAACCAAAATCAAGAGTTGGGCGCTCAACCAACTGACCCACCTAAGCATCCCTGAGAAACAGTTCTTAAAGGGCTTGGGCAGACTTACTATTTCCCTTCACAGGGCCAAGCACAAAGGCAGATGACTGAAATGCATCCAATCTTTCTGTGAAAGAAAACTGCTTATCTTAAAGCTTTGAGCCCCATACACATTTAGGACCTACAAATATTCTCCAAATGTCAGCAAGCCCTCTTGCTCAACTAGACCTCAACAATTATTTCTCATCACACTTTCTTGAGGCATCGACAATGACCAGAACATTCCTACCACCAGGCCAGAAAAACCCTGTTATGCCTAGAAGACCACACTTCACATGCCCCCTTCCCTCTCTATGATTACCAACTCCCACCCATGATCATGATCTGCTCTTCTGCATATACCCTCCCCCAACCTCTCCATATAAAAATCTAGGTGTCAATCTTACAGGAGAAGAGGCTGGTTGTTAAAGCTTGAGCCTGCCACTTCCCCTAGATGCTGGCAAAAAAATAAATTTCTCCCTTTCTCTTTTACAACGCTCAACTCTTGAGTTATTGGCTTCTCTTGCAATGAGTTTATCTCAGTTTTTTCAAAAACGATGTTGGCAAACCCAGCCAGGAGCTATGCTTTCAATTTGTCCAGCCCCTTCAGGATTCCCCAGGACAGAGCAATTGGCCGTGGCAGTCCACAAAGGCTTACCGTTCACTTCCTGAATTCATGGCTGTGATAGATCATTCAGTAACACAAAGACTGTGGAAGCCAGCAGGTACCATCATTGCACCATTTCCTTTGCCTTGATCAGGGGGTCTGCTATCTCCTCAAGGAGCTTGGGCACACCTCTGGAGTCGCAGCTTTTGTGGGTGCCACCAGGAAACACCAGGGCTCTGGTGGCCAGTAGAGCTTACATCGAGGGGTCCCACAGAACTGTAACAAATAGAGAAAGAGTTCTCTCTTTTTAAATGTTTATTTATGTATTTTGAGACAGTGCACAAAAATGTTTATTTATTTTGACAGAGAGAGAGAGAGAGAGAGCGCACATGGGAGGGGCAGAGAGAGAAGGCAAGAGAGAATCCCAAGCAGGCTCTGTGCTGTCAGTGCATAGCCCAACCTGGGGCTCAATCTCACGAACCGGGAGATCATGACCTGAGCTAACATCAAGAGTCAGATGCTTAACTGACTGAGCCACCAGGTGCCCTGAAAAAGAGTTAAGGAGCTATCCTTACCCAGGGCACAGCCAGACAGGCAACAGACTAAACCTCCCAGTCTTTCTGTGAAAGGGGCCTAATAGCTTATCTTCATAGCTGTGGCCTGAAGGCCAGGCTTCTGATTAAATACACATCTAGGGGCATCTGGGTGGCTGAGTTGAAGTCCGACTTCAGCTCAGATAATGATCTCGCGGTTCATGAGTTCAAGCCCTGCATCGGGCTCTGTGCTGACAGTTCAGAGCCTGGAGC
>CM053563.1:13914246-13933227 GCA_028646485.1 Cryptoprocta ferox | reverse complement strand
AAAAAAAAAGGTTAAAAAAGTAAAAAATTAAAATAAAATAAATAAAAAAGCAAACATTAAGGTACTAAGGCAGCCATGAGTTCCTTGAGAAAGGTCACGCTCTGCATGTTTCAGGCATCTATCAGTGGGCTGCAAGCTATAAGATTTAAGCTACATTTCTCTTGCCTTTGTTTCCCTCATCAAGGAAGGCTGGTGGGTGCCAGTTCCATGCTCTCCCTCTGCCCCACCCCAAGTCACCAAGTCTACAGGAAAGAAATTTGTGGAGCACCTGGGTGGCTCAAGTGGGTTAAGCGACTGACTCCTGATTTCAGCTCAGGTCATGATCCCAGGGTGGTGAGACTAAGCCCCATGTCAGGTTCCATGCTGGGTGTGGAGCCTGCTTGAGATTTTTTTCTCTCCCTCTCTCCCTGCCCCTCCCCTGCTTGTACTCTCTCTCTCCCTCAAAATAAATGGGAGGGAGGAATGGAGGGAGTTTATGAACATATCTGGGCACCGTGGCTTTTGTGGCTGCTGTCCTTGATCACCTGGCTCTGGTGGCCAGCAGGGCTTGTGTTCAAGGGTTCAACAGTATAGCAGCATTTTAAAATTTTGTTTTAATGTTATCTTGAGAGAGAGACAGAGACAGAACGTGAGGGGGGAGGGGCAGAGAGAGGGAAACACAGAATCTGAAGCAGGCTCCAGGCTCTGAGCTGTCAGCACAAAGCCTGATGCAGAACTTGAACTTGTGATGCAGCAGGATTCTCGCATGAGGAGTCGTGACACTGAGGCTTTTCTTTACAGGAAGCAACTTTATTCATGCAGGCACCGCTCAGTTGGGTTCCTACCCAAAGAACTGAACCCCAAATGTCACATGGCATAATTTTGTTTATACACTTTCTATTTCTTTGTCTCCCATATGTGGTATTTCTTTGTCTCCCATATACGTTAACACACACAAACACACAGTCTGATTAAGTGGTCTCATGTTACAAGGTCATGAGGGATGTTGTCACTTATGCTCATAACCAGGTTACCTTGAGGTTTTTTGGGGTTTTTTTTATTTTTCATCTCCTTGGGGGAGGGGACCCTACCACAGTGAACCTCGGTATCTGATGTGACCTGAGCCAAAGTCAGATGCTCAACTGACTAAGCCACCCAGGAGCCCCAAACAAAGAAACAACCCTTAACTAATCATCCCCTAAGGGCTCAGTGCAAAGGGAACAGACAGAAACATATATCTCCCAGTCTTCTCCTCAAAGGGGAATATTTGCAGACTTTAAAACCTGCTGCCTGAAGGTCTGGTTTCCAATCAGCCGAAATCTAGGAGCTGACTGACATCTTCCACTTTGGGTCCCTGGCAAGTCTTGGCACACGCTCAACCACTGAGAGTGAACGGGTAACCAAAGAGTTCACAGGACAGATGAACAGGGCTACATCTCTTTTACCCAAATGGGCTGTTCTCAGAATGTTGCCTGCCACCATGCTTCTATAAGAGAATATTCTTGCCTGATACCATGATAAACATGTGTTGATTTAGTTGTTTTGCAGAGACTCAAGTTATCATCAAGAAGCCAGCCAGAACTGGTGAGAATCACTGACCTTTCTTTGAGCAAACCAAATGAAATTAACCTTCCTCTACTGAGTAATTTCCTTTTTCTGATTTTGAGTCACATAACTCCTCTACCATTTACCCAGATCCTTTTCCATCTGCCTTTAAAAATCCTTGACCTCCCCCCTCAAGGAGTCAGATTTAAGCCTTGCTCTCCTGCTTCCTCATTTGACTGCCTCTCGTATAAACCCTTTCCTTGCTGCATTGTCCATGTCTAAGTGATTGATTTTTGCTGTGCACTGGGCAGATGGCTTGAGTTCGGTTATAGAAGCCACTAAGAACAAAGTTAGGCTGCTTGGATAATCACAAAAATTTGAGACGATCAAAAGCTAGGATGTGGTTGAACAGCAAAGTTCATCCTCCACAAGAGACTCATTTCAAATGTAAGGACACACACAGACTGAAATTTAAGGGACAGAAAAAGATATTCCATGCAAATGGAAACCGAAAGAGAGCTGAGGTAGCTATACTTATATCAGACATAACAGACTTTAAGGCAAAGAATGTAATGAGAGACAAAGAAGGTCATCATGTAACAATACAGTGTCAATCCAACAATATAACATTTGTAAACATTTATAAATATTTATACACCCCAAAACAGAATACATAAATATATAGAGCAAATGTTAGCAGACCTAAAGGAAGAAAGAGACATCTATCAATAATAATAGGGGACTTTAATATGCCCCTACTATCTCATCAATGGATAGATCATCCAGACAGAAAATCAGTAAGGACACATAGGCCTTAAATGAAATGTTAGATCAGAACTTGTGAAACAGCAGAGATAAAACAGATGGCATGGTGCGATATTCCATTATAGGTGCTTCATAAGTATGAATTCCTCTGACATTTCCCCCACAAAAACCACCAATAAAAATAATATCTATGTGCAGATATTTGTTTTTACAATATATTTTTAAAAAAATTTTTACCATAAATACTATTTAAATACAATTTAATTTTTTGGAGTATTCTGGTTCATCACTGTGAATATTAGCTAATATTTTTCCTAGTGACATTTTTTAAATTTTTCTGTGATTTATTTCAAAAGATAGGAAAGGTTTTTTTTTTTTTTAATATCTCTACCTATGTCAAGAGAATGAGAAAAAAAAGCAACAGATTGCAAGAAAATATTTGCAAAAGGTGTATCTGATAAAGGAGCTAAACAAAATGTGTAAAGATCTCTTAAAACTCAACAGTAAGAAAACAAACAACCTGATTTAAAAATGGGCAAAAGATCTGAACAGACACCTCACCAAAAAAGACATACAGATGATAAATAAGCATATGAAAATATGCTCCATATCATATGTCATCAGGGAAATGAAATTAAAACAAGATCCCACCATACACCTACTAAAATGGCCAAAATCCAGAACACTGACAATAAATGCTGAAAGGATGTGAAACAGGAACTCTCACCCATCAATGGTGGGTGTTAGACCTTTTTCTTTCCCAAATGCGAGTCACCGAGAACAAAACCCACAAGATGTAAATGGAGATGGAAAATTAGCGTTTATTTTAGTCAGGCGCTTGTTATAAGTCCTCGGAAGAGCGCCCCGCGGAGCAAGGGCTTAGGGTTTATATAGGCTCCATCACGGCAGAAGTCATTATTTAGTTAACCAATCACATTTTACAGCATTTCATAGTGGTCAATCATATTTCAACATAGGAACGTTAGTTTTGGAGGAAACCTATCAATTTAAAGTTCTTTGTCTCTAAAATGACCAATCATAGTTAGACACCTAAGATACCGCGGAGCAGTGACTAGGTGACTTTACGTTGGCCAGATTTTAGTAAAGGGGTGGGGTTGCTTAACAGAATCTTGAAAAACAAGTTAACCTTTAGGTCACAATGTTCGTTATCGAGTTACATTCTTAGGGTCTTTCCAGAGCCAGGTTGCTCAACCTTTAATTATTTACCAGAATGGGAGTGAGCGAATGAAACAATGGTTGGTATTTTAGGGTCCAGTTTGACCCGAGGAGGTAGGGTCTTACATGGGAATGCAAAATGGTACAACCATTTGGAAGTTTGGCAGTTTCTGACAAAACTAAACATACTCTTAACGTTCTGATCAAGCAGTCACACTCCTTGGTATTTACTCAATGAGCTGAAAACTTATGTCCACACAAAAATCTGTACACAGATATTTATAGCAGCTTTATTCACAACTGCCAAAACTTGGAAATAACCAAGATGTCCTTGAGTAGGTAAATGAATAAATAAATTGTGGTACATCCAGAAAACAGAATATCATTCAGCACTAAAAAAAAAAAAAAAAAAAAAAAAAAAAAGTACTATCAAGCGATGAAAAGACATGCAGAAAGCTTAAATGCATATTACTAAGTGAAAGAAGTCAATCTTAAAAGGTTACATACAATATGATTGGAACCATATGACATTGTGGAAAAAACAAAAATATGGAGACAGTAAAAAGATCAGTAGTTGCCAGAGGTTGGGGGTGGGTGGGTGATGGATGAATAGGTGGAGCATAGATTTTAAGGGCTGTGAAAATACTCTTTATGATACTATAATAATGGATACATGTCACAATACACTTGTCCAAACCCATTGACTGTACAACACAAAGAGTGAACCCTAATGGACTTTGGGTGACATGATGTGGTAGTGTGAGTTCATCAACTGTGTACCACTCTGGTGGGTGATGGTAGTAATAGGGGAAGCTATGCACATGTGGGGGCAAGGGATATATGGGAAATCTCTGTATCTTCTTAATTTTGCTACGTACCTAAAACTTCTAAAAAGTAAAGTCTTTTTTCAAATGTACCTATGATTTTTAAAGATGATTTTATCATGAAATTTTTCAAATATACAATGGAAGCAATGAACAAGCTCATAATCATCATCTATATTTAATGACTGTTCACATAGTGCCATATTTATATATATTGCTAAACTACTTTAAATTGGATATGACTCCGTTTCAGCTCTAAATAATTCAGGTTAAGTCTAAAGAATGGCATCTCACAAAACGGCACCACACCTAACAAAATTAACAATAAGTCCTTAACATCATCTAATATCCAGTCTATATTCAACTGTAAGTAATTATGAACAATCAAATATGATTTATGGCTGTACAAAGTTCTGTACAAACCATAAGTTACTTAGCTAACAAGATTTAGGGCAAGATTATTGCAAACACTCTTGCCAGTTCTTAAAGAATAGTCTAGGGGTTCTTAGCACTTTGGGGGCTGTTATGGACTGAATATGTCTTCCCAAAATTCACATGTTGAAATCTAATACCCGATATGATGGTATTTAGAGGTGGGGCTTTGGGGAGGCAATTCGGCCATGGGGATAAAGCCCTCATGAATGGGACTGGTGCTTTTATAAGACAACAAAGGGACCAGAGCACCCAAAGTGACTCTTTGGGCCATGTGAGGATATAACAAGTTGCCAGACTGCAGCCTGGAAGAGGGTCCCTACCAGAACCCAACCCTGAATCTGGCTTCTACACTCCAGAACTGTGAGAAATGAATGTTTATTACGTAAGACACCCAGTTTACGGTATTCTGTTATAGGAGCCTCAGCTAAGACAGGAATATTTATCTCTTTAGGAATCTAAGCCAAATTTTGGACCTGATCCCTAGAAAAATACAGGTAGGCCCCAATATGCAACGCTGTATATACAACTCACTGTGCATACACTGAGAGTTCATGAACCTCCAGGAACTTGTCCAGGGAGTCCCCAAACTTCAGGTTAAGGAGATCACCTCCTTACTTGTGACTTGTAACTGTCCACTGGGACAACACTACACCCTGACGAGCTGGGGAGGCTGACTCACAGTTGCACATTCATGTTCGTTGCCCAAACTGCCTCAACTTTAACAGGACCCTTCAGAAATAAAAATGAACCCTGTGCTTCATCTCCCATCAATTCCCTGCCCAAACTCCTACCCGTTGACCCACATCTCTGTGCTAAAGGCCCTAATCACGTACCTTTTAAATCCCTCCTAAAGCAGGTGGCCCCTGTCAGGTATCAGGACTATCTCCTCTGTGGCCTTAAAAACTGCTACGTATGATGCTGACAATGTTACTGTTATTTCATTAAATTGAATTGATTGAAAAAAAGGCATCCCAATTTCAGAAATGTTAAAATGCAACGAGAAATGTGTCAGGCTTAGAGCCCTACAGACTGTAAACAGCTGAGCCGCCAACCACCCTCCAAACTAAGCTATTCAAACCCCCTTCCCCAATTTCCCCCAATATTGAAACTAATAGTTAACATCAGATATGGCAGGCGGCTTCCAAGGCCTTGCTCCATCCCTGACCTCTGTCTTTCCAGCTGGTCAGAGCATGTGCCTCACAGGCTGGTAAATACTCCAGAAGACACCACAGGTTGCAAAGCTAATTCTCTCCAGGGTATGTATTTCTGCACCATCAGAGCCATGCAGTGCACTGAGTTCCCTGGACGTGTGGAATAATTTCCACAGGAAATACATGAAGAGAGGGTGGGGAGGGAAGGAACAAGCAGAGTGGGAAGTGGGCTAATTAAGAGCCTATCTTTAGCCCACCCACTCCCAGTAGTGAGAGGAACTGAGAACCAATTGCCTAGAGAAGCCTGTCAGAATAGCAAACTTTAGACAAAATATTGAGCGTAAGTCATGAAGACGGTGTTTAAAGAAAGAGGGAAGATACCAACTCACCTGGGCCAAGATTTTAAGGCTTAAGTGGTGCAAACAAACTTCTTCCCTCAGGCTCCTCCGGTTAGGACTACAGAGTTCCAGAAGTCTGGAGGAAGAAAAAGGAGACAGAAGACTCCAGACCTGTCTCGCGGCTTCCAAACATGCATGATTTCAAACTCATTCCGCTTGCTTCTCTGGCCCGTGGTACACATGAAGATTCTTCAGCGCCCCCCACCCAAACCCAAAAGGCTGGGGTTGAGTCCCTCAAACACCAAAGAGAGCCTGCATTCCGATCAAAACGGCTGCATTCTTCCAAAGAACTTGCCCTACGCTCTGGAAGTTTGAGTTCACAACTTTCTTTCCTCATGGGAAGGGGGGGATCCGGAGGAGGAGGGACGGGGGGCCGCACCACCGCTTGTGCCGCGGGAGAGGAGCAGCGCCCAACGCCCTCCCCGAAATCCTACAGAAACGCATATCCCCCGCCCACTCCTCCCACCTTAAGAAAGGCCAAGCACGCAGGCTGCCCCGCGCGTCACCGGACCCAGTAAGGGCCCCGGTGGGCTCTGGGAAATGTAGTTGGGGGAAGGCTGAAACCGATCTGGCTCGAAGGACTCTGAGGCTCGCAGTTCAGGAGGAAAAGTGCTCCGAGTGATTTAGTGATTTAACCCGCACAACTGGCAGGCACCGGTGCGCGGCAGAGCCAAACCCCCTCAGCTTCCGGTTCCAGCCAGCCAAGCTAGGGCTAGGCCCTCCAGCGGTGTTCTTGCACAAGAGAAGGGGTACTGGGGGGAAGGGAGGGATGAAGGGCACCGAAGTCAGAGGTGAAAAGGAATAAATTGAAGGGTGGAGCAAGGACGGTTCTATGGACCCCTGCTCACCAGCGCAGCTCCCAGGTGCTGTTGTCAGGAAGCTCTAGAAGCGTGAGGCTCCTCCTGGAAGAGGAGTGCTCTGGTGGTGCTCGTCCAAAGGTACCAGTAAGCCAAGGAGCCCACAGTTCACATTAGTTTTGGCAGCTCCTTGCCTTATGTCTAGCTCAGAAGCATGGAGATAAACTTTGCGAGGCTTGGTTTTCCTGGTGTCAATGTTCGTCTCAGACCAGGCAGAGCAGGAGAACGACTTGTGAAAGCTGCGGAAACAATAATGAAAAGTGTCTTTCTTGGAGGAGGTAGAACTACTGTATCCCAAGTAGGAAAGGAACCCATGAGGAAACACTATGCCAGGGCAACTCATGATGCAGTTACAGTCTTTCATGGGTGCTGGGCTCCTGGAGGGATTGTGGATGGGGACATCTTGGGGACTTCCAGCACTGAGGCTCAAGCTTTATCCCAGGTGCTACCCAAAGTAAGGCAATGGTCAATACCCACCATAGGCCCAATTTTTCTGCAAGAATTGGGGGGTATCCAATCTCTGTCTTGGGACCAGAATAAGCTACATACCTGGATGGGCAGGAGGGAAAGGATTTCCCCCTTGATGACACTGAGGAGGAGGGGCTAGCAAAAAGGACAAAGAAGAAATGGTCCAGGTCATGGTGATTCCCAACCTTCATTATGGCACAAACAGAAACAGAAAATGAATATTTGTATGGAACACTAGGGCAGTATAATCTAGGGTCTAGATTAAGCTGATATAATAAAGACCCCAAAACACAGTGATCTAAAAAAACCCTATATATTTTTTTAAGTTTTTTTTTTATTTTTTTAATGTTTATTTTTGAGAGAGAGAGAGAGAGAGACAGAGACAGAGTGCATGTGCGGGAGGGGCAGAGAGAGAGAGGGAGACAGAATCTGAAGCAGGATCCAGGCTCTGAGCTGTCAGCACAGAGCCCAACATGGGGCTCGAACTCACAAACTATGAGATCATGACCTGAGCTGAAGTCTGACACTCAACCAACTGAGCCATCCAGGTGCCCCTAAAGTTTATTTATTTTTGAAAAAGAGCACAACCAGAGGAGCAGCAGAGAGAGACAGAGAGGGAAAGCTTGGAGCCCGACGTGGGGCTCAAACTCACAAACCATGAGATCATGACCTGAGCAGAAATCAAGAGTTGGATGCTTAAATACATATTTTATTCCTCCCTCATATGAGAGTCTAGGTAGGAGCAGTCCAGGACTAGTGGGATTGCTTTGCTTTTCTGAATCAAGTAATTTCCATCTTGGAGCAATAGGGGATGTTAAAATTCTCAGTATCTCCCAGCCAGTAGGGCAGAGGAAAGTCAGAGAAAGCAGGCACAAAAATGACAATCATCCTTTTTGCTTACATCTCATTGGTCAAGTAAATTTGACTTGATAAAAATTTAAAACTTCTGTGCATTAATGGACATTATCAAGAAAATGAAAAGATAACCTACAGAATGGGAGAAAATCTTTGCAAATTTGCAAACAATAGGGTCTGGTATCTAATATATATAAAGAACTCTTTATGACCCAACAACAAAAAAGATAAATGACCCAGTTAAAATTTGGGCAAAGGACTTGAATAGACATTTCTCCAAAAAAGACATACAGGAAAAGATGTTTAACATCATCAGTCATTAGGGAAATGCAAATGAAAACCACATGAGGTACCACGTCACATCCATTAGGATGGCTATAATTTAAAAAAGAAAATAAGTGTTAGTCGGGGTATGGAGAAGCTGGAAACCTTGGACAGTGCTGCTGGGAATGTAAAATGCTTCGGCTACTGTAAAAAACAATTGGCAGTTCTTTAAAAAGTTAAGCACAGAATAACCATATAAGTCAACAGTTCTCCTAGGTATATACCCCAAAGAACTGAACACGTACATGCATGTTCATAGCAGCCCTACACTATTCACAATAGCATAAAAGTGTAACTATTCCAAATCTCCACCAAAATATTAACAGATAAACAAAATGTGGCGTATATACGCAGTGGAGTATTATTCAACCATAAAAAGGAATGAAGTACAGATAATGTTTACATGAATGAACCTGCAAACCATGATGCTAAAGCAGCCAGATACAAAAGGTCACATATTATATGATTCCATCTATATGGAATATCCAAAATAGGTAGATCAATAGAGATGGAATGCAGTTTAGTGGCTGACAAGGTATGAGGGGAGAGAAGAATTGAGTAGAAGCTGCTTAATGGGTAAGGGGTTTTATTTGGAAAATGATGGAAATGTTTTAGAACTAGACAGAAATGGTTCTACAACATTGTGAATGTACTACATGTTACCAATTGTTCACTTAAAAATGGCTAATTTCATATATGAATTTCACCTCAATAAATTATTTTTAAAATGTGAGTGGTCTAAACACCCCAATTAAACAGCAGAGATTTTCAGACTAGATTTTAAAAACAATTTTTAAAAAGCATTTGTATGTGCCTATGAGAAATCTAGCTTAAAAAGAAAAACACAGGGACACCTGGCTGGCTCAGTCAGTACAGCATGTGACTCTTGATCTTAGGGTTGTGACTCCAAGCCCCACATTGAGCGTGGAGCTTACTTGAAAAAGAAAGAGAGAGAGAGAGAGAGAGAAGAAAGAAAGAAAGAAAGAAAGAAAGAAAGAAAGAAAGAAAGAAAGAAAGAAAGAAAAGAAAGAAAGAAAAGAAAGAAAGAAGAAAGAAGGAAGGAAGGAAGGAAAGGAAGAAAGGAAGAAAGAGAAAGAAACAAAGAAAGAAAGAAAGAGGAAGGGAGGGAGGGAGGAAGGAAGAAAGAAATAGAACAACACAAATAGGTCAAAAGTAAAAAGGCAGGGGAAAATATGCTATGCTAATACTAATTAAAAGAAAGCTAAAGTGTGTATATTAATATCAGACAAAATAGATTTGGGAACAAAGAATATTACCAGGGACAAAGAAGGTAGTTTTGTAATGATAAGAGGATCAAGTAAGAGTACATAACAATCAACAAATGAGTAAAAAACAAAAAGCAGAATCAGACCCACAAATACAGAGAATTGATGGTTGACAAAGGGGGTGGGGAGTAGGCAAAATGGGTGAAGGGGAGTAGGAGATACAGGCTTCCAGTATGGAATGAATAAATCATGAGAATAAAAGATACAGCATAAGAAATATATTCAATGAAAATTTAATGTATGGGGACAGATGGTAGCTATACTTGCAGTAAACATAACATAATGTATAAACCTGTTGAATCACTATGTTGTACACCTGAAACTAATTAACACTGTGTGTCAATTATTACCCCCCCAAAAAAAAAAGATTACAGAAGATTTTCAAAAAGAAGTGTATTGAGGCACCTGGTTGGCTCAGTTGGTGAGCATGTGACGCTTGATCTTGGGATCATGAGTTCAAACTCCACATTTGGCATGGAGCCTACTTAAAAAAAAATTTTTTTTTAATAAAGTGTATTAGAAAGAGCTGCCAAATTTTATCAAATTTTTAGTTTCTATTTACATAATCCTATAGGGTTTCTCTTTTAATTTATGTTTACAAGCTCCTTATTATTATTTATATTGCTAAATGTTAACAAATTCCCAGATGTTGATTGATCTAGGCTTGCATTCTTGTAATAAACCCTATTTGGTTATAATAGATGATAGATAACAAAGATAGATAGATAGATAGACAGATAATTAGCAATGTATTTGAGAAAGAAAAAAAGAGTATATAACAATCTCAAATGTTTATACATTTCCTGCAAGAGCTTCAAAACACGTAAAGCAAAAACTGCTAGAACTAAAAAAGAGAAATAGACAAACTCACAATTATACCTAGCAACGTCAAAATAATTAGAGATGTTAGACTTGACAAATTAATGCAACAGAATAGGAAATACATGAATGTACCCAAATACATCTGGTAATATGGTACATGCTAAAAGTGACATTTCAGATAAGTAGGAACAGATGGATTATTTGTAAATGGTGCTGAGAAATGGGGTAGCAATATAGGGGTAAAATTAGATTCTTGCACAAAAAAAAATTTAATGTAAAAAAATGAAAACAAAAGTAACAGGAGAAATCCTGGGAACGTTTTAAAATTATCTCAACACACAAAGGGTCTTTTAAACATGAATGAAAACTCAGAAGCCTTCAAAGAAAATACTGGTAAATTAGATAACATAAAAATCAATTTGCATGGCAAAAAAGGACCCTAAACAAATTTAAAAAACAAGTAGTAAACTGGAAAAAATATTTGTGAATCATATCATAAGGTGATTTCCCTACTATATATCTAAAAGGTTACTTTCTAATTCAATATTGAGCAAAAGATATAGATAATTCACAGAAAAGAAACCCAAACTCATTCACAATTTTAAAAAGCAAATTAAAACTATACTGGCTTATCATTTTCCACCTATTATATTGATAAAGATCCAATAGATTGATGCTTGACCTGAAATACTTGAAATTTACACCCAGAAAGCTCAGAAAACATATACTTTTTAAAAAATGTTTATTTATTTATTTTGAAAGAGAGAGAGTGCAAGCAGGGCAGGGGCAGAGAGAGAGGAGAGAGAGAATCCCAAGCAAGCACCATGCTGTCAGCATGGAGACTGACACAGAGCCCAATCCCACTAACCATGAGATCACGACCTGAGCCAAAATCAAGAGTCAGATGCTCAACCGAGCCACCCAGGAGCCTCCCAAAACATACACTTTTTGAATATATATGTAACAGTTTATTTTTATAGTTTATTGTCAAGTTGGTTTCCATAAAACACCCAGTGCTCATCCCCACAATTGCCCTCCTCCATGCCCATCACCCCTCTTCCCCTTTCCCCCTCCCCCATCAGGCCTCAGTTTGTTCTCAGTATTCAAGAGTCTCTCATGGTTTGCCTCCCTACCTCTCCCTAACTATTTCCCCCCTTCCCCTCCCCCATGGTCCTCTGTTAAGTTTCTCCTGTTACACTTATGAGTGAAAACATATGGTATCTATCCTTCTCTGCCTGACTTATTTCACTTACCATGACGCCCTCGAGTTCCATCCACATTGCCATGAATATATCTAACAGTTTTAAAAATCGATTGCATATGAGGTTATAAAGGAAGTCTCATTCAATCCCAAAAAATCAATATAAATGTCTGACTGTAATGCAATAGCATCAGAAACAGATAACAAAAAGATAGCTAAGACTTCTCAGTTAATGAAGAACACCTAGAACTTGCTGTGGTTTTTCCATAGCTTACTTGTCCTGAATTGAAATCCTTTATTATTCCCAAATAAACCTATTTTTGCTGTTAAAAAGAAAAAAGGAACACATAAAGTAAGTTCCAAAATGTGGAAATGAGTAACAATTAAAACACTAAATGCCAAAATTGTAGGATACAACTTACATAGTGGAGGGGAATGCAGCTTCAAGTACATTTATCAAGAAAAACAGAGGCACCTGGGTGGCTCAATCAGTTAAGCAACCGACTTCAGCTCTGGTCATGATCTAGCTGTTCCCAAGTTCAAGCCCTACACTGGGCTCTGTGCTGACAGGCTCAGACCCTGGAGCCTGTTTCAGATTCTGTGTCTCCCTCTCTCTCTCTGCCCCTCTTCCGCTTGTGTTCTGTCTCTGTCTCTCTCTCAAAAATAAATAAACATTAAAAAAATTTTTTAAAGAAAAACAAAAACAAAAAAAACCCTAAATTCTCAACTCAAAAATGTAGGCACAGAGCACACTCAAACAAATAATTAAATTATAAACATAAAGGGCAGAAATCAATAGAGAATTAAACGAAATAAGAAAAAAGAATAGCAAAACCAAAAGATAGTTTTTTTTAAAGATCAATGATCAGTAAGTTATATAAACCTCTATCAAAGCTGACAAAAAGTACAAAGATGCAAATAAGAAAATGAGTAAGAAACCAAATGAAGTTTGAAGAATAATAAAAGAATTTTATGAATAACTATTTACAAATTTGAAACCTAGACAAATTAATATATTTCTTTAAAAAATACCAAAATTGGCATAAGAAACAGAAAATTTGAATAAACCTAATAAATTGAAATGGTATAGAAACATTTCCTCAAAGGAAAACACCTAAAGGCCAGATAGATTTACAAGTAAATTTTAACCAAACCTTTATGAATGGATTTGATTACATATTTGATAGGAGACAAACAAGGTAAGAAAAAATACTTGAGAGAGTCTAAATGCCTTAGAAGTATATGAAGATATGCTCCAACTCACCAGTAGTAGTTATTAATAACAATGCAAACTAAAAACATCCAAAGAAGATATTATCATTTGTTTACCAGGACGTAGAAAGAGGTGCTGTTGGTGAGAATGTAAACAGATGCAGCTACTCTAGAAAGTCTGGTTGTGCCTACAAAAATTGTGTTAAAAAAAACAAAGACAAAAACAAAACAAAACAAGTGCAATATTCCTGGGTAAATATTTCTAAACTAGTTCAGGTCTGCAAGGGGATACACTCCAGAATGTTCTTTGTGGCAGCCAGGAGTTGTATCCATCACTTCAAGCAGAAAAGAATAAATAAAACGTAGTAAATATGTACTATTAATTACTATTCAAGTGTTAGAAGTGATGAATGGCATTAGATGACTGTGCATAGATGAACATGATATATCTAAAAACAGTGCTGAGTAAATGGATGTCAAAAGAAAGCCAGGATACCATTACTTATATTGGACAAAATAGAATTTAAAACAAAGACTATATGTAACAAGAGACAAAGAAGGATACTATATAATCATAAAGGGGACAATCCAACAAGAAGATGCAACAATTGTAAATAATTATGCACCCAACATGACAGCACCCAAATACATAAGACAAATAATAGCAAACATAAAGGAAATAATTGAAAGTAATACAATAATAGTAGGGGACTTTAACATCCCATTTATATTAATGGACATATCATATAGACAGAAAATCAAAAAGGAAACCATGGCTTTGAATGATACAGTAGACCAGATGCATCTACATATACATTCAGAACATTCCATCCTAAAACAACAGAATACACATTCTTGTCAAATGCATATGGAATATTCTCCAGAATATATCACATATTGGGCCACAAAACACTCAAAAAATGTAAAAGCATTGAAGTCATACCATGCATATTTTCTGACCACAATGCTATGAAACTAAAAATCAACTACAAGAAGAAATGTGGAAGGAGCACAGATACATGGAGGTTGAATAACATGTTACTAAACAATAAATGAGTCAATCAAGAATTCAAAGAAGAAATCAAAAATTGCATGGAAACAAATGAAAATGAAAATACAATGGTCCAAAATATTAGGGGTTCAGCAAAAGCATTTCTAAGTGCAAAGTTTATAACAATACAGGTCTACCTCAAGAAGCAAGATAAAATCTCAAACAACCTAACCTTATACCTCAAGGAACTAGAAAAGATCAAAACCCAAAACTAGCAGAAGGAAGAAAATAATAAAGATTAAAGCAGAAATAAATGATATAGAAACTTAAAAAACATAGAACAGATGAATGAAATCAGGAGCTAGTTCTTTGAGAAGATCAACAAAATTAATAAACCTCTAGCTAGACACCTCAAAAAAGGGGGGGGGTGAAAATAAACAAAATCACTAATGAAACCAACACTACTGAAATACAAACAATTGCAAGAGAATATTATGAAAAATTAGATGCCAAAAAATTGGACAACCTAGAAGAAATGGATACGGTCCTAGAAACATATAACCTCCCCAAACTGGAGCAGGAAGAAATTGAAAATTTGAACAGACCAATTACTAGCAAAGAAATTGACTCAGTAATCCAAAAAACTCCAACAACAGAAATCTAGAACTAGCCAGTTTCACAGGAGAACTCTACCAAACATTTAAAGAAGAGTTAATACCTATTCTTCTCAAAATATCCCCCTCCAAAAAAAAAAAATAGAAGAGAAAGGAAAACTTCCAAATTCATTATATGAGGCTAGCATTATGCTGATACCAAAACCAGACGAGGACACCACCAAAAAAAACTACAGGCCAATATCTCAATAAATACAGATGAAAAAATACTAAACAAAATACTAGCAAACAGAATCCAACAATACATTTTAAAAAATCATTCACCACAATTAAGTGAGACTTATTTGCAGGATGCAAGGGTGGTTTAATACTCAGAAATCAATCAACATGATACCTCACATCAGTAAACTAGGATAAAAATCATATTATCATTTCAATAGACACAGAAAAAGCATTTGACAAAGTACAACACCTATTCATGATAAAAACCTTCTAAAAAGGAGGTTTAGAGAGAACATACCTCAACATAATAAAGGCCTTATATGAAAAACCCATAGCAAACATCATACTCAATGGGGAAAAACTGAGCCTTTCCCATGAGGTCAGGAACAAGACAAGGATATCCTCTCTGACCACTTTTTTTAAAAATATAGTTTATTTATTTTTGAGACAGAGAGAGACAGAGTGTGAACAAGGGAGGGGCAGAGAGAGAGGGAGACACAGAGTCTGAAACAGGCTCCAGGCTCCGAGCTGTCAGCACAGAACCTGATGCAGGGCTCAAACCCACGAACCCATGAACCCACGAACCACGAGATCATGACCTGAGCCGAAGTCGAATGCTTAACCGACTGAGCCACCCGGGCGCCCCCCTCTCTGACCACTTTTATTCAACATAGTATTGGAAGTCCTAGCCACAGCAATCAGACGAAAAAAGGAATTAAAAGCATCCATATCAGCAAGGAAGAAATACAATTTTCACTATTTGCAGATGACATGATACTACATACAGAAAAACCTAGAGTACACACACACACACACACACACACACTACTAGAACTGACAAATAAATTCAGTAATATCACAGGATGCAAAACCAATGTATAGAAAACTGTTGAATTTTGGGTCGCCTGGGTGGCTCAGTTGGTTAAGCATCTGACTTCAGCTCAGGTCATGATCTCATGGTTCATGGATTCGAGTCCTGCATTGGGTTCTGTGCTGACAGCTCAGAGCCTGGAGCCTGCTTCAGATTCTTTGTCTCCTTTTCTCTCTGCCATCCCTCACTTATGCTCTATCTCTCTCTGTCACTTAAAAATGAATAAATGTTAAAAAAAATTATAAAAAAAGATAACTGTTGCATTTCTATACACTAATAATGAAGTAGCAGAAAGAGAAATTAAGAAAACAATCCCATTTACAATAGTACCAAAAATAATAAAATATCTAGGTGAAAGACCTATACTCTGAAAACTGTAAAACATTGATGAACAAAATTCAGGATGACACAAAGAAATGGAAATACAGTCCACACTTATGGATTGGAAGAACAAATATTGTTAAAATGTCCACATTACCCAAAGCAATCTATAGATTTAATGCAATCCCTATCAAAATACCAACAGCATTTTTCATAGAACTAGAACAAACAACCCTAAAATGCGTATGGAACCACAAAAGACCCAAATAGCCAAAGCAATCCTGAAAAAGAACAAAACTGGTAGTACCACAATTCCAGACTCTAAGTTATATTACAAAGCTGTAGTAATTAAAATAGTATGGTACTGGCATTTAAAAAAAAACCCACGTAGATCAATAGAACAGAATAGAAAGCCCAGAAATAAACTCATAATTATTTGTTAATTAATCTTCAACAAAGGAGGCAAGAATATACACTGGGAAATGCAGTGTCTTCAACAAATGGTATTGGGAAAACTGGAAAGCTACATGCCAAAGAATGAAACTGGACCACTTTCTTAAACCATACACAAAAATAAACTCAAATGGATTAAAGGCCTAAATGTGACACCTGAAACCAAAATCATAAAAATCGTAGAAGAGAGCATAGGCAGTAACTTCGTTGACATCAGCCATAGTATTTTTTTTAAATACGTAAAGTGAGGCAAGGGAAATAAAAGCAAAAATAAACTACTGGGATTGTATCAAAATAAAACGCTTCTGCACAACAACAACAACAACAACAAAAATCAACAAAACTAGAAGGCAACCTACTAAATAGGAGAAGATAAGGGGCACCTGGCTGCCTCAGTCAGTAGAGTATATGACTCTTGACCTCAGGGTCATAAGTTCGAGCCCCACGTTGGGCATGAAGCTTACTGAAAATTAAAAAAAGAAAAACCTGGGAGAACACATTTGCAAATGATTATCCAATAAAGGGTTAGTATCCAAAATATATAAAGAACTGATACAACTCAACACCCAAAAAGCATATAATACAATTAAAAATGGACAAAAGACATGAACTGACATTTCTCCAAAGAAGACACACAGATGGCCAACAGACCAATGAAAAGATACTGATGAAACATACTCATCAGTATCTTTTCATGAGTATCATCAGATACTCAAGGAAATGCATATCAAAACTACAATGAAATATCACTTCACACCTGTCAGAATGGCTAAAATTAACACCACAAAAAACAGGTATTGGCAAGGATGCAGAGAAAAAGGAACATCTGTACACTGTTTCTAGGAATGCAAACCAGTACAGCCCCTGTGGAAAAAATTATGGAGGTTCCTCAAAAAAATTAAAAAGAGTGGGAGGGAGGGCAAGATGGAGGAGAAGTAGGGAGCTCTGTAATCTGTGCCCGCCCACATGGATTGAACTGAGAAGGACTGAGTGATAAAACTCAGATTTGCAAGTGGGGGAAAGAAGAAACAGACGCCAGAAAGAAGACAACCTCAAAGATGCCTGAGTGAGTGATATGATCTGGGAAATTAGGGGACGGGCGGGTCCGGGTGGTGCGGGGGGAAGGAGCCCCAGACCAAGACAGGGAGAGCACACTGTGCCCCGGAGAGACCAGGGGAAGAGAAAGAGAGACGGAAAACGCTCATAGAATCATCTCTAAAGGAGAAAAACTCTCCCGTCACCCCATATATAACTGCCGGGCGCGGGGAGAGAAATCCGTCCCATCTGGCCGGCGAATTCTTCCTTGGGCGCAGTGGCGGCGGCATCCACTCCAAGCTGCACCGCGAAAGGCGGCGGCACAGATAAAGGCGGCGGCGGTGCCGGTGCGAAAAGCGGTGGCAGCGGCGCCACGAAAGGCGCCTTGAAAAGCGGCAGCGGCAGCGGTGGCGCTTTGAAAAGGGCAGCGCAAGCCGGGCCGGGAGGCTGGCCCCAGCGGGAACGCATCTCATCCCTGGTGACGGTGTTGAACTGCAGGGACTAGGATTTGGAAGGGAGGCGGAGCTTGGAGAATACAGTTTGGCTCGCCCGCGGCACAGGGAGATCGGACTCAGAAGAGCGGCTTGCAACGCTTCGTTCCGGCAAAGCTTGAAGGGACGCCATTCTTCTCCCCGCAACCACCAAGGCGGGGCCTCGGAGAGAGCAGCCCCTGAGACCTGACCTGACGCCAAACCACGCCCATCCGCAGAGGGGAGTTGTCTTTTTTTTTCCCCTTATTTCTTTGCTTTTCCTTCTTTTCTGCTGCCATCCAGATATATGTAACTTAGCATTTTCTTATCTCTCCTCTTGGCTGGTTATATGCTTTTAGACTATCCACAGTCTTTTGCTGTCTCTGTCCCCACCTTGTTTTCCTTTTTCTTTTTGTTTTTGTTTCTTTTTCTTCTCTCTTTTCTTCTCTTCTTTCTTTTCTATCCCTTCCTTTCCTTTTCTTTACTTCCTTTCCCCTTTTGGCTTGCTTGTTTGTTTGATTTGTCTGTGCGTTTGCATGCTTTTGTTCCCTGTATACTAGTCGGTTTCCTTTTCAGGGCTACCTCAAGAAACAAGCCAAAGTACACGTGGTAGAGAGTCCCAAATATCACTGACCAGGGAAGTAAAATAATCAAAGGCACAACAAGAGAAACCGAGAGACACCATTAAAAGAACACTTTCTGAAAT
>CM053563.1:13787765-13913746 GCA_028646485.1 Cryptoprocta ferox | reverse complement strand
CCATAAGAGACTCTTAAACACAAAGAACAAACTGAGGGTTATTGGTGGGGTGTTGGGTGGGGGGACAGGCTAAATGGGTGAGGGGCATTAAGGAGGACACTTGTTAGGATGAGCACTGGGTGTTATATGTAAGTGATGAATCACTAAATTCTATTCCTGAAATCATTATTACACTATATGTTAACTAACTTGGATTTAAATTTTTAAAAAAAGAGGGAAACTTATTTTTCTGATTTCATATCCCCTTTTGAATACATGCTTGTTTTCTCCCAAAAAAAGCAGTGATTTTTGCCTGTGTAGTTCACTACTGTACCTCCAATTCCTTACAAGGTAGTTAACTTCATGACTGTAGGCAGGAGACAATGAGGATGGGCCTGGAACATCCTATTATTGCCAGAAAGTAAGGATACTTGCAATGATGTCAATGCAGTGCTAAAGAGAGCAAAGAGCCTAATGTGGCTCCCAATGGCTCATTCAATGAACATCAAAAATATATACATGATAGGGGTGCTTCGGTGGCTCAGTTGGTTAAGCATCTGACTTCGGCTTAGGTCATGAACTCATGGTTCATGGGTTTGAGCCCCGCATCAGGCTCTGTGCTGACAGCTCAGAGCCTAGAGCCTGCTTCAGGTTCTGTGTCTCCCTCTCTCTCTGTCCCTCCCTTGCTTGAGTTCTCTCTCTCAAAAGTAAATAAACATTAGAAAATTTAAAATATATATATATATATACACATTATAATTAATTGAAATGTGTTAAGATTTTAAAAGGCCATGAATTCATGAAACTAAAAAGAAAAAATGTTAAAATGCGATATGCAAATACGGAGGCATAATAAAATATTAGAATGAATTTAGTAAGGATAAAGTGTAATATTTACATATATGGATTAGATATATATACATATATATGGATTATCTTTCCAATAGGCATATAAGGCATATAACTCTGTGTGTGTGTGTGTGTGTGCGTGCGTGCATGTGTACGCAATGTAGGTAGACAGATCTCTTACCTTTCCCAGGTCTTTAATCAAAAGTCAACTTCAGGGGTGGCTTCCTTCCCTGGCCATACAATCTAAAATACCATCCCAGTTCCCTACCTCTTCCTTCATCTTATTCTCCTTAGAATTTTCTCTTTTACATATTATATATTTTCATATATATATATATATATATATTTATTTGAAATATATATATTTCATATATATATACATATATATGTATTATTGTTGGTATTCCTCACTAGAAATTAGCTCTATAAAAAAGCAGTGATTTTTGCCTGTGTAGTTCACTACTGTACCTCCAATGCCTAGATTAAAACAAAGCCTGGCACACAGTAGGTACTCTATACAAAGTTTTTCAATAAAACACACACATACACACACACACACACACACACACCTCCTGCTTAATTAAGAGTAAATAAAGGAAAAATTTTAAATATGACAAGCAAAAATTGCATACCTGACAAAGCAGAAAGATATGTGCAGCATAAAGGAATCCAATAGTTCCATCACCATTGATCATATCCAATAACCAAGCAGAAAAGGTTTTGACATTGTGTTCTAAATCAATTAGTCCATGTTCTAAAGAGAATTAACTGAACAAAATTCAAACAAACATCTCTCTGACAAGAAATCTCTAGATGATCCTAATAACTCTAAGATACTAATAAAGCATAAGTTTTTAATAATGCTAAAAGATCAAGTCACTATCTCACAATTAGACAATGGGTTGTATAGTTGCAGATAAATAAAATTTAATGCCTCATTGTGAGGTAAAACACCAGATATAAGTACAAACACCTGTGCTAAAGGCATAGGTGTAAAAGATTTTACAACATTACAAATGAAGTTTAATTGAAAAAACAGCAAATCGATCAGTGGCTTGGCTTTATGTCACCTTAGAGGAAGAAGTCAGGTGCCATACTTAGATCAGAATCAATTAGTGAATAACTCAAACCCTTCTTTGGTCTGAGGCATTATTCTTTTACCTTTAGGCCTGGTAAGTTTACTGTAACCTTGGGGAGCGTTCCAAAATAAGTTTTACTCAACTCTTAGAAAGTATTAAAATAAGTATTTCTATACATCTAGGAAATATAAGAATAAAGAAGTAACATGGATTTTTAGCATATGATAATTGACATTTTAGGCTAGATGTAGTATGTTTGGCAGCGTTTTATAATGATTTTATTTTTTTCTGTTTAAGGTTTGAAGTATTAAGCAATACTAAATCTATAGTGGAAGTTGTTTCAAGGCAATTTGTTGTAATATTTGGGAAATTTTCAGATTTGTATTAGATATAAGAATAAATTGACTCATAAAGAACTTTTAAGAGTAGTAGTCATTGTTTCACTCCATGTACATATATAAATCCTTTACTCTTTCCTAATTCCTTTGTTCTGTTGTTTTTATAGACGCTGTCCAGATAATGTCCAAGATTCTAATGGTTCTAACTGTTCAAGGTGGCCCCATTACCATATTATCAAAGCTTACTTTCCTACATCCACTCAGATAAAATAGGAATATACTGCCCTATATCCTCATATTCCTTATTACTCTGAAGAATGGTAATAATTTATGCCCTAAAAATTTTAGGCTCCTGCTGTTTTACTTTCACCATGAGTTGAAAATGTCCCATCCTTTCTGTCTGCGACAGTAATGTCTTTGTCTGAATTTCTAGTTCTGAAGAAGTTCATAAACTTCTTAAACCAAAATTACAATCTACCCACAAAAGAATACTTCATTTACAATTCTATTACATTCTATTACACAGTATATTTAAATCCATACTATAAACAGAAAATCAAATAATTCCTTTAAGATGAAGAGCCATTCATGAAACCGATAGATCCATTATTCTCTTAGCTTGTCAGTCTTTCTTTAAAGGCCTATTGGTGAGTCATTGCCACAAATGATTTTAATTCCTTATAGGAAAGCCTGTTAAGGAGTTTTACTAAGTGAATTCTTAAAAATTTATCCTTATTTTGAAGCAGTCTAATAAATACTAACTTTTATCAACAAATAAAATGTAATAATTCTCACAGCTTTATGAAGGCTGTATATTGAACTCCATATACTTGTTTTAGCAAAAGGCTCTCAGGATAATTATGCCATATAAAAGATTAAGGCTTTCTCACATGTAGCAAATATAGGGTGTATGAATCCGTACTATAATTCCAAGAGGCAAAAATCCAATTCAAATTAACTTAAGCAAAAAAAAAGAAATTTATTGTATCACAAAAATGAAAAAGTAAAAGATAGTATAGACTTCAGGCATGATTGAATTCAGATCAAACAATGTCATCAGATTTCTCTTATCTCCATTTTTCTCTATGTTGGACTGATCTTGGGAAGGCTTTCCTTATGTAGTGGCAAAGAGGCTACTGGTGAGTTTTTAACCTTGAAAAAAACCCTTGAAACTTGCAATTCCAGGAAAAAAATGATCTTCTCTACTATCCATAACAATACCCCACTATAAGGTTCTAGTGGTCCAGATAAGGCCATCTGCCTACCCCTTATTAACTAGATTGTGGCCAGCCCATGACCAATCCACTGCTTCCCCTGATTAATAATGATACACAATGAGGGTAAGGTAAATTTCAAATGGGGCACAGAACAGATCCAAAAGTAACAGATGTCTACTATTCAGGCTATAAATAAGGGATGCTCATAAACTGAAGGCTTTTCCATATTTACTACATTCATAGAATCATTAACCAAAGAATTAATTCACTGGTATTTATTTCATAAGGACTGAGTGGTAACTAAATGTTTTCTTCCTTATACTTCTTATAATCAGAGAGTTTCTTTGTTATGAATTTTCTGATGTCGTCTAAGGGCTGAGGCACAGTTAAAATTATTCCCACACTCATTGCAATTATAGGGTTTGTCTCCAGCATGAATTCTCTGGTGTAGCCTAAGGGACAAGATCTGATGAAAAGCCTTCCCACATTCATTACATTCATAGGGTTTCTCTCCAGTATGAATTCTCTGATGTTGATTAAGGTATGAGTCACAACTGAAGGCCTTCCCACATTTGTTACATTCATAGGGTTTCTCTCCTGCATGACTTCTCTTATGATGAATTAGAACTAAAGCATCACTGAAGGCTTTCCCACATTTACTGCATTCAAAAGGTCTCTCTCCAGTATGTATTCTATGATGTCGATTAAGTTGTGAGTCAGTCCTAAAAAACTTTCCACATTTGATGCATTCATAGGGCTTTTCACCTGTATGAATTCTCTGATGTTGATTAAGGTGTGAGCGATAGCCAAAAGTCTTCCCACATTCATTACATTTAAAGGGTTTCTCTCCTGTATGAATCCTTTGATGCAGAGTAAGGGCAATGCGTCTGCTGAAGGCTTTTCCACATTGGTTACATTCATAGGGTTTTTCTCCAGTGTGAATTCTCTGATGTTGATTGAGGTGTGCGCTCTGTCTGAAGGCTTTGTTACATTCCTTACATTCATATGGTTTCTCCCCTGTGTGAATTCTCTGATGTTCAACAAGGAAGGCATAACGGCTAAAGGCCTTCCCACATTCATTGCATGCAAAGGGTTTCTCTCCAGTGTGGATTCTCTGATGTTGAGCAAGGTGTGCACTCTGTCTGAAAGCTTTGTTACATTCCTTACACTCATAGGGTTTCTCTCCAATATGAGTTCTTTGATGTTCACTGAGAAAGAAGTCATGGCTAAAGGCTTTTCCACAGTCATTGCATGCGTATGGTTTTTCTCCATTGTGAATTCTCTGAGGTTGAGTAAAGAACGAATAACAGTTAAAGGCATCATCACATTCATTGAATCCATGTGGTAATTTTCCAAAATGAGTCGTTTGATGTTGAGTAAGTAATGAATGGAAACTTAAGAGATTTGAAAAATCATTACTTTCATAAGGTTTCTCCCCAGGAGGACTTCCTTTATCTTTACTAAGGTATGTATTCTGGTTGAATTCTTCACATTCATTATCTATCAAAGATTCCTTCTCAGGGGGTAATCCTTTATGTTCAATTAGGACGGAAGTTGGAGGAAACATTTTATCATAAATATCAAATTTATGTACTTGCTCTACTGTGGGAACTCTCTCTTGTGTTGAAAGTACTGACTTCAAGAGAACACTTCTCTCAGAATTGTTATATTTATTGTCTCTTTTCACAGCAGAGATTTCCTTAAGAGTTGTCACTTGCCTGAAATGCCCCTCCTGATTTCGTTGATGCCCTTCAAATTCATCCTCGTATTTCCAGGCTTCTCTGAAACTGGAATATTCAAGGTCGTAACTTGTAAGTCTTTCCATTACCATCCCCTGGGATATTTCCTCTTCATCAATGTACCATTTTGGAGATAATTCCTTGATTTCATACCAAGACTCCCAGTCTGAAAAATATCAAGAAAGCAAATGTGTCCTTTTTTTCCTTTGCAAGGAGAAAACTGTTATAGAAGAAACAAGAATTTATTTGGGGGGAAGGAGGAGAGGAAGTACATGGTTTTGACACCTTTCAAATATGGCCATGCAATATGAACAAAATACAAAGAAGAATGAAGAGAGCTGATAAAGGAAGATGCATGTGTTGGTGATGGTGAGGAGGCAATAGAGGAAATGTAGGGCATCAAGCACATTTATATACAGATAAAATGTAGGGTATCAAGATGCAGACAAAGGTAACTGCTGAGAATATAAGAAATTGAAAACAACTGATTAGATCATAGTCTATTTCCCTGCCTCTAGTCTTTGAAGTCTCAAGTCTACTATGCACTATCTAGTCCTATTCATAAGACTAAAATCTCCATTAGGGCAGTGATTAATGTTTACTTCTCTTTCTTCTTACTGTTGCATTTAGTGCCTAGAACAATGGTAGCATTTTGTTGAATGATTGCTGACAAAAAGTTCAACAATTTCTAAGATTTTATTAGGTACCAGAAAAAAAATTATCATAGCTTTGGGTTTTGTTTTTTTTTTAAGTGTCTAGAAGAAATCTGGAGGTCAGCTTTTCTCATCATTGAGAGAAAAATGCTACCTACAGAATAGATACTTGATACTCTCAGGAGAGGATGTTGGTTGACACAAGATGGAAAGAAAACTGTTTTTAAAAGATGACCTCAAAAAAAGGAAAATGAGGGGTGCTTGTCTGGCTCAGTTAGTGGAGCATACAACTCTTGATCTCGGTGTTGTACGTTTGAGCCCCATGTTGGATGTGGTGTTTACTTAAAAATAAAATCTTAAAAAAAAAAAAAAAAGGAGGGTTGCCTGGGTAACTTAGTCAGTTAAGCATCCAACTTCAGCTCAGCTCATGATCTAGCAGTTCCTGAGTTCAAGCCCCGTGTCAGGCTCTGTACTAACAGCTCAGAGCCTAGAGCCTGCTTCAGATTCTGTGTCTCTCTCTCTGCTCCTCCCCTGCCTGTGTTCTGTCTCCCTCTCTTTCTCTCTATCAAAAATAAATAAACATAAAAAAAAGGAAAATGAGAAAGCCCTTTTCATGTCACACACAATAATCAGTCAAAATATTCAACTGTACAGAACCTACTGCTATGTGCCCAGCATCTAGTAGAGGGGAAAAAGTCTCAGACGCACGCAGGTCCTTGTCCCTTTTTTAAACTCTAAGGAGATGAAACTTGTTCATACAAAAATTCAATATGACACATAATGAAGGACTAGCTAGTATGATACAGATTATTAGTAGTATAAGTGTCAGAAAAAGAGAGGTCAAAACTCACTAGTTTAGTTAAGGAATAATTCGTGGAGACTCTGAGTTTAATTTTAAAGGCTATGATCAAGCTTCCAAAATGCAGTGATTATTTTAGTAACTTTAGTCACTTTCATGTTTTGATATGCACAGGGATCATTTTAGAACTGTACACGTTAGCATTTTTTTTTTTTTTAGTTAATTAGATACAGTCTTTTCCAGAACAGCATCCCATTTGTTGAAAGAAAAGCTGCCTCCAAGCCAGGTCAGCATAAATTAAAAAGCAAAGAACACATTATGCATCTGTAACTTTCTTCTTTCCAACACAGGCTCCATTCAAGGAAAGCCCCATCCCTACCTATCCCTCCTATGCACAGCCATGGATTTTCTCATACTTGGAGATCTATCTCAACCAAGACCTGAGAGGAATTTGTTCACTTACCCTTTTAGGTCTACACTGTTGTTCTTTTTTTTGGGGGGGGGGGGGAGGGCAGAAATTCATTCTGTTCCCTCACCAACTCTCCTAGAACCTCCTTTCCTATATTCATCACCTAGGGCCACTACATTCCCTCTTACCAAGAATAAATCTTTTCTCTATTCAGGCCAACAGCAGCTTTATACAATATCCACTGTAATACTGAGTAAAAGAAGACTGATGGGAAAAGACTACAGACATTTTCCAACATCAGATATCTGGAGCTGAAACCACTCTTTGTGGCGGGAAAAAAAAGGTATTCTGTACTTAGGCAAATGAATACTACAGGGAAAGGAACTCCATATAGGGTACTCTGGGGGAAAGTATAGAGTATAGTCTGGGGAAAATACAGCGCAGGAAGTAAGTACTATATATGTGGAAGACATATTTATTATGATTGGAGTAGAGAAATACTTAGAAGTCAGTGGTATTAAGATATTATGGTGGCATTCAGCAACAGAGAGAAGACAATTTCACCCATATCAGTGACTGAGGGGAAAAGGGAAGTTATGGATTCAGACAAATTGGGAAAGAGCCAAATGGGCATCCATGTGTCAAAATGGAAACAACACAGGGTTTGGGGTCATAGGTGAGTTTAAATGCTTCTGCATCTAGCTAGCTAGTTATTCTACCTTTAACAAATTGATTAACCCGCCTCTTAAGCCTCAGTTTCATAGTAGGCAAAATGAGGCGACCTTACTAGCATGGTATAAGAACAAAGGAAAATAAATTTAGAAAATATCTAGGAGTGTCTGGTTCATTATAGATATTCAGTGACACCATAAAATGAAACAAATTAATATGTATTCGTTAAGTTATTCTTATACCTACACTATTATGTCTGAAAAGAGATTATGAAATAGACTGATGGTCAAATGGTAAGACAAAGAATGGGAGAAATAAACCCTTCTGGGTTAAAATATATCCAGAAAATTAGAGAGGTATGATTTCCAACTGATTATAATCTATAAATGGATGGAAATTAAAAATCAAAGTATGATCAACTTTGGAATCCAATCAGAACCCCACAGAAAGTATTAAGCATAGTTATTATAATGTTGGAAGAGGAAAAGTTCTTTCTTACTAGACTGTAGTCTCCCACATGCTGAACTGATGAGCAGTAGACAAACTAGTAGATATCCTGATGAAGTAAATAATCTCCTGGCATGAAACCCAGAAGATTCTAGGAGGAAATCTGGGAAAAAATGACAGGACCTAAGGAGAAATCTAAAGAAGGAGAAAGTTTACAGCTAAAGCCCAGAATTCATGTTCCAATGAATAGCCTGTCCAATGACCCATAGACTTATAGATTGGATCTTCCCCTTTAAAAAACTGTATAGAGGGGCACCAAGGCGGCTCAGTCAGTTGAGCATCTGACTCTTGATTTCAGCTCAGGTCATGATCCCAGGGTAATAAGATTGAACCCCTCATCGGGGTTCTGCACTGAGCATGGAGCCTGCCTAGGATTCTCTCTCTGTGTCCCTCTCCCCTACTCATGCTTTCTCTCTCTCTAAAAATAAAACCAAAAAGCAAAAACAAAACCTGTATAGAGCTATACTGTCCAATATGGCAGCCACTAACCACATATGGCAATTCATCACATATTTAAATTCATTAAAATAAAAAAATTTTAATTCAGTTTCTCAGTAATGCCTTGCCGTATTTCAAGTGCTCAACAGCCAAATATGGCTAGTGGCTACAATACTGGAAAGCACAGAAAGAGATCATATCCATCCTCACAGAATATTCTAGACAGCACTGGATAGAGATCCAAAGTAACATGACAAAGATCTTATGGTTGAATGAGGAAAAGACAGAAAATAGGGACAGGAGTAGGTTAAAGAGAGAGAAAAACAGAACAGAACTTTGGACAAAGAAAAAGGATAGCAGTCAGAATGATCTTATACATCTCAGTAAGCTGACAAACAGAAAAATAAAGAAAGACACCTGGATTTAGCAAAATTAGAGGGGCAGAAGCCAGATTGCAAGTGGTAAGACAATGCAAGAGAATGTGAAGTAAAGGAAATGAGATTATAATTGGTATAGAAGTGACTAGAAGAGAGAAGGGAATATGGTATATAGAAACACTGAAAAGGTCCCATAAAATGGTATGAAATTATTTCAAAGATTTATTTCAAAGAAGATTTAAGCAAACAAAAATGTAAGATATAACTGTATCAAAAGAAAAAAATGGATACACATGCTTGTTTACCCCAACTTAATTTGTATCAGGTCAATTTCAATCAGAATTCCACAAGGATTTTATTTCTGAACTTATGAAATTATTTTAAAGGATGCATGGCAAAAAATGAGCAATACAATAAAAGAAAATCCAACCAGGATGATTTGTAAAATTCTCTACTGTAGTAGGGAAATGTCAAGAGAAACACACCTGAAGCATGCAAATTTATGGGATGTAGAGAACAGAGTAAAGAGCTCTGTAGTTCATCCCCTTCCCCCTTCTCTCTCACAATCATAAGTTTGTTATCCATATTTATAGGTCTGATTCTACTTTTTGTTTGTTCATTTTGTTTATTTAGATTCCACATATGAGTAAAATCATATGGTATTTGTCTTTCTCAGTCCTATTTCATTTAGCATAATGCCCTCTACAGGTCCATCAATGTTATCGCAAATGGCAAGATCGCATCTTTTTATAGCTGTGTAATATTCCATTGTACATATATACACCACATATTACTTCTCCATTTGTCTACTGATGGACACTTAGGTTAGTTCCATATCTTGGCTATTACAAATAATACTGTAATAAACATATGGGTGCATATATCTTCTTGAATTAGTGTTTTCATTTTCTTCAGGTAAATACTTACTGGTGGAATTACTGGAACATATGGTATTTCTACTTTTAATTTGGGGGGGAACTTCTATACTGTCTTCCACAGTATAGAAACAGGCTGTGCCAGTTTAAATTCCCACCAGCAGTACACTAGGGTTGCTTTTTCTCCACATCCTCACCAATACAATGTTTTAAGTTAAAATTTTTTTTTAAAAAGCAAGTTGAAAATAAATGCATATAAAAATTGTGTGTGTGTGTATCTGTGCAAGGGACATTATAGAAAAATACAGATCCAACCATGAATAGAAGTGGTCTTTGGATGATATCTTGAAAGAGTATACTTTCTACTTTATACATTTGTTAATGGCTTGAATATTTTCTAATAAATATTATTTCTATTTAGCCTGGGTGGCTCAGTTGGTTAAGCATCCAACTTCAGCTCAGGTCATTATCTTATGGTCTTTGGGTTTGAGCCCTGCATCCAGCTCTGTGCTGACAGCTCTAAGCCTGAAGCCTGCTTCGGATTCTGTGTCTCTCTCTGCTTCTGCCCCCCCCCCACCCCTCAAAAATAACATTAAAAATCTTTAATAAAAGAAAAAAGGAAAGGGGTGCCTAGTTGGCTCAGTCATTAGAGCATGTGACTCTTGATTTTAGGATTGTAAATTCAAGCCCCACATTGGGTGTAGAGATTACTTAAAAAAAAAAAAAAAAAAGGAAAATGTTATTAGAGCAGCCTTAATGCTGGTCCTTAGCTGCACCTTTCATGCATATCCAGATTGATATGGAATCATTCCATGTGTTTTTTCCATGAGCTTCCCTTCAACTAGGTGTGTTCAGGATGATGCAGTTTACTAAAAAAAAAAAAAAAAGAAATATATATATATATAAACTTAAAATACTGTCAGGATGCCTGGATGGCTCAGTCAGTTGGGTGTCTGACTTCAGCTAAGGTCATGATCTCATGGTTTATAAGTTTGAGACCCGCATCGGGCTCTCTGTTGTCAGCATAGAGTTGGTTTTGGATCCTCTGTCTCCTGCTCTCTCTGCCCCTCCCCATCAAATAAATAAACATTAAAAAATTTAAAAATAAAACTTAAAATACTATAGATATTTTCCCATGTCAGTACAAACAAAACTATTTTATTCACAGAATGAACCATAATATAGGTAAGTAGGCATCTTAATAGATTTTTGTACTCATATCCCAAAATCTGGGTTAGTTGCTTGCCACATTCAGTTTTGTTCTCAACCTTTTTAGTTCAGTTGGTGTTTATAACCACACACCTTAATATTTAGTTAATTAAATGAGTGCTGAAAGAAGGGCACCTGGGTGGCTCAGTCAGTTGAGCATCCTACTTCAGCTCAGGTCATGATCTCATAGTTCGTGAGTTCAAGCCCTGCACTGGGCTCTGTGATGACAGCTCCAAGCCTGGAACCTGCTAAGGATTCTGTTTCCCCCTCTCTCTCTGCCCCCTCCCCTCCTCATGCTCTGTCTCTCTCTGTCTCAAAAATAAATAAAAATTAAAAAAAAATTTTAAATGAGTGCTGAGAGATTTTAAAAAATGTTTTTGAGCATAGTTGACACACAATGTTACATAGTTTCAAGTGCATATCAGACCACATCTAGTTAAAACTCACCACATTCTGGCCAAGGACCAAACACTGCCCACTGCAGGCAAGGAGAGCCTCTGCAGACGACTGGCCTGAAGGATAGAGCAGCCAAAAAACACAACAGAGGGCATATAGTACACACCAGAGACATTCCCTGAAGCACCAGGCCCTGGACACTATATGAGCTCCTCTTCATAAAGCCATTACTCTCAGGAGCAGGAAACATAACAGGCTTTTTTAACACAGAGAAGTCAGAGACTTAAAATGTCAAGGCATAGGAATTCATCCCAAAAGAAAGAAGAAAAGGTCAGAGCCAAGATCTAATCAAAACAGATACTAGTAATATGCCTAATGGAAAATTTAAAGACATAATCATAAGAATACTCACTGGGCTTGAGAAAAAGATGGAAGACTTCAGGGAGGCCTTTACCACAGAGATAAGAGTTAAAAAACAATCAGTGAGAAATGAAAAATACAATAACTGAGATTCGAACAGACTGGATGTAATGACCACAAGGATGAAAAAGCAGAGGAACAAATAAGTGATATAAAAGATAGAATAATGGAAAATAAAGAAGCTGAACAAAAGAGAGAAAGAAGAATTATGGGTTACAAGAATAGACTTAGAAAATTCAGTGACTCCATCAAAAGTAGTAACATTCATATTATAGGAGCCCCAGAAGAATAACAAAGGTTGTTAAAATGTCTATATTACCCAAAGCAATCTACACGTTTAATGCAATCCCTATCAAAATACCAACAGCATTTTTCACAGAGCTGGAAAAAACAATCCTCAAATTTGTATGGAACCACAAAAGACCCCGAATAGCCAAAGTAATCTTGAAAAAGAAAAGCAAAGTTGGAGGCATCACAATTCCATATTTCAACTTATATTACAAAGCTGTAATCATCAAGACAGTATGGGACTGTCACAAAAACACATACTCAGATCAATGGAACAGAACAGAGAACCCAGAAATGAACTCACAAGTATATGGTCAATTCATCTTTGACAAAGCAAGAAAGAATATCAATGGAAAAAGACAGTCTCTTCAACAAATGGTATTGGGGAACTGGACAGCAACATGCAAAAGAATGAAAGTGGACCACGTTTTTACACCATACACAAAAATAAATTCAAAATGGGTTAAATGTGAAATCTGAAACCATCAAAATCCAGAGGAGAATACAGACAGTAATCTCTTAGACACCGGCCATAGCCACTACTTATTAGATATGTCTCCTGAGGCAAGGGAAACAAAAGCAAAAATAAACTATTGGGACTTAATCAAAATAAAAAACTTCTGCACAGAGAAGGAAACAATCAACAAAACTAACAGGCAACCTACAAAATGGGACAAGATATTTGCAAATGACATATCTAATAAAGGGTTAGTATCCAAAATATATAAAGAACTTATCAAACTCAACGCCCCAAAACAAAGAATCCAATGAATGGGCAGAAGACATGAACTGATACTTTTCCAAATAAGATATACATACAGATGGCTAACTGACACATGAAAAGATAATTATCATCGCTCATCATCAAGGAAATACAAATCAAAACTGCAATGATATATCACCTCACACCAGTCAGAATGGCTAAAATGAACAACTCAGGAAACAACAGGGTTGACAAGGATCAGGACAAAGAGGAACCGTCTTACTCTATTGGTGGTAATGTAAACTGAGGCAGCCACTGTGGAAAACAGAATGGAGGTTTCTCAAAAAGTTAAAAATAAAACTACCCTATAATCTAGCAACTGCACTACTAGGAATTTACCCAAAGGATACAAAAATACTGATGTGAAGGGATACATGCACCCCAGTTTATAGCAGAGGTATCAGCAATAGCCAAATTATGGAAACACCCCAAATATACATTGACTGACAAATGGATAAAGATGTGGTACATATATACAATGGATTATTACTCAGCCATAAAAAATGAATGAAGTGTTGCCATTTGCAATGATGTGGATGGAGCTATAGAGTATTATGCTAACCAAAAGAAGTCAGTCAGAGAAAGACACACACCATATGATTTTACTCATATGTGGAATTTAAGAAACAAAACAAATTAATATAGCAGGGGCAAAAAAGAGAGAAGCAAACCAAGAAACAGACTCTTAACTACAGAGAACAAACTGATGGTTACTGGAGGGAGGTGGACAGAGGGATGGGTTAAATAGGTGATAGGTATCAAGGAGGGCACTTGTAACGAGCACTGGGTTTGTACGTAAGTGATGAATCACTAAATTCTACACCAGACACTAATATTACACTGTATGTTAACTATCAGGAATTTAAATTAAAATTTGGAGAAAATACAAAGTTACATTTGTTTCAGGTATACAGCATAGTGATTCAAATTCTGTATACCTGATGCTATGTTCCCCACAGTGTAGCTACCACCTGTCACCACACAATGCTATTATACCACTGACTGGATTCCCTACGCTGCAAGTTTTATTCCTTCCCATGACTTACTCATTCCATAATTAGAAGCCTGTATCTCCCACTCCCCTTCACCCATTTTGCCCATCCTTCCACTTCCTTCCCTCTGGCAACCATCAGTTTGTTCTCCATATTTATAAGTCTGATTCTACTTTGAGTTTGTTTATTCATTCGTTTTGTTTTTTTAGATTCCAAATATAAGTGAAAACATATGGATCTAAAGGGAATTATGCTAAGTGAAATAAGACTGAGAAATACTAAGAAAGCTATTTTTTATGAAAACTAAATTAAAAGTTTTAGAAAAATAGGCTAAAAGTGTGTCACTTAAAAACCTGTTTTTGTATTGTGTGGAAAAGAATTATGAAAGCCTATTAAAAACATAAGATCTCTACAAAGATTCTATACTCATATTGGTTTGAAAATGTTTTGCTTTGCTTAAAAAAAGTCAGCAATAGATATTGTAGATAGTGCATCTTGAATGTGGCTTATGTAAGGAGGACAGTGTTAAACTCCAACAGATCATATTCAAATAAAGGCTTTATAACTATATCAGAAAATTAATGAATATTCATATATATGTTTTAAAGTTAAAATGTCTCATGTGTGTATTTTTTCTGATTCCTCATAACCAACTTTTTAAAAAAGTAATCACTTATAAATCAAATAACCAGCAGTATGTTTTTGCACAATTTTATATTTCTATAGATTTATAAAAGAAGAATTAAATAAAACTACATAGATACATATTTTAAGTATTAATATCCATCCATTAAGCTTTATAGTATTTTTTCCCTCAAACTGCCACTTTTTTCAAATCATCATTTTTTAATTGTCGTGTCATCTTCGTTTATAGTGCTTTCAGTAAAATTTTTGAAAACATGTTACGAAGTCAAATCTCCCAGTTTTCCATTATAGAGTCTGGCCTTGATGTCATTCTAAGAAAGACTTTCCAAAATCCAGTATTATAAAAATACTATCCTTGACTTTAAAAAAAAATCTCTTCATGCCACTGATTTGAAACGCTACTTTTATTGAATACTAAATTCTCATATGTATGTGGGTATTTTTCTGTACTTTCTCTATTGTTCCACTGATCTATTTCACTGCCCTTATATCAGACTATTCCCCCCATGGATAACAGGCAAAACTTTAAATATTAAAAATTGAATCAATCACTATCTTAAATGAATAATACACAGGAGCAAGAATGCAATCCAGAAATATAAAAATAGTTCAGCAAGAGGAAATCTTTACTATAAATTCTTTTTTAATTTTCATGTTTTTTAAATTCTTTTTTTAAATATTTATTATTTTGAGAGAGAGAGAGAAAGAGAATGAGTAGGGGAGACAATCTTTTTTTTAAATTTTTTTAACATTTTTATTTATTGAGAGACAGAGACACAGCACGAGCATAGGAGGGGCAGAGAGAGAGGGGGGGAGATATAGAATCTGAAGGAGGCTCCAGGCTCTGAGCTGTCAGCACAGAGACCAACGCGGGTCTCAAACCCACAAACTGCAAGATCATGACCTGAGCTGAAGTTGGATGCCCAACCAACTGAGCCACCCAGGCGCCCCAGACAGAGAATCTTTAGCAGGATCCACGCTCAGCATGGAGCCTAATGCCGGGCTTGATCTCATGACCATGAGATAATGACCTCAGCCAAAATCAGTAGTTTGACGCTTAACCAACTGAGCCACCCAGGTGCCTCTACTATAAAGGTGCCTCTACTATAAATTCTTATAGAATTTTTCTTCTATAACTTTTACAGAAGAAAATATAGTAAAAGAAGAGAAAAATAATTGCCTTGAAAGATGCTGAAAATATATAAAATCCAAAAGCCTCTTGTGCTTAAAATATATACATCCATAGATACAATACATAGCACTAGGGATACAAAAAAAAAAAAAATAGCCACATTTAGTTTGAAACCCCTCAAATTGTCCCATCATATCAGAAAGAAAAAAAGTTATAGCAATCGTTCAACATAAATATGGAAACTGTGGTTGATAGAATTAAAATAAGAAAAGGGAAAAGGGAACATATATACTGGAAAGGTATTATTACATCCAGCAAATAGTTTGCCTTTTCCTCCTAAGTACACAGGAAACTACATCTCTTAGACTCCTTGCAACCAAGTGACTGAATTCTGGCCAATCAAAAGTGATAGATGCCACAAACTGTACTTCCAGGCCAGTCCATTAAAAATGTACTAAGAGGGGGCGCCTGGGTGGCTCAGTTGGTTAAGCATCCGACTTCAGCTCAGGTCACAATCTCACAGTTTGTGGGTTCAAGTCCTGCATCAGGTTCTGTGCTGACAGCTCAGAGCCTGGAGCCTATTTCAGATTCTGTGTCTCCCTTTCTCTCTGCCCCTCCCTTGCTCGCATTCTGTCTGTGTCTCAAAAATAAATAAACGTTAAAAAAAAAAAAAAAGTCCTGAGAGATTCTTCATCCATTTGTGTGTGTATGTGCGTGTGTTTCTATCTCCTCCCTTTCTTTCTCAGAGGATTCAGCAGAGGACTTCAATGCAATGGTGAGTCCTAAGAGATGAGGCAGCCAACAAATGAAATAAGGCTGTATATCTGAACGACAGCACGCAGCAGAGGCCCCAGATAACCTCACACCAGACTGTGACATGTACAAGAAACAATCCCTATTGTTTTTATTCACTGAGGCTTTGTTAAAATAATTAGATTTATGTTGACTAATACACTCAGAGAATTGTTGAAAACCTATTAGAAAGAAGAGTATAATAAACTGGCTGGATAGATACATATATGCCAATTAATAATTTTTCTATATACCAACAATAACCAAACATTTAAAGGAATATAATGCTACATAGTAAGGAAAATAGTATAGCATTGGCTTAGGAATAAGTAAATAGATCAATGGAACAAAAAAACAGGGGACAGAAACAAAATTCATGCAAACATAAGGACTTGAATATTTCAGAGGTGACATTATAATTAATAGAGAAGAATTGTTTGTTTCCCAAACAAACAGTACTGGGAAAACTCCATGTGGAAAAAAAGGCCTAATACATCATATTTTAAAATTAAAGGCCAGATGGATTTTAGGAAAAGACTGTAAAACAGAACCTTAAAACAATTAAAAAATAATACAGGAGGGGGGGCCTGGTGGCTCAGTCGGTTAAGCATCCTGCTTTGGCTAGAGTCATGATCTCGTGGTTCATGGGTTCAAGCCCTACATCAGGCTCTGTGCTGACAGTGCAGAGCCTGCTTGGGATTTTCTCTCTCTCCCTCTCTGTCTCTCTGCCCCTCCCTGACTCGTGCTTTCTTTCTTCCTCAAGATGAATAAAAAAACTTAAAAAAAATAACAGGAGGGGCACCTGGGTGGCTCAGTCGGTTGAGTCTCTGACTTCGGCTCAAGTCATGATCTTGAGATCCATGAGTTCAAGCCCTGCGTCAGGCTCTATGCTGACAGAGCCTGGAGCCTTCAGCCTGCTTTGGATTCTATGTCTCCTTCTCTCTCTGCCCTTCCCCTGCTCGCACTCTGTCTCTCTAACATAAATAAACATCAAAAAAAATAAAAAGTACATAAAAATAATACAAGAGAATATCTTTACAACCTCAGTTAGGGGAAGATTTAGTAAACAAGACTACAAAAAAGAACAAACTGTAATGGAAAAGATGGGTGAATTCAACACTATCATGAAAAACTTCTGTGTGAGTCAGGGCACCTGGGTGGCTCAGAAGGTTAAGGGTCCGATCCTCTGTCTCCCTTTCTCTCTGCCTCTCCCCATCTCGTGCTGTCTCTCTCAAAAATAAATAAACATTAAAAAAAAAAACTGGGTGAGAGAAGACACCACAATGGAAGGCAAGGGAGAGTCTGGAAAAGACAACAAAAACACACATCACAGAAAAATGATTAATACTCAGAATGAATACACACACACACACACACACACACACACACACATACACTCAGTATTTATATATATATATAGTTCTAGGGGGACCTGGGTGATTCAGTTGACTGAGGTCATTTATTTTTATTTATTTTTATTTTTTTCTATCTTTATTTTATTTTGAGAGACAGAGACAGAGAGCAAGTGGGGGGGAAGGGGGTAGAGAGAGAGGGAGACACAGAATCTGAAACAGGCTCCAGGCTCTGAGCTGTCAGCCCAGAGCCTGATGCGGGGCTCGAACCCACGGACTATGAGATCATGACCTGAGCCAAAGTTAGACATTTAACTGACTGAGCCACCCCGGTGCCCCTGAGGTCATTTGGACTTGGTTCATGATCCCGGGGTTGCAGGATCAAGCCCCATGTCAGTCAGGCTCCACACTCAGCATGGAGCCTACTTAAGATTCCCTTTCTCTCTCCCGTTCCCCACCCCACCCCACTCACAAGCACTTTCTCTCTCTCTAAAATAAAAAGAAAATTTTTTAAAGTCCTAAAAGTCAATAAGAAAAAGCCAAATAACCTTACCTCAAAGAATGGGTTAAAAATATGAGGAGGTAATTCACAGAAGAGAAATACTGAACGGATAGTGCATTTCCAGAAAAATACTCAGTCTTACTAAGCAAATTAAAACAACTTCAAGAGCATTTCTCTTTCATCATATTGGTAAAAATTTATCAAGGGCAATATCACAAACAGAAGTTGGAGAATATCAAGGGAATAAGGAAACTAGAGCTCTCAGATACTGTTAGTAGAGGTATAAACTGATACCATCATGTTCAAGAGCAGTTTGAGTATCTAGTAAACCAAAGTGTGCACTCCTATGCTCCAGAAATTTTGCTACTATGTAGAAATCCTTGACAAACTCTTGTGTGCATGTGCATAGACACATACCCTGCTCCTATGTGAGATAGCAAAAAATAGAAACAATCTAAATGGCCATCAGTAGGGAGTTACACAAAATGTGGCAAATTCAAAACATGCAATAGTATACAACAGTTTAAAAAAATGAACTATATTACATATAGATTTACCAAGGATAAATCTCAGAAAAATGTTGAGTAATATACAAGCAAGTTGTAGAAGAAAATGTAAAGAATACTACCTACGAAAATAAAAACACTTTTGGGGCACCTGGGTGGCTCAGTCAGTTAAGCGACTGACTCTTGGTTTCGGCTCATGTCCTGGATCTCACAGTTGTGGGATTGAGCCCCACATCAGGCTCTGCACTGTCAGTGCACACTGTCAGTGCAGAGCCTGCTTGGGATTCTCTCTCCCCCTCTCTTTCTGCCTCTCCCCTACTTGTGTGTGCATGCACACATTCTCTCTCTCTCAAAATAAATAAATGTTAAAGAAAATAAAAACTTTTTTTAACAGATGCATAAATATTTACAAGATATGTTTACAAAATGAATTAGAAGGACATATGATGAACTCATGACTGTTGTTGTTTCTCAGAGCAAGAAGCAGATGAGAAAAAATGAACTGAGAATGAGAAACAAAGAGAACTTGTACCTAAGATAGTTTATCTCCTCATCAAAAAAAGAAAATTTGTCAAAATATTAACAATGATCAATTCTGGGTGGTAGCCATTTATTGTATTAGTCCCTGTACTTTCCTGTATTCTTCACTTTGTCAATAAAAAAGAAATAAAAATATTTTCTGAAATAAAAACTCGATTCTCCATCCTGAAAGAGAACACACATGCCAGGAAATGTGATCCAAAATGGTCAGACTGAGACATACTCTAATTAAATAACTTTAAAATTAAAGAACCATCTGGGAGACCAGAACAAAATATAAAGCTAATTATATACATAAAGGGAAAATATCATGCTGGCATCAGACTTCTTTATAAATAATATTCAATATTAATACTATGCTATAATAAATTTAAGGAAAAGAACGGCCAATTATGAACAAGATAGAACTTGGGAGGGGGGACATCATTTTCACGAACTCTTTTTGAGGAAACTGCTAGAGGACAACCTTCAGCCAACCAAGAGATGTCCAGAGAAATACTAGCAAAAGGACCTAGTGAAAAAACACTGAATATATTTAACTATAGAAGTAAGAAAAAATGAAAGGTTGCGATAAATGTGACAGAACAGCATGTAAATACACTGTGCCATAACAATATAAAAAGCATACAACTAACAAAATTTGGGAAGTGAAAGTGTGAGATAAAACAAACCTACTTATTGACTTATCTGTAATAGATTAAAAAAAATCAAGGGCTAGTTTATTTAGCCAACTAATTAATAGAAGGAATATTGTCCACAGAAACAGAGCACAATAACACTAGAACAAAAGGGGGTGCCTGAGTGGCTCAGTCAGTTAAGCATCCAACTCTTGATTTCGGTTCAGGTCATGATCTCAGGGTCAAGAGATCAAGCCCCGCTGAGACAGGCTCCACACTGGGCATGGAGTCTGCTTAGGATTCTCTCTCTACCTCTGCCCTTCTCCTGCTGTCTCTCTCTCCCCCTGTCCCCAAAAATATAAAAAACAACACTAGAACAAAAAAAATCTTCCTAATTCTTATAAAAACTATAGTATTAAATGGCCAAAATAAAAGTCTAAGAAAACACATAAGTGAAAGTCATTTTTAAAAACTGTAAATACCAGAAAACATCACATAAAACAATATACAGAGTTAAGCCCAAACATATAAAAAATGTAACTGGACTTCCACCTATTAAATTGAAATGATATTTAGATTGGTTCACAAAGCAAGACTCAATTCTATACTGCATATAAATGCTACATGTAAAAAAAGTGATTTTTTAAATATTTATTTATTATTGAGAGAAAGGGAGATAGAGACAGACTGTGAGAGTGGGGGTAAGGCAGAGAGAGAAAGACACAGACTCCAAAGCAAGCTCCAGGCTCCATAAGCACAAAGCCTGACACAGGGCTCAAACTCATGAATTGTGAGATCATGACCTGAGTCAAAGTTGGATGCTTAACTGACTGAGCTACCCAGGCGCCCCCAAAATAAAGTGATTTTTAAAAATTAAAAATAAAAGCATGAGTAAAGGTCCTAAAAAAAGCATAAAAAGGTAAGAAACAGACTCTTCCCTAGGGCATTCACAAAAAAGGCAGGCTGCTGACACCTTGATTTTTGTCCTATAAGACCCATTTTCAACTTCTAACCTCTAGAGCTATAAGTTAATAATTCCTGTTGTTTTCAGCCACTAAATTTGTAGTAATTTGTTACAGCAGCAATATAAAATTAATACAGAAGTAGTCTGGTAAAACCTTTCTGGAGGGGAATTTGGCAATTCCTAAAAAAACTACATATGCACTTACTCAGGAATCCCATATCCAATAATCTCTCCTGAAAATACAGCCTTGACATTATGAAAATACAAAGAAGGTTATTTCCTGAAGCACTGGTTATAACTATAAAATAGTGCAAACATCCTAAAAGACCACACGTCAGAAAGTAGTTAAATAAAGTACCAAAACACCCACATAATGAAGTATTTGGCAGCTGTTAAAAATATGAGGAAGAGGGGTGCCTGGGTGGCTCCGTCGGTTAAGTGTCCGACTCGGCCCAGGTCATGATCTCACGGTTTGTGGGTGTGAGCCCTGTGTCAGTCTCTGTGCTGACAGTTTGGAGCCTGGAGCCTGCTTCAAATTCTGTGTCTCCTCTCTCTGCTCCTCCTCTGCTTGTGTTCTCTCTCTCTCTCAAAAATAAATATTTTTTTTTAAAAATTTTTAAATGAGGAAGATTTCCATGAATAATATGGAGTGATTCCCTGTATATATAGTTAAGTAAAAAAAAGTAAAATGCAAAGTGTATTTATAGTATGCTACCTTTCATATAACATACAAGGACTTAGGAGAGACTACACATATGTTGGCTCATTTGTACAAAAGAAACATAAAAAAGACAAACCTGAAAATAAAGAGATTGGTGATCTACAAGAAGCAGGCAAGAAAGAGGTAGGAAGAAGTTAAGGGAATAGAAATAGGATAGTGGGGATGAGGAGAGAGTAACACATTTCTGAGGACATATTTCTGTATAGCTCTGATTCTCAAAAGCATAATAATGTTTCAGATACTAAACAAAAAATAAATAATTAAAACCAACCAGGATGTGGTAGGAACCCAAAGAGAATACAAACAGTAATAAATGAACCTAAAAGAACTATCCTAAGTAACTTTGAAAAATAGTATTTTGGCTGAATACTATAAGACTAAGGACAAAAAGAACCATATATGAATAATGTAATCTAGTTAGTAAATTTGTTTCTCACAGAGGAGTATCTTGGAAACTGAAATTTTGTGTATACTAAAATTGAGCAAATAAGTAAATACATTATTTCTTATTGTTAGAAAAAGAAATTGCAGGTAAGTAAAGGAAGAAGGCTACAATAAGCCCTATGGAGTAAGACTAGAATCAAGATATCAAAATCAATTGAAAATTTTAATATATAAAAAGGACTGAGACAGAAATAAATATAGAAATGTCTTGTGTACCTGTGTGTATTGGTATATATACAAATATTTTCCAGCTCAATCTGCTGTGAGGGCTTAGGAGCAATGACATCCCAGTAGCAATGAGCACTCATAGCATCTACACCTTGGTTTCTAAACATCATTTCCCAATAAAAGGAACCAGAGCTCCTAGGAGCAGGACCTGATTCAAGGCTGGGGAAGGAAAACAAGATGAACCTGGAACACCTGGATCTGGCCAGGAAGGAAGTGCTCAAAAATGGATGGGGGGCATGTTAAAAGGTCAAAGAAACCAACTGGAAGGATATCCCAATGGTTAAAGCTAGGGCAATTTGAGCAACAAAATAATGATTCATTAGCTTTATCTCACCCAGAAAAAATAAAAATCCATGATTCCATAAAGAAATAAATGAATAAATAAACACACGGAAGAAACAGTTGTTCTCTATAAGATAATCCTAACTAATATAGGTAAAGAAAGGAGGGAAATGGAAAAAATCAACATTAGGTCAATACCATAGTAATAACTGTTGCAAACAAGATCCAATGGGGCAATGGATACTAAAATTAGTGGGCAAAAGTTTCAAAGAAACTGAATAGCCTCAAAGTATCTCCCCCAAGATATTTATTGATTACAAATAGAAAAATAGTAACTTTGCATTGGAGAAACCAGGCAGACACATTTACCAAGCGATCAAAGACGTATCAATATTATGAATCTTTTGCTATGATGCACCAAGAGAAACTTAACATTATTTCTGTCGCAATTTTTCCAAAAATGCATTACCTCAATCTAATCATGAGAAAAAATCAGATAAACCCAAACTGAGTACATGCACATGTAATGAGCCATTTGTCCAGAGTGAAGCATATCTGAAGAGTCTGGGAGAGATTTTTCCAAGATGATAAAATCAATAGATTACCTAATGTGTCTGAGTGTCTTGAGAGATTTAGATAGTTGATAGGGAGTTGGGAATTGAGTGAGTAATAATGCATACAGAAAATCAAGGAAAAAAAACAAATAGACAACACTTCCGTCCCCTCCCCCCCGGAAATTATTAACTCCAGGAAAAATAAAAAGTTGTATGGAGGGGCACCTGGGTGGCTCAGTTGGTTAAGTATCCAACTTTAGCTCAGGTCATGATCTCACGGTTCTGAAACCGACCCCTACGTCAGGCTTTGTGCTGACAGCTCAGAGCCTGGAGCCTGTTTCAGATTCTGTGTCTCCCTCTCTCTCTGCCCCTCCCCAACTTGTGCTCTGTCTCTCTCTCTCTCCCAAAAATAAATAAACATTAAAAAAAAAAGTTGTATAGAAAAAGTAATTTTGGTATATACACAGCATGGCTATGACTAGCAATTAATAGCCACAATAATATAAACCCTGAACAGTGATTCAATCAAAATTATGATACCAGTGAGATGGGGAGATGGGAGGTGTGTGTGTGTGTGTGTGTGTGTGTGTGTAAACATGCACACGAGCATGCGTACACACACGTATTTGATTCAGGATAAGAAAGTATTAAATTCTTATTTTCAAAAAAATTCTTATTTTCCTAGAAGATATTGGTTGAGGACTAAACCTGAAAAAGTAATTAAGAAATAGCATCATAGGGGCACCTGGGTGGCTCAGTCGGTTGAGAGTCCGGCTTCAGCTCAGGTCATGATCTCACAGTTCGTGGGTTCGAGCCCCGTGTCGGGCTCTGTGCTGACAGCTAGCTCAGAGCCTGGAGCCTGTCTTTGGATTCTGTGTCTCCCTCTCTCTCTGACCCTCCCCTGCTCACACTGCCTCCCTCTCTCTCTCAAAAATAAATTTAAAAATTTTTTTTTTAATTTTAAGAAATAGCATCATAAACATATTTGTTAAAGAAATGAAGGAAACATCAAAAAAGTTGCAAAAGTAAAGAAAGTTGATCCCTTTAAGGAGAGGGAAACTAGGGAGGAGGACAAGAGACTGCCTTTTTTAAGGGAATACACCTTGTACAACTACTTGACTCGTTAAGCAATGTACATGCATAACTTTTATAATTAACTTTGATAAAAATAAAAACTCTAAAATGAAATCTGGAAATGTATACATTTCTGATCCTAAAGGGAAAAGAAGAGCTGGCAAGGACTGAGATTCAAGTTATTTCTAGAAGAATCATAGAGCATATACTTTGATAAAAATAGAAAGAAACCCACCCCCACCAAGCCCAGGCAGCCTCCTCAAGTGCAGGGCAGCCTTCTCATGACCACTTGGGCTGGCATCTTACAACAACCCTCCTTGTCCAGTTTTCTGTCACTCACCAGCATATGGACCATCTGACATTTCTTTCTCCACCATCCAAGGTTCCTTCCCTTGCTCCAATAAGGAGATCATGTTGGGCTTAGAAATGGAGAGTCCTGTTTACAGGAGAAGAAAAATGAGAGCAAGAAAGAGACAGAGAGACAATCATGTTGCTATAGCCTTTCGAGGACTCAAACTCAATCTCTTGGTCATTAGGCAAGACAGGCAATTAGAGAAAGGGTGAGAGGATGGAATGATGTTGTTATGAATGATGAAGAAGATGAAACTTCTTCCACAGCAGTGGTTCTCAAAGTACTAAAGCAGAAGCACCACCACCTAGGAACTTATTAGAACTGCAAATTCTCATGGCGCCTGAGTGGCTTAGTCAGTTAAGAGTCCTACTCTTGATTTTGGCTCAGGTCAAAATCTTGTGGTTTGTTAAGTTCAAGCCCCAGGTTGGGTTTCATGCTGAAGGTTTGGAGCCTGCTTAGGATTCTCTCTCTCTCCCTCTCTCTTTGCCCCTTCCCTGCTTGCTCAGCAAGTGTGTGTTCTCTCCCTCTCAAGATAAACTTTAAAAAATGCAAATTCTCAGGCCCCAATCCAGACCTACTGAATCAGAAACCACAGTGGTTCTCAAACTTAAATGGGCATCAGAATCATTTGGAGGGCTCATTAAAACCCAAACTACTGGGCCTATTCCCAGAGTTTCTGATTTTGTAGGTCTATAGTGGGACCCTATAATCTGCAATTTAACAAATTCCTATGCCATACTGATGCGGCTATTCCAAACCATCCTTCGACAATGGGAACTACTCATTTCTAACTCTTTGAAATGACTTCAAATTATTTCCTGGGAACAGGAAGAAGAAATTTCAGCTAAGCACTTAAGATGACCTAGATATTCCTAATGGAGGAAGCAAAAACACACCAGAGGGAATATTCTGAATTATGGGGGAGACATCCTTACCAAGCCATACCAAGTTCCTGTAGTTCTCCAACATGACATCTCTGTATAAATCCTTCTGTGATGGGTCTAGCCATTCCCATTCCTCTTGGGAAAAATCTAGAGCCACATCTCGGAAGGTCACCAAACCCTGAAATTAAAAAAAAAAAAAAAAAAAAATCTCATTTGCCAAGTGCTCCCATATGGTCCTAGCAGAAAAGATGAATTCTGCCAGAGTTCTCTAGGTGGCCCAAGGAAACTAATTATTGGGAAGCAAGTACACGTCAGGTTTGTCAAATATTTTGAGAGAAAAAAAATTTCACATTTTTGTGAATAAAAAAAGATCTATACACAGGAAAAAATTAGCTTATGGCATGAAACATGAGTTTATAACATGAAAGTATGTGAGTATGGCTGTTTTATGTTATATATACTATGTATCAAGAAATTCTTATAGGGATGATTCCTTTATATTCTGACATGAGTCAGAGTAGTGAAGAAAGGCCTTGAATTAGGCTTTAACTAAAGGGTATGTTCTGAAACTTAGACTCTATATGTAAGTAGAAACTTCCAAAAATAAGAGTTTAGCCTACATCACTGAACTATAACCTATATGAGGGAAGGATATCTGTTTTATAAGCTCTTGAATATCCAGTATCTATTATAAAAGCAGTCACATTTTAAACAGTAAATATTTGCCATTCAGTGAATAAATGGTAAAGTTTCCTAGAATATATCCATACGGAGGAAGAGTACTCAATGTTTAAAATGAGAGAGTTCCATTTGCAGAGTATGGTCTCATTTTTTATTAAAAATAATCTCTATCAGTGCAGAGAATGAATCTAGTGCCAAGATCTCAGATGCCAGCCAAAAGCCAACCTGCAAGTGGGTTCTTCTAAACACAGCAGCTTCAGGCCTGCTATGTTAACTCTTTCTTGTACATTGCTCTATTTAGTTTTCCACTTTTTGAGCTAGTTTTTATATTTTAAGTTTACAGAGAAAATAATCGCTTTTGCTTGTATTTTCAAATTAAATGTTATATTGTTGCCCATCAAGTTACAAAAATAAATAAGCACATATTAAATACGGTTATTCTACATAGTAGAAATGTGAATGAATGTGGCCAGAGAAAAACCATCACATAAATACATACTGTTATATAACTTCCGTGTGTCCTTCTACATTTCTCTATGCCCTGGGAGGCTGACCTGTATTAATTGCATTAATAGACTCTCTTTCCCAGCTCCATTTTCAGTTGGATTCAGCCACAGGCAAGAGATGAGAGAGAGGGGAGCGAAGCACATTATTTACTCCCCTGGCACCCTCCTTGCAGCTCTGCCCTGTGTGGTCTCTGTCCTTCACTCCTAGGTCACAATGCCTGTCAGAGGCCCTCTGCACTCAGATCTCTCTGTCTCTGGGTTCAGGCCTAGTTTTACTGTTATGAGTCCCAGGGTATAGCACTATCCTCTGTGGTTTCTCTATATACTGATCATAGCTTGTAGAGAGTACCCTTTTGAGTTTCTTGCTGGAACCCTGACTGATAAAATGTTGACCCAGTGTACTTCTAGGATATGACCAGAGATTCCACAAAAGCACCACTACACTTCCCTAATAAACTCACTTTCCTACTCTCCCATGACACTTTCATAGTTTCGGTCTCTCTCTCAAACTACCACCAACTCATCCCCTGTTCTCACTTTGAACCTCCTCATCTTCTTGTTCATTACAAGTCCTTGCTGACCTGTATCTATACTCATATACTGTCTTCCCTCTGTTTCTACTGATAAAACTCTAGGGTCCTATCTATGACCAATCCCTTCACTTGTCCACACAAAGACACTGTCACCTCTCTCCTTTGTAATTATCAGGGAGATATCAGTATCTCCCTTATATTACTGATATTTTCTCACTTTACTAGATTATTTCTATTAATATACAAACTGATGCAATACCTTTCATCTTATAAACAGATAAAGTCCCTTCCATAATCTCACTGTAGTTACTGTCCCATTTCCTTACTCCTCTTAATAACAAAACTCTTCCAGGGGCACCTGACTGGCTCAGTCGGAGAAATATGCAACTCTTGATCTTGGGATCGTGAGTTCGAGCTCCATGCTAGATGTAGAGATTACTTAAACAAATAAAACTTCTTAAAAAATAACAGAACTCTTCTAAAGAGTGGTTTGAATTAGCAATATCCAATGGAAATATAATGTAAGCCACATATTAAAATTTTAGGGGGTGCCTGGGTAGCTCAGTCGGTTAAGTGTCCCACTTTGGCTCAGATCATGAACTTACGGTTCGTGAGTTCAAGCCCCACATTGGGCTCTGTGCTGACAGCTCAGAGCCTGGAGCCTGCTTTGGATTCTGTGTCCCTCTCTCTGTCTGTTCCTCCCCGACTCACACTGCCTCATTCTCTCTCTCAAAACTAAATAAAGATTTAAAAATTTTTTTTAAATAATAAAAAAATAAGAATAGTTGCTATTTATATTCTGTTATTTATTGACCAATTACTACATGCCAGACACCCTAATAAGCATTTTACAGTTATTATCTTATTTAATCTCACTGTAAAACTTGTTTTTAAAAAGGAAGAAAAAAAGTATAAAGCACATTTAAAGATGTTTAAGACCCAATGTCATGCTGAACAACTAGGTTATACTGCAAAAAGGAAAAAAAGTAAATAGAAATATGTAAATTTAATAATATACTTAATTTAACCCATTATATCTAAAATATTATTTCAACATATACTCAATCTAAAAATTATTAATGAGATGTTTTACATTTTTTTGTACTAAATCTTCAAAATCTGGTATATATTTGAAGCACTTGGGTGGCTCAGTTGGTTGAATGTCCAACTCTTGATTTCAGCTCAGGTAATTATCCCAGGGTTCTGGGATTAAGCCCCATATCAGACTCCTTGGAGCCTGCTTAAAATTCTCTCTCTCTCTCTCTCTCTCTCTCTCTCACTCTCTCTCTCTCTCTCCCTTGGTCCCTCTCCCCCACTTGTACTCTCTCTCTTTCTCTCTCTCTAAAATAAAAAATAATAATAATAATTAAAAATCTGGTAATATATTTTATACTTATAGCACATCTTAATTTAGAGCAGTCTTATGTGGCTACTGGGTACATTACTGGACAGCGCAGGTCTAGACTCATCTCTATTCTCACCTTTTAGGCCTACTATTCCCTCATGAACCCACTGCAATGATGCTTTCATCTCAACCCCTCTATGAAGTAGCTCTTGTCAATAATATCAGCAGCTTCCATGTTGCCAAATCCAAAGGTCAGTTCTCAGTCTACATCTTCCTCCATCTCTCAGAAGAGTTTAATTCTGCTGATCATACCCTCTATGAAACACTCTGTACTCCTGACTTTCCCACTCTTCTGGTTTTCCTTCTACATCAGTCCTTCTCAGTCTCTCCTGCTGATTCCTCCTTTTCTTGTCAGCCTCTAGATAGTGAATACCCAAATTCAGTCCTTGGGCATCTTTCCTATCTATACCCACACTCCTACTCTCAAGATAATCCTATCCTGTCCTATGGCTTTAAATACACTAATGGTTCTCAAATTCACATTTCCAATCATGACTCTAGGTATATGATCAATACTGCACCTGGATATCCAACAGGTCTCACAAACTTAATATATCTAGAACTCAATTCTTATTCCCATCTCATTCTTCCTGTCTTTCCATCTCAGTAAATGGCGCAACCATTTGTACAGTTGCCCAGGTCAAAAATCTTTGTAGTTACTCTTAACTTCTTCCTCTCATACTCCACAACCAATCCCTGACCAAATCCCATATTTTCTATCTCCAACATATACCCCAAATCCCAGCAGCTCCAATGATACCACCACGGTCCAGGCAGCTATCACCTTTCACCTAGATTACTGTGGTAGTCTCCTAACTGATCACCCCACTCCACCCTTAATTCCTTTCTATTTTCCTTTTAAAATATAAATCAAATTACATCACAAATACTCCAATGACTCTCCTTCACCCTTAGAACAAAACTCAAAGTTCTGGTCATGAGTTTCAAGGTCACTATATAACCTGTTCCCCAGCTGCTCCTCTGATCTCATAGTGCTCATTTCCCTCTGAGGATATTGGTTCAATGATACTCCTAGAGCACATCAAACATGTTCCCATCATAGTAACTCCATATTTGCTATTCCTTCTTCTTTTAAAGCTCTTATTCAAATCTCCATGAAACCTAATCCCTACTTTCACTGAGGTTTTTCTTTGCTTAAATGTCACTTCCTCAGAAAGGCCATCCTTGATTTCCCTATTTAATACGGTACTCAATAATCACACCTCTGTCCTTTATTCTACTTGCACTAATCTCCAGTATAACAAATCATGAGCTATCTAAAAAGGATAGTTCTCTTCTGTCACATATTTGAAGACAGCACTGAGTAAAAAAGATACTAAATGATTTATAGAGAGATTATATGAAGTAGTTGAGAGAGACAAGTGGTGAGAGTGCTCACTGGGCTATTTGTGTCTCTCTGAAGTTCCAAAGTCCTAAAAAAGGAGGTAGAATTTCTGGAAACAAAGTGAAAACACCAACTTACTTGAGACATGGCTTTACAAAGTCCAACAGCCATTCTTCCGTCCTTCTTCAATCTTCTCTTTTGGAGGAAAATGTCCTGAGAAGGGAGAATTAAAGGGAAAAAATGGCAGACCAGCCCTAGATTGCTGATCTGAGAATCACAGAGATAGAACTCTTGTCTCTTTATGGTCTCCACAGCCTCCTTACATGGGCCAGCCCTATCCCCTCTAAGATCTGAGAAAAGGCCAAAGATTGATTTAACCCCTGAAGTCCTCACTCGTATTAAGTACACATAGCTTGAACTCAACAAAATCTAAATGGCCAACAAAGTGGTTTATGATCTGGCCCTTGGCTGCCCCTTAGACTTAATTCCCTACCCTTATTCCCCTTGCTCACCCCACTCCAGGCACACAGATTTTCTTACAGTTCCTCAAACACTGTGCACACTCTTTCAGGGCTGTTACCTTTGCTTTTCCTTCTGCCTGAACATGACTCATTCCCTCTCTTCATTCCTATCTATGCTCAGTTGTCACCACATGAGAGGGACTTTCCTGAAAATTCTATCTAAAGAGAACTTCCAGTCTCTCTTTTTTTTTAAATTTATAGTTTATTGTCAAGTTGGTTTCCATATCAGTCTCTTTTTCTTTATTGCAATTTTTCTTCTTAGCTTTTGACACCATTGCACGTTACTTTTTTTCTCTGTTTATTGTTGTCTCTGCAAACAACAGTGTGGGATCTAATAGACTAGGATTTGTTTGGTTCACTGGTGTATCTCTAGTGTTAGAATAACACCAGAACCTTTGCAGGCCCTCAAAAGATATTTGTTAAATGGAGGCATCTGGGTGGCTCAGTTGGATTAAGCATCGACTCTTGATTTTGGCTCAGGTCATGATCTCACGGTTCATGGGATCAAGCCCCACACTGGGCTCCCAGCTGAAAGCATGCAGCCTGCTTAGGATTCTCTCTCTCCTTCTCTCTCTGTCCTTCCCTCACTCGTTCTCTCTCTCTCTCAAAATAAATAAATAAACTTTAAAAATATTTATTAAATGAATAAATCAATCTTACTGGGCCTCCTGTAATATAAATAGTGATGTTACACATGTTGTATATGTCATTATCTTTTTTTTAATGTTTTTATTTATCTTGAGAGAGAGAGCACACAAGCAGGGGAGGGGCACAGTGAGAAGGAGAGACAGAATCCCAAGCAGGCTCTGCACTGACAGCCCAGACCTCAACTTGGGGCTTGATTCCACGATCCCTGAGATCATGACCTGAGCTGAAACCAAGAGTCAGATGCTCAACCGAATGAGCCACCCAAGCACCCCTGCATATGTCATTATTTTCTTTATCCTTCACAAAACTGCAAAGGCAAATATTATTATCCTTATCTTACCAACAAGTAAAACTAAGTTTCAAAAAGCTTAAACAACTGAAAATCATAAGAATCAAGCTACAGTGAGACTTAAAACTGATCCTCTTTCAGGGGCACCTGGGTGGCTCAGTCGGTTAAGCGTCTGGCTTCGGCTCAGGTCATGATCTCGCGGTTCGTGAGTTTGAGCTCTGCGTCAGGCTCTGTGCTGACAGCTCAGAGCCTGGAGCCTGCTTCAGATTCTGTGTCTCCCTCTCTCTCTGCCCCTCACCCATTCACGCTCTGTCTGTCTCTCTCTCTCAAAAATAAACATTAAAAAAAAAAACTAGTTCTCTTTCAAGAGCCTACAATATCTGAATGGGAATTATTTAACATAACCTGGGGAATCAATGCCATATATTTACTAGAAAAGCATTTTCAGAGATGTAGCTATTACCTTTATTACTTCACAGAAATACAGCTGGCATTTCTGTGGCACAGAAAAATAGGCAGGCATTGCTAAAATTTTAATACAAACGAATAACAAATTGCACAGCCTGAAATCTGTTCGTTGTTCTCTCAGAGCCAACATCTCTTCATTCCGAAAATGAGGATAGTTGTGTTTGACCTAGCATTCAGGATACACGACCCCCTAAATCTGGGCTACTCTGCACTGGCCAATCAGTCTCTAAGAAAGTTATTTCCTTAGTACAACGCAGCTTGAAATTGTCCATAAAAGCCTTTGCAATCTGAGAGGAGAATCAATGAAGCCTTCTCTGCATCTAGGAACCCTACATAGCATCTGCATAAAAGAAATGTCTTTTACTTTTTTATTATTACTTTATAGAGAGACAGAGAGAAAGTGAAAGCAGAGAGGGGCAGAGGAAGGGAGAGAGAGAGAGAGTGCCGAGCCCAACGTGGGGGCTTGAACCGGGAACCCTGGGATCATTACCTGTGCTGAAATCAAGAGTCAGAAGCTCAACTGATTGAGCCACCCAGGTGCCCCCCAAAAATGTCTTTTAAATTTGTCTTCAAATAGTGGTGTATCACTTGGGTAATATCTTCAAAGTTTGAGATGAGCCATCAGTCTCTGAAAGGAGGTGACGTTAAAGACTTGGGCTTCGTATAGCCCCCAGGTGCATGGTGACTCTCCACTCCTTCACTCACTGGCTGCATGACCTTGGGCAAGTTACTCCATCTTGCAGAACCTTTCTTTCCTCGCTGTCAAGACTGCATGAGCCAACTCCTGGCATAAAGAAGTGCTACCTTTGTTCCTGCTCACACTCTATACACACATTTGGAAAGGAAATGAACTATTTTTCTTCATTAACTAAGAAAGTCAGAACCAAAATTTAGCTTGCTTGGTACATCAGAAAAAGAGCCATGGATCAGCCTCCCTCAGCACCAAACACACGAGAGTTTTGACAAATACAAAGCTAAAATCTGAAACTGCCTGGTGGGGAAGACCAGGCGTTCAGATTGAGCTTTCCATCCCCAGAGCAGCCAGTCTGAGGATGGCTTCACTACAATGTCTTTAGACTGGGTCCTGTGACTCACAAGGGGACTGAAGGAAGAGACCCACATTAAGTTGCCACATCCTGAAAGTTCCTAGTCCAAGACCAGGGACAATCCTCTCCAACACCCTCAGAACCCAAGGCCCCCATTTTCCACTCTCACAGAAGATCAGAGAGTTTAGTAATTAAAAGCAAGGGTCTGGAGCCAAATTGCCTACGTTCAAAACCCTGTTCTGTCACTTATTAACTGTCTGAACGCGGGCAAGTAATTTTAATCTTTCTGTGCCCACAATCACACACTAGGTCCCACACAATCAAGCCTTCAGTCTCATGTACACAAATACAAATTCTCACCCAATCACACACATACACTATACATGGTCACACAAGCTCACCTGTAATGTCAAACACATACACAGTGGCATCAACCCAAAGACAGAGATGATGACTCACAATTACTCCAACAGAGAGACAGCCCCACGCAGTCTCGCACACAGTGACATACAACACAAGGCCACACATCCTGTCACCATTACTCACACAATTTATACCTGCAGAGAAAGATGGTCATGCGTTCTCAATCACACCTGCTGTCACACACATTCAAACACTGTTATATGTACAGAGACAAGTGGTCAAACGTAATCACACATATTCATAAAGCGACACAATGTCACACCTGCAGTTTCTCACAAACCCGTATACAGTAACACATAGTTATACCTGCAGAAACACACACACACACACACACACACACACACACAGTTTTAGACCTGAGACATACAGGTCGCTCATAATCACAGCCACGGTGACACACAAGATCACGTTCTGTCACATCGCAGTCTCTCACACAGTAACACCTGAGGCACACTCCTGGCCCCATCCCGGTCCCTGACGGTCCACCTCAAGCCCGGCCCTGACCTCTGGCTCCCGCTCTCAGCCAGGCCCAACTCACCTCCCAGCGCCGCGGGCTCTGGAAACCCACCCAGCGACCCGAGACCCACGACGTCCCCTCCCAGAATGCCCCGTGGTACCAAGCGGAGCAGGGACTGAGCCGCGCGGGACCCCGAGCTCCTCTGGGGAAACATCCAGCTGGACTGGACGCCGCTCAGCTTTTCGTTACTGCCCCTCCGAACCACTAGCCCCAGAGAGCTTTGCGCCGCGGCCTTCTTTGCTGAACTACATTTCCCAGAGGGCCCCAAGGCCCGCCTCTACTCCGCGCCTGCGCAGGTAGCCGCTGCCGTGGGTGTCTTGACCCGAGATCTGTGTGCCACCCTGGCGGATCTTGGGCACGCAATTGACTGTGGGGGGCCGTGTGTGAGGAAACTGTGAAGTTGCGCGCGTCCATGACTGTTACTGAGTGCTCAGATGTGGCGATCTCTGTGTGACCGTCGCTGCACACTTGTGCTTGTGCACCACGGGGCGAAGGCTTCTGTCAGTTCAGTCAGCTTTTGTATTTAAAATAACGTCCCGTGATGGTGGGTCGATGTGTGACGCCGAGAATGTGAGAGTGCTTGTGGGTTTGTGAGAGGGACTATGGCTGACTTTGGGCGACGTTTGTGTTCTTACCCCAGAGGTCGAAGGAGTTTACCTGTGACCCAGCGGTGGAGATTTGTTTCTGGGCTGGCTTTTAGGGTTGAGCCCCTGGGAGAGGTTTCTTTTTGTGCCTTCGTGTGTGACTGTCTCCAGATCTAACTGTTCTCCCACCCACCCACCTCCATGCCATCCCTCATCTCCGGCCATGGGCCGGGTCACTGCTACCTACATGTTTCTATCCCTTCTCTACTTGGACCTGATGTGATACCACAGAAGGGTAATTAGATTCCCTTTGTTAGGAAGACGCTCATTTGCACCAGAGCCCTTCATAATGTGAGAGCCAGTAGCTCTGGGGGCTCTCTTGGTGCTGCTTCCCCCTTTTACCTTACAACTTCAGTTAGGTTCCAGCTTCAAGAAAAAAAACAAAAACAAAAACAAAAAAAAAACACATCCACAGTCAGGAAGACAAGAAGGTGAGCCTGAGTGATGTTAAAGAAAACCAGAACTGAACAGTAGCTCAAAATGGGTAATGCAAAGACAAACACTGAAGCCCAAAGGTTGAACCCTAGTTGAGAAAAGGGTCCAGAGGAGCCTAACTAAAATTTGGTCAAGGAGGGAGTATTTGACAGTCAAAATTCTGAACAAAGCAGCATTCTTCCCCACCTGCAGACCCTGGAAGATCTGGAAAATGCATCCAAGTCAAGATCTTGGTAAATAGTAGTATGTGGAAACAAGGGGGGAAGTTCTTGAAATAAGAACCATTCTTTGGAGAATAAATCCTCCAATCCCCTCCCCATCAAGAGACCTCTAATGGCTAAGGCCGGAGAGTCTTGGACAAAAGGATTGTGGCTAGTAGGGCTGAAGCGATTTGCTGTTTACATTGTGAAACTGGGTACTGTTATTTTCAGAAGAAGGCAAGCACTTTTTTTTAAGGCTCTAGAACATTTAATAATTGGGTTACTTCACTGGAGAATGTACTAGGTAAGGGTTCTTTGGATGATAGTTGTGATTGGCTACTTGACCAAACAGCCCTTCCCTGGATCTGATTATCACTGCGGGATAGAGATCATCTTGGACATTTCATACTAAATACTAGAAAATTAAGATACTCCATTCTTGACTGGCATAATATACCTTCAGGAGAAACTTCGAGGGCACCTGGGTGGCTCTGTCAGTTAAGAGTCCGACTTTGGCCTAGGTCATGATCTCGTTGTACGTGAGTTCGAGCCCCCCGTCAGGCTCTGTGCTGACAGCTCAGAGCCTGGAACCTGCTTCAGATTCTGTGTCTCCCTCTCTCTCAGCCCCTCTCCCACTCACACACTCTGTGTGTGTGTGTGTGTGTGTGTGTCTCAAAAAATAGACATTTAAAAAAACTTTTAAAAGAGAAAGTTTGAATGTGTATGACTATCTCTTCATATGTCAGTAATTGATCATAGGAAGAATTTTTGTCCTTTATATACTTTTTTTTTATCCCATACCACCAAGTCCAACACTGGTTTGAGTCTAGTCATCTCCAGTAGAGTAGGACAGTGGTCCTCAAAGTATGCCCACAAATAAATGGTTGCACTGCTAAAACACATTGTGGTAGGACTATGTCCATCAAGATATAGTTAAAAAAAAAAAGCAGAATTACACTGGCAATTTCAAACAATATTTAATTACAGGAAATTGATTATACAAAGTTGGATGATTGAAAGAGCAAAAAGGGGACAGATTTGTAACTTCAAGAAATAGCTAGCACCATAGAGCTTGGAGAACAAAGGAGAAAGGGTGGATTTACCAGAACCTGAGAGTTGAGAAGAGGAGTCTCAGGGTGGCTGTTAATGACTTAGCAGTCTGGTGCTGAGAAAGCAAAAAGAATTTGCAGGCAAGCTATAGCCTTCATCTACTGCTAGAAATACTGAAAGAACTGGAAAACAGAAGTGAGTTCCTTCTCCCTTTTTGCCTTCCAATCTCCCTTTAATGCCTCCATTGGCAAACTCCACTGGCAAACAGTAACAAGGGAGACTGGGACATCTTTGTCAGAGTCCCACCTCCAGCATCTCTGAATAGAGAAACGTATACTTGGAGCAGAAACTGTGGCAGGGAAATGATTGGTCCATGATCCTTTTTAAATTTTCTGGAAAATAAATTAATTCGTATACTTTTCCATGTTAAGTTTTCTTCTTAGAAGTTTTCTTAACATTGTTACTACTTCCTTATAAAGGAAACCTATTATATAACAAAAAAATGGTGCATATTTAGTAATAGTATCTTAATAACAAAGCAATTCAAATTCTGAAATAGCTATCAGTATATAATATGTAGTTATTTGGATGAACTCATGTTTTTACTTATTTTGTTATAATTTTGATACTAAATATTGATTTATACATTTTCTAACTTTGTGTCATCTAATACAAATATTTCATGGTGAGCCACTAATTGCCCCCATGACTAAACAGTTCACAATATCCTAATAAGTGTGAGATTCATGGTATGTGGTTTTTAAAAACAAACTCTTAGATTATATTAATTTCTTTTTTTAAATTGAGATATAATTGACATAATATCATATTTTCAGGTATACAAACAACATAATGATTCAATACTTGTATATATTGTGAAATGTCCGTCACAGTAAGTCTAGTCAACATCAATCACTATACATAGTTACAAAAGTTTTTTCGTTGTGATAAGAACTTTTTAACTCTTAGCAACTTTCAAATGTGCAATACAGTATTAACTATAGTCACCATGCTGTACATTACATCCCCATGATTTATTTATTTTGTAATTGGAAGTTTGTACCTTTTGACCCCCTTCACCTATTTCTTTTTAAGTTTTATTTATTTAAGTAATGTCTAAACCACATGGGGTTCTAGCTCACGACCCAGAGATCAAGATCTGCGTGCTCTTCTGACTGAGCCAGCCAGGTGCCCCTTCACCCATTTCACCTAGATCGCATAGCCCACCTCTGGCAACCACCAATCTGTTCTGCATCTTTCATGTGTTTTACTAAAAAAAACTTTTTTAAGCCCAATGTGAGGGCTTGAACTCATGACCCCAAGATCAAGAGTTGCATGCTCTACCTATGAGCCAGCCAGCTGCCCCTCTTTGATGTGTTTGTTTGTTTTGTTTTGTTTTTGTTTTTTTAGCTTTTTATTATTTGAAGGCAGTTATTCTGAATTGATTTAGAATGAAGAAACCAAAAAAGATTTCTTGTGTTAGTTATTTTGATTGACCACCCATATTCTTTACACTATGTTTTTCTCTAATCCTGCTTAGGGAAGGATAAAGCACAATTTTACCAGGGCTTACTTAGCACTGTTTACGGGGCATTTGGAAAGAATCCAGACCCTACTATTAACACTAGTGAAGAATATCCTCACACCATAATTCATGAATGCCAAATCCAAATAAATAATAAAAAAAACATGGCTAATTTCTGGGGAAGAGAATTTACACTTAATGAGTAACATCTAAGATCCAAACACTGTAATTTCCTTTGTAAATGTTATTTCATTTGTTCTTCACTCCTATCCAATTTTACAGTTGGGGACTGAGGAGTGTGACAACTTGTAAAAGTTCAGATAGTTGGTATGAGATAGTAGTCAACCTTATTTATTTCTCTTTAGCATCATGCGTCTGTGATGGTACACCTTGATACATCATTTACTAACCCTGATCTTTCTTTGTCAGAGCAGTGGTCTTTCAAATGTTTTGCTACCTTCCCCTTAAAACAATTTCAAAAAAGAATGTATCCCCTTTTACATTATTAAGTTGACATCTACAGTATATTTTTTATAAGTTTATGTGATGAAAAGATACCATTCTAGCATATTTTCTATACCATCATTAGATATACATAAGCTTTTTTAACATTTGACAAGTTTGCACTGTGCCTTTTTCTTGAAATCATTTCCACTCCATTTTCATCACTGAATTTTGTCTTAATGCAATAATTGCCTATCCTTAAAAGTCTTTTACTAATCATCTCTATTTACTTCTCTGCAACAAAAATGAAATTTTAATTTTTCCCTGTAACTAAAACACTCTATAAGTGTCAAAAAGATTTTTAAAGATTCAGTTAATAAAATTATCAGTATCCAGTAACAAATATAACATTTTAGTAATTATTAAACATACAAAGGGTCACGGTTTGGCCCTCCTTTGGCCAAGCCCCTTTCGTTCCTGGTGGGAAATCAAGATGCAAAGATACATTCATGTCCAGGGCTTACAACGTCCTTTAGATCATGCTCAGGGCGTCTGAGAATTTTCCACTAAGTAGTTTCAAGCCTGCTTCCAGAGCCTGTGCCTCTTCTGTGTCCAAAGCTCCCTCCCTCCATCTCTCCTCAAAAAGGTGAATGTGCTGCCTATGTGCACAAGGTGACCGAGTGGTAGTTACATAGTGAGACTAGACAGAGCTTCGACATACAAGCTGGAGTATCCACAAATGTGAACATGAGGTCCCTTTTTGGTGTGGGACAAAGCTGGAGATGGTTAAGAGAAGGGAGCTGGCTGGGGACTTCTACTTATATGTTGACCCAGGTCTCTAAACGTCAGTGGCAGGTTTGCTTCCTCTACAGTCTGTTTGGATACCACTGATTTTTTTTTTTTTTTAAGATAGGGTGCTTTGAATTAGGGAAGTAAATGTTGGAGGCAATAAGAAATGGTCAAAATGATACAATTTGAGTGTGTAGAAGTAACAGGAGTGGCTGGCTGATGCTTGGATGTGAATATTAAGGAAAGGAGTTAAATACAATGATTAAATTGTCATACTGAACATCTATATGAATGGTAGTTTCATTTACTAAGATGGTAAACAGTGACTATGTAGTAGGTATGTAGGGTGGGGTCATGTTAAGTTTGAAAAACTTGTTGAATGTTAAAGAGGTAATATCAAGTAGGCATTTAGACGTGGATGTAGCTCAGTGGAAAGGTTGGCAGTGGAGTAAGAATGTGGGAATTTTAATTAAGACGCTTTTAGCTGAAAGTTACTTAATGCCCAAGTAGAAGTGGCTTTTACAATAAAGGTATTTATCTCTCTACTTGGCCAAACGTTCAGTTGGCTTAGCAGCTGAACAAGTATATAAAAAGTGTTTTATATAATTTATTTTCATCGTAGATACCTTTTATCAAATGCAATTAGTTGAGTAATTGTAAAATTTTGGTTTTAGAGGGAAATTATGAAAAAATGATAGATACTAAAACCATTTGAGTTTTATCCTAAAATATTTAAATGCATATTCATTTACCTGTATTTTGATGTATCTCAAGGGATTTATATGACCTTCTTCTTTTCTCAAGAACCTTCCAGCTTTTTGTAACCTAATTTTCATTGCAGCTTCTGCACGTTGGCTGAGAAAACCTAATTCTTGCAGTATCTATTTACTGTTGGCTCTGGCACATCAGCCACAGCTAGACATTCTGATGCCTTGAGTTCAAATCCAGAAGGGGAAGAGCATAGGGGAGAGGAGGGAATAGAAGTGATTGAGGGAGTTATACTTCCCTGAGTGAACTGTTTTGTGTAGTTTAGACTTTTAGAAATGTTAGTGTTTCATATATTAAAAGAATAGATAAAATTAGCAAATATTAGTTTTCTATTGTTATATAACAAATTACTACAGACCCATTTATTATCTCAATTTCTGTGGGTCAGGAATCTGGGCTTAGCTGGGTCCTTTACTCAGGGTCTTACAAAGCTGAAGTCAATCTGTCAGGTGGGCTGCAGTCTCATCAGTAGGCTTGATAAGTAAAGGGTTAGCTTCCAAGCTCTTTTAGGTAGTTGGCAGAAATAGTTTCTTTGTGACCATAGAATTCAGGGTAGTCTGTTTGGAGTGCCTGTGTGGCTCACTTGGTTAAGCATCCGATTCAATTTCAGCTCAGGTCTTGATCTCAGGGTCATGAGTTCAAGCCCCACATTGGCCTCTGTGCTGGATGTGAAACCTACTTTTAAAAAAATAGAAAGGAAAAATAATTTATGGCAGTTTGTTTCTTCAAAGCTAGCAATAAAATCTTTGCTTCTCAGAGTCTTTTTTTTTATTTTATGTTTATTTATTTTGAGAGAGAGAGAATGGGGGAAGGGACAGAAAGAGAGGAGAGAGAGAATCCCAAGCTGTCAGCACAGAGCCCAACTCAGGGTTCTTTTTTTTTTTTTTTAAGTTTTTATTTATTTATTAAGAGAGAGAGGTGGGTGCCTGGGTGGCTCAGCATCCGACTTCTGCTCAGGTTATGATCTCACAGCTTGTGAGTTCAAGCCCCACGGTGGTCTCTGTGCTGACAGCTCAGAGCCTGGAGCCTGCTTCTGATTCTGTGTCTCCCTTTCTCTCCCAAAGATAGATAAACACTAAGAAAAAATTTAAAGAGGGGGGGGAGGGGCAGAGAGAGGGGGAGAATCCCAAGCAGGCTCTGCACTTTCAGTGAAGTGGAGCTTTAACTCATGTACCATGAGATCATGACCTGATCATGACCTGAGCCGAAGTTGGACAATTAACTGACTGAGACACTCAGGTGTCCTGACCAAGGCCCTCTTAAAGTGTTTACCAGATTAGGTCAGACCCACCCAGTATAATTTCCCTTTCCATTACAATCAACTGATTACACTTGCAAAATCCCTTCACATTTGCCCCACAATTTAACATAAAAACAAGTGATATCCCATAACCTTTTCGATATTCTGTTGGTTAGAAGTTGCTCATAGTCCCACCCACACTCAAAGGGAGGGCATTACTCAACAGTGTGGTTATTAAGAGTGAGAATCATGGGAGACACCCTAAATATGTTCACAGCAGCAAAGATGAAGGGAACCACCAAATTAAATACAAACAGAAATGAAATGAATAACATAACCACAATTAAAGGGGGGAAAGGAACTAACCCAAGCAATTCAAATGCATTAAGTAATTTGTCCTCAGGCCGAAGACAAAATGATCTACAAAAATAATAAACTCCAATGAGTAGGTATTCTTATCACAATTGTATGCACTAGCAGTTCTGAAACTACTTAATATGTATTCCAAGAATGAGCAAATAAGTAAATATATTATGGATAATGGGAACCAGGTTTCTCATTATAAGAAAAGGGAGTTACAGGGGCACCTGGGTGGCTCAATCAGTTTAAGCATCCGACTTTGGCTCAGGTCATGATCTCGTGGTTCGTGGGTTTGAGCTCTGTATCGGGTTCTGTGTTGACAGCTTAGACCCTGGAGCCTGCTTCTGATTCTGTCTCCCCCTCTGTCTGTCTCTTCCCCGCTCATGCTCTGTCTCTCTCTCTCTCTCAAAAATAAACAAACGTTAAAAAAAATTACAAAAAAAGGAAAAGGGAGTTACAGATGTGGAAAGGAAGGTTAGAATGAACATTGTGATGTTGGATTGAAATTGGAAGTATCCATATGAACAGATTTTTTTTCGGATATAGACAGATATGTGTGTGTGTGTACACACACACACACACACACACACACACGTAAATGTCAGCAGAAATGGTCTAAGAGCAATGAGCACACTTATCACCTGGGTCTTGGTTCCTAAATACTATTCTCCACTGAAAGCAACTATAGTTTTAGAGAAATGGTGAATTCCAGGGCCGGGGCTGAGAAAGTACAAAATGAGCCTTTACTATCTGTCAGAAATTACGGAGATGCTTAATGAATGATGGGGACATATCAGAAAGACACAGGAGGTCAGCTTGAAGGGGCTTCATTGGTCAAATCTAGGAAACTTTTGAGTTAGAAGTTATAAAAAGGGTATAAAGTACCCTTTTTATCCATATCCCATGGTCACCCAATTCACTACTCAGAGGTAACCATCAGCCAGGATTGCCTCAAGAAACCAGAATTCTCTATTTTCTCTGATTTTTGCTTGTTGTACTCTATAATTTTGGTCAATTTGTTCATTAGCTTTAGCAGTTTGTGAGTTCACTTGGATTTTCTATATATAGAATGATGTCTGTAAATAGAGATGGTTTCACTTATTCCTTTCCAATTTAGATGCTTTGTATTTATTTATTTTTCTTACCTGTGGCTTCCAGTACCTGAATAGGATGCTGTATTCACAAAATAAGAATATCAAGATGAAAATGAAAAAGTGAGTTAAGCAAATACTACCAAAAAAGGCAACTGCAAACAGTACTGAGAACAGACTAATTAGAACGACTGAATGGGACCTGGGGTTGCTCAATGGCTTTAAAAGAGAAAATCCATCAAGAAGAAACTTTATTAATTTCTATAGATCTAAATAAAATAGCTTTTACATGTATTAAGCAAAATTTGATGAGATACATGGAGAAATGTTTCTTAACATGATCATAAATGTATTTACTATATCACAGAAATGGAAGTGCTAAGTTTTTAAAAATAATTAAGGCTTACTTCTGCTGGGGTGAGTACAATGGTGCTTGTTCTGTTAATATTACTTATTACTCTACATTTACATTACAAATCTAATTTCACATGTGTTAACATAGAAATAAATGACATCATTAATACAAAACAACAGGAGAATAAGGTAACTATATAGAAAAACATCAACATTTATAACCTTTTGCGTTAATTTTGGTATATTGTTAAAATACATATACGCACATTAAATACTTGCTTTTTAAGATACTCATGAAAACTGGGGTGCCTGGGTGGCTCAGTTGGTTAAGAATCTGACTCTGTTTCAGCTCAGGTCATGATCTCATGGTTCGTGAGTTCAAGTCCCACATTGGGCTCTGCACTGACAGTGTGGAGCCTGCTTGGGATTCTCACTTTGTCTCTCTGACCCTCCCCCACTTGCACATGCTTTTTCTCTCTCAAAATCAATAAACTTAAAAATAAAAATATACATAAAAATTCACAGAGCTTGATTAGATTCAAAACTAAACTTTATGAGTTAAACTGAAGACCACTCTGGAAAACAGCATGGAGGTTCCTCAAAAAATTAAAAATAGAACTACTCTATGACCCAGCAATTGCACTAGGTATTTATCCAAAGGAATCAAAAACGCTAATTCGAAGGGGCACATGTACCCCAATGTTTATAAAGCAGCGCTATCAACAATAGCCAAATTATGGAGAGAGCCCAAATGTTCATTGACAGATGAACAAAGATATGTACATATATCTTTTTTTTAAGTTTATACACATACATATATGTGAGTTCACTTGGATTTTCTATATATAGGATGTCTGTATATATACACGTATATACACATGTATATATGTATGTATATATACACACACATACATACAATGGAATACTATTTGGCCATCAAAAATAATGAAATCCTACCATTTGCAACAATGTGGGTGGAACTAGAGTGTATTATGCTAAGCGAAATAAGTCAGAGAAAAACAAATACCATATGATTTCACTCATGTGGAATTTAAGAAACAAAACAGATAAACATAAGAGAAGGGAAGGAAAAATAAGATAAAAACAGAGATCAAACTGATGGTTGCTGGAGGGGAGGTGGGTTGGGGATGGGCTCAATGGGTAAGGGGCATTAAGGAGGGCACTTGTTGGGATGAGCACTGGGTGTTATGTGTAAGTGATGAATCACTGGGTTCTACTACTGAAAGCAATACTACACTGTATGTTAACGAACTTGGATTTAAAAAAAAAACATTAACAATTTTTTTAAATAAAATAAAATGGAAGAAATTACAAAATATATTGACTATAATGCTATAAAATAAAAAAACTAAATACTTGGAGGTTGTAAAAATGCATACATCCATCTAGCCATTTGTAGAAGTAGTAATTCTTGGTTAAAAGAGAAAATAAAGATGAAAATTATAACTGATTTGACTTTCAGAAGAAAAATAAAAAGGAAAAAGGTAAAAAAACAAAAAAAAAACCAACTAAAGTATGATCAAATAAGCCTCAAAAAGCAATAAATAAAAATTAGCTTCAGGAGATTAGTAAATATTAACAAAAATTAACAAAATATAAATTAAAAACACATTGAAAAGATTAAAAGAACAAAGATTTTTTTGATAAAAATAGAAAACTAATTGGCAAAAATATTCAGGAAGAAACATGGCAATGGGCACAGAGATTAAGTAATTATATAATTTAGTTCAAGCAGCGAATATTCCCCAAGATTTGTGTTTTGTCTAGAGCAGTATTCTTCAATACTTTAATATTACTTGGTTTACATCTGCCAATGGGTGTTAACAAGCATTTCCTTTGCAGTGTGTTATTTGGCAATTTTCTTCTATCCCTAGTTTAATTTTTTTTACATTTTTTTTTTAGTAATCTCTACACCCAACATGGGGCTGAAATCATGACCCAGAGATGGAAGAGTCTCATGCTCCACCAACTGAGCCAGCCAGGAACCCCATGACTAGTTTAAATTATATTAAGTATAGATATTAATAGATGTTAGGTATCAATGTGTAACTTTTTTTCTGGTGTTTAAGCTTGTGTTAAGTATTTTCTGCTGTGAGATATAGACCATAAACATCTAAATCTTTTGTTGTTAAGCTCCACACCCAATGCAGGGCTTGAATTCACCACCGTGAGATCAAGAGTCTCATTCTCTACCAACTGAGCCAGCCAGGCAATCCCCAACTTGTTTTTTTTTTTAAAGACTTTTATTTTTAAGTAATCTCTACTATACCCAGTGTGGGGTTCGAACTCACAACCCTGAGATCAAGAGTAACATGCTCCACTGACCTAGGCAGCCAGGTACCCTAAGATCATAAACATCTAGAAACAATGCACTTAAAATGAAAAGTAAAGTGCTTCACTTTCACTTGGGTTTGAATATTTTCCACCAAAAAAATTAAAAAATAGATGAGTGAGAAGAGTGGCATTAGCTTATATTTTTGAAAATCTCTTTAATCTTAATACAGTTGATATTTTATATGTGCTCTTGCATTTAATTTGCTGAGATAAATAATCTGACCTCACATGTACAGAGTTAAAAAATGGAGATGTATTTTAATGACCTTTTCAGGTATTTGTTAATATTACTCTTTGACACTATACCAAAAATCAACAAGTGATAATTTTTTAAAGGTTACTGTAATATGGAATCTGGCCTCTATCTCTCTCTTTCTTAAAGATTGGTATTAATTTTAATTTTTATGTTTTTGGTTTTTCTTTTCTTTTTTAAAGTAAACTCTGTCCCCAAGGGTGGGGCTCGAACTCACGATTCCAAGAACAAGAGCCGCATAGTCTACTGACTGAGCCAGCCAGGCACCTCTAGCCTTTATCTTTTATATTGAAATCCATTTGTCTATCTTATACTTTAATATCACCATGGATGATTTTGTAGAATCACACACTAATCATTTGGAAAATACTGGTTCAGTGAGTTAGGCATATCTTCCAAATGTTCACTATATGGTATTACAAAATCACATTCATTAACACCATCAGCAATCTGGTCACAAAAGACTAAGTATTGGAAAGCTGTCAAGTTCATGGTGACAGTTGTTTTTCAATATTCTAACTTTTGGTGTGAAAGTCAAATTCACAAAAATTACTACCAGTTTTCTTCACAAAAGCATATAATACATTTCTAGTCTAAATACATCGTTAAATAGTATCTTCAGTGTGGATTTGACCTGGAAACCAGAGAGTCCCTGGAAGCAAGCAAAAGCAAAAATGGACACCTCCTCCCAAAACCTAGAGCTAGGACAGTCACAATCTTTCTCATTTGTCACTCCTTTTGCATAATAAAACCTTCTTCTACCCATCCACTACTTCTGTCTCCATGAATTCATCATTTCCCAAACTCTCCCTGAAGCCGACTGCTGCTGGGTCCTGCTCTGGGAAAGCAAGATTAAATCAGCCATGGTCTCTGTCAAGTCCCTTGTTCTGAGAAGGTTGGACAGACTTTAAGAGGCGAGCTCTAGTATTGCTGTTTCTCTAAAATCCAGGCTACTGTGTAAGGAGTGTTTAAATATTCTCGGGAAATGACATTAGAATAGTCTCCATTCCTTAATTTCAATCTACTTCTAACTGCTCCCTCCATCAAGTTACCTGACTGATCTTCCAAAACCCACCATTCCCACTAGGGGAAGCCAGAGCTCCTGAAAATGAGCCAGGCAGATTGGAGACGTTGACTCTTCCCATTGGGCTCATGAACACTCCTGTCACACATAAGTAACTGTCTCCACTTTGGTGTTTGCCAATGCTGACTTCTTATTAAAACCACAGCCCTAGGTGTGACTTCTGGCATCTTGTGAAGTATGACTCTTGGCTAAAGATTTCACCACACTCACTGTACACACAAGGTTTCTATCCTGAGTGTGTCCTCTGATGTCTGATGAGGTTTGATTTTCGACTAAAGCCTCGCCCACACTTCCTACAAATGTAAGGCTTCTCTCCTGAATGAATCCTCTGATGTCTAATGAGGTGTGACTGCCGGCTAAAGCCCTGCCCACACTCCCTGCACACATGAGGCTTCCCCCTGGAGTGTGCCTTCTGGTGTGTGGTGAGAGTTAACTTATCACAAAAGCCCTGCCCACACTCCTTGCAAACAAAGGGCATACGACCCGAGTGTGCCCTCCTGTGCCTAAACAGGTTTGGCTTCTGACTAAACGTTCTACCACATTCCCTGCACACAAAAGGCTTTTCCCCTGAATGTGTTCTCTGGTGTGACATGAGGGTTGACTTATCATTGAAGCCTCGTCCGCAGTCCCTGCATACAAATGGCTTTTCCCCTGAGTGTATCCTTTGGTGCGTGATAAGGGTTGACTTCCGGGTGAAGCCTCGCCCACATTCCCTGCACACAAATGGCTTCTCCCCCGTGTGTGACCTCTGGTGTTTGTTGAGGTTTGACTTCAGGCTAAAGCACTGCCCACACTCCAGGCACATGTAAGGTTTAACCCCGGAGTGCGTCCTCTGGTGTATCTTGAGGTTTGATTTCCAGCTAAAACGGCGCCCACATTCTGTGCATGTGTAAGGCTTCTCTCCTGTGTGTGTCCTTATGTGTCTACTGAGGTGTGACTTCTGGGTAAAGCACTGCTCACACTCTTTGCACACATAAGGCTTCTCTCCCGAATGTGTCCTCTTATGTCTGATGAGATGTGAATGCTGGCGAAAGCCACGCCCACATTCCCTGCAAACATAAGGCTTCTCCCCAGAGTGTGCCCTCTGGTGTGTGATAAGGTTTGACTTCAGGCTGAAACTCTGCCCACATTCCTTGCACATATAAGGCTTGACCCCTGAATGTGTCCTTTGATGTGTGAAGAGGTTTGACTTCCAAGTAAAGCCTCGCCCGCACTCCTCGCACACATAAGGTTTCTCCCCTGAGTGTGTCCTCTGGTGTGTGATGAGGTTTGACTTCCAAGTGAAGCCTCGTCCACACTCCTTGCACACATAAGGCTTCTCCCCTGAGTGTGTTCTCTGGTGTGTGATGAGGTTTGACTTCCAGGTGAAGCCTCGTCCACACTCCTCGCACACATAAGGTTTTTCCCCAGAGTGTGTCCTCTGGTTTTTGATGATGATTGACATGTTGCTAAAGCTCTCTCCCCACTCAGTGCACATGTAAGGTGTCTCCCCTGTGTGCACCTTCTGGAGGCTGAGCAGGTTTGACTCCCTCAGCCCAAACTCCCCATATTTCACTGCCCCAAATCTTGAGACTTCTACACCATGTGATCCTTTGTCTGATTCCTCAAGGTCTGTCCTCTGGTCTAGGCTGGGCCCTACATCCAGCACTGTGTTGTCTTCCCTGGACCTGACTGGCTGTTCTTGCAGTGGGCTGGACAACACCTCCCAAGGCCCTCTTCTGCTTACTCTCCTGAACAAGGGCTTGGAGTCTTCTGTCTCTTGAAATTCTGCTTTGTCACTCAAGCAGGCTTGAGCAAAGACTTGTTTCTGCTGCCGTTTCTTATCCTCTGGATAGTGTTTCCCTGGATGGAGATGATTTCCTGCACAGAAACTTGAGAAGAGCTGAGGAAGACGACTGAGCCACACATGTTGGCTGAGGCCTTGCTGACTAGAGAATGCCAGTGGGCAGGGGGGACAAGGTTGAATTTCTAGCTTTGATCCTGGTATGAAGAAAGAATATATTTAGTCAGAGTAGCCATAGGTAGGGTTGCCTGGGTCATTTTGCTTTGCCCATTGGTCATTCATAATATGTTTATATCACAGCCTGTCTCCCACTCAGACATCCCTGCATCCATAAAAAAATGGCTATTTTTCATTTTACTTTGAACATGACATTTTTAATCGCAGGAGTTAGCAAACTTGTCTGTAGGCCAAATTCAGCCTGCAACATGTTTTTGTATGACCCACTAGCTAAAACTGGATTTTACCTTTCTAGGGAAAGGAAGGAAGGAAGGAAGGAAGGAAGGAAGGAAGGAAGGAAGGAAGGAAGGAAGGAAGGAAAAGAGAGAGAGAGGGAATGAGGGAGGGAGGGAGGGAGGGAGGGAGGAAGGAAGAAAGAAAGAAGAGAAGAGGCAGGGAAAGAGAGGGGAGAGGAGCAGAGGGGGGTTGGGGCATGCGACTTAGAAAGCTTAAAATATTTACTACTGTACCCCCTTACGGAAAAAGTGTTTTGACGCTTGTCTTATGGCAATGTGGAAAACCCATACCAAAAACTTATTTTCATAACACCTGACAGACTACAAAGTTTAGTTCCAGAAATCAATCAAAAACCTACAATAACTTGAGAAGTTTTTATTCACAAAAAACAGTGAACTCCAGATAAGAAAAGTGGAATCTGTAGCATTATTGCCTGGAGCTGCTCTCACCCTTCCAACCCCCCAGCTCGGTTGGTGTGGTCATTATACTAGAAAAGGCCATAGAATGATCAGTGCTGCTTCTGCCAGAAGGCCAGTCACCTGATTTGAGTGGAAGGTGAGAAACCAATGCCCAGTGGAATTGTCCATAAATGTGATCTAGGTGGTAAATGAACACAGAAGGCCCCAGCGACTGCTATCTGAAGTTTAGTCTTGGTTGGGAACAATAACAAAAAAGATGGGTAGACCATCCAGAAATGTAGCAAGGGAAACCTGAAAGTAAGAGAGCCAGGGGCTTACTTGATAAGCTCTCTACACAATCCTGGCTGACTGAAAGGCTGTCTGCAAAAGCAGGGAAGATTGATGGGGGCCCACGCTATGCACATAACCCTGCCTGACAGAGAGGCTACGACCAAGCACAGAGGAAAAAATTAGAGAGATCAGTGGAAAGTAAAAGGCCAGAAAAGGCTTGGAAGCTATCTGAACTTTGAGCTCCCCAAACCACACACTCATCCAGTGGCAGAGGCAGGAAGCCTTACTGGCTCAAAGTCTTTGAACACAACCTATTGCTAATTGTTGCAGTTCACCAAGCTCTGCAGACACAAGGTTGAAAGCAGGAAGCCAGGAATAAAAATAAACACAAGAATAAAATAATAAATCACCCAGAAACATCATCTTCACAGAGAAAGCATATTCCCTGTATTACGGTTAGAAATATTTCTAAACCAAAAACAGCAACAACATCTAGGCAGGAAACATCATGAGATACCAGATGGGCTACAATACAGTATCTAAAATATCCAGTTTTCAAAGAAACAGGACAGAGTGACCCATGTGGAGGAAACAATGCAGCCAGTAGAAACTGTTGCCAGGTGGCCTGGTTGTTGATGTAAGGGGGGGAGGGGAGGAAGAGCATTCAAAGTTGGTATTATGAATATATTTAAAGAACTAAAGGAAACAATGTGTAAAAACTTAAAGGAAAGCATGGCAACTTAAGAAACAGATAATCTCCATAAAGAATAAAAACTATTAAAAAGGAGTGAAAGGAAATTCTGGAATTAAAATGTCAAATAACTGAAATTACGAAATTACTAGAGAAATCCAACAGCATATTTAAATTGGTACAGAACCAATGAAGTTGAAGATAAATCCATAGAAATTACCTAAACGAAGAACAGGTGAAAGAAAGATCAAAGAAAAGCAAAGAGCCCCAGAAACCTGTGGGACACCATCAAATAAACCAATCTATGCGTAATGGGGACATATGAAGGAGAAAACAGAGAAAAGAGCAGGAAAAAAAATGTCCAAAGAAATAGTAACTAAAAAGTCTGAAATTTGATGAAAAACATTGATCTGCAAATCCAAGATCAACAAACCCCAAGAAAAACATAAAGAGAGCCCCGGAGAGACACATCATAGCCAAATTGTTGACTATCATAAAAAAAAAAAAAAAACCCAAAAAAACAACAAAGAGAAAATCTTAAAACCAGCAAAAGGAAAATGATTCAATTAGCACAGGAGGAAAGAGTATGATTAGTGCTAATTTCTCATCAGAGGCAATGGAGACCAAAAGACAGTGGAGTGATTTATTCAAAGTGTTGAAAGGTTAAAAAGCTAGCAAGGAAGGGGATGCTGGGTAGCTCAGTTAGTTAAGCTTCCAATTTCCACTCAGGCCATAATCTCACGTTTCATGAGTTCGAGCTTGCATTGGGCTCTGAGTTAACGGTGCAGGGCCTGCTTGGGATTCTCTCTCCCTCTCTCTCTGCCCCTGCACATGTATGTATGTGCACATACTCTCTCTCTCAAAATAAATACACTCCAAAAAAAAAAAAAAAAAAACCTAGCCCGGAAGAATTCTATTCTCACAAAACTACCCTTCAAAAATGAAACTGACGGGGTGCCTGGGTGGCTCAGTCGGTTAAGCGTCCGCCTTCGGCTCAGGTCATGATCTCACGGTTCATGGGTTCGAGCCCCACATCGGGTTCTGTGCTGACAGCTCAGAGCCTGGAGCCTGTTTTGGATTCTGTGTCTCCCTCTCTCTCTGGCCCTCCCTTGTTCACACTCTGTCTCCCTCTGTCTCAAAAATAAATAAACATTAAAAAAACAAAACAAAAGAAAAACAAAAATGAAACTGACAGGAGCGTCTGGGTGGCTCAGTCGGTTCAGCTTCCGACTTCACAGTCGGTTCAGCTTCCGACTTCACAGTCGGTTCAGCTTCCGACTTCAGCTCAGGTCATAATCTCACGGTTCATGAGTTTGAGTCCTGCATTGGGCTCTGTGCTAACAGCTCAGAGCCTGGAGCCTGCTTTGGATTCTGTGTCTCCCTTTCTCTCTTAAAAATAAAGTAAAAATTTTAAAAAAAGACAAAGAAATTGATATAAAGATATTCACAGATTAACAAGTACTCAGAAGGTATCTATTACTAGCAAACGTGCCTTACAAGAAATACTAAATAAATCCTTTGGGCTGAAAAGAAGTGACACCAGACACTAACTAAAATCCACAGGAACAAATGAGGACCACCAAAAGTGATAAATATGTAAGTGAATATAAAAGACTATTTCTGTATATTATTTTCTTTTCTTCTCTTAAGTTCTCCAAAATGCATAAGATTATCATAAAAGGCAATAACTGTAACACCATATTGTGGGCTATAAATTTATAATACATCTATTTTACTGGAACTAAGTAGTAACTAGATTGTGATAAATTAGATGCATATTTTAATTTCTAGAGCTGCACTAATAACTACAAAAAGTACATATATGTGCCAAAAGAAGGAAGAGGAATAAAAAACCATGAGACATTTAAAAAACAAATAGCTAAATGACAGACTTAAACCATATCAATAATTGTATTAAATATGAACTAACTGAACACTCCAAACAAAAGGCAAAAAAGTTCTTAGTTACATCACCAAAAGCACAATCCATTTAAAAATTTGTTAAACTGGACATAACTAAAGTGTAAAAAGTTATGCTTGAAAAGACACCATTAAGAGAGTGAAAAGCCAAGCCACAGACTTGTCTTCCGAAACTTGATTTTAAGAGTTGAAAGTATGTGAAAACCATAGATCCAATATAGGACCGTGTCTAGAATACATGAAAAACTCTTACTCATAAAATATATGAAAAAGAAGACAAAACAATCCAATTTAAAAATGGGCAAAAGAACTGAATAGCTATTTCACTAAAGAAGATATGTAAATGGTTACTAAGCACATGAAAAGTTCAACATCATCCGTCACTAGGGAAATGCAAATTAGAACCACACTGAAATACCACTACACACCCACTAGAATGTCTACAATCACAATTAGAGACAATTCCAAGTGCTGACAAGGATTCAGAGAAAGTGAAATTCTAACATCCTGCTAACAGAAAAATGTAAAAATAGAAAATGGAAATGTAAAATAAAAATGCTAATAGAAATGTACAGCCACTTTGGAAAACAATTTGCAACTTCTTAAAAAGTTATACATGAACATATACAATCCAGAAATTTTATACCTACTTATCTACCCCAAAATGAAAATGTATGCTCACATTGAGACTGGTACATGATTTTTCTTAGCAGCACTATTCACAATAGCCAAAACTAGACACAACCCATATATTCATCAACCTGTAAATGGGTAAACAAAATTGCTATATCCACACAATGGAATGTTATATGGCAATAAAAAGGAATGGATTGATACATGCCACAACCCAGATGAACCTCAAAAACATTATGTCAGATACAAAAAACTATGTATTTTATGATATCATTTATAGAAAATGTCCAGAAACAGCAAATCTATAGAGACAGCATATCAATGGCTCCCTAGAGCTCAGACAAGAGGAGGGATAGATGCAAATGGGCAGAAGGGAACTCTTTGGAATGGTGGAATATTCTACAGTTAAATAGAAGTAAATGATCATACAACAATAAACATTTACCAAAAATAATGCAACTGGACACTTACAAGAAGTAGACTTTATGGTATATAAATTATATCTCAATGACATTTTTAAAAAACCAAGAACTGTAAGACTGTATATTTCTAAAATGTCACTGTCCAAAAGAGAAGGAAGGTTACTGAAACAATCTATATTAAGGGAGATTAAATAGACATGACATGTAAATGCACTACCTAAACCTGGACTGGATCATGTTCTGGAGAGTAAAAAGAGATATTACTGCATCTACTGACAAAATTATAATGAGAGAAGTAGATATTAGAGAACAGCAAATATAAAACATTAATAGGTGATTTTATGATGCTATTTTATAACATATATGCCATATATATTTACACATATGTGTATGTAGAGGATATAAGGTGTTCTTTGTATTATTTTATTTTATTTTTAAAATTTTTATTTAATTTTGAGAGAGAGAGAGAGAGAAAGAGCAGCAGAGAGAGAGGGAGACAAAGAAACCCAAGCAGGCTCTGCACTGTCAGCGCTCAATGTGGGGCTCAATTTCACGAATCGTGAGATCGTGACCTGAGCTGAAATCAAGAGTTGGATGTTTAATCAACTGAGCCACCCAGATGCCCTGTACTATTTTTATTTTTGCAAATTTTCTGTAATTTTGAAGTAATTTCCAAATGTCATGTCCAAAACATATACAATGAAGCCTACTTCTGAAAATCGCAGAATGTTGAATTGGTAACAAGAATCCCCTAGAGAAAACAATGATAAAACTGGATAAAATAGAAGAAATAGTTACTTAAAGTCACTGGAAAACACTCAAAAGTGACCAGAAGCTGGTTGGAGGAAAGAGTTTACACTAAAAAAGCAGTGGAAAGGGAAGGGTAAGAATTTTGTTTGTCAGTTTCTTGCTAAAGAGCACTCCCAACACACACAACCACAGCAGTGGAGAAACAGTGATGAAATACGAAAGCCTTATGGGCTCAACGGGCCAGAGGTCAGGATTCAGAGGTGGAACAGAAGCTGCAAATATGTGTTAGGGATACAAGGACATCTATAGTCTTAAATCCCTATATTAGAAAAGAAGGAAGGCTGAAACGTAATAATGTTAAGCATCCATCTCAAAAACTTAGAAAAAGAATAGTAAAATAAGCCCAAAGTAAGAAGAGAAAGAAAATATTAAATAGAAATTGTCTACATATGAAACTCTAAAGACTATACATAGGAAAAATTATTGAATTAATTAAACTACTCAGCAAGGCCACTGGGTATATAATCATTATGATGAAATGAATTTTAGTTACACATTTTAACAAAAAAATTATAAAAATTTAGTTTGGAAAAATATTACTCTCAAAAAAAAATAAGTCTATGGGGCGCCTGGGTGGCTTAATCAGTTGAGCGTCTGACTTCGGCTCAGGTCATGATCTCATGGTTTGTGCGTTTGAGCCCTGCATCCGGCTCTGTGCTGACCACTAGCTCAGAGCCTGGAGCTGGCTTCAGATTCTGTGTCTCTTTCTCTCTCTGCCCCTCCCCTATTTATGCTCTGTCTCTCTCTGTCTCTGAAAAATAAATAAAAAATTAAAAAAAAAAAAAACTATGTATAAATTTAAAAAGGTACATTTACAGAAGGTTATAAAACCCAGCAAAAGGTAATCATAAAGATGTATTAATAAATAAGTGAAGGAATACACCACACTAAGAGAACGATTTAATACTGTAAAGATGTCAATTCTCTCCATTTAATATATTAATACATGTACATTAACGAATATATAAATTCAATGCAACTACGACAAAATCCGACAGAATATGAAATCTGACAAACTGATTGTAAAAGCTCAATGGGTAAAGCTACAAAGACATGTGAAGAATAGGACGGAAGGACTTAACTTACCAGACACTAAGACTTACTATAAAGCTGTAGGAAATTAGGGGTGTCTGGGTGGCTGAGTTGGTTAAGCATCTGACTCTTGATTTTGGCTCAGGTCATTATCTCATGTCAGGCTCTAGGCTGCAGTGACAGTACAGAGCCTGCTTGTGATTCTCTCTCTCCCTTTCTCTTTCTCCACCCCTCCCCTACACATACTCTCTCAAACTAAATAAATTAACTTAAAAAAAAGTACCTGTAAAAACTGACAAAATATGAATCTGCTTAAAGTCTGTAGTTTATTTAACAGTACTATACCAATGTCAACTTCTTGGGTTTCAAAATTAGAGAAAGCTGGGAGAAGAATGGATGGGAACTTTCTGTATTATTTGTACAGATTGAGACTTACTTAAATTATTTCAAAATTTAACAGCTTTTTATTTTGTTAATTGTTTTATTTTTTAATGTTTATTTATTTTTGAGAGAGAGAGAGAGTGCAAGCGGGAAAGGGGCAGAGAGAGAGGGAGACAAAGAATCTGAAGCAGGCTCTAGGCTCTGAGCTGTCAGCACAGAGCGTGATGCAGGGCTCGAACTCACGGACCGCGAGATCATGACCTGAGCCGAAGTTGGACACTCAACTGACTGAGCCACCCAAGTGCCCCTAACAGCATTTTTTTTTTAAATAGATCTTTTTTTTTTTTAATTTTTTAATGTTTATTTATTTTTGAGAGACAGAGAGACGGCGTGAGCAGGGGAAGGGCAGATAGAGAAGGAGACACAGACTCCGAAGCAGGCTCCAGGCTCTAAGCTGTCAGCACAGAGCCTGACGTCGGGCCAGAACTCACGAACCACGAGATCATGACCTGAGCCGAAGTCGGCTGCTTAACCAACTGAGCCACCCAGGCGCCCCCCTAACAGCTTTTTAAAAAGCAGGTAGGCAGCCCACACACTGGAAGAAGATGAACATAATACATTTAACAGACAAGGATTTATTTTCAGGATTTATTTAAATACTTCTACAAATGGGCAAGAAAAAGAAAAGCAGGCAAAAGATTTGAACAGGCAATTCACAGAAGAGGAAACATCAATGCTAATCAACCTATGAACATTTGAAATGATGCTCAAACTCCATGCTAATTGTATTAAAACTAGTGTGGGAGGCCATTTCATACCCAAAAGATGGTCAAAACCTAAAAGCAACCTCGCAGACTAATGAAACAATTGTTGAGAGCCAGTTGGCATTGCCTAGACCAGATGAATGAGTACACACTCTTTGACTCAGCTACTCTACTCCTGGGCACATATCTTAGAGAAACAAGTGCTTCTATGCTCAAGGACACCTACATGAGAGTATTTATAGCTGCATTCTTTAATAGCCAAAATTGGTAAAACCAACAAAATAAAATGGATGAATGAATTCTATTTTAATTTGAATAGAATGCAATAAACATGATACAGTGGTGAAAAGAATGAACCAGAACAACATATACCAACACGGATGAATCTTATAAATTCGGTGTCAGTGAAGAGAGCAAACTACAGGATATACATATTATGATGACGTTAATGTAAAGTTTAAAAATATGCCAAACAACTGTAGATGGTTGAGGGATTCATATTCATGAAGCAAAACAAAAAGCCATGTGTGAGAATTATAAATCCCTAATTTTGAAAAAACACTACCCTTTGGGCAGGAGTGTGGGAAGGTATAGGGTAGAATCTGGGAAAGGGAAATAGGAACTTCAATTGTTTAGGTAACGTTTTATTTCTTAAGCTGGGATGTTGGCTCATGAGAACTTATTTTATTATTATTCATAGCTTGCTGTAATCTTCACTACTGAGTAATGCATTTTTTAAACTATGGGAATTGGAAAGGTAGAGATAATTATGTTTCACCTAAGAGAAAACGGAAAGTATCTAAAGGGTAGCAGACTTCATGTCCACAGGGTAGATGCAGTTTTTAAGATCAAGAGACAAAGAAGCCCATGAATGAGGAAAGACTGAACACGACAAAGAAGGCAAGCCAAGTTAAGAGGAAGGGAGGCTTCCTGGTCGAGGAAAGAGACAAGGAAACCAAGAAAGTCCCTCCCTCCTGAAAATGATGTTCTGGAAGGGAGCTCATGCCAGGCAGACTTACCAATGACCTAGGAGACCTCAGAAGAGCTTCTTTCCTGTACCTGAGAGATGCCTCCTCTTTCCCTGTCAAGCTATGGATGCTCCCATCTTCCCCATGTCATACTCACCTCGACAAAGGCCCAGCGGATGTTGTTTCTCCTCAATCCAGGGTTCTTCTCCTTGCTCCAGCTGAGAAATGAGTTTTGGTTTGGAAAATGGAATTTCTGTTCATAGGGGGAAAAAAAACAAGGAGATTCTTGGTTATGGGCTCAAGGGGCCATTCCAGAACTCAGAGCCAAAATGGGTAGGGAAACCCAGAGGGTGGTACAAAGGACCTAAAATAGTAAACTCTCAAGGTGCCTGGGTGGCTCAGTTGGTTGACTGTCAAACTTAGGCTCAGGTCATGATCTCACGGTTTGTGAGTTCAAGCCCCATATTGGGCTTTAAGCTGACAGCCTGTTTGGGATTCTCTCTCTCCCTCTCTCTCTCTGCCCCTCCCCCACTGTCTCTCTCAAAAATAAACATTAAAAAAAACATTAAAAAAATAGTGAACCCTCTACAGAAGAAGAGTTGAGTAAGTAAAGGTGACTCCAATCAGAAAATTAGCATATTAATAATTAGTGAATGAAAATCTCCTAGGTTTCAAACAAGATAAGGTAAAAGGAGAGCCCCACGCTTGAGAAAGGCCTGGAAATACAGTGTTATATGCAACATGAGTAAATCTACCTGTTTCCAGTTCTATTAAATCCAGACTTACCCTGAGGGAAAATGTAAATTATTGTTTTTAAGCCCAACCCTAGGACAAAGCTGCTTCATGGCAGCCTTTCCTCATGGTGTGTAGAAAATACTCCATTGGACAGATTTTAAGTGCTAAGGGAAGCCATCCTTACCTAGTGACACCAGGTGGTTATAAGTCTCCAGCATCACTTCCCTGTGCAGGGTCCTCTGGGCAGGGGTCAGCAAACTCCATTCCTCCCGGGTGAAGTCCACAGCCACATCCCTGAATGCCACGAATGCCTTTAACACAAAACACACTGCAGCTCATCTGGGAGTTCACCTTGCTCACAGCTCAGGATGAGGAATGAAAAGGGTTCCCTATGGGAGTTAGAGATTTTTAAACCCTACTTTGTAAATGAAGGGTAACAGAATATGCCACTACAACTTATGCCATTTTGACATAAGTATTATTATTTTTATTTATTTATATTTATTTATTTTTTGAGAGAGAGAGAGAGAGAGAGAGAGCGTGAGCAGAGGGACAGAGAGAGGAGACAGAATCCAACAGGCTTCAGGCTCCGAGCTGTCTGCACAGAGACCAATGCAGGGCTCGAACCCACAATCTGTGAGATCATGACTTGAGCTGAAGTTTGACGCTTAACCAACTGAGCCACCCAGGTGCCCCTGACGTTAAGTATTATTTTGAGCTGAAGGAAACTGAGCAGAAGCAGACACAAGAAAAGCTCTCTGCACTACTCCTATCTGCTTTAAATTTGGGAGGATATCCTCCCCTCCCCTCTCTACCAGGAAGAATAGAAATTAATCACTGGAAACAACTTATCAGCCAGGAGACGGCACCAGAGGAATTTATACAACAAACCTTACTAACTAGGCCTTACCTTCCATCCGTTCCCCCATGTATTTACCTCCTTGGAAGGCAAGTTGCCACCTTGGAAGCTCAAAATCCTTTTCCTTTGCCTTGTCACATCTCTAAAGAGTTATTGTTCTTTTGTCAAGATGCTGTATGAGCCCAAGTTCTAACTACAACTTTGAGTTACTCATCACTGAGTACTCCTATGTGTAGGTATGATGTACGTGTTAATAAACTTCTGTTTTTCTCTTGTTAATCTTTTTGTCAGTCTAATTTACAGGGCCCCAGCCAATGAACCTAAAATAGGTAGAGGAAAAATGATTTTTTTCCCTTCCCCTGTATGATCTTAATGCCAAGGGGACTAAGTGCCAAGGTGTTCTGGGGAACACCTGGGTGGCTCAGTTGGTTAAGTTCTGACTCTAGATTTTGGCTCAGGTCATGATCTCATGGTTTATGAGTTCAAGCCCCACACTGGGCTCTGTGCTAACAAAGCCTGCTTGGGATTCTCTCTCTCCCCCTCCCTCTCTGTTCCTCCCCTGTTTGTGCGTGCTCTCTCTCTCTCTCTTCCTCAAAATAAATAAATAAAAGACCATTATTCTCCTATCTCTATCCAGCTAGCACCATTTGTGCACCTATTACTGTCAACATCTTAGGCAACCTGCTACGGCGGATAAAAGCAAAACACAAGTCCCTTCACATTGGGAGCTTTAATCTAGGCAGGGAGAAGAGGAAGACATCATACACACAAACTGAAACAATAAAAAGTAATCATCTTACTGAGTTTGAAGAAGATCAGGGACTATTTGATATAAGCATTTATGCTCTACCTGCTTGAAGCAGCGGAGTCTCGGCAGCGGGGTGGGGGCGGGTGTTGAATACCAACCAATGGGGATATTGGTGGGTATTTGTAGCAGGACCCATTCCTCCCCCTCCCCTCCCTCACACTGCCACTGCTTTGATCTGGGCTAAAGAGTGCAAATGGGTGGTTGGGGAAGACTAAGGACTCAGATCACACTGTCCCCAACTAAAGTATCCTTGCCAATTAGTTAACTTCTCAGCACTTCCGTTTCTTCTGTGAACCAAGAAAAACATCGCTTATCCTACTGGATTGTGCTAAGGGTCAGAGAAGTTGGTAAATTAAGGATTCAAGACAAATGTCTGCTGCACACAGTGAGTGCTCAGGGAGGAATTCCCTGGCCTTTCTATGAAAATTCTTTCTTCTCACTCAGGTTCTTATTCCCCTCTCCTGCTTTAATGTATCCCCTTCACTCATTTTTATTTTCTGACTCCATACCAGACTCTAAGTTCAATAGGCATTGTTCACTGCTATTGCCCTGGTGCCCAGAACAGAGCCTGCAAAAGCAGTCAAATATTTTTAGATGACTGAATGTGCATTATTATTATTCCCTGAACAAAGCTTCAAATGACATTCTGCTACCTAGAACGCTGTACTTTGGAAGGTGGGAATATATAATGACCCTTGGGATCCAGTTCTGGGATTCTTCCTACCCCATCAGTTCTTCTGTCTTTTAAAAAAGGGCAAGGGGTGCCTGGGTGGCTTAGCGGTTAAGCGTCTGACTTTGGCTCAGGGCATGAGTCTCCCATCAGGCTCTCTGCTGTCAGCTCAAGCCTGCTTTGGATCCTTTGTCTCCCTCTGTCTCTGCCCCTCCCCCATAGCGCTTGCTCTCTATCTCTAACTCTCTCTCTAAAACAAATAAACACTTAAAAGAGGGTAAAATCTGCAGTCCACAGATAGGGTTAATTTAAGCCATACAAAGCATTAAAAGCTTCACTTATATGGCTTATGTAATGGATGATTTCACATGAGAATATTAACTTATGAGTCCTGTTTAAAAAAAAAAATCCATAAATCTGACTCCTCTGGGCTTCGTATTGCTGCAGGGCCACAGTTGGCTGAAGGTGACTCACAATGGGGATCCATCAGCCTAGGCGTGTTATTGGCAGATTACTGCAACTCCTACCTTATCTGTTTCATTTAGCTACCTGCCTGGTCCCTTTGGTGAAATGACTTTACATCCTTTCTCAGAACACCAGCGCTCCTTGAGGGATAACACTGTCTCTCCCCTCTCGGGGGACCCTCCCCTAAATTTCCTGTCCCCTACCAGTGCAACTGTTCTACACTGGTTGTAGAATGGCTTTAAGACAGGACCCCACTTTGTCCCCTGCCTATAGTAATCCCAGACCCAGCCTTCCACCAAACTAATGATTATACATAAAACACAGACAGGATGAGTGAGAGCTACGGTTCTTACCCCTCACCCGTAGCTCTTCCTTCCTTCCCTCCTTTCTCCCTCCCTCCCTTCTGAGTGTGCGTAAGGGGAGAGTGGCAAAGGGAGAGAGAGAATCTTTTTTGTAAAAAAATTTTTAACGTTTTTATTTATTATTGAGAGACAGAGCGTGAGCATGGGAGGGGCAGAGAGAGGGGGAGACACAGAATCTGAAGCAGGCTCCAGGTTCCGAGCTGTCGGCACAGAGCCCAACGCAGGGCTCGAACCCACAAACTGCGAGATCATGACCTGAGCCAAAGTTGGATACTTAACCAACTAAGCCACCCAGGCACCCCAAGGGAGAGAATCTTAAGCAGGTTCCATGCTCAGCATGGAGCCCAACATGGGGCTTGATCCCAAGACTGGGATCAAGAATTGAGCGGAAATCAAGAGTTGGATGCTCAACTGAGTTACCCAGTTCCATAGGGGTGCCTAAGTAGGGGTGCCTGGTGGCTCAGTCAGTTTAGTGTCTGACTCTTGGTTTGGGTTCAGGTCATGATCTCAAGGTTCATGAGTTCGAGTGTTGCATCAGGCTCTGTACTGGTGTTACGGAGCCTGCTTGGGATCCTCTGTCTCTGCTCCTCTCCTGCTCTCTCTCTCAAACAGATAAATAAACATACATACATACATACATACATACATACATACAGGATCCTAAGGACAGTCATGGCTTAAAATCACTGGGTCAGAGGACTCTCAGGATAGAGAGATGAGAACAGGTTTTATGAGAGGAAGGTATGATCTTGGTCTTAAAGGGCAAGCAGGATTTTGAAGAGTCAAAGAGAAAGAACAGAGGTGGGCACTGCAGACAAGACAAATGGGATGGGAGGAAAAAGAATGAAAAGTGGCTAGCTGGAAAAGACAGCAGATAGTTTGTAACAGACTACAGAGGATTTGAAAAGCCAAAAGAATATAAAATCCTACCCTGTACTGTGCATTTAAGGTAATATTTGAAGTAACACCCTGGAACTGATGGCAGAGGAGTGTACATGTGGATAGAGCAGTGGTAACACACATGCAGCAAAATACTACTGAGTCTAGGTGGTGAGTATGTGAGTCAATGTTAAAGTCTTTACATTTTTTCGGTAGGTTTGAAACTTTTCGTATTTAAATGTGGGAAAGAAAAAAGACTACTCACTCCTTCAGATATCTGCCCAGTCCTTCTGGTGATTTGATTTTACAACCCCTTCTTAGAATGAACACACATACACACATACACACACACACACACACACACACACGCACGCACACCTTGAAACTCTCTGACAAAGGAGCTACACTGGAGACCAACCTACATTTTTTCAACAAGTTTAACACAACTGGTATTCCTGCAGCCCTGGAAAAATTCATGGTTTCTTTGTCTGAGAACCATACACGTAGGGAGTGTGGAAACACTAAATGGATGAGACTCTCCATGACCTATTCCAAACCTCTCTCACTGGCTAGCAACCCAGCTGCCAGCGTGGGGCACTAAAGCCAAGTCAAGGGAAGGCCAGACTGGTGTAAAAGCAATCTATCCCTTTGTCAGCCGAAGAATGGATCTGATGCCAATGCTAACCAACAAGACACAAGTAGCCTTCTGGTGGGTCCTAGCAGAAGACTTCATTTGTCAGATGGAGGGACAGGGAGCCCATCCTTTTCCTGATGCTCATAAACATGGGCACAGAGGACCCAACAGAGGCAGCAGAGCTAAGTGCACTGGCTTTAAGTGTGGTGCCTGAACCCACAGCACCAGCACCCCTGAGCAACTTGTTTTTTTTTTTTTTAATGTTTTATTTATTTTTGAGAGAGAGAGAGACAGAGACAGAGAGAGAGAGCGTGAGCAGGGGAGGGTCAGAGAGAGGCGGAGACACAGAATCTGAAGCAGGCTCCAGGCTCCAAGCTGTCAGCACAGAGCCCGACTAGGGGCTCAAACCCATGAACTGTGACATCATGACCTGAGCTGAAGTCGGATGCTTAACCGACTGAGCCACCCAGGCGCCCCCTGCAGAACTTGTTAAAAACACAATTCTCAGGCCCCATCCCAGAACCACTGAATCAGAAATTCTAGGGTGCAGGCCCAGCAATCTGCTTTCACATGCCTTCACAGTGATTCTGATTCACAGACAAGTCTGAGAAGTAGCGGCTACAAGCACACTCTGGAGACAACAGTGTTCAAATGACAGCCCTCCTTCTCGCATGACTTTGCATCAGTAACTTGACATCTCTGTGTCTCAGTTTTCTAAAAATGGGTATTAGAATAATATTACTTACTTTTAGGGTTGTTGTGAGGTTTAAAGTTGTTATTAATAAACACCCTATGACTGTGAGAGGAACCAGCCTGGATGAGGCTGACACTGTGAATAGAGTCGAGGAGAAGAATGAAAGATGCCCAGTCCTTGATAAGCTTATGAAGTGAGAGAACCAACCCCTCAAAGTGCACCCTGGCTCTGGACTTTCTTTTTATTTTGAGAGAGAGAGAGAGAGTGCATGCAAGCGCATGAGGGGCAGGGGATGGGGGGGGGCAGAGAGAGGGTGAGAGAGAGATAATCATACACAGGCTCCCTGCTCAGTGCAGAGCCCAACGGGGCTGGATCCCACAACCCTGGGATCATGACCTGAGCCAAAATCAAGTGTTGGACGCTCAAACAACTATAAAAAAAAATTTTTTTATAGTTTATTTATTTTTGAGACAGAGAGAGACAGAGCACAAGCAGGGGAGGGGCAGAGAGAGGGAGACACAGATTCTAACACAGGGTACAGGCTCCGAGCTGTCAGCACAGAATCCGATGCGGGGCTCGAACCCATGAAATGTGAGATCAGGACCTGAGCTGAAGTTGGAGCTTAACCAACTGAGCCACCCAGGCGCTCCGGACTTTTTTTTTTTTTACATGTATTTATTTTTGAGAGACAGAGTGGCACAGAGTGTGAACGGGGGAGGGGCAGAGAGAGAAGGAGACGCAGAATGCGAAGCAGGCTCCAGGCTCTGTGCAAGCGTTCAGCATAGAGCCCGACACGGGGCTGGAACCCACGAACCGGGAGATCATGACCTGAGCCGTAGTCAGACACTTAACCAACTGAGCTGCCCAGGCACCCCAGGACTTTTTTTTTTTTTAATGTTTATTTATTTTTGAGGGAGAGAGGGAGACAGCACGAGTTGGGGAGGGCGGAAAAAGAGGGAGACATAGAATCCGAGGCAGGCCCCAGGCTCTGAGCTATCTGCAGAGCCTGACGCGGGGCTTGAACTCACGGACTGTGAGATCATGACCTGAGTCAAAGTCAGATGCTCAACCAACTGAGCCACCCAGGTGCCCCTACCCCTGGGCCTTCTTTTAGGTGGGCTCAGTTATTTTTTAGAATAGCTAAGCAGGGTTTCCTGTTGCTTAGAGCCAAAAGGTATAACATCCTATCTTGTATGGATGGCCCCCGACGGAGTCATGCCTCTCTTTTTGTACCCTTTATGCACTTTCCTCCTGAACTAGCTCTAGGCTTGCCCAGGTGACATGCTTTAGTCAGTGGGACATTAGCAAAATGATGCAAGCAGAGGTCTGAAAGGCATTGGGTTTGGGGCTGGCCTTGCTTCTCTCTCTGCAGTAAACCTTGAGGTCACCACGTAAATAAACTGAGCTTGTCTGCTAATTAGGCCACAGAGAGAACCAAGAACTCAGGTACCTCACTCAGCCTATCGACCACCGGACATGGAAGGCCATTTAGCTCTAGCTGAGCAGCTGGCTGACCACAGCCACATGAGTAAGGCCAGGTAAATCAATGGAAGTACCACTCAGCTGTGCCAAACCTAATGGCCGACCCACAGAATTGTGAGCTAATAAATGATTTTGTCTGAAGCCCAATGGGTAGATAGAAATGAAGTGCCATAATAAATACCAAAAATACGTACCATTAGCTTTGGGAACAGGAACCACAGAGGGTATTAGCAAAAGTTGGAAAAGTAGTAAACAAACTGTTATGGGAGGCTAGAAAAGTGGCGAGGAAACCACTATGGTGGCTTGAGAAAGGGAATGCATTTTATATGCTGGCAAAACTGTTATCTGGGGTAGTTTGGAAAACAGAAAAAAATACTTCCTGGTTTTCAGATATGGCTAAAGAGATCGCTGGGAACCCCGTAAAAGGCTTCTGTTGGATGCTCCTAACTACATTTGATACCCTATACAAAGAGAAGAGCTAAAGAAGCAACTAAGCAGTTTGTAAGTACAATGTAGAGGAAATACAGATACATGGGGAAAAAACAAGAACCAGAGCATCCTAACCAACTATCCGGGTGCATGGATGGTCTCCAGCCCCAGTCAAACCGCCAGCTGGCTGCAGCAACATGAGCAAGCCCAGGTGAAGCCTGCAAAGAACCCATCTGTGCCCAGTTCAAAATGCTGACCTAGCAAAATGTCTGCAAATAAATTATTTTGTTTTAAGTCCATAAGCTTTGGGGTGGTCTGTTGCACAGCAAAGGCTCACTGATATACTGATAAAGGAATATCTTGTTAGATGACTTTAAGATCATCCTTGACTTGCTGTGATGCTAATGCTGTCAGAAACTCCTTAGATTTGGCAAAGAATAGATTCGGTCCTCCTGTTTTTCTCTCACTCCGGAGCATGAAGTCATTACTTGGAAAAGAGGACAGATTCATCAGAATGACTGGAACAGTTATTTTTCTCCCTTTCTTCAGCCAAGCGCCTAAAAGATGAATTAATCTAAGTTAAAGGTATATATGATGACTCCACTGTGTTGGAAATAAACAGGCTTTCAGAACTAATAATCAGAACATAATGTCAGAAAAGAACCACACATTTGAAATAAAGGGTGTCCCAAATATCTAAGACACTGTCATGAGCCACTTAAGGAGGGCTTCTGAACAGAAAACTGATGTTACCATAATGTTTGGGGAAAATGAAAATTATAGAAATGTGCAGTGGGTAGCAAAGGACTAGATCAACATGCGGAAACAAGTTGGGACACCACTGTGAACATTCACATGAGAAAAGAAAAAGATTTGCACTGGCAGGTCTACCCTGGGGATGTAAAACTACACAGTATAACAATAAAAACAAAAAGAAGAAAACTGCACAACATAAAGCAGACACGGTGATGGAAGAACGGGGCCTCAAAAATGGAAGAAATAATCCAAAGTATCAAATATTTTAGAACAGGCAAAGTTCCAAAGCTCCAACTGGTGTGAGTCCCCACTGCTTCAAAACAGTCATTTCTATTTACCATATCATATTCTTGTTACGAGAATAAATACAAATCTATAAAAAGAATTCCATGCACTAAATTGATCACAGAAGCAAATTTTACAACAATTAAAATACCGGGAACAGTTAGACATTCCCCCCAAAGTGGACGGAACCCTCTTATACTGTTGGTGGGAATGCAAGCTGGTGCAGCCATTGCGGAAGACAATATGGAGGTTCCTCAAAAAGTTAAAAATAGAACTACCCTGCCATCCAGTAATCACACTACTGGGTATTTACCCCCTCCTCCAAAAAAATCCCCAAAAACACGAATTCAAAGGAATATATATATTCCTATGTTTGTAGCAGCATTATTTACAAGAGCCAAATAATGGAAGCAGCCCGAGTATCCATCATAGATGCATGGATAAAGAAGATGTGGTATAAATATATAATGGAATATTATTCAGTCATAAAAAAGAATGAAATCTCGCCATTTGCAACAACATGGATGGAACTAGAGAGTATAATATTAGGCAAAATAGGTCAGTCAGAGAAAGACAAATACCATATGATTCACTCATATGGAATTTAAGAAACAAAACAAATACCATATGATTCATTCATATGTGGAATTTAAGAAAGAAAACAAACAAGCAGAGGAGAGAGAAACCGAGAAACAGAATCTTAACTACTGAGAACAGACTGGTAGTTACCAGAAGGGAAGTGGGTGGCGGGATGGGTAAACTAGGTGATCGCACTGGTGATGAGCGCTGGGTGATGTATGTAATTGTTGAATCTCTATATTGTACATCTGAAACTAATGTAACACTGCATGTTAACTATACTGAAATATTTACTTAAAAAAATAATAAAAATGTTCCCCCAACTTGGTTAACAGTGGATGGGTTCATCCATTCAATGCACTATTATATAAATCACTTCCAGTGGGATAAGTGTTGATAACCCTAACCCTCCACCTATAAAAAATTCGTCTGGATAAATACACTGTACTAGCGTTAATATAGTGATTTTATCATTAAGGTCTATCCAAATGTGTAAGTGTGTGTGTGTGTGTGTGTGTGTGTAAAATTAAACAAAATCCCAATGGTAAGAGAATCCCAAAACAAAATGGAAGACTCATAGTGTGCAGGCTGTGCCTTTCCACATTACTGAATGTTTTCCACCAAGTATTCTGCACACAGCAGAAATCCAGCAAATTTGTTCAATGAAATCAATGAAAAAATGCTGAGAATTAGTAACACTCTGTGCCTGCCAGCCCATCTCATTTGTTACAAATTCTCATTTGTTCTCTTAGGTGAAGGTCCTTGGCAGTCATATCTAATATCCTACTGTATATTTGTTTAAATTGGTTTGCATAATTCAGATGTCATGCATATCAGAGTACCTGCATGGTCTACCCAAACCCCCTGAAACATGTAGTTAATTCTGCGCCCCAAATAACATACCAACACAAACAACAGAAACTCCTTTGTTACTTAGTTCCTTCAAATAAATTTGTTTAAAGTTGTGGTTCCTCTATGCACCAAACATTTCATATGTGTCAGGTACTCCTCTAGGCACAGAGGTTTCATCTTAAACAACTTATTCATTCAAATGCTTGTACCCTTCGATCAATTTTTCCTGTTACTTTTTTAAGTATTAGGGGCAGGAAAAATCAACTCACACAAAGTCTAGCTTTTTCCAGAAATCAGAATGCTTTCCTATTAACATAACGAGTGGTGAAGAAAATACACACAAAAGATCCAATGTTACGTTAGGCAATGTCCTCAATTAGATTTACTATGCACTCTTGGTACTAACACTTTCAAATGAATGAAATATTTTACAAATGAGAAACACAGAACTCTCAAAGTTGTTCTGATAACATCCAGGAAATTGTAAATCGCTACCACATAAGACCAAGATTAAGAATAAATCAAGGTCTCGTTTTGTTTAAATTTTCCTGATTTATTTTTTTATAAGGATAGTCAAGGCAGATCTGAAATAACCAAGTTAATGCACGTCAAAAATCATAGTAAACCAGCCTGGCAACTGTGTTGGTGCTCGATAAATGTTAATCACATTCAATTAAGGGAAGGTCATCATAGCTGCCATTGACAGGAGTTAGAAAGTTTCCCTTTAAGTCCCTATACATCGATGCCATTGATTTCCTTATGTCAAATTCCTTCTCAACATCCTTCAAAACCTAGCTTACTCAAAGGCAAAATCTACCCTCCTCAGTCTGGCACTCAACCTAGCCACCCAGACTCAGAGGTGAAAAACGAAAATCCTTCAGGGGCAAGGTAGGTTATAAAAATGAGAGAGGCAGGCAAAATGTTAGCTGGTCAATGGTTTCAAACTCAGTTTGGGAGATACTGTGGAAAGCAGCTGATATACTCGGCAGGACCTGTCCAAAGGATGAAGACCACTGTTGAGTGTGAATTCCCTGACACAAGAGTAAGTGCAGTTTATTTTCAGAGAAGCAGGCAATCCAGAATTTTTGGTGAAATCTCCCCATTGCCAGATGCTGAAAATGCTTACAGTGTAAAATTCAGGTCAGACCATCAAACTCCTCTCTGTGTTCCATGCGTCTGTATCTTCACCAGTACATAAATCAACCTTAAATCATTCCATTAGCTACTACTATCTTCCCACACTGTGGTGAGGGCAGTGTGCCCAGCCTGCGACTGATCATGCTTCCTGCTCTCCTCCCTGCTCTGCCAACTCTCCAACTTGCCAAACCCTCAGGGACACTTCTGACGGCCCTCCCTCCCTGACCACCTCAGGTCACAAGCATCTCTGCTCTCCCTGCCCTTCATCCTTATCACTGGACAATTAAGCTTGGACGTTCCTGTATTTTTATTCTATGCGTGTTGTTCAAAACTGACCATTTCGAAGATGACTGAGGTATGGAAGGAACAGAAAGGAAGGCTGAAGGGGGGATGTAAGATAAGCCACCATGCCTCCAGGAACACGAGTGAACTTTGCCCAATACAAGGCAGCCCGCAGTGCAAGAGAAAGGGACGGTGCCATTCTGTTGGCAGCCAACACGAAATCTGATGAAAATTCTTACCTCTTTTTTGGCTTTCAGGAGCCCCGTGGCCATTTTCCTGGTCTCCTGATTGCTCTCCCTGGAGAAGGGCAAGGTCTCAGAAGACAGATCTGGGGACGTGAAGAGAAATGACCCTATGGAGAAGCTCCTCCCCAGGAGTCAAGGCGGGGGGGGGGGTCGGCTCCGGAGCCCCACAACTGAGGGTTAAGAAGGTCACAGAAATCACCAGCACAACCCAATTCCCAGTTTCCCAATTCACCACTGAGAAAAGGGTCCGGGGTGACCGAGCACCCTCAAGTTCAACCCCAAGCTCTGGCCAGGGAGTGGAGCCCATGTCCCCCTGTAGCGGAGTGGGGGGGTCCGTCTCTACCCTTATGGGCTGGAATGAAAATATAACGGCCTGGAGGTGCCTACAGAAAAGCGCCCGAGTACAGAGGCAGCCTGTGCCCCCACGAGTAAAACAGGGACAAGCAGAGGCATGTGCTGACTGGACGAGGCAATGATTATAGGGTACTCACGGAAAGCGGGGTGCAAGTTGCCGATCCTGAGGCTGAGGCTCGGGAACGAAGTGCGGAAGTGTGGGAAAATCCCGAACGGGGTGGCCGACACCACCTCCAACCAGCAAGCGGCGGATCCCACAAACCGGAAATGCTCCTGCTACATCAACTCAACAACAGGGGAGCGGAAGTGACGGCGGAAGTGGCCGCACGGGCTTCTGGACGGTGTAGTCTTTGAGGCAGAGAGGTGGTGGGTGAGTCGGCTTGCGAACAGCAGGGTGACTTTGACTTCCGCAGGTCTTTTATAACGAGTTTAGGAGCCCACTGTTAAGATGCCCAGACCGCAAGGTGCACGTTTCTCCTCCGAAGGGCAGTGAGATCTTGCGGACCATGAGAGAGTCGCAGAAGTGCCCGAGGATTTCAGGAAATGTCCTGGCTTCCCGCGGTTGTTACGGAGGCGGGTGGCCAGACCGCGCGCTGACAGCGGCGCGGGTAAACTGGAGAAACCCATGCAAGGCTCCGCCCCGTGTGCCCTTCCCGTAGCAGAAACCAGGGTCCGGATTGGCGCGAGTGGGCGCCGGTCACGGCAGAGCGCTTGGGGGATGCGCAGTGGAGTGATGCTCTGTTGGGACTCGGGGATAAGAACGACAACCGGCCTTGGTCCCCGGAGGTAGAAGTGTGCGCCAGTATGGACAGAGAACGCCAAGGCTACTTTTTCAGGCGAACGGGATTGGCTGGGCTGCTTCCCAGATCTGGTCTTGTGTCCTGGGATTTTGGTGGGTAGGGAGGCAGAACTTGAGGCCAAGAGCAAAAGGCCCCCAGGTGGTAGAAGTAGTAGTGTGGTAAGGAACTGCAGCTTGATCAGAAATCCCTGGGGTTTGTTTGTTTTTTATTGAAAGCTAGATGACAGGTGCCACTTAGAATAAATTTACCGGGGTTATGGTTGGGCGGTGGGGGGATGAGGGGTGAAGAGGAAGCATAATTTGACAGTTTTGTTCATCATGAATTTTTTTCATCATGATCTTTGACTTTCAAAGATACTACCTTAAAATATTTATCTTGATTACTGAGCTTTTATGGTGCTCCTTATATTGTGCCAACGTCCTGGCTGTAGGGAAAGCCATGAATAGATCTGACACTATATGAACCTCATTGGCACCTACTGGCTTGTAGCATTGATAGGAGATGAAGGTCTGGCTTCTGGGCATTAAGTAGCCAGAAAGAGCCCTTTGGGAGCTTATGAATTGTTGAATTGTGTTACCTTCTCTTTCCTGATTTCCTTAATATCCACATTTCCTGATAACTGAACCTTCCAAAGTCCCACCCACAAGACACCTCCAAGACCTATCACGGTGCACATATTCCAAGACTATTCTTGAATCTTCACACCCTACTCCAGAATATCTTCCAATATCTCTTTACCTAGAGGAGTAAAAAAACAAAGTTTACATGTTAGTGTCAGCTTCCCCCACTGGATGGTGTTCAGGAAGGAGGATCAGCCCAGTGCTCTATTCTAGTCCTGGTGGCATACCTTACCAAGAGTTTCATATCCATGGATGTAGAATGCTTGTTAACAACTCATTACGATCCAAAGTCAGGCATCGGGCTGTGAAGAGCACACATGAAATGGAGGGACTGAAAGCTTTAGACAAAGGATTGGGGTGCTGGTGGGGGGGAGGTGGTAGGAGGTAAGATCCTGAGATAATCCAGATCCCTATGTGTAGACATACGTGTACACAGTCAGTGAAGAGAGACCTAGGCTGATAGGTTACCTATAAGTCAAACATAATATAACAGCAGGTCAGGTGAGGGGCACCTGGGTGGCTCAGTAGGTTAAGCATCCAATTCTTGATTTTACTCAGGTCATGATCTCATGGTGCATGAGTTTGAACTCCACTGTTAGGCTCCGCGATGACAGCGTGGAGCCTGCTTGGGATTATCTCTTCCTCTCTCTGTCCCTCCCCTGCTCACACAAGGGCTGCTCTTGCTCTCTCTCTCTCTCTCTCTCTCTCCTCTCTCTGTCAAAATAAATAAACATTTAAAAAAACCCAGCAGGTCAGGTGATGATGTGACTGCGAACTTACTCGTACCCCTTCCCCTCCTTCAGAGAGGGGAAAGGGGTTGGAGGTTGAATCAATCGCCAGTGGCCAATGACTTACTCAATCATGCCTTGTAACTAGCCTCCATAAAAAAACAAAAAGATGGAGTCCAGAGAGCTTCCAGGTTGATGGACATTCGGGAAGAGTAGTACACTCAGAGCATGAAAGCTCAGTGTCCCTTATCCATACCTTGCCCTATGCATCTCTTTCATCTGGCTGTTCTTGACTATATCCTTCTATAATGAACTGGTAATCCAGTAAGTAAAATATTTATCTGAATTCTGTGAGCCTTCTATCAAATTAAATGAACTTGAGGAGGGGGTTGTTGGAGCCTCCAATCTATAGCCAGTTGGTTAAAGCCCAGATGACAACCTGGACTTGTAATTGGGATCTTAAATGGGGGATGGGAGGGAGTCTTGTAGGACTGAGCCCTGAACCTGTGCCATGTGATGGTGTCTCCAGGAAGGTAGTGTTAGAATGGAGTTGAAAGGTAGGACACCCAGCCGATGTCCGAGACTTGCTTGGATGTGTGGGGAGAAAAACCCACAATTGGAATTAGGGTGCAGAACCCCTTTACCTTGAACCTGAGTTTGCTTAATAAATCGTAGAGCTTTGAGATTTAATTTCTGTGCTTTGAGGAGTCCTATTTCCCATACTCCTAATGATACTCTGAGGCCCAGAGATGTGAAAATCCATTTAAATTATAAACACAGTGGGGGAAAAAAACAATTAGTCATGCCCATCTAGAAAAATCAATTAAGAAGAAAAAAATTGAATAAACATTCTTTGAAATTAAAAGCCAAACTATTGTGTCACTGATGACAAAGAAGAAATTGACCTGCAATCTATTAAATCACTGGAAGAAACAATGGGGAAAATACTATAGAATAAGGCTACTTTGGTACCCAGAGGTCTTAAAAACAGTGCCTCCCTGAAAAGCACTATAGTAGGAATTTCTAGTTTGAATAAACTCAAAAAGTTTAAATAAAACTGATCACAAAAAGGGAAGGACAAAACTCCATAACTGGACAGTGGCGAGTCTAAATCAACAATGAGTCAAATCCTTAAAAATTAATTTCCAGTGAATGATGTTGTATGTTACTTAAAAATAAAATCTTTAAAAAAAGAATGTCAATTAACTCATTAATAAGTTTTATATCGATTAAATGTCAAGACCATACTATTTCGGAAATACTGGGTTATTCAAACGTTAAAATTAATTTCACCTATTTCTTCTTAATCTTTCAAAAGTAGCTATTAGAAAATTTAAAAATACATATGCAGCTTGCATTATATTTCTATTTAAAAGCACTGTTCTGGAGACAAATGGTCTCTAGCAGGGTAGGAGCATAGGGACATAGGAGAGGTGGGTGGAAGGAAGTGCTTACCCCTGGTAAGCACCTTCACTTGCTGGCACTGGGGACACTGGTAATTCAGGTGTGGACACACCTCATTTATATACGGCAGCAGGGTTAGCATGGTCACATCTATGGGTGCTGGACTGACATACAAAACTACCTAGTTTTACAAAACTTTTTAAAAAATACTGTTATATTAATGACAGCTCACAGAACAAATTATAACTGAAAAAAGAAATACTTAGGACAAATGATATACACATACATAGCATCAAAACTGGCTGGCTAAAAAGAGAGTCCCACTTCTCCACACCACCCCCTCCAATTCCATTAAAGTACAAATTATAAGAGAATTGAAGCTCCAAACCAATTAGCTGGGATTGTGAGAATGTTTCTGTCTGGAGCAGGAATCTCACTTCCCCAGTAGAGCTGAAGGTGCCTTCTACTATCATCTCTGCGCTGTGCCCTTTTGCCTAAGCTACCACTAATGTTGAGTTAGAAAGCAGTAACAGAAAAACTAGGGGAAAACCTAATTTCGATGTTCTCCAGTCTCCACCCACAGAGCTCATTATTCTACCCCGTGACTGTTTACAAATAGACGGAACAGTATTATGCAGACTGACTCTCTGGTTCTGATCTGGGCATTTGCATTGATGTCCAGACACTGCCACGCACTTGGGCGGTGATTCTGAGAGACAGGAGGACAGGAAACGGACCATGATTGTCAGAGCAGCGCTCCTAAGGCTGGATTGGTCACATCTGGAAGAAAACCTTCCCTAACCGCACTAAGGGCCCAAGGGAGGCCTAGTGGGAGGTACCGCGGGGGTTGTAAATGACTGGAGGGGGCGGCCCTGCCAACAACTCAAGGCCCCTGGGAGGGAATCCACACCAAGGGACGCTGAGGCGTTGCTAACCAGGGGCCTTGCAGGTCTTGATTAGATCCTTTCTCTCACAATTTTTCTTTTTCTTTTTTTTCTTTTTTTAAAATGTTTTTTGGTTTTTTTTTTTGAGAGACAGAGAGAGACAGCGCGAGCAGGGAAGGGTCAGTGAGAGAGGGAGACACAGAATCTGAAGCAGGTTCCAGGCTCTGAGCTGTCAGCACAGAGCCCGACGTGGGGCTCGAACCCACGAACCTGAGATCATGACCTGGGCCAAAGTCGGACGCTTGACCGACTGAGCCACCCAGGCGCCCCTAAAAATTTTATTAAATAAATAAACTGTATTCATTCTTCCATCCAGCCCATTTATTACACTTTATATTTCAACGATTTCTTTTTATTTTCCAAGTTATTTTAAAGTAATAACTTCTCACATTTCACTGAGCAGAGTGATTAGACTCATTCCACTCTTCTGCCCTGTTTGCTTTATTAGCCCTCTGCCTTGGTTCTGTAAGTGCTTAACTTTTTAACTATAATCTACCATGGAAGACACGAAAATAGTATAGAGACCTTCTGTGTGTTAACATCTTCCCCTAAATGTTAATATCTTATAGAACCTTGGTACAATTATCAAAACCAAAAAATTAACATTATACAATTCTAAGTGGTTTTTTCCTATTAGAAAAATACTTGTGTTTAACGTATTTTTATGCTTATTACTTACACTCACTGCTCCCTTTATATTCAAGAAATCCTATTTATTTTGCTTTCTTGTTCTTTTATTCCTGACTTTTGTTCCGCTCATTTTAGTTTTTTCCCATATAGTGATATAGAATTTTAATCCCTGTGCCTTATTTAATAGTATTCCTTGCTTCCTATTTGTCTGATATTATTGCTATACCTGAAACTATTTTGTTAACACTTTCCTGTGATACCATTTTAAAACGTCTTTGTATTTTTAGTGTGTGTGAATCTGTTTCAGCTGTCTCTAATAAACACCATGTAGCTGGAAATTTCTTTTCCAATGTTAGACTCTTTCTCTTTTCATCCAATAACTCAACATTCTTCTATTGAATCAAGAGTAATAGTTTTTTTTAAAAGCAATGTAAGCTATTACTACACAGCAGGCTCATGTACAGATTTCACATGGTTTATAAAAAAGGACTATGCCATTCCATCCTAAAATATAAACATAAGGGCACCTGGCTGGCTCAGTTGGAAGGGTGTGTGACTCCTGCTCTTGGAGTCATGAGTTTGAGCCCCATGTTGGGTGTAGAGATTAATTAAATAAATAAACAAACATATATATGGAAAGAGAGAAAGATACAATTACACCTATTATTTAAATGTAGAAAATAAGACCAGAAAAGGCATTGGGTGTTCATCCAATGTAACACAACAAATGGAAAGACTGGCTTCTGAGTCCACAAGCTTGGTCACCATGATATACTGCTACCTTTTTTTATTTTTTTAAAGTTTATTATTTTGAGAGAGAGACAGAGATGGAGACAGAGCAGGAGAAGCAGTAGAGAGAGAGGAGAGAGAGAATTCCAAGCAGGGTCAGCACTGTTAGCACAGAGTCTGATGTGGGGCTCCAACTCATGAACCATGAAATCATGACCTGGGCTGAAATAAAGAGTTGGGTGTTTAAATCACTGAGCCACCCAGGTGCCCCTATACTGCTACTTTTAAACTCTCTTTAAAAAATTTGCTATATTTTTCCCTCTCCCTTTGGACATTTTTATTCAGTTTTCATCATCTTTCCCTGTTTAATTATATAGGAAAAGTCAGTATTTCCCCTCCACTTCATCCTCTAACTCAATTCCAGTGTTAACAAGATGATGCACATCTTTCCACAATGTTCTCCAGGATTCACAAAAGTATTTGCAAACATGCAAAAGTATACATAAAGTTTTGTGTTTTCATTATTTTATTATAAACCACTTTAGTTTTTTCATATAATAATTTACTGTGGATATCACTTCAGAACAGTAGGTAAAACAAACAAAAAAGAACAGTAGATAATGAGCAAACCAATTCCTTGTAAGAGTTAAAGTATCCTCCATTATGATAGGTTGTAATAGGATAATAATAAGATGTTGAAATACTTTTGTCACCAAAACTAAAGCTTCGATAAATTACTTTCACTTGTATCTTTATGAGTTTTTACTAGTGAAGGGTCCTAAGATTCACCTCTAATTTACCTTCAGGCTCTATCCAACCAGGAAATGAAAATAAAGGCATAGTTGCCAAATGCCTAAATGTTGAAAGTGTGCTACAACACACACACACACACACACACACACATACACACACACACACACACACACACACACCATCTGCAAAGACTAGGGCATTATTTTTGATTCCAGATAAAGAAAATTTCCAGGTAAAGAATCACTGGTTCACCACAAGCCAGTAGAACAGAGACTTCTATCACCACATAAAACAATGAATTTAGACTTTACAAAATTAGTTCAGAAAAGCCAGTAAATGAACAAATATCAACAAATATAACAAGCAACCAAAGTAAACCCTGGGGAATGGGACAAATATAATCTCTAGAGTTGCCATATTATAATATTCAAGAGTTCTGGTTTTCAACAAAAAATGGTAAGGGGAGAAGTCCTTTAGGCTTAAACGAAAAGTCACTACACAATAACTCAATCCACATGAAGAAATAAAGAACACTTCAGGCACCTGGGTGGCTCAGTCAATTGGGTGTCCAACTCCAACTCTTGATTTCAGCTCAGGTCATGATCTCACAGTTCATGAGATCGAGCCCTTGTAGGGCTCTGTGCCGACAGTTCAGAGCCTGGAGCCTGCTTTGGATTCTCTTTCTCCCTCTCTCTGTCCCTCCCCCTTCCCCCACTTGCAGGCACATGTGCTCTCTCTGTCTCTCTCTCTCAAAGTAAATAAACTAAAAATAAAATAAAATAAAATAAAATGGGCAAAGGACTTGAATAAACATTTTTCTAAAGATATACAAATGGACAATAAACACATGAAATGATCAAAGTTAGTATCACTAGTAATGAAACAAATCAATATTATGTACCATCTGATATGACACACTGAGAACACATCACTTCTGTGTTATTCCTGTCAAAAGTGTAAAACCTAAATCTAATCATGAAGAACTATCAAATAAATCTTAATTGAGGAACATTCTATAAAATAGCTGAGCCTGCACTGCTAAAAATCAAGATCTGGGCGCCTGGGTGGCTCAGTCAGTTAAGCGTCTGACTTCAGCTCAGGTCATGATCTCACCATTCCTGAGTTTGAGCTCTGCATTGGGTTCTGTGCTGACAGCTCAGAGCCTGGAGCCTGCTTCAGATTCTGCGTCTCCCTCTCTCTCTGCCTCTCCACCACTTGTGCACTGTCTCTGTCTCCCAAAAAAATGGATAAATCTTAATTTTTTAAAAATCAAGATCAATAAGGACAGAAAAACATTAAGGAAAGTGTTCCAGATTCAAGAAGACTAAAAAGGGGCACCTGAGTGGCTCAGTCGGTTAAGCGGCCAACTTCGGCTCAGGTCATGATCTCACGGTTCGTGAGTTCGAGCCCTGCATCGGGCCCTGTGCTGACAGCTCAGAGCCTGGAGCCTGCTTCAGATTCTGTGTCTCCTTCTGTCTCTGCCCCTCCCCTGCTCATGCTCTGCCTCTGTCTCTCAAAAATAAATAAAACATTAAAAAAAAAAGAACCCCAGGCAATTCTTGTGTAGTCAGAATAGAAAACCACTCCTCTAAGAATGCTTTAAAAAAAAAAGAAAGAAAGTTATTAAGACAATTGGAAAATTATTAATTATGGGTTGGAGATTAAATGATAGTATTACACCAATGTTAAATTTCCCAAATTATACTATGGTCATCTAAGGGACTGTCCTTTCGTTTAGAAGATGCATCCCAAGGGGAGGAGTTAAGATGGTGGAGAAAAAGGGGGACTGGGATTTCCCGCGCCCCTCAAATACAGCAATATTGAAGTCAGATGACTTGGAGCACTCACGAAATCAGTCTGTAGAGTGACAGAAAAATCTCCACAGGTGGATGGAGACAGCTTGGTGGGACAGAGGTGCTTGTATGCGAACTGGGAGAGATAAAATGGCAGCACCCCCTTCTGTGAAGAGACAAAAAGGAGAGAAAGAGAGGCTGTGGAAGTACGGTATTGTGTTAGGACAAGAGAAAAACCTCTCTGGACCATGGACTAGGGAACGAGAAATACGGAGAATGCTAGTTTCTACTTTGCAAACAGTAGGAACTGAAGATCAAAGTTTTCAAGGGTGTATGGCTTTCTCCAGACCAGAGCCACTGCCATATGTGTGCACCTGGTGGGGGAAGCCAGCCCTGGGGTGCAGTAGCAATCTGAGGGGCACACTGGGAGAGAACAGTCCCCTCCCTCAAGTACTGTGGGAAGAGGGTTTATTGCCCCCACAAGAGCAAAAGACCCGGCAAGTACCAGCAAGAGGCCATTTGCCAGCTGGGTGGAGGGCTGCTCCCCCAAAATTGGGGGTCCAAGCAGTGAGGGATCCTTTAAGACATCAGGCTTTGAATCCCAGCCAAGCACGTAGGAGGTGTGGGAGACCATGGAGCAGGACAAGCTAGCCACTCGCGCTGCTCTCTGAGGGCAGTCTAAACAACGTGGTTTGAGACACCCAGTCCAGGGAGAAGAGATTGGGGTGTCACCATTTTTCTCCCCATCACCAACATGGTATGGCTTCAGGGAACAGGACAGCAGCCCCCAGTGGAGGCAGATGCTTACACCAAAGCCCGCCCCTCCATGCCTGGTAACTGCTTATCTACTGGAGCAGGACTGACAATGACTGACCAGATGGCCTCTCCTCCAGACCAGCACAGCCACGAGTCCCAGGCACCAACAGACAACTGTCCTGCAGTTTTGTATGTTAGTCTGTTTCTTTCCTTTCCTTTCCTTTCCTTCTCTTCTCTTTTCTCATCTTTTTCTTTCTACCTTCCCCTTTTTTTGCCTTTGGAATCAGGCTCATAGTTTCTGATTTGATTTTTGGTCAATTCTTATTGTTTATATCTATATATATCTCTATCTATCTGTATATATATATTTCTTCCTTTCTTTTTCTGTTTTGGTTGTTTGTTTAATCAGGCATTTTTTTTTCTCTATTCTTTTTACATTTTTTCTGTATCTCCTTCTTTATTTTCCTCTCTCTCTCTCTCTCTCTCTCTCTCTCTCTGGATTAAGCCTTATAGTTTCTTTGATTCTCTGGCTGGTCTTTAATTTTTCACCCCTTTCATTTTCCTCTTTGTATGGGATAAGGTCCCCCCCTTTCCCTTTTTTCCACGGTTACTTCAATGAACAAATCAAAGCACACCTGGTGGAAAGTCCAAAATCCACTACTATGAGCATTGGGATAGAGCAGCCAACACAGAGAATGCATGCAACACACTCCAAAAACACTTCCTGAAGTGCCAGGCCCTGGACAGTGTATGACCCCTTTTTAATACAGTAGTACTCACAGGTACAGGGCACATAACAAGCTATTAAAACACATAAAAGACAGAGACATAGCCAAAATGACAAAACAGAAGAATTCTCCTCAAAAGAAATTCCAGGAAAAAATGACAACCAGAGAATTGCTCAAAACAGATATAAACAGGGGCGCCTGGGTGGCTCAGTCGGTTGAGCACCCGACTTTGGCTCAGGTCATGATCTCACTCATGGGTTCGGGCCCCGTGTCAGGCTCTGTGCTGACAGCTAGCTCAGAGCCTGGAGCCTGCTTCGGATTCTGTGTCTCCCTCTCTCTCTGCCCCTTCCCTGCTCACGTTCTGTCTGTCTGTCTCTCTCTCAAAATAAATAAATGTTTAAAAAACAGATATAAACAATATATCTGGACAAAAATTTAGAATAACAGTTTTAAGACTAATAGCTGGGCCTGAAAAAAGCACAGAAGGCAGCAGAGAATCTATTGCTGCAGAGATCAAAGACCCAAGAGACAGTCATGATAAATTAAGAAATGCTGTAAATGAGATGCAAAATAAATCAGATCCAGTGACAGCAAGGATAGAAGAAGCAGAGGAGAGAATAGGTAAAATAGAAGACAAAATTATGGAAAGGAACGAAGCTGAAAAATAGAGGGAAAGAAAATTACTAGACCATGAGGGGAGAATTAGAGACCTAAGTGATTTAATGAAGTGAAATAACATCCATATTATAGGAGTTCCAGAAGAAGAACAAGGAGAGAGAGAAAGGGGCAGAAGGTTTATTGGAACAAATTATAGCTGAGCACTTCCCTAATCTGGGGAAAGAAACAGGCATCCAAGTTCAAGAGGCACAGAGAACTCCCTTCATAATCAACAAAAACAGGCCAATATTACGACATATCACGGTGAGACTGGGGAAACAAAGATAAAGAGAGAATTCTGAAAGGAGCTAGGAACAAATGGCCCTTAACCTACAAGGGTAGACACATAAGGGTAGCAGATGTGTCCACTGAAACTTGGCAGGCCAGAAGGGAGTGGCAGGAAATATTCAATGTGCTGATAGGAAAACTATGCACCCAAGACTGCTTTATCCAGCAAGGCTGTCATTCAGAATAAAAGGAGAGAGAAAACTTTCCCAAACAAACAAAAACTAAAGGAGCTCATGACCACTAAATCAGCCCTGCAGGAGATTCTAAGGGGGACTCTGTGAGTGGAAAGCAGCAAAGACTACAAAGGACCAGAGACATCAGCACAAGCACGAAACCTACAGACAATACAATGACACTAAATCCGTATCTTTCAATAATCACTCTGAATGTAAATTGATTAAATGCCCCAATCAAAAGACATAGGGTACCAGAATGGATAAAAAAACAAGATCCATCTATATGCTGCCTATAAGAGACTCATTTAAAATTTTTTCCTAATGTTTTAATTTATTTTTGAGAGAGCGAGAGAGAGACAGCGTGAGCAAAGGAGGATCAGAGAGAGAGGAAGACACAGAATCCAAAGCAGACTCCAGACTCTGAGCTAGCTGTTAGCACAGAGCCCGATGCAGGGCTCGAACCCACGAACCGCAAGATCATGACCTGAGCCGAAGCCAGACACTCAACCAACTGAGCCACCCAGGTGCCCCAAGAGACTCATTTTAGACCTGAGGACACCTGCAGATTGAAAGTGAGGGATGGAGAACCATCTATCATGCTACAGATGTAGAAAGCCAGAGTAGCCATACTTATATCAGACAAACTAGATTTTAAAACAAAGACTGTAACAAGAGATGAAGAAGGTTATTATATCATAATTACGGGGTCTATCCATCACGAAGAGCTAACAATTGTAAATGTTTACGCTCCCAACGTGAGAGTACCCAAATATATAAATCAATTAATCACAAACATAAACAAATGTATAGATAATAATATTGTGATTATAGGGAACTTTAATACTCCACCTAGAGCAATGGATAGATCATCTAGACAGAAAATCAATACGGAAACAATGGCTCTAAATGACACATTGGACCAGATGGACTTAACAGATATATTCAGAACTTTTCATCCAAAAGTGGTAGAATACACATTTTTCTCAAGTACACATGGAACATTCTCCAAAACAGATCACATACTGGGTCACAAAACAGCCCTCAACAAATATAAAAGAATTGAGATCATACCACGCAGATTTTCAGATCACAACACTATGAAACCTGAAATCAACCAAAAGAAAAAATTTGAAAAGCCCCCAAAATACATGGAGGTTGAAAAACTTACTACTAAAGAATGAATTGGTCAACCAGGAAATTAAAGAAGAAATTTAAAAATACATGGAAGTAAATGAAAATAAAAACACAACAGTCCAAACGCTTTGGGAGGCAGCAAAGGCAGTCTTAAGAGGAAAATATACTGCAATTCAGGACTATCTCGAGAAGCAAGAAGGGTTCAAATACATAACCTAACCTCACATCTAAAGGAACTAGAAAAGGCAGCAGCAAAGAAAGCCCAAAGCCAGCAGAAGAAGAGAAATAATAAAGATTAGAGCAGAAATAAACAATATAGAACCCCCCAAAAAACAGTAGAACAGATCAATGTATCTAAGAGCTGGTTTTTTGGAAGAATAAACAAAATTGACAACACCCTAGCCAGATTTCTCAAAAAGAAAGGAGAGAGAACCCAAGTAGACATAAATCATGAATGAAAGAGGAGAGATCAGAAGATGCATGCCAAAGTAATTAGGGATAAAAGACATAATGATGTCTGCAACTTACTCACAAATGATTCAGAAAATTATAAACATATAAAGATGCAAAGATAAAGTAACTTTAAGTAAAAAGTTGGCAATTGATGAATGTGAGTAAAGGGAATATTGATGTTCTTATACTACTATTGCAATTCATCTATAAATTTGAAGCCATTTAAATTTTAAAATCCTCTGAAGTAAAAAACAAAAACAAAAACAAAAACCTCAACAAGGCCTACAAGCCCTCAAGAAAAGACAGCTCTTCTCAATGTACACAGCAGACACCAGGGCTTGTGGAAGAGATTCTGAATCATTTGTGAACTATATTAATGGAAAGTAGGGGCAAAAGTTAAGAGCCTGTGCCAGGGCTCTGATATGGTGGTGGGGCAGGGAAAATACACTGAGGAGGGCTTTCCTAAAGCTGTGCCATGTTTCGTGTTTGTCTTAGAGCCTCGGTGGGCTCTGCATAGCAGTGAACAAACACGTCATTTAACTGGGGACAGAGATTACTGCATGAAAGAGGTTAAATCCCACTCACTGGGGGTCTTGCTACCAGGAACCTGGGGGCCATTTTCTCCTCTTTTCACAGATCTCTCAGGGCCAGCAGATTCCAACGAGGGCAGAATAGGGAGCTGGGAGCTGGGAGAATTGAGTTACATGCCAGAAATACTCACACCCAGTCTCTGCAGATGCATTCTACCTAAAAGGAAAATAAAAGTATTAATATAAAGTCCAGAAATAAGCCCACAATCATATGGTCAGTTAATCTCTGACAAAGCAGGAAAGAATATCCAATGGGAAAAGGACAGTCTCTTCAACAAATGGTGTTGGGAAAACTGGACAACTACATGCAAAATAATGAAACTGGACCACTTTCTTTCATCACACACAAAATTCAAAATGGATTAAAGACCTAAATGCGAGACCTGAAACCATAAAAATCCCAGAAGAGAACACAGGCAGTAACTTCTTTGACATCGGCCATAGCAACTTCTTTCTAGATATGTTCCCTGAGGCAAGGGAAACAAAAGCAAAAATAAATGATTGGAACTATATCAAAATAAAAAACTTCTGCACAGCAAAGAAAACAATCAACAAAACTAAAGGCAACCTACAGAATGGGAAAAGATATTTGCAAATGACCTATCCAGTAAAGGGTTAGTATCCAAAATACATAAAAACTGATACAACTCAACACCCCAAACACAAATAATACAACTGAAAAAATGGGCAGAAGACATGAGCAGATATTTCTCCAAAGAAGATATACAGATGGCCATCATGAAAGATGCTCATCATCACTTATCATCAGAGACATGCAAATCAAAACTACAAAACAACAATGAGATATCACCTCATACCTGTCAGAATGGCTAAAATCAACAACTCAACAGCAGGTGTTGGAGAGAACGTGGAGAAAAGGAACCGTCTTGCACTGTTGGTGGGAATGTAAACCGGTGCAGCCACTGTGGAAAAGAGTATGGAGGTTCCTCAAAAAGTTAAAAATAGAACTACCTTAAGCAATCACACTACTGAGTATTTATGCAAAGAATACAAGAACACTAATGCAAAGAGATACATGCCCCAATGTTTATAGCAGCATTGTTTACAATAGCTAAGGTATGGAAGCAGCCCAGTATCCATCGATTGATGGATAAAAATGTTATGCAACATATATTTATATTTACAGTGGAATAGTATTAGACATTAAAAAGAATGAAATCTTGCCATTTGTAATTACATGGATGGAACTATATATAGAGTATATATTATATAGAGTATAATGCTAAGCAAAATAAATCAGAGAAAGACAAATACCATATGATTTCACTCATATGTGGAATTAGGAAACAAAACCAAAAAAAAAAAAAAAACCAAAGGGAAAATAAGAGAGAGAGAGAGAGAGAGAAATCAAGAAACAGACTCTTAATTATAGAGAACTGATGGTTACCAGAGGGGAGGGGGTTGGGGGATGGGTCAAATAGGTGATGAGGTTTAAGGAGGGCACTTGTAACGAGCACAGGGTGATGTATGGAAGTATTGAATAACTATATTGTACATCTGAAACCAATATAATGTTGTATGTTAACTAACTGGAATTAAAATAAAAACTTAAAAACCAAAACAACTTCCACCTGCAAGACCATAAAGAATGTAAAGAATCTCTGCACTCAGAGGGGCTTTGCAGTGATACAGCCAGGCTGTGACTCAGGGCTCATCTATGTTACTAAACTCATACCTGGGACACCTCCACCTTTAAAATCTGGGGCTGTAACTTCCACTGGGACAACAAAGTTAAAACAACATCCCTACAGCCTTTCTGGCCAAGAGTATGGGGGAATCCTCTTTTGCAGATATCTGTGCAGGTGGTTAGAAGGTGTGACACTCCTGGCTTCACTACCTCCAGAGACAAGTCGCCAGGATTAGGTCTTTTAACTCCACAGCACCCGGGTGTTTAGGGAAGCTGCTGACCCCTTTGAGCTCTGGGGTTTCTCAGATGCAAAATAGGGGCAGTCTTTTGGCAATCCACAGGGGGCCTGGCTGAAGGGATAGCCCACCCTGGTGTCCAGGGCAACCTGCCCATCCCTCTGATAACACGTCCCGGTGGCCCAATTTTGGAAAAGGCCTCTGAGTCAGAGGTGAAAGTGGTCTCATTGTAAGGAACATCTACAAGGAAAGTGGGGACTCTGACCCCCCTCCTCAAAGTCCAAGCCACATCTCCAAATCCAGGGATGCCAGAACACATTCTCACCTAAAGACTCACATTCCCCACCACATCCGAACCCAGGGGCATCCACATCCTAACTCCTCCCTCATCTCCCAAACCCGAGAACGCACAGATCAAGCCACCCCCAAAAACACCTCAGAACATACAGCCCCAGACGGTCCCCCAAAACCCCTGTACTTCCTACCTGACTGTCCTCTCTCCCAACCTGGGGTTGCCATGTCCCAGCTGCCCCCAAACCAAAATACCCGGCGAGATTTGTCCCTTACATCCAAGAGCCCCTGGCTTCTGCCCCCCAACCCAAGTGTGCATGACAGCCCACCAACCTGAGGACACAGAGTCGCAGCCATCCGCCACATCTCAATAGAACCAAGAAGGCCCTACATTATTAACCCTCAGACCTCGGGAGCCCCGAACGTTCGTTTTTTTTCGTTCCTCCTTCGCACGACCCGGGTACTCTCGGCTATTCCTGCCACCCTCAGCCCGTAAGGTTGGGGTCTTGGGCACGGAGGCCACCACTAGACGTTCACGGGCCGGGTCCCGCGCGGAACCAGCCCTGCGCACCCGCACGGCGGAGTAAGAAGAATCAGCGGCTAGTGCCGCGCGGCACGGAGGCGCGCGGGCCGGGCGGACGGACCACATCTCCCAGAAGCCCCCGCGCAGGCCGGGGGCGCGCTGAGCCCCTCCCTGAGACCCGTGCAGACCCGTGCGGGTGAACCCAGAGTCTCAGCCCGGGGATATTCCCTTTGGCAGAGGCGGAGCAGCAAACACAGAAACAGACACGTGCTGCCTTCTGCAATCAGGTATCAAAAATACCTGTAATTACTCTATTCAGGCATAGCTGTATAATAAGGCTTATGTCCTTTATATGACCATTTATGTCATCTGAACCTGCTTTTTATTTTTTGATTAATTTATTTTTAAAGATTTATTTTCTTTTTTTTCTTTTTTCTATTTATTTATTTTTGAGAGAGAGAGAGAGAGAGACAGCACGAGCAGGGGAGGGTCAGAGAGAGAAGGAGACACAGAATCCGAAGACAGGCTCCAGCCTCTGAGCTAGCTGTTAGCACAGAGCCCGACGCCGGGCTCAAACCCACGAACCGTGAAATCGTGACCTGAGCCAAAGTCGGACGCTTGACCGACCGAGCCACCCAAGCATCCCTAGAGAAGACTATGTTCAGTAGTTGGGGTCTACTTTCCAAGAGTGTAGGGCACTATGACAGAGTTAGGGCCAAGTGCAGACACCTGTGGGTTTTGCCTATAAGCATGGCTGCAGGGGGCGGGGTGCTTTGAATAGATTCCTTTCAGTTTTTAAAATTGTGGCACATTAAAACAAAAACAAAAACAAAAAAAATTGTGGCACATTCACACCATGGAATACTACTCAACAATAAAAAGGAACAAATCACTGGTACATGCAACAACCTGGATGGATTTCAAGGCAATTATGCTGAGAAAAAGGGGGATGAAAGCCACTCACGAGAGGTTACATATTGTATGCCTCCATTTATATAGCATTCTTGAAATTTAAAAAATTATTGAAGTGGTGAACAGATTAATATAAGTTGCCAGGGCTTAAGGATATGGGAAGGGGTGGGCATGGCTATAGAGCGGCAATAGGAGGTAGCCTTATGGTGATTAAACAGTTTTGTGTATGTGGTGGTGGCTACCTGAAACTTACACACAACAAAACCATATAGAATGATTACATACAGAAATAAGTGCACATAAAACTGGTGAAATCTTTTTTTGATATGCTACTATAGTTATGCAAAATATAGCATTGAGGGAAACTGAATGCTGAGTACATGGGACCTCCTTCTACGATTATAAAGAAAATTATTACCATTGACCCTATAAAATTATTTAAACTAAATGATAATCAAAATAAAACATAAGAAACAGGATGAGGTAAAGCTTGTAGGAAATTTATAGTCACAAATAAATAAACACATTAGAAAAGAAGAAATGGGGAACATCAATGAAATTCACCTAAATTCTTTAAGTTACATTAAATTAAACCCAAAGATGAATAAGAAAATTATAAATGATTAAATAAAACAGAATACAGCCATGTAATAGAGACTATCAAGAAACCAAGCTCTTTCCACCATGTTGGAACCTGTGGAGGCCTGCTGGGAACAGGAAATATGTCTGGAGGGCAGGGGTCCAAAGCCATTTTTCCTGGCTATAAGTGGGGTCTCCCAAACCAGAGGGAGCACACAGTTCTTCTTAAAATTGAAAGTGTTTATGCTCAAGATGAAACTGAATTCTATCTAGGCAAGAGATGTGCTTATGTGTACAAAGCAATGAACAACACAGTGACTTCTGGTGGCAAACCGAATAAAACCAGAGTAATCTGGGGAAAAGTAACTCGTACTCATGGAAACAGTGGCATGGTTCAGACCAAATTCTGAAGCAACGTTCCTGCTAACGCCTTTGGCCACAGAATCCATGTGATGCTGTACCCCTCAAGGATTTGAACTAACTGAAAAGTAAATAAATAAAGGTGTAGATCTGTTCTCTTGTTAAAAAAAAAACAAAACAAAACAAGAAGTCATTCCTTCAAAAGACTCAAAAACCACTACAAAAACTAATCAAGTGAGAAAGAAAAGGCACAAAAACCAAAAGCAAGAGTAGAATGCACAATATAATGCAGATTTTAGAAAGAATAAGACTATACCTATTGATTTAAGGGATGTACAAGATAGGCTATTGCTTAAGCAAAAGAAGTTAGAGAACCAATGCATAGCTTGATGCCATTTATTTATTTATTTAAGTAATCCCTACACCCAATGTGGGCCTCGAACTGAAGACCCCTGAGATCAAGAGTCCAGTGCTCTACTGACTAAGCCAGCCAGGTGCCCCTAGCTTGGTGCCATTTAAAAACTTGGACAAGGCCAAATCAAATCTAATGTATAATGTTGATATGAGCAAGGAAAAAGGTATGAAAAGATAAATAAGCTTTGTTGAAGTTATAGATAGGTCTGAAAAAATTGAGCCAGGGAGTATTTATTTATATGTCTTTTCATTGTTTACTAGTTGTGAAAATATATTACTGCTATAATTTTGGTAGAGGAACATAATAAAAGATGTTGGGAGCTGTCTGAACTCACCGGTTGAGTGAAAATTCCTGGTGAGGGTACGGCAAGTTTGCACGGTCTCTTGCCCCCAGACGGCGACCAAAATCTACCCTCTTGTAACTTTCATTTCTGCTTGGGCACCGAACCTTGGAGTGCTTTGCTCATTAGTGTCAGGAGAGGCCTGTCCCCCCCGCCCTGGCCCTGAGGCGTGATTGCACCTGGTCAGGGAAGAGATGAGTAAACTAGATACACCCTAATGCGACTAAGCCAAGCAACATACAATTTTCCTCCTCGCTTAGCAATTAACTGATAACTGACTACTTTCTGGGCCTGGACGTTGTTGCAAAAGTCACTACTGTGATAAAATGTATCAATTGTCTTTGGGACTGTGAGAGCAGGCATTATGTCTCCTGGGGATCCTGTTTTCCTGGGAACTTTCTCTTAGAGTTATAAACAGCCTAATGACCCTTCCTCATAAAAAACTGACCTTTACTAAACAATGCTGTTTGCCTCTTGGTTACAGGTCGCTTCCTTAGGGCTATACCTCAGGTTTTGTAAAAAATACCTGCCCTTCCCATATAATATCATCAGTGCCTATAGCTAAGTTTTTTATGACAATCATTACTACTAGAATTGTAACTTCTGCAGAATCCATGTCCTGGAAAATTATAAAAATTATCTATGAGAAATCATTTACTGCTCTTTCTGCTCCTTGTACCTTTCACCATAAATAAAGCTAGAGAATCAGAGCAGAGATGCCTGCCTGGTGATCAGAAAGAAACTCGAGGCTCTCTCACTCTCTCTCGCCGACACTGTCCATCCTTCAGGGAACCCTGGACCTGCTGGAGCCTGGACTCCGGCAAAAAGATATATTAAAAAAATGTACATATGAGGAAAAGAAAAGTTCAATTTTGGACAGCTCCTATTCAAATATTCAAATACAAGTAGAAACAAAGCCAGTGCTGAAATTCCAGATACTTCTTTAAAGTCTTCAGGTGTTTTTCTTCCTTAGAATATAACTGCTGATTCTCTCAAACATTTGTAATGACGCAATTTAATGTATATCACTTTTCCTGTAAAAATTACCGTAATTCAATGTTCAAGAAAATCTCTTTCACAGGATCTGGCTGGAGAGGAAGTTACAGAGGAAGGAAAGATTTATGACACCTTTGGTGAGGGACATTTCCTTCTGCAGAGCAGGGCCAGCCTCCCGGACAAACCAGGGCCTGATATTAGAAACCTGGTAAAGCCTCTAACCCCAGATACTTAGCAACCTACAGCAATCTCCTAAACTTTATCCTGCTATTTATGTATTTTAGTCAAGTAAATAGGGGTTCGAACTCACGAACCATGAGATCATGACCTGAGCCGAAGTCAGACACTTAACCAACTGAGCCACCCAGGTGCCCCTTCATCAAATTAATTTGTGACATGCTGGTATGTACAAGTTGAACTCTGGGGCTTCCTGTTTTCTATTTCTGGACTCTATTCTACTGCATTGGCCTGTTTGTCTAACCTTAGCCACAAGTCATCCAATTTGCTCTTTTTCAATACTTATTTTTAACTGTTCTAGGTCTTTGGGTTTCTATACAGTAGCTCCCCACTTATCTACAGTTTCCCTTTCTCAGGTTTCAGTTACCGTGTTACAGTCAACCACAGTCCAAAAATATTAAATGTAAAATTCAAGAAGTAAACAATTCATGTCTTAACATTCTGGGTCATGTGATGAAATCTCCTGCTATTCCACTCCATCCCACCCAGGACATGTCCCTTTGTCCAGTGTATCCACTCTGTCTATACTACCTGCCTGTTAGTCACTTAGCTGTCTAGGTTATCAGATCAACTGATGTGGTATCACAGTGCGTGTACTCAGGTAACCCTTATTTGACTTAATGGCCCCAAAGCACAAGAGTAGTGATGCTGTCAATTTGGAAATGTCAAAGAGAAGCTGTAAAATACTTCATTTAAGGGAAAAGGTGCAAGTTCATGACTTCATAAGGAAAGAAAAAAATCAATTCTACACTAGCTGCAGTTTCAGGCATTCACTGTGGGTCTTAGAACATATCTCTTGCGGATATGGGAAGGTGAACTACTGTACACATTTTAGAATAATTTTACCAGTTAAAATTTAAAAAGCATGCTGGTATTTTGACTGGGATGGCATTGAATCTACAGATAAATTTGAGGAAATTTGATTAAAGATACTGAGTTTTCCAGGCCATAGTCATAGCATCTCCATTTATTTAGATCTTGTCTTACTTCCTTCAGCAATGTTTTATAGTTTTCTATATAAAGGTCTCTCATATCTTTTATTATACTTATTCAGCTAAGTATTTTATGTTCTTCCATAAACTGTATTTTTGGGTTTTTTGGTCCATTTACAATTGTACATTGCTCATGTAAAGGTATATGTTTATGGTCAATTGATTTTTGCTAACATTGCCAAAGCATCTCAATGGAGATGAAAGTCATTTTTAACAAAAAGTACTGGTACAAATGAGTATCTATGTGAGGGGGGAAAATGAACCTCAACCTGTATTTTATCCCATACACAAATATTAATTCTAAATGAATCACATACCTAAAGTTAAAAGCTAAGACTATCAAGCATCTGGAAGAAAATGGATTTTCTATATAATCTTTAATCACTGAGCTCTGTTTAGTTCTGCACTAAAGAACATAATCTGTATAATTACAGATTAGTCTGTTGACAGTTATTGAATCTGTTTTATGGCCCAACATGTGGTCTTAGTGTTTCTGTACAACTGAAAAGCAGGTATATTCTGTGGTAGAGAATATATGCAGTATCATTAAGTAAATGTCAGTTAGGTAAAGTTGGTTGATAGTATTGTTTAATCTGGATTTTAACCCATCCCGAAAAGTCCTAAGTATCATTGTAGGCTCTAATTTCTCTTTATCTCTGCAGTCTCTTCATCTGTACTCTCTTCATCCACCCATATCCATTCCCATCCTCAGCCCACGCACTGCACCCAGGTATGGAAAGTCACATAGCAATCTGGTCACCTAAAAAGGGGTCATTCTATCAGAAATTCAGTTCAGTGCTTCCTTGCCTCCGCCACTCTAGGACAGTCCCATAGGAAACTATTACTTTTTATCTCGTCAAGGTTTTTCTTGCTGTCGTGGAAGTGAAGGTCTTTCATACCCCTCTACATTCTAATTGCAATGAAAGTTTAAATTCTATGTTTAATAATCTCCTTCCTACCTCCCACTACACCCTTGTACTAACATTCATGCCAATGATTGCATTCACTGGTTGTTTTAAAGACTCTTCAAGTGAGAAGTAGACAGGGTATAAATGGATGAATGCTGTGTTTTTGTAGCCAGTAAGAGAACTCTTTTTATTTATAAAATAATCCCATTCTGTCAAATACTGCTAAGAAAAAACAAGAAGAGTGCATCTAGAAGGTACTGGGACTTGATAGTGTAGTCTCATTTAAAGTGCTTTAGTTATTTGAACTCTAGAAATTCCATGTCAGTTATCTTGTATTGTATTCAGGGAATTCCTTCCTCTCCCAATCCATTTGGTTCCTGAGTTTCTGATGCTAAGGGATACCACGTTATCTAAATCAGTTTGATTTTCAAGTTTCAGAAAGCAAGTAGGAAGTTTTGATAAGGGTTTATCAGAAACATTTTGTTCCTAAATCTAGATTATGACAGATACTTGTTTCCTTTCAATAGATTACTAGATTTGATTTGCTAATTTATAACACTGCATATTTTAATAACCAATTCTGGACATATTATCTATTTACGTTCTTTTAGCAAGTTTTAACATTAAGATTATAAATTCATAAAAAATAGATAATTTGCTATCTCAGTCTGTGTCCTAAAAGAGTTCCTAAAACATTTCATAGATTTCATCTATTAAATACATCTAATTTGGTGTCTGCCTTAGTAATCGCTGTGTGACATTTGAAGTAATTTTGGTCTAATTTTAAAATGTTCCTTTTGGGGCTCGTGGGTGGCTCAGTTGGTTAAGTTTCTGACTTCAGCTCAGGTCATGATCTCATGTCTAATGGGTTCAAGCCCCCACGTTGGGCTCTGTGCTGACAGCTCAGAGCCTAGAGCCTGCTTGGGATTGTGTCTCCCTCTCTCTCTGCCCCTCCCCTGCTCATGCTCTGTCTCTCAAAAATAAATAAATGTTAAAAAAATTAAAAAATAAATAAAACGTTCCTTTTGGAGAATTTATTAAGATTTTATATGTTTTCTCTAGTCAATTCTGATGTCAATTCAATTTCATTATCAAAATCACATACTTCGTCTAGATTTTCAGATATTGTATAAAATATCTATAGTACTTTAAAATTTTTTAATTAAGATAAAACTCATATGCTATTATATTCACCCTTTTAAAGTATATTGTTCAGTGGTTTTAGTGTATACATGAAGTTGTGCAACCTACACTAATCTCAGAACATTTTCATTATCCGAAAACATATAGTCCTTTCAAATTAAATATGTAGTCATTTCAATTTCTAACTCACACTGCAATTCATTTATCATCCCTACTTCTCCACATAAATGACTAAAGTATGTCTACCTTTTTTTCTGTCAAATAATCAAAACTAATATGTCAGATCTTTTACTTCTTCCATTTATTTTTGCATAACTAATAATGCCTTTCTCTACCAACACTTTAGATTTATGTTTGCTTGTTTAAGCTCCTTGGGTTCTATATTGAGTTTATTAATGATCTCTCTATAGACAGATATACATGCATATTGGTTTATAAAACTTCCAATACAACCTGCCATTCACAGGTTTTCAATTCGTGTTCTCATTTTCATTCACTTTTAAATAATACATATATTAAGGACTCAGTTCCTTAGCCCATGTTAATCAATAGGGTTTATCACTAAGTTAAAATTCAGATATCTGGTGGCTATCCTATTGTTACTGTTTTTTTCCCCAATTCCGGTAAAAAAAAAAATGTGGTTTGTATGTTTTCTGCTTTGGGGGTAACTAATTATTTGGAAAAATATACTTATCTCTTCCTGTTTTTTGACAGCTGTATTTTAACTTCTCATCATTATATCCACAGGGTTTTAGACTGGTATTAATCTGTGCAGCATAGATTAAGTCTGAAGGAAAACTATTCACACATTCTTTTTCTTTTCCTTTTAAATTTCCATGCAGAATAATGAGTGATGAGAAAAGCTTTCCAATACTTATCTCATTAATTTCTCTTTTTGCATTATGAATTCTTTGATTTAGACAAAGGTAAAGAACATGGTTAAAATCCTTTCTACAAATAATAATGAAGAAAACTATGAAAATGAGTATATCATTGATGATAGTGGGCTTTACTAAACATTTACTATGTGATAGGAATAATTCTAAGCACTTTACATTTATTAATTCATTGAAGCCTCACAACAAACCAATACATATAGCATGATTATTTTTACTAATACATAAGACATAAAATGCCACTAACATATATAAGTAAAATGTAAAAACAAAACAAAACAAAACTAGAAGGATAAACACTTTGATAACAGTTAATTACCTTTCTAATATGAAATTGGGGGTAGGGTTGATGAAAAGTAAAAAAACAGTTTATGGGGAGAAAATGTGGATAATTTCAACAATTAAAACAGATGTTTTAGGGCACCTTGGTGGCTCAGTCAGTTAAATGGCCAACTTTGGCCCAGGTCATAATCTCATAGTTTGTGAGTTTGAGCCCGGTGTTGGGCTCTGTGCTGACAGCTCAGAGCCTGGAGCCTGCTTCAGATCCTGCGTCTTCTCTCTCTGCCCCTCCCCTACTCTCCCTCTCTTTCTCAAAAATAAATAAACATTAAAAAAATTGTTTAAACAAATATTTTAAAAGAAAGAAATATCCAAAGATAAATTTTTGGCCATATGAATCAGGGCATATTTCATAACTGCAAATGTTTAGATGCAAATAAAACATGAGTATTAAAGTCATCTTAAAAAGTCATTAAGTATATGTAAGTCATTTAAAAAATCTATATTTACTGAAATGGTAACCATATTTTTTGGCATTATCAAAACAGGAAAAGGGATAACATGTATATGATGACTTATTTAAAAACAAAATCTGGTAGGATTTGTTCTACCAACTTAAAAGTAGTCATCTATAGTTGGTATGATTACAATTAATCTTGGCTTTTCAGTTTCTGGTTTTCTGATTTTCTGTTTTATGTAAGAAAATATAAATTTGTGACATGAAACAAACAATTAATACCAACTTCAAAGCCAAGGCTATAGTTCCACAATAAAAAAATACAAGGTCACACAATTTTAAACAGTGTGATACTAGTGTGAGCACAAATATATAGATCTGAGAAGAAAAAATACAAGCAAATATAAACAAGAATATAATGTGTCACCAAGAAGATAGAACAAAATAATGGGAAAGGAAAGAATTACTGAAAAACTGCCCTTAGTACAAGACTGGGGGACAGGGAATATGCAAATGTCAATTTAGAATCTTAATTCATAATTTAGAGTGAAATATATTTGGATTTAAAAGAAATTAAAATAAAATTTAAAAACAAAAAAGTCAAAGGGTAACTATCAAACATGAATTTCTTTTTGTTTAAAATATTAGGAAAGTGACAAGAGCTTTTGCTTTTATTATTCATCAGTATGAATTCCCTGATGACGAATGAGATCTGAGCCACTACTAAATGCCTTCCCACATTCCTTACAGTTATAGGGCTTTTCACCACTATGAATTCTCAGATGTCGTGTAAGGTTTGAGCATTTATTAAAGGCCTTTCCACATTCATTACATTCATATGGTTTTTCATCTGTATGAATTCTCTGATGTTGAAAAAGTTGTGAGTTCTGAGTAAAGGCCTTCCCACATTCAAGACATTCAAAAGGTTTCTCACCAGCATGGATTCTCTGGTGTTGACGAAGTTGTGAGCTCTGAGTAAAAGCTTTCCCACATTCCTTACAATCATAGGGTTTCTCCCCAGTGTGAATTCTCTGATGATTAGTAAGTGCTGAGCCACTACTAAAGGCTTTGCCACATTCCTTGCACTCATAGGGTTTTTCGCCAGTATGAATTCTCTGATGCTGAACAAGCTTTGAGCTCTGAGTGAAAGCTTTGCCACATTCTTTACATTCATAGGGTTTCTCACCTGTATGAATTCTCACATGTTGAAAAAGTTGTGAGCTCTTAGTAAAGGCTTTCCCACATACTTTACATTCATAGGGTTTTTCACCAGTGTGAATTCTCTGATGGTCAATAAGATTTGAACAATAGCTAAAGGCCTTCCCACATTCCTTGCATTCATAGGGTTTCTTACCAGTATGAATTCTCTGATGTTGAGAAAGGTATGAGCTACAACTGAAGGCCTTTCCACATTCCTTACATTCAAAGGGTTTTTCACCAGTATGAATTTTCAGGTGTCGAGTAACATGTGAGCCACAACTAAAGAATTTCCCACACTCCTTACATTCATAAGATTTTTCACCAATATGAATTCTCTGATGTTGAATAAATTGTGAATTCTGACTAAAGACCTTTCCACATTTCTTACATTCATAGGGCTTCTCTTCATTATTAATTATTTGATGTAGAGTAAAGAATGTCTGTTGAATAAATGTGGGCATGTATTCATGAGTGAATATTTCTTGGCTTAAATGCCCACTTTGATATCCTAGCTGTTTTTCAAAGTGGCTTCTATATTCCAAAATGTCTCTAAAACTGGAATACTCAAGGCCAGGCTTTGTAAGTCCCATTATCTCCCTCTGGCATGATTCTATTTCATAAACTTCCTTCTTCAGAGATAATAACTTGTTTTCACACATTGATTCCAGATCTGAAAGAAAATGAAATGATAAATATTCTTCTTCCCCTGCCCCTCATTTGTGAAAAGTTAAACTTTTATAATAGAAATGGAAAAAATTAAAGTGAAAATAATATCTGGTAGTAAATGACATACAGTTCTCAAATGTATGTTTAATCTGAAAATGGACCAAAAGAGTGCACTGAAATTAATGAGATATAATGCAGAATGTGGAGGGAGAAGACTATAGAAATAGGAAACCACAATGATTCTCAAATATTGATATGGATCAGAATCATAAGGAAAGGATGATAAATATACAATACTTGGGCATATGAAAAGATTACAAATTATAAATACATGTATATAAGCATGGATGTATGTGTATGTAAGAAACCCCAATGTACCATCATATTATCTGTATTACAAAAAGTGGATAATGTTCTGACCTCCATGTTTCCTAAGAGGCACAAATACATACAGGGGAAGATTCTTGGGCTCTGTGGTATTATAAAGAATAAATTTGGTCTTTGTCCCTGGTTTCTAACACAGAGCTTCAAAAACCCTTGGAATTTCCTGAGTGATAGGAGTGTTTTTTGCTATGCTAATGAGGTGATTCATGGCAGGATGGGGACTGGTCACCAGAAATATCAAGCATATTATTAGAGAGTAGGGACTTTCAGCTACTGAACCTCTGGGGATGAGAGAGGAGCCAGAGATTGAGTGGCCAGTGACTCAATCAATCATGCCAAAGTAATTCAACTCTAAAAAAAACTCTGGACACCAAAGCTCAGTTGAGTTTTCTGGTTGGTGAACACACTTGATGTGCTGGGAAGGTGACACACTTGGATTCCACGTGCAGAGGGCGTGGAACCTCTGCATCCGGAAGCCCACTAGACCTTGCCCTAATATGTATCCTTCAGAGTAAAACTGCAGTTGTAAGTATAGAGCTTTCCTGAGTTCTATGAATCATTATAGTAAATTATTAAACTTGCAGGGGCTGTGGAAATCCCCCAATTTATAGCCAGTTGCTCAGAAGTGTAGGTCTCTAAGACCCCCAAGACTTGCAGCTGGCATCTAAAGTGAGGCAATCTTGGGGCACCTGGGCGGCTCAGCCGGTTGAGCATCTGACTCTTGACTTCGGCTCAGGTCATGATCCCAGGGTCATGGATCAAGCCCTGTGTCAGGCTCTGCACTCAGTGTGAAGCTTGGGATTCTCTCTCTCTCTACCTCCCCTGCTCACACTGTCTTTCACTCTCTCTATATGATAAAAAAAAAAAAGTTTTAAATAAATTAATTAAAAAACTGGGGCACCTGGGTGACTCAGTTGGTTAAGTGTCCAACTCTTGGTTTCGGCTCAGGTCATGATCTCACAGTTCATGAGTTCGAGCCCTGCAACGGGCTCTGTACTGGCAGTGTGGAGCCTACTTGGGATTCTTTCTCTTTCCCTCTCCTTCTCTGCCACTCCCCTGCTCTAGCTCTTTCTCTCTCTCTCTCAAAAAAAATAAATAAACATTAAAAAGAAACTTTAAAAAAGGAAAGAAATTAAGGGCAGTCTTGTGTACAGCCCTACTGTGAATCTGCGGAGTCTATGCTAACTATGGGTGGTTAGTTTCAGAACTGCAGCACTCCCAGTTGGGGTGGAAACAGAATAGGTTCCAAAGTAAGGATATATTGGCTGCAATTTGAAAGAGAGAGGGCTAGCCACAAGAGGGAAGAGCCTAAAATAACTCTAAGGTACTGAATAGCCTATAGGGAAGACTCAGAATATGTTATGTTCTGGTGATTCAGTAAAAATACTGCTTGCCTTGGAATTTTGTGGTGTTGATCTTGGGAGAAGAGAGAGACTTGCTCACGTGCCACTGAAGTGACTGACAGAGGAGGCAGCTAAAGTTTGAGGCAGACAGACAGAAAGAAAGGCAGATACAATGCAAAATATTGTCATGGAAAGATGACAAGAACCAGAGCAAACTGATTGGAGTGGAATTCCAACTCCGACAGTCATTCACTGTATGTTCCTGGCAATTATTTCACCTTTCTAAGTCCCCATCTTCTCATCTACAAAAGGGAGATAATCCTTACCTCATGATTACTGGGAAGGTAAGGAATAATGCATGTAAATGTCTTTGAGCAAAGTACTCAGTATTTGATAGCTATTATTATGAAAGAATTTCTTACCCAAAATGGGGATTTTAGGCAAATAAAATGGAGCCTAAATGGACCATCTTAAGCCAGAAACAAGGAATCCATTCCAGCATAATCTTTTTTCTCCTATCACCATATGATCTTTCAGCAACTTTCATCTAGTTAAGCTCCTAAGTAATTAAAAAAATTTTTTTAATGTTTTATTTATTTTTGAGAGAAAGAGACAGCGACAGCGTGAGCAAGGGAGGGTCAGAGAGAGAGGGAGACACAGAATCCGAAGATAGGCTCCAGGCTCTGAGCTGTCAGCACAGAGCCTGACACAGGGCTTGAACCCACAAACCGTGAGATCATGACCTGAGCCGAAGTCGGACGCTTAACCGCCTGAGCCACCCAGGCGCCCCCTAAGTAATTTTTAAAACTGATCTCTTCTATGTCCATTGCCAATGACCTCTTCCAAACCAGAATCATCTCCTACTCAGACCACTGCAGTAGCCTCCCAGCCCATCACTTCACCAAGTTGTCACACTGTTTAATCTATTCAACAACCAAAATTAATGTGGCCTGGCTTCCACTGCTCAAAACCAAACTCCCCATACTCACTGACAAAGGCTAAATGATCTCCAATCTTGACTCACACTCCTCTCTCACTTGCTCATGGGCCCTACTGGCCCATTGGCTTTCTTTCAGTTCTTCAAACACACCAACCTTTCCCCTCCTAGAAGGGCCTTCGCAAGGATTCTTCCCTCTGCCTGGAGTTTTCTTTATACCTTAAATAGTAAGACCTAGCACTGAGCCTAGTATTACAGTAATTCTGAAATACTGATGAGCACAAATGATTTTTCAATATGTCTACATCAACAGTAAAATGAAGAGCACCTAAGTCAGCTAAGTGTCTGACTTCAGCTCAGGTCATGGTCTCACGGCTCATGGGTTCAAGACCCATATCAGGCTCTCTGCTGTCAATGCAGAGCCTGCTTTGGTTCCTGTCTCCCTCTTTCTCTCTGCCCCTCCCCAGCTCGTGCTTTATCTCCGTCTCAAAAATAAAAACATCAACCCCCCACACACAACAGTAAAATGATATGAAAATATCTGTGATTTCCATTCATGTCAAAGTCATAGGAACTCCTAATACTGCTATGGTTTGTTCCATACACCATAATAGGAAGATATGCTAAATTTCAATTAGAGGTTACTAAATATAAAGATGTATTTTTTTCTTTTCATCCAATTTCATGGACTCCCTAAATTCTATCCAAAAGAATCCAAAATTAGCAACTTCCAAGTTAGAGTGATCCTATAAAAACATGATGTCATTCCTCTGCTCAAATCATCTCATTCAGAATAGAATTCAAAGCCCGTACCAAGGCCCACCAGACTCCAAATCATCTGCAGGTACACCCATCTCCCACCTGCACCTGACACACAAACACAAACACACATACATCCTGCTACTTTGCTGATCTCCTTTCATACAAGACCCTCTTTGCTTATTTATTCTGCTCCAACAACAGTGGTAGGAGCCAAAAAGCTCCTAATTCAGGGACTTTGTTCTTCCTTTTCCTTCTGCCTAAATCTCTTCTACCAGATATTTACACTACTTGTTCCCTCACTTCCTTCAGGTCTTGGTTAAAATATTACCTCATCAAAGAGGCCTTCTCTACCCTCCCTTCATATCACTTACCACCATCTGACATTATAAATATATCTATTTTTTCTCTCTCACCCTGTAGGACATAGGCTCCAGAAGACCAAAACTCTGACTTTTTTGGTCAATGCTATAATCCCAGCACCAGGACCAATGCTTACCATATAGTAATGCTCTCTGGAGCCTTTAGGATAAGGTAATGCTTTATCCTAAATCTCTCCTCCTCTGCCATCCCTCCCTTTCCATTATAGGCGCAGATCTTTCTGTTTTTCCCAACACTGTCCATCATAGACAGTGACTACAATCATACGCAAGACTCTCAACTACTATTTCGGTATGGATTTCCTTTTTTTTTCTTTTTTTTAATGTTTATTTTTCAGAGAGAGAGAGAGAGAGAGAGAGCAGGAGTGGGGGAGGGATACAGAGAGAGGGAGCCATAGAATCTGAAGCAGGCTGCAGGCTCCAAGCTGTCAGCACAGAGCCTGACATGGGGCTCGAATCCAGCAACTAAGAGATCATGACCTGAGCTGAAGTTGGATGCTTAACCGACTGAGCCACCCAGGCGCCCCTCAGTATGGATTTTCTACTTCTGCATATTTAGCCTCTGACTTTCTGCTAAGCTTTCTGATTCTCTTTACTACTTTGTGTAAATTTTTTATGAATATATTTTAGCCCTACTTTTTGACTCCAAGTTCTTAATAACATACATGATTAGCAAACTGCAGCACCTGACAGACTACCTTGAACAAATTAGTAAATGAAAAACATTGGGTAAAGGAAAAATGCTCAACAAACTGATAAAACAAGTCATTGGCAAGTAATATTAATGAAGATGAGGACTTGGGAGGAGGGGCAGTGCACATACACACACATGTTATTTTGGGGGTAGTAACAGAAAACATTTAGAGGAGTCTAAGAGGAAGAAAAGCTGGCAAGGAACTGAATTCAAAATATGGGTGGGGCACCTGGGTGGCTCAGTCGGTTAAGCATCCGACTTCAGCTCAGATCATGATCTCACGGTTCGTGGGTTCGAGCCCCGTGCCGGGCTCTGTGCTGACAGCTAGCTCAGAGCCTGGGGCCTGTCTTCGGGGTTCTGTGTCTCCCTCTCTCTCTGACCCTCCTCTGCTCACGCTCTCTCTCTCAAAAATAAATAAAACATTAAAAAAACAAAAACAAAAAAACAAAAAATATGGGTAATAGTTTTATTGGAGGGGAAGTGAAGGGCACCTTCTACTTGAAATAATGAGGGGTATTGGAGACAAGTAGTAGAAAGAGTAGTGAGAGAAGGAATGAAACAGGTCATTTGTACACTCATGCTAAAAGGACTCAGTTTTTCCCACAAGTCCAGATAACACTGCAAAGGTGCTGTTCCTTTATGGGGCAGCTACAGTGGCTTGCTCCTGCCCAATCATTTCTCACTCACCTGAACACAGGCCTTTTGTCAGCTCTCTGCCAACCATCCAGGGCTCTTTCCCTTGTTCCAATAAGGAGATGACTTGAGGCTTAGGAATGTAAAGTCCTGCTCACAAGAAAAGATATGGAACATGGTTACGCGATGGGCAAACCAAATCCAGAAGTCAGATCCAGTCCCTTGATGACCAAAGAAGAGATGCCACTACAGGAACAGCCAGAGAAAGAGGATGAAGCTTCAGCCACAGTCATTGCAGTTGCCCATTTCCAACTCTTCCTTTTCATTGCAGCTCAAACCACTTATGTGGGATAGGAAGCAGAAATTCAGCTGGTAACTCGAAAAGCAGCTAAGAAATTCACTGTGGAAAAGAAACATTCCAGAGGAGAACTCTATATTACTGGTATAGAAGCCCTTACCCATTGACAGCAGATTGCTATAGTTCTCCAACATCACATCTCTGTACAAGTCCCTCTGACCAGGGTCCAGGCACTCCCACTCCTCCTGCGAGAAGTCTATAGACACATCACTGAACACCACTGAGCCCTGAAACAATAAACATATGTATTACTTGTGTAATAAAAGAAACAATCCAGAGGCTATTGCATTTGTATTGTGGGGCAAAGCAAATGAGCAATTATACTGGTATTACTCAGGATCAGTATCTTTTAGGATCTTAAAAATAGATGCAAGAGGGGCGCCTGGGTGGCTCAGTCGGTTAAGCATCTGACTTTGGCTCAGGTCATGATCTCACAGTTTGTGAGTTCGAGCCCCGCATCGGGTTCTGTGCTGAACATTTGCTCAGAGCCTGGAGCCTTCTTCGGATTCTGTGTCTCCCTCTCTCTATTCCCCTCCTCCACTCATGCTCTGTCTCACTCTCTCAAAAATAAATAAATGTAAAAAAAAAATTAAAAAAGAAATAGATGCAAGAGTAATCAGTTTATTTTATAATAAAATATCTAGGGGGCACCTGGCTGGCTCAGTCGGTAGAGCATGTGACGCTTGATGTCGGGTTTGTAAGCTCGAGCGCCACGTTGGGTGCAGAGATTACTTAAAAAAAAAAAATCTTAAAAAAAAATCCAGGAATAAACAAAATAGGTGAAAGTTTCATACTCTAAAGCTATAAAACACTGATTAAAGAAATCGAAGACAACATAAACAAATGGTAAGACATTCTTGGATTGGAAGAGCAAATATTGTTAAAATGTCTATAGTATCCAAAGCAATCTACAGATTTAATGCAATCCCTATCAAAATACCAACAGCATTTTTCACAGATTTAGAACAAACACTCCTAAAATGCATATGGAACCACAAAAGAACCTAAATAGCTAGCCAAAACAATCTTGAAAAGGAAAGAAATGCAGGTATCACAATTTCAGACTTCAAGTTAGATTACAGAGCTGTAGTAAGCAAAACAGTATAGTACTGGCACAAAAATAGACACACAGATTAATGGAACAGAACAGAAAGCCAAGAAATAAACCCACAATTGTATAGTTAATTAATCTATGACAAAGAAGGCAAGAACATCTAATGGGAAAAAAGACAGTTTCTTCAACAAATAGTGTTGGGAAAACTGGACAGCAACATGCAAAAAAATGAAACTGGACCACTTTCTTACTCCATGCACAAAAATAAACTCAAAATGGATTAAGGACTTAAATGTGAGATCTGAAACCATAAAATTCCTAGAAAAGAGTACAGGCAGTAATTTCTCTAACATCAGCTGATTGTTTTTATCTTTTTAGATATGTCTCCTGAGGCAAGGGAAACAAAAGCAAAAACGAACTACTGGGACCTCAAGATAAAAATCATCTGCACAGTGAAGGAAACAATCAGCAAAACTAAAAAGCAACTGATGGAATGGGAAAAGAGATCTGCAAATGACATATCCAATAAAGGGTTAGTATCCAAAATGTATGAACTGTTACAACTCAATACGCAAAAAACAAATAATCCAATTAAAAAGGGGGCAGAAGGTATGAACAGACATTTCTCCAAAGACGACATACAAATGGGCAACAGACACATTGAAAAGATGCTCAACATCACTCATCATCAGGGAAGTGCAAAGCAAAACTACAATGAGATATCACTTCACATCTGTCAGAATGGCTAAAATAAAAAACAAAAAATCAAAAGTGTTGACAAGGATGTAGAGAACAAAGAATTCTCTTGCACTGTTGGTAGGAATGCAAACTTATGCAGCTACTGCGGAAAACAGTATGGAAGTTCCTCAAAAAATTAAAAACAGAACTACCTTATGATCTAGTAATCGGATAACTGGTTATTTACCAAAAGAATAGCAAAACACTAATTCAAAGGGATAGATGCACCCCTGTGTTTATTGTAGCATTATTTACAATAGCCAAATTATGGAAACCTAAGTGTCTGTTAATAGATGAATGGATAAAGATGTGGTAATATATATAATGCAATATTATTCAGCCATAAAAAAGAATGAAATCTTGGATCATTCTAGATGGATCCAGAAAGTATAATGCTAAGCAAATAAGTCAAAGAAAGATAAATACCATATAATTTCACTCATACGTGGAATTTAAGAAAGAAAACAAACCAACAAAGGGAGGGGGGAAAAAGAGACAAACCAAAAAAACAACTCTTAACTATAGAGAAAAAACAGATGGTTACCAGAGCAGAGGTGGGCAAGGGAGGAGTATGTGGGGATGGGTGAAATAGATGAAGGGGATTAAAAGAGTACATTTATCTTGATGAGCACTAATATATGGAATTGTTGAATCACTATATTGTACACCTGAAATGAACATAACATTTATGTTAACTAATAAAAAAAAAGGGTAGTCAGTTTATTCTATATTAAAAACAAACAAATTCCTGACTGTGCCTTTTTTTAATTTTTAAAAAATGTTTTATTTATTTTTGAGAGCAAGAGAGACAGAACAGAAGTGGGGGAGGGTCATATAGAGCGGGGAGACACAAAATCTGAAGCAGGCTCCAGACTCTGAGCTATCAGCACAGAGCCTGATGCAGGGCTCGAACTCACAGACCACGAGATCATGACCCAAGCTGAAGTCGGACGCTTAACCGACTGAGCCACCCAGGTGCCCCACCTGACTGTCTCTTAAAAAGACTTAGAAACAATAATTAATCTAGTATCAATAAGCACCCCTAGTGTCTAGACTATAGTCCCTAGGTATCATATTCAAATAAAAGGAACCAAGGTTCTCTGAGGAAAGAGATGATTTCAGGATTGAGTCAGAAATACACAGGATGTGTCTGAACACTGTTATATCAGAAAGCAAGAAAGCTATCAAGTCATTAGAATCATGTTACAAGGACTCAGGCACCAACTTGAAGAGCTGCTCATTGGCCAAAAGTGGTATAATTTGAGAATCAAGTATAATGGACTGATAGTTTAAAAATGTTTACATTATGAACTCATAAAAATACTGAATAAAAAATATTGGTCACCTTTGTAGGATTCTAAGAAACCAACTCATTTATTACTCAAATATTCTTTCCTAGACAGACTCTCCTTCAGGGTAACCAAACAATTGATAATAGAATTAAACTATCATTCTGCAACCTCTAATCTAGATAGTAATCATCAGCAGTGGATAACATTACAAAAAGAAAGAGACCCGGATATAATGTGCCTCCTGATAGAATCACATATCACCACTTGTGACACATTCATGACAAAAAATATCCAACTAAATCTGATCAAGCATCTAGACTGAACTACCAATTTTCAGGAAACACTTAAATGATGCCACAGAGATGCAATCAGCAAAATCCACACAGTGGACAAATAAACCATTTTTTTCTTTTCTAAGAAAAATACAGAAAGAAATAGATGGAAGAGGTACCAACAAAATAAGAGATTCAAAAGACATCAACCATTTGCAGTGCACAGTCCTTATTTGGATTCTAATTCAAATAAGCAGTTAAAAAATTGGGGGCGCTTGGGTGGCTCATTCAGTTAACCGTCTGCTCCTCCCCCACTCGCACTCTGTCTCTCTCTCAAAAATAAATAAACATTTAAAAAATTTTTTTAAATTAGACAATTATAAAAATTCAAACACTGGCTAGAAATTGATGATACTAACAAATTATTTTTAACTTTTCTAGATGCAATAATGGCATAATAGTTGTTTTAAAAAATAATCCTTAGGGGTGCTTGGGTGGCTCAGTCGGTTAAGCATCTGACTTTGACTCAGGTCATGGTCTCATGGTTCGTGAGTTTGAGCCCCATGTCAGACTCTATGCTGACAGCTGAGAGCCAGGAGCCTGCTTCAGATTTTGTGTCCTTCTCTCTCTCTCTCTGCCCCTCTCCCACGTGTATTCTGTCTCTCTCTCAAAAATAAATAAAACATTAAAAAATTTTTAAAAATCCTTATCTTCTAGAAATACATACCAATTTATATTTGCTTCAAAATAATCCTATGTGTAGAAGTGAGGGTAGGAGAGTGTACAAAGAAAACAGATATCAATATAAATGAAACAACTGACTTGGAGCTGAAGCTGAATGGTGAGTATATGGTAGTTCATGACTACAGTACTTTCCTATATCTGAAATTTATTATTATAAAGTTTTTTTTTAAAGGAGGTTGGTAGAGAATCAAGTATCTGCAAGACTCCAATCACATGTATAGCATGATTTAAAGAAAATCATGAGATAACTCTGTTGTGGGAAAAGGAAGTAGAAAGTATGATATAGCAAATCTAAATTCACACATACCTTGCAAAGAAATAACTACAAAGTGTCTAAAAATGTGATTAATCAAGAAATAGCAATAGAGGAATATTAATTGAAATATGGATATATCTTACTGGAATCAGCTAAATGAGAAGCAGGTATGTCCCTTATAGAGTATCCTTATTTCTGAGATAAAGAAAACTGACTCATATAGAAATTCCTCCTGACCCACATTTCTGTTCAACTTCAAATCGAACTTTGCTCATGGATGCCCTAACAGTCACAGAGATCTGTCAGTATCAGTATCAGCTACCAATCCCACAATCCTCCAAGCCTCATAAACCAGGAGACCTTGCAACAGGAGATCTTGCATCAGTAAATACTGATCTGTAGAACAAACCCATGTTTGTTTCCAACTAAGCAACCCATACCTCTCCACCTCATCAAATCACTGTCTGAAAAGCGTTAAGTTCATTCTACAAATCTACTCTCATTTCCTTTAAAAGAATTAATTTCCTCTCCATCATAGTTCCTGGGAGAGGGCTGAGAAAAGAGATGCCAGATGAAAAATAGTAATGCTGGGTCAAAAAAAAAAGGGGGGCATGTAAGAATGGTAAAGGCTTGGGACATCTGGGTGGCTCAGTCAGTTAAGTGTCCTACTTCAGCCCAGGTCATGATCTCATGGTTCGTGCATTCGAGCCCCACATTGGGCTCTGTGCTGACAGCTCAGAGCCTGGAGCCTGCTTCAGATTCTGTGTCTCCCTCTCTCTCTGCCCTCTCCTGCTCACATGCTGTCTCTGTGTCTCAAAAATAAACGTTAAACAACAGCAAAAAAAGAATGGTAAAGGATTGTCTGGTTAGACTGAAGGGAAAAGGGGACCAAGGATCCTGAAGGGCAAATTTGATAGCCAGAAATGTAAGGAGTAGGAAAACAAATACTCACATGACCATTAAAACATTTTTTTTTAAAATCTGAAACTAAGTATCAGGAAAGAAAAAGCATCAACTCACCTGGGCCATGGCTTTCTTTCAGTATTGCAGGAGAGGATCAGTCCTCTTTGGGGCTGTTTTCCTGAGAAAGGATAGTATTTTGAAAAAGCAGGACCGGGAAAGCAAAGAAATGCTCTAGAAACCATACTGGCTTTCCAGCTTTCAGTTGATTACTCTGGGTCTTACTTAGAACTGTGGTTAGTGGGAATATGGGATAAATCCAATTCCTTCTTCAATCCCAGAAGCCCCAGGCAGTAAGATGGATCCTGGCTAGTGGATTCAAAGGAATATACACCGAGACCTCCTCTCCTTCATCCGAATAACCCAGGTTCTTGCCTCAGTCACGTGATTCAGGCCAGACTTTGTCCCACCTCAGTGATGTTGCTCTGAACCCAAGACGGAGCTGCTGTGACCTGCCTGAGCAGATCCCTCCTCTGCAGTCCTCACTCAGGTCCCCAGGCAGATTCACCCAAATGGTACCATGTGGCCAAGAACGCAGTATGCTCCGATCAGGACTAAGACTTCCCTAATCAAGTCTTCTCACTTCCCAAGCCCAAAACAGTCTGTCAACTCCCACCTCTCCAAGACAAACCCCCACCCCCACCATACAGAGGCACTCCTCATTCTTCCCCTATAGCTCTGTTAAAAAAATTAATTTTGCTTATATATATATTTGTCATGCAAAACAATCAAAGTGTCAACTTTCATAGCTTTTGGGTAAGAACATTTTTCTGACCTATGCATATTTATATAATCTCTTTTTTAGGGAAACCTGGGTAGCTCAGTCAGTTAAACGTCCAACTTCAGCTCAGGTCATTATCTCACAATTCGTGAGTTTGAGCCCCGTGTCAGGCTCTGTGCTGACAGCTCAGAGCCTGGAGCCTGCTTTAGATTCTGTGTCTCCCTCTCTCTCTGTCCCAGCTTGTGCTCTGTCTCTCAAAAATAAACATTAAAATTTTTTTTTAATTTCTCTTTTTTAATGCTTTGTCACATTTAGGTCTTTAATCAACTATATTTTATTTTGGTATAATATTATTTAATAAAACACTATAGTATAAGATTACAAATTTATGATATATCAGTTAGGAATCCTACTTAATTTCTCTCATAGAAGAGGCTGGCTGGCTACCCAAGTGTACCAAAGTCACATGTGAATAATATTTGTGACTTAAAATGCACTATTATTTTCTATGCCACTAAGAAAGAAAAAAACTGTATAAGACATATCCTGACTTCAGACATGTTGAAACAAGGAGGGAAAAAAGTGAGCCTTACAGCAAGTGACTACAGCATTGATTTAAATGCCATGCCATTATCACAGATGATACATGTTTGGATTTATTTATGGTTCTATTTTGATTCAGTGATCCATCTTTATTCTTTGGCCAGCATCTCACTCTCTATTCACTATAATTTAAAAAATATGTCTTGTAATTTAAAAATGTCTTAACAAAAGGCTGCTTCCATTGCATACCTATTAGAATGGGCAAAATCCAGAACGCTGACAACACCAGTTGCTGGTAAGGAACAATAGGAACTCTCATTCATTGCTGGTGGGAATGCAAAATGGTACAGCCACTTTGTAAGACAGTTTGGCAGTTTCTAACAAAACTAAACATCCTCTTATCACATGATCCAGCAGTCATGCTTTGTAATATTTATCCAAAAGACCTGAAAACGTATGTCCACACAAAGACTTGCGCACAAATATTTATAGCAGCTTGATTACTAATTCCGAAAACTTGGAACCTTTAGTAGGTGAATGGTTAAATAAACTGTGGTATATCCAGACAACAGAATATCATTCAGTTATAAAAGGAACTGAGCTATAGAGCCATGAAAAGATATAAAGGCAGCTTAGATGCATATTACTAAGTAAAAGAAGCCAATATGAAAAATGGCTACATACTGTATGACTCAAACTATGTAACAATCTGGAAAAAGCAAAACTATGGAGACAGTAAAAAGAAGAGTGGCTTCCAGGGATTGGGGGAGGGATGAATAAGTAGAGCACAGAGGACTTGGGGGGCACTGAACTACTCTGTATGATGCTATAATGATGGATATATGTCATTATACATTTGTCCTAACCCACAGAATATACAAGAATGAACTATAATCTGAACTATGAACGTTGGATGATCATGAGGTGTCAGTGTAGGTTCATCAATTGTACTAAATGTACCTGGTGGGGGATGTTGATAATGAATGAGGCAGCTTTGGGTGAATATGGGAAATCTCTATAGCTTCCTCTTTATTTTATTGTAAACCTAAAACTGTTCTAAAAAAATAAAGTCTTAAAACAACAACAACAACAAAACTCAGACACTCTAAAGCCAGACTGTCTAGATTAAAAATAGATGGAGGCACCTGGGTGGCTCCAACTCTTGATTTCAGCTCAGGTCATGATCTCACGATTGGTGAGACTGAGCCCCGTGTTGAGCTCTGCACTGACAGCATGGAGCCTGCTTGTGATTTTCTCTCTCCCTCTCTCTCTGCCAGCCCCCAGCTCATGGTCTCTCTCTCTCTCTCTCTCTCTCTCTCTCTCTCTCTCTCTCTCAAAATAAATAAATAAACTTTTTTTAAAAAAATCCATAAAAGAAAGATTCTATGGGGCACTTAGGTGGCTCAGTCGGTTAAGCATCGGATCAGGTCATAATCTCATGGTTCATGGGTTTGAGCTCTGCGTTGGGCTCTGTGCTGACAGCTCACAGCCTGGAGCCTGCTTCGGATTCTGTGTCTCCCTCTCTCTTTGCCCCTCCCCTGCTTGTGCTCTCTCTCTCTCTCTCTCTCTCTCAAAAATAAACCTAAAAAAAAAAAAAAAGATTCTCTCTCTTCCCCTCTCCCCCACCTGCGTGTGCTCTCTCTAAAAAATTAAAAAATATAAATAAAAATTAAAAATAACCCCTCATTACTCATTTCTTTCAAAAGTTTCGTGATACTCTGACTTACTCTCCCATGTGAGCATAAATCATTTTTTAAAAAAGGTACTGGTATTTTTCTTGGGGCTGCATAAAATGTGTACATTAACTTTAAGGAGTTTGACACCTTTATGATGTTGAGTTTTGCTTTCTTAGAACACAGAATAATTTTCAATTTATTCAAGTCAATGTTTGTGTCCTTTAGGAACAATGAAGTTTTCTCCATATGTATCATGCTCACTTCTTTTTCAGATATTCCTAGGTATCTTTTACTAGTTTTGTGGCTGCTATTAATTATATTTATACATTATAAATATAATAATTAATATGCATGTAATATAATAATTGTTATAAGTATACAAAATTAATGAACATAATATTTATCTATAATTACATATCTGTTATATTATATACAAATATGTTATATATTGTTATACTTTTCCCAATGTATCTTCCATCTATTTTTGTTTTAAATATACAAAGTTCTATTGACTTCTGGATACTGATTTCTGGATATTGACTATGTACCTTTTTGAATTCTCTTATTGTTTGTACTCGTTTTCAGTCTGTAACAGGAAGTTAAACTATGCCTCTCTCATTCTCACTTTAGGAGAAGCCCTGGAGAAAAAGAACAAGACAACAGGGGTCATGAAACTCTCCATTCCACAGTGAGAGCCCTGGCCACCTTATGTGTCCTGCAAAAGGAGCTGGCTGCAAACTGACTGTGTGCCCTTGGTTCAATTCAACATCTATTCCAAAGGTATTTCGGAGATTAGAGCATGTATGAGAGAAGGCTGTCTTTGAGACAAAGATCTATTTCTGGAAAGCACTGCTGTGCTCTGTTATTTCTACCTCACAGGGACAGAAAAGAAGGACCCAAGTGCCACCAGGGTTCCAAGTGGAATGGGACAGGAGTTCTTGGGAAAACTTTCCCTATGTTCAAGAGTTTAGAAGGCACAAAGACTGGGGCCTAATACCCTCTTGGGACTAGATATGGGCCCCACAGTAGGAGCTGGCAAGGGTCTAGGTTTATTCTAAACCTACCAAAAGGATTTCCAGCTCTAGAGAAGAGCTCCGTGAAGCACTGATGCCCAAAGCCTGAATGAAGGAAGTGTAAGCAGCTACCTGGAGTAGAGCCTTTGCCCTCTCCTTAGAAGTAGGCAGATATGGGGCACCTGGATGGCTCAATTGAGCGTCTAACTACAGCTCAAGTCATGATCTCATGGTTTGAGGGTTCAAGCCCCGCATCAGGCTCACTGCTATCACCCTGTCAGTGCAGAGCCCGCTTTGGATCTTCTGTCCCCCTCGCTCTCTGCCCCTCCCCCACTCGTGTTCTCTCTCTCTCTCTCTCTCTGTCTCTCAAAACGTAAATAAAACATTTAAAAAAAAAAGGAGTAGGCAGATCTGAACATGCCCCAAAGCAACAGAGAATAAGCATCCACACAATTAAGAGTTTTCTTTCCCTCTCTTTTGGCTGCTCCCTACTTCAAGGAGTTGTCTAGTGAGACAGCGGAAAAAGAGAAGCAATCATCAAGCTTTTTCACTGGAAGCTTCTAGCTCAAGGAGCCATGAGGTTAAACTTTTATCTTTTTTTTTTTTTTTTGAGAGAGTGAGCTCATGCGCTAGTTGGGGAGGGGAAGAGAGGGAGAGAGAGAATCTTAAGTGGGCTCCACGGGGAGCATCGTGAGGAGCCTTAGGAGGTAGGGCTCAATCTCATGAACTGTGAGATCTTGACCTGGGCCAAAATCAAGAGTCAGACACTTAACCAAGCCCCAGGAGGTTAAACTTTTTAAAAAAGTTTACAGCATCAATTAGTACAGTGAAATAAACACTCTAATTACTAAAATGAGACCCCTTTTTAGACTGAAAGAAACCAGAGGACTGTTTATTATGCAACCGTAACTGAAACACTTATCCATAGGCAGGAAATGAACTGGCCCAGAGAAGCGTGATACTAGAAGTTACGGGCGGGGGAAGGGGGTGTGTGTGTGAAGCAATTGTTTTCTAGTTATTTCCTATGGAGTACTGGTAATCTAATGGATTTAGAAAAAAAAAGGTCAAATAATACTGCTGAAAGTGTCTTCTACCTGATTTTACTGTGAATATTTCTGGTATTTTACCATTAGGCATTAAGTTAGTTTTGCTTTTTTTTTTTTAACTTTTTAATTTTTTATTTTTTAATTTAATCCAAGTTAGTTAGCATATAGTGCAAAAATGATTTCTGGAGGGTTTTTTTTTTTTTAACTCTTTAATACAGAAGTCTCCAAACATACACAAAAGTCGAGTTTAAATAGTATGAAAACCCTCCATATACGCATTAGCTTCAATAATTATCAGGTGATAGCCAATCTAGACTCTCCTCCACTAAGTTTAGGTTAGCTTTGATTTTTTTTAGTTTTATTGAAATAAACTTCAACATACCATATTAAGTCAATCATTTAAAAAATATAAATTCTATGTCTTTTAGTATATCACCACAATCTAATTTTGGTTCTAATACTAGAACATCTTCATTTCCCCTAAAAGAAACTCCATTAACAGTCAATCTCCATTTTCCCCTCCTTCATCAGCCCTGAGCAAAATCAGTCTACTTTCTGCCTCAATGGACTTGCCTATTCTAGACATTTCATATAAATGGAATCATATATGTGGCCCCTTGTGACCAGATTCTTTCATTTAGCATGTTTTCAAGGTATATCCATGTTATAGCATGTTATCAGAACTTCAGTCCTTTTTATTGCTGAATAATATTCCATTGTATGGATATATCACATTTTTACGAATTCATCAATTGATGGACATTTGGATTATTTCCACTTTTTGGCTATAGTGAGTAACACTGCTATGAACATTCATGGATAAGTTTTTCTGTGAATAAATGTTTTCAGTTCTCTTGAGTATATACTTAGAAACGGGACTGCTAAGTCCTATGGCAACTATTGAAATTTTTGAAGAACTGACAAACTGTTTTCTAAAGAAGTTGAACCATGTTGCATCCCACCAGCAATTTCTCAAAATCTTCATCTTGTTATTATCTCTTTTTTTTAATCATAGGCATCCTTGCAGATATGAAGTGGTATCTCACTGTGGTTTTAATTCATATTTTCCTTATGACTAATGATGCTGAGTGAAGTTAGCCTTTAAGGAGCCAATTCTTTAGAATGCTTTCCTAATGTCATTTCCACTATAGTCCATTACTTTCCCCAAGGCATTCCCATTCATGTTGGAAGAGGTAATAACTCTGTTTCCTATTAAGAGCAAGGATGTTGAGGATGGGATGAATATTATGAATGGCTAATGGGAGAGGGGAACCAGCACATCTTTGCATGGTTTTGGCTAGAAAAAGGGATGATGGCGGTAATTAAGACAGAAAGGGCACAGGCCAGTAAAACTGGGGAGGCTGATGCTCATCCTGATTCTCTTTAGTAAATTCCAGGCATTCAGTTCTTTTTTCATCTGCACCACCCATATTACTTTAATCCAGAGTAAACCTGCTCAAAACACTGAGTGCTAATCTTGAAAAAATACTATCTGTATTCTAACTCTCCAACTTTTGTAACTGCTAATTTTTAGGTAAATTAGAGTCATGAGGAAAGTTAATAGCCTTATGAAGTCACAGGGTCACCACTGAGTGTTCAATCACTATATATGAAGCTAATATTTAACAGCTGCACATACCTGTCATGCCCACAGCTCCTTTCCTGAGGAAGAAGGTGCTTCCTTCCTTTAAGTCTTGTTTGATCATTTTATATATATATATATACACACACACACACCTATATATATACATATATATATAAATGTTTATTTATTATTGAGACACAAAGAAACAGAGCATGAGTGGGGGATAGGCAGAGAGAGAGAGGGAGACACAGAATCTGAAGCAGGCTTTAGGCTTGGAGCTGTCAGCACAGAGCCCGACACAGGCTCGAACATATAGACTGTAAGATCACAACCTGAGCCGAAGTCGGACGCTCAACTGACTGAGCCACCCAGGCGCCCTATTGTTTGATCATTTTAAAAAAGGAAATTTTGCTTATTATTCCATAATGGATGTTTCTTAGGGAAATGTCTCAGATTTAATTACTTTCTCAATTAACTGCTAACCCCTTTCCAATAATCTAGCAAAATATGAGAAAGTTTTGAAGGTTGACAAATGACTTACCATAAGAAAACAAACAAACAAAAATCAATGTGAACAGTAACTAAACCTTTTTTTTCTTTTTAGAAAACTTTTAAGCTCTGGCACCACTTAAAGTAGTCCAACAATGGCAGCATTTTTGCTCAACATAAACTCTCAGGTATAATAGTCTTCTGTATTTAGTTTTTTATTCAATTCCAAGTAGGACAGGTGAGAAGTGAAGAAAAGATAAAAGAAAAGAGGGTTCCTGATTAATAGCGGACTCCATGTCTTAGAACAGAAAAAAATTTGGAATGTTCTGCTGCTGCTGTTGCCAAAAGATGATACTCTCAAAATATCAGGTGCTCTGCTGAAAGGATTCCATTTAAGAGTTTCCTGAGGGGCACCTGGCTCAGTTGGTCCTGCTTGTCTTGACCTCACACAACCACTGGGATAACACACACTGCCACCCTGGCAACAATTACAGTCACCCTCCAACTGCACACACGGTGCCACAAAAAGTTACATGCTCATACTTACACGTCCTCACAGTCACAGACATGCAGTAGGCTTAGTGCTGCTCATACAACCACAATCACACACACACACACCCCTCAGGCAACAGTCATAGTGCCTAATCACAAATTCTGTACACGCCCCACCTCCTACACACGATGTCATTCCAAACGAACTCAACAGTCACAGACCCACCAGGAGACAGCCACACCTACATACACTGAGCCACACGGTCGGAACCACACATTTACAACAGATCTCCAGTTACACCTGCAAACAGAGGTCCGCGCATGGTCAGTCGCAATGACACACCCACCACAGAGACAATCACATCCCTACACAGAGCGCCGCACAGTCACATAAGGTCACCGTCGCACACATGGAATCCTGTCCCTCTTGCCCCTTCCCCCAGTCCCAGCAACTCACACATGCCCGAGACGACGGACCCGCCCCGACCGCCCCTTCAGGCTGCCTCCCTCAACCTACGGACGCACCTGCGCAGCCTGGTGGAGCCCCCAAAACTTAGGCCGCTCACCTTGTAGTTACCCTTCCCGGGAGGCCGAGGGTCGGGCAAGCGAGTGAAGGAGCGGCCCTATGCCTGCGGGGGCCACTGGGAAATGTAGTCCGGAAGGAGTCGGCTCATACAAGATGGCGCCTGGTGCTTTGATTTCCTGCAGACGCGTAAACCTGGGCTAAGCCAATATCCTTGCTCCCCTCGCAATATCGCTGCAAGGGGCGGTCCAGATCCAAGCGCAGTCTCCAAGTTAGGCTCCCACAGGAGACAACTTCCTCCATGGACCTTGCCAGTCCCTAGGAGCCACATATTTCCTAAAAATAGAAAAAGGTTGCTGGGTTCCCACGGAAGTTGATTAGAGCCGAAAGAACTTCTGGGAAATGTAGTCTAGAGGTGGAAAGGATGAGACTGGTCCTATGTAGATTGTCTTAGATGACTGAACTTCACCACAGTGAAGAGCGGAGCCTCGCCCAAGACTCTTTTACGACTTGTACATGTTAACCTTAAAAAAAAAAAACTCTCAGGGGTACCTGGGTGGCTCAGTGGGTTAAGCCTCCAATTCTTGATTTCAGCTCAGGTCATGATCTCTTGTTGGTGAGGTAGAGCCCAAGTTGGGGTCCAGGCTGATAGCAGGGAGCCAGCTTGGGATTCTCTCTTTTCCTCTCTCTCTGCCCCTCCCCTACTCTCTATAAATAAACATAAAAAAAAAAAAACTCAGTTATTTTACCACCAAAGTGGGTTTGTTGGGAATAACAGAATTGCAATTCAGGACAAGGAAGCACTGCCGGGAAGTTGGGAGAGATTGTTTTGAAGGAAGTCCACTGGAGAAAACCAGGGTAATAATGGTTTATCATTGGCTGAATTGCAGTGGTAGTCAGTTTCTTGTGGGTGATGGAATGTACATTTCCCCCTTTGGGGCCTGTAATTTACATCCTTTCCTGTCCTTCATTGTCAATTCTTCTTAACTGACAGTCCCTCTTCTAGCCTCCTGATTTAGTGAGGTCTCCCTGTAATCTCACTGAAACTACCTGGGGCTGACTGACTAAATCATTTTTTTGCCTTCCTCAGTGGATGAGGGTGGAGCAGGACCTGGACACTATTCAGGAAGCACACAAGGAAACTGAGGTGAGTAATTAAAAAACCTGGAAAGGGGCTGATGGCAGGTTGCCTGGAGTGTCAGGCCATTTGTGTGTGTGTGTGTGTGTGTGTGTGTGTGTGTTGAAGATGATAGTGGTAACTCTGAGGATGGTCCCAATGTGTGTAAAGTGATACGTGAAACTGGATGAATTACCTCATTCACTTCATCTGGAAATGAATGGTTCTTGGAGTGCATGTTCTGTTACCATCAATTTTACTTGACTTTTGGAGAATCAAAAAGCAAACCAAGTGGCATAATATATAGTTACAAACATGTTTTTTAATAAAATCATGTCTGTTCCTTGCATATAGCTGTGGATCCCATGCCCTCCAATGTCTTAGGGATCTTGTTTTCATGTGTACAATTTCTGCCTTCTTCTACAGTATTTGTTGTTGTATTTTATTCCTCTCCAGTCTTCCATGTTTTGATCCCTGATTCCCCCAACAGGGGAAAAAAAGAACTGATTAGTATGATTAGTGCAACAGCTTAGATATAAATCTTACCCCTTTAACCTCTTGGAAACCATTAAAGTCACAAATGGGGATCAAAACAGAAAAATCCAGTTTCAGTGAGATTCAAAGAAAAGCCCATAAATTCAAAAATAAATATGAGCACTTCCCAATACAGTTGGGATTAGGTAAAAGAATGTCAGAGAATAAAAGCTGGTAAGCAGAGGTGAGAAGTGGTGCTTAGAAGCTGGTGAAGTCTTTTACAAATGATTCCAGAAATGGCAGGGGTGGGAGGTGGAGTGGAATCACTTCAAGAAGACTGGGAGCTTTCCTTGCAGTATAAACTTTGGAAATGGAAATGCCACGAAAAGGATGGAGGTAAGCAGAGTGATATCAGGTGGAACCCATGTGCCAAGATCAGGACAGTCATGTTAAAGGAAAATTGATTTGAAAAATTAAAATATGTCTCAGTTTTGACCAAAGTTTTTGGCCTGTAAGATAAAAGAAGACTTGAATGTCCAGAGAAAAACCTCAAGTTGCTTAAAGGAAAGAAACATCAACTAGTGTCAAGTTTATACTCAATAATATCTAGCACCACAAATCAGAGAAACAGAGCTAAAAGGATAATCAAGGACATGAAAGCCAAAGATTTTTGTCCACAGTCAAGCTGCAATTTAAGCATAGGTATCATTTAGAGTCATCCTAAAATAAGGATGTGAGCTAAGGTGACGTGAGAGCCAAGGGTAGTAATATAAAGGTGAGTTTGTGCTAACAGAAAAAAACCCAAAACAACAGAGGATGGCTATTAAGATGTAAAAATAGCTAAAAACAAACGAAACCAAAAAAAAAAAAAAGACACTAAGGTTTTGGCTAAGCCTGGTGTGAGTGGAAGAGGATGGAGGAAATAAAATAGAATAAGTCGGACTTGATGGAACAAAGTTTTCATGGGAATTCTGTAAGACCAGAGAGTATGAATGCAGCTATTACAGAGATGCGGGTAGAAAAGAACTATGAGGAAGAAAGTAAAATGTGAAATAAAATGGCTTGTTATGAAGATTGTATGCTTCAGGTCATGACAAGCCTGAGATTCAAATCCTAGTCCTGGAAATTACCATCTGTGACCTTGAACTAATGATTTGTTCTGTATGCACAACATATTCTATATCATCAAAAATCTTGAACACAGTATTTTTTTTTCAGGAGTATCATATGGATTAAGGAAAACATGTGTAAACTTACACAAAATAACTTCTCAAAGGCTATTACATTAAACACTCTTCAACTCATTATTTGAGGCCAGTATTAAACATAGAGTTACTTTATGACCCAGTAATTCCAGTCCTATACGTACACCCAAGAAAATTGGAAATATACATTCATGCAAAATTTCGTACACAATTGTTCATTGCAGCATTATTCATAATAGCCAAAAGCAGTAACAACTCAAATGCTTACAAGCAGATAAAGAAAGTGTGTTATATCCATACAACAGAATATTATTTGGCAATAAAAAATATGCCACAACACAGATGGCACTTGAAAAAATTATTCTAGGTGAAGAAGCCAGTCACAGAAGATGACATTTCATTTATAAGAAATGTCCAGAATACGCAAATCGATAGATACAAAGAGGGAATTAAGAGTTATTTAGGGTTGGCAGGGTTAAGAGGAATTGGGAGTGATTACTGATAGGTATAGGGTTTCTTTTTGGGGCAATAAAAATGTTCTTGGATTAGAAGATGAAGATAGTTGTACAACTCTATGGATGTGCTAAAAGTGACGAATTTGTACAATTTAAGGGTTAATTTTATGGTTTGTTAATTATATTTATGTGCATAATTAATTATGTGCACACACTTTTCTAAAAGTTTATTTATTTTTTAATAATCTCTCCATCCAATGTGGGGCTCAAACTCATGGCCCTGAGATCAAGAGTTGTATGCTCCACATCGATTCTCGGCCTTTTGGCTAAGATCAAGTGAAGAGTTGTATGCTCTTTTGACTGAGCTAGCCAGGCACCCTTATGTACACATTATTTTTTAAATCAACTACTGAGTTACAGTTTAGGTGCAATAACATGCACTCATTGTAAGTGAACAATTTGATGAGTTTAAACAAATGTAGACATAGTATATCTGAATTTGTGTATCCATTGACGGGTTTATGTACTTTTGAGTTGTTTCCATATTGGCTAATATGAATAAAGCCGCTATGAAGTATTTGTATACAAATCTTTTTGTAAAGATATGTTTTCATTTATATTGGGAAATATGTAAGAGTGGAATTGGTGGACTGTATGATCAGTGTATGTTTAATTTAATTTAATTTTTGGTTTAGATAATATTTAATTTATTTTTTAAAATTTACATCCAAGTTAGTTAACATATAGTATAGCAATGATTTCAGGAGTAGATTCTTTAATGCTCCTTACCCATTTAGCCCATCCCCCCTCCCACAATCCCTCCAGTAACCCTCTGTTTTCCAGATTTAAGAGTCTCTTATGTTTTTGTTCCCCTCCCTGTTTTTATATTATTTTTGCTTCCCTTCCCTTATGTTTATCTGTTTTGTATCATAAAGTCCTCATATGAGTGAAGTCATATGATATTTGTCTTTCTATGACTGACTAATTTCACTTAACATAATACCCTCTAGTTTCATCCATGTAGTTGCAAATGGCAAGATTTCATTCTTTTTGATTGCTGAGTAATACTCCATTGTATATTTATATCACATCTTCTTTATCCATTCATTCATCAATGGGCATTTGGGCAGCTCTTTTCACACTTTGGCTATTGTTGATAGTGTTGCTATAAACATTGGGGTGCATGTGTCCCTTTGAAACAGCATACCTGTATCCCTTGGATAAATACCTAGTAGTGCAATTGCTGGGTTGTAGGGTATTTCTATTTTTAATTTTTTGAGGAAACTCCATACTGTTTTCCAGAGTGGTTATACCAGTTTGCATTCCTACCAGCAGTGCAAAAGAGATCCTCTTTCTCTGCATCCTCACCAACATCTGTTGTTACCTGAGTTATTTATGTTAGCCATTCTGACGGGTGTGAGGTGGTATCTCATTGTGGTTTTGATTTGTATTTCCTTGATAATGAGTGACGTTGAGCATCGTTTCATAAGTGTATATTTAATTTTATAAGAAACTGCCAGATTGTTTTTACAAAGTTGTAACATTTTACATTCTCACAAGTGCATGAAAAGTTCCGGTTGTTTCACATCTCACATCTCTTTAATACTTGCTATTGTCAGTCTTTTTAATTTTAACCATTTGAGAGGGTGAACAGTGGTATCAAATTGTGGTTTGATTTGCATTTCTGATGATTATGGATTTCAGCATATTCATACACTTATTAACGGTTCTTTTTTTTGTGACGTCTTAAATTTTTTTTCCATTTAAAAATTGGTTGTGTTTTTATTATTGAGTTGTAATAGTTTTTACATACTTGGTAAATGTCTTTTGTCAGACATACAATATTGTAAATGTCTCTCCCTGCCTAAGGCTTTCCTTTCTCAATTCTTAATAGTGTCTTTCAAAAAGTAATTTTAGTTTTGATGGAATCTAATTTATCACCTCTTTTCTTTAATGCTTTATGCTTTTGAGTTCTTTCTAAGAAAACTTTGCCTATCCCAGTGTTGTTCTTCTGTGTTTGTTGTAAAGGTTTTATTGTTTTATTTTTTATGTTTAGATCTGTGGTCCACTTGAAGTTCATTATTGTGTATGGTGTGAGGTAATGATAAAAGATACTCTTTCCATATAGAAATCCAGTTGTTCTAAACCATTTACTGACAATTTGTTGAACTACCTTAGTATCTATGGTAAGCAAGGTACTAGGCTCCCAAAAATGTTCACATTCAAATTCCTGGAACCCATTAAGTTACATGACAATGGGGATGAAAAGTTGACAATTAGCTGACCTTAAAAGAGGGAGTTGTCCTGAATTATATGGTTGGGCCCAGTGTAATCACAGGGTCCTATAATGGGGAAGAGGAAGGCATAAGTGTCAGTGTCAGAGTGGTGTGATGTAAGACTCAATCAGTCATAACTGGATTTGAAGATGAAAGAAGGCCATGAGCTGAGGAACACAGATAGTTTCTCAAAGCTGGAAAAGGAAGAAACTGATTCTCTTCTAGAGCATCTAGAAAAGAATGCAGCCATGTCAATGCTTGACTTTAAGCAGTGAAACTCATTTCAGACTTTTGACCTAAAGAAGTATAAGGTAACTATGTGTTGTCTTGAGCCACTAGATTTATGGTAAATTGTTACAGCAACAATAGGAAACTAATACATCAACTTTGTAAAAAAAAAAAAAAAAGCAATTAACCATGTATGTGTAGGTTTAATTCTGAAATCATCCCTATGTTTACACTTAGCAAATATTAACTTAATGTAAATAATTTTTATTGAGATGTAACGGACACAGCATGAAATTCATCATATTAAATTTATAATTCAGCAGTGGATTTTATTATATGCACAAGGTTGGGCCATCATCACTGTTATCTAACTCCAGAATATTCTTATCATCGAAAAAAGAAACCATGTACTTGTACTCACTCTCCATTCTCACCTTTCTCCATCCACTGGCTTCCAAAAATATACTTTCTGTTTGAATGGTGTTGCCTATTCTGGACATTTCATATAAATAGAATTATACATTTTGAAGCCATTTACTGATGCATACTGTTTTCAGGATTAATCTGGGATGTATCAGTACTTCATTCCTTTTTATTACTGAATCATATTCCATTGGACAAACATATACATTTTGTTTATCCATTCGTCAAGTGATGACTTCTGAGCTGCTTCTAGTTTTTGGAAATATAAATAATGCTGCAATGGATATTCATGTACCAGTTTTTGTGTGAATAAATGTTTTCAATTCTCTTGCATATATATCTAGGAGTGGAATGGTAAGCTAAGTCATATGGTAATTCTATGTTTAACTTCTTCTTTATTAAATTTTTTAATGTTTATTTATTTTTGAGAGAGAGAGAGAGAGAGAGAGCGAGCATAAATGGGGGAGGGGCAGAGAGAGAGAGGGAGACACAGCCTCTGAAGCAGGATCCAGGCTCCAAACTGTCAGCACAGAGCCCCAAATGGCGCTCAAACTCACAGACTGCAAGATCATGACCTGAGCTGAATTCGGACATTTGACTAACTGGGCCACCCAGGCGCCCCTATGTTTAACTTTTTGAAGAACGGCTAAACTGTTTTTCACATGGGCTGCACTGTTTCAGAATCCCACAAGCAATTTTTGAGGGTTACAATTTCTCCACATCCTTAAAAATATTTGTATTTTTCCATTTGTTAAAATTGTAGCCATTCTAGTGGGTGTGAAGTGACATATCATTGTGGTTTTGATATGCATTTCCCTGATCACTAATGATGTTGAGTGTCAGTTTCATATAATTATTGGCCATTTGTGTATTTTTTTGGAGGAATGTCTATTCAGATCCTTTCCCATTTAAAAATTGAGTAAGTTGTCTGTTACTGAGTTTTAAGAGTATATTTTGGATAGATGTTCCTTAAAAGATATGTGATTTGCTAATGTATTCCTTCATTTGATGGGGTGTCTTTTCACTTCTTAGATCATGTCCTTTGAAGCACAAAATATTTAATTATCTTGAAATAAAAAGTATCTAATTCTTTTGTTGGTCATGGTTGTTTTTTTTTTTTTTATATAGTTTATTGTCAAGCTGGTTTCTATATAACACCCAGTGCTCTTCCCTACAAGTGCCCTCCTCCATGTCCATCACCCCCCCTTCTCCTTCCCCCTCCCCCTTTAGTCCTCAGTTTGTTTTAGTATTTAGTATTTAGTATTCAAGAGTCTCTCATAGTTTGCCTCCCCCCTCCCTCTTTTGCCCCCTTCCCCTCCCCATGGTCCTCTATTAAGTTTCTCCTGTTAGACTTATGAGTGAAAACATATGGTATCTGTCCTCCTCTGCCTGACTTATTTTACTTAGCATGACACCCTCGAGGTCCATCCACGTTGCCATAAATAGCCAGATTTCATTCTTTCCCATTGCCATGTAGTATTCCATTTTATACATAAACCATATCTTCTTGATCCATTCATCTGTTGATGGACATTTAGGCTCTTTCCATGATTTGGCTATTGTTGAAAGTGGCACTATGAACATTGGGGTACATGTGCCCCTATGCATCAGCACTTCTGTATCCCTTGGGTAAAACCCTAGCAGTGCTATTGCTGGGTCATAGGGGAGTTCTATTGTTAATTTTTTGAGGAACCTCCATACTGTTTTCCAGAGCGGCTGTACCAGTTTACAGTCCCACCAACAGTGTAGGAGGGTGCCCGTTTCTCCACATCCTCGCCAGCATCTATAATCTCCTGACTTGTTCATTTTAGCCACTCTAACTGGCGTGAGGTGGTATCTCAGTGTGGTTTTGATTTGTGTTTCCCTGATGATGAGTGACACTGAGCATCGTTTCATGAGTCTGTTGGCCATCTGGATGTCCTCTTTGGAGAAGTGTCTATTCATGTCCTCTGCCCATTTCTTCACTAGATTATTCGTTTTTCGGGTGTGGAGTTTGGTGAGTACTTTGTAGATTTTGGATACTAGCCCTTTATCCGATATGTCATTTGCAACTATCTTTTCCCATTCTGTCGGTTGCCTTTGAGTTTTCTTGATTGTTTTCCTTTGCCGTGCAGAAGCTTTTTATCTTGATGAGGTCCCAATAGTTCATTTTGGCTCTTGATTCCCTTGCCTTTGGGGTTATGTCGAGTAGGAAATTGCTGCGGTTGAGGTCAAGGAGGCTGTTTCCTGCTTTCCCCTCTAGGGTTTTGATGGTTTCCTGTCTCACATTCAGGTCCTTCATCCATTTTGAGTTTATTTTTGTGTATGGTGTAAGAGAGTGGTCTAGTTTCATTCTTCTGCATGTTGCTGTCCAGTTCTCCCAGCACCACCTGTTAGAGAGGCTGTCTTTGTTCCACTGGATACTCTTTCCTGCTTTGTCAAAGGTTAATTGACCATACATTTGTGGGTCCAGTTCTGGGCTCTCTATTCTATTCCATTAGTCTTGTCTGCTTTTGTGCCAAAACCATACTGGCTTGATGACGACAGCTTTGTAGTAGAGGCTAAAGTCTGGGATTGTGATGCCTCCCATGCTGGTTTTCTTCTTCCATATTACTTTGGCTATTCGGGATCTTTTGTGGTTCCATACAAATTTTACGATAGTTTGTTCTAGCTTTGAGAAGAATGCTGGTGCAATTTTCATTTGGATTGCATTGAATGTGTAGATTGCTTTGAGTAATAATGACATTTTAACAATGTTTATTCTTCTGATCCATGAGCATGGAATGCTTTTCCATTTCTTTGTGTCTTCTTCAATTTCTTTCATAAGTTTTCTATAGTTTTCATTGTACATGTCTTTCACATCTTTGGTTAGGTTTATTCCTAGGTATTTTATGGTTTTTCATGCAATTGTGAATGGGATATGTTTCTTGATTTCGCTTTCTGTTGCTTCATTATTGGTGTATAAAAATGCAGCCGATTCCTGTACATTGATTTTGCGCCCTGCGACTTTGCTGAATTCCTGGATCAGTTCTAGTAGGCTTCTGGTGGAGTTGGTCGGGTTTCCCATGTAGAGTATCATGTCATCTGCGAAAAGTGAAAATTTGACTTCATCTTTGCCAATTCTGATGCCTTTTATTTCCTTTTGTTGTCTGATTGCTGATGCTAGAACTTCCAGCACTATGTGAAACAACAGTGGTGAAAGTGGACATCCTTGTCGTTTTCCTGATCTCAGGGGGAAACTCTCAGTTTTTCCCCATTGAGGGTGATATTAGCTGTGGGCTTTTCATAAATGGCTTTTAAGATGTTTAAGTAAGTTCCTTCTACCCCGACTTTCTCAAGGGTTTTTATTAAGAAAGGATGTTGTATTTTGTGAAATGCTTTTTCTGCATCTATCGACAGGATCATATGGTTTTTGTCTTTTCTTTTGTTAACGTGATGTATCACATTGATGGATTTGCAAATATTGAACCAGCCCTGTAACCCAGAAATGAATCCCTCTTGATCATGGTGGATAATTCTTTTTATATGCTGTTGAATTCGATTTGCTGGTATTTTGTTGAGGATTTTTGCATCTGTATTCATTAAGGATATTGGCCTGTAGTTTTCTTTTTTTGTTGGGTCTCTGTCTGGTTTGGGAATCAAAGTGATGCTCGCTTCATAGAATGAGTCCGAAAGTTTTCCTTCTATTTCTATTTTTTGGAATAGCTTCAGAAGAATGGGTATTAACTCTGCTTTAAATGTCTGGTAGAATGCCCCAGGAAAGCCCTCCGGGACCGGGCTCTTATTCGTTGGGAGATTTTTGATCAATGATTCGAGTTCTTCACTGGCTATGGATCTGTTCAGATTTTCTATCTCTTTCCCTTTGCATTTGGGTAGTGCATGTGTGTTTTAGGAATTTTTCCATTTCTTCTAGGTTGTCCAGTTTGTTGGAATATAATTTTTCATAGTATTCCCTGATGATTGCTTGTATTTCTGAGGGATCGGTTGTAATAGATCCATTTTCATTCATGATTTTGTCTATTTGCGTGTTCTCTCTTTTCTTTCTGAGGAGCCTGGCTAGAGGTTTATCAATTTTGTTTATTTTTTCAAAAAACAAACTCTTGGTTTGCTCAACTGTTTGCTCAACTTGCTCAACTGTTTTTTTTTTTTTGATTCTATATTGTTTATTTCTGCCCTGATCTTTATTATTTCTCTTCTTCTGCTGGGTTTGGGGTTCTCTTGCTGCTCCCCTTCTGGTTCCTTTAGGTGCTCTTAGATTTTCAATTTGCGCTTTTTCTAGTTTGTTGAAATAGACATGGATTACAGTATACTTTCCTCTTAGGACTGCCTTTGCTGCATCCCAGAGAGTTTGGATTGTTGTATTTTCATTTTCATTTGTTTCCATATATTTTTTAATTTCTTCTCTAATTGCCTGATTGGCCCAATCATTCCTCAGTAGGGTGGTTTTTAACCTTCATGTTTTTGGAGGTTTTCTAGACTTTTTCCTGGGATTGATTTCAAGTTTTATAGCATTTTGATCTGAAAGTTGCATGGTATGATCTCAATTCATTTACATTTATGGAGGGCTGCTTTATGACCCAGTATGTGATCTATCTTGGAGAATGTGCCATCCACACTCGAGAAGAAAGTGAATGCCCTAGCCTCAGGTTGTAGAGTTCTAAATATATCTGTCAAATCCATCTGGTCCAATGTGTCCTTCAGGTCCATTGTTTCTTTAGTGATTTTCTGTCTGGTTGATCTATCCATTGCTGTAAGTGGAGTATTAAAATCCCCTGCAATTAGCACATTCTTATCAATAAGATTGTTTCTGTTTGTGATCGCTTTATGTATTTGGGTGCTCCAGAATTCGGCATGTAGATGTTTATAATTGTTAGCTCTTCCTGATGGAGAGACCCTGTAATTATTATATAATGTCCTCCTTCAACTTTTGTTACTGCCTTTACTTTAAAGTCCAGTTTGTCCGATATAAGTCTGGCTACTCCGGCTTTCCTTTGACTTCCAGTCGCATAATAGATATTTCTCCATCCCCTTACTTTCAATCTGAAGGTGTCTTCAG
>CM053563.1:13722755-13787265 GCA_028646485.1 Cryptoprocta ferox | reverse complement strand
CAAGGGATACAGAAGTGCTGATGCATAGGGGCACATGTACCCCAATGTTCGTAGAGGCAGTTTCAACAATAGCTTAATCATGGAAAGAGCCTAAATGTCCATTAACTGATGAATGGATTAGGAAGATGTGGTTCATCTATACAATGGAATACTACATGGCAATGAGAAAGAATGAAATCTGGCCATTCGTTGCAAAGTGGATGGACCTCGAGGGTGTCATGCTACGCGAAATAAGTCAGGCGGAGAAAGACAGATACCATATGTTTTCACTCATAGGTCTAACAGGAGAAACCTACCAGAGGACCATGGGGAGGGGAAGGAGGAAAAAGAGGTAGGGAGAGGGAGGGAGAAAAAACACGAGAGACTCTTGAATACTGAAAACAAACTGAGGGCGGAAGGGGAAGGGGGAAAGGTAAAGGAGGGCGATGGTCATGGTGGAGGTCACTTGTGGGGAAGAGCACTGGGTGTTATATGGAAACCAACCTGACAATAAACTATAAAGTTAAAAAAAATAGAAGGAGAGATAAAGGTGTTCCCAAATAAACAAAAATTGAGAGAATTCTTCACCATCAAACCAGCCCTACAAGAAATCCTAAGAGGGACTCTATGAGGAAAATGTGGCTAGGAATACAAGGTACCAGAGACACCACTATAAACATGAAGTCTACAGAAAACACAATGAAAACAAACCTATATTTTTCAGTAATAACACTGAACGTAAATGGACTGAATGCCCCAATCAAAGGACACAGGGTAGCAGAATGGATAAAAAAACAAAATCCATCCGTATTCTGTATACAAGAGACTCATTTGAGACCTGAAGACACCTTCAGATTGAAAGTAAGGGGATGGAGAAATATCTATCCTGCAACCGGTAGTCAAAAGAAAGCCGGAGTAGCCATACTTATATCAGACAAACAGGACTTTAAAGTAAAGGCAGTAACAAAAGATGAAGAAGGACATTATATAATAAATACAGGGTCTCTCCATCAGGAAGAGCTAACAGTTATAAACATCTATGCGCCAAATTTGGGAGCACCCAAATACATGAAACAATTAATCACAAACAGAAACAATCTTATTGATAAGAATGTGTTAATTGCAGGGGTCTTTAACACTCCACTTACAGCAATGGATAGATCAACCAGACAGAGAATCACTAAAGAAACAATGTATCTGAACGACACATTGGAACAGATGGAATTGATAGATACATTTACAACTCTGCATCCTAAAGCTAGGAAATTCACCTTCTTCTAGCGTGCACATGGCACATTCTGCAAGATAGATCACATACTGGGGCATCAAGCAGCCCTCCATAAATACAAACGAATTGAGATTATACCATGTACACTTTCGGATCACAGTGCTATAAAACTTGAAATCGATCCCAGGAAAAAGTCTGGAAAACCTCCAAAAATGTGGAGGTTAAAAACCACCCTACTAAAGAATGATTGGGACAATCAGGCAATCAAAGAAGAAATTAAAAAATATATGGAAACAAATGAAAACGAAAATACAATAATCCAAACTCTCTGGGATGCTGGATCAAATTATAGCTGAAAACTTCCCGAATATGGGGAAAGAAATGGACACTGAAATCCAAGAGGCCCAAAGAACCCCCTTAAGACGTAACTTGGATTGACCTTCAGCATGACATATCATAGTGAAACTGACAAAATATAAAGAGAAAGAGAGAATTCTGAAAGCACCTAGGGATAAAAGGGCCCTAACATACAAAGGGAAACCTATCAGAGTGGTTACAGACCTATCTAATGAAACTTGGCAGGCCAGAAAGGAATGGCAGGAAATCTTCAATGTGATGAACAGTAGAAATATGCAGCCAAGAATCCTTTATCCAGCGAGCCTGTCATTCAAAATAGAAGGAGAGATAAATGTGTTCCCAAATAAAAATTGAGAGAATTTATCACCACCAAACCATCCCTACAAGAAATCCTAAGAGGGACTCTATGAGGAAAATGTATCAAGGAATACAAGGTACCAGAGACACCATTACAAGCATGAACCCTACAGAGAATGCAATGAATCTAAACCCATATTGTTCAATAATAACACTGAATGTAAATGGACTTAATGCTCCAATAAAATGACACAGGGTAGCAGAATGGATAAAAAAACAAAATCCATCTATTTTCTGTCTACAAGAGACTCATTTTGGACCTGAAGACACCTTCAGATTGAAATCAGGGGATGGAGAAATATCCATCATGCGACTGGAAGTCAAAAGAAAGCCATAGTAGCCATACTTATATCAGAGAAACTGGACTTTAAAGTAAAGGCAGTAACAAAAGATGAAGAAGGACATTATATAATAATTACAGGTTCTCTCCATCAGGAAGAGCTAACAATTATAAACATCTATGTGCCAAAATCGGGAGCACCCAAATACATAAAACGATCACAAACAGAAACAATCTTATTGATAAGAATGTGCTAATTGCAGGGGATTTTTACTCCACTTACAGCAATGGATAGATCAACCAGACAGAAAATCACTAAGGAAACAATGGACCTGAAGGACACATTGGACCAGATGGATTTGATAGATATATTTAGAAGTCTACAACCTGAGGCTAGGGCATTCACTTTCTTCTCGAGTGCACATGGCACATTATTCTCTTTTCTTTTTATTATAGAAATTTTCAAATAGTTGCAAAAATAATGATGTACCTATCACTGAGCTTTAAAGAGTTACCATTATTTTCCCACTCTTGCCCTAAATTACTGTTAATTTTAGCAATTAACCTATATTAAGCATTACCATCATTTTACAGATATGGAAATGGGACTTACAGATTGTAAGTAATTCTTCCACTGACATAAACCTTGTAATTAGAGAGCTGAGACTTGAAATCCAGTCTCTATGATACGGTTCCTTGGATCTTCCCGCTACACCACTTTGCATTTTATCTGTCATGCTACGGTTGCTTTTACTTCAGACTGTCAGTGGCTATTGACATTGGTGAGTCTACTTGTTTCTTATCCTTGGCCATTTATCACCACATGCCAAGCAAATGGTATTTTATATAGTATCTACTCTAGGCCCCAAAACTACCTCCTTATTATCTGCTCATAGCCGACTCATTCAGCCCTTTGAACTTTCCCCAGGGTATTCTCCACTTTGTATTGCCATCGTCTTGCTCCATCAACTAAGACCCAACATTCTTTTTATTACAGTTTCTGACTCACTAGCCACCAAGACATGCTTTGTCCCATTGGAGGGTATCCTCTAGTTTTCCCACATCAAGAAATCTATATGTTCATATTACATGAAACTTTGGTTATATAATTTTGCCACAATGTCTAAAACATCATAAAGATTCTTCAAAAATAATGATTGTGGAACTTAATTGTTTTCCCTATTAATTTCCTGATATTTTCCTATATCCCCATTCTAATTCCTTTTCCTTAATCCTCACCATTCTATAGCTACTTATTAAACACCTGTTATGGGGTGCCTGGGTGGCTCAGTCAGTTAAGTGTCTGGCTTCGGCTCAGGTCATGATCTCACGGTATGTGGGTTCGTGCCTGGCATTGGGCTCTGTGCTGACAGCTCAGAGCCTGGAGCCTGCTTCAGATTCTATGTCTCCCTGTCTCTCTGACCCTCCCCTGCTTGCGCTGTCTCTCTCTGTCTCTCAAAAATAAATTAAAAAAAAAACACCTGTTATATGTTAGATAATGTGCTAAAAGTTGATTAAATAGTAGTGAGTTGAACAGACATGATGCTTTCCAATAGGAATCTTATGGTTTAGTGTAGAAAATGAAGAAAAAAATAGATGAGAAAAAAAAATGAAGGTTATAATTAGTCATCTGGGAACTAGATTAAGATTTGGTGTTGTCTGACACAGTTTGGGGGGGGGTTTAGTGTTATTTGTAATTATATTTACACTGAGACCAGAAGGATGAGAAGAGGCCAGCCATACAAAGATAGACAGTATTTCCAAATGGGGTGACTGGCTGGCTCAGTTGGAAGAGCATGTAACTCTTGATCTCAGTGTCTTGAGTTTAAGCCCCATGTGGGATGGAGAGATCTCTTAAATAAATTTAAAAAAATTAAAAAACAAAAACAATACCTGCTAGAGAGAACAGCAGGGAAAATCACAGTAATATAGAAAAGTATTTTATCTGCTCTTGGAACATAGCATTGTGAACTGGGGAAGAGCATAGTTCAGTAATATGTTAGCCAGGGCCAGATCATGAAATCACATTGAAGTTAATGATAAGTTATTCAAATGTTATACTAAGTGCAGAGGAGAACTTTAATGATTTTCCAACATCAGGCTACATCACAATCACTAGAGATTTTTTTTAAAGCTAAGTTCTGTTCCTGTAGTTTGATTCAATTATTTTGAAGTGATACTTGTACCATTTGTATTTTTAACAAGCTTTCCAGTAATTCTGATCTGAGGCAACATTTTAGAAACACTTAGTTAACCTGCTTCTTCAATCAACTGTGTTCACACTATACTCACCTTCCATAGTTAGATCTTTCCAAGCCATCAATTTCTTATAGGTATTTTGTTTATATTCTTATTTCAGAAATTTCATTCCTCCAGGAACTGAAAAAAATGCATGTTTTCTTTCTCATTACTTCTCAGATGTGAAATCCCAATGTTTAACAAAGGAGTTATCATCAAATGATGACAACTATAAAATATAAAGTCATCTCAGTGGAAGATAATGGAAAGAATTACAACCCATGAATTTGGCTGTTTCATTTTTCAAGATGACTGGAAGTATAATCACCATTTTTAGACAGAACAGGGAAATCAAGAAGAATATCTTAAATCTGTGACAGTCGCCCATGAAAATATGCAAATTCTCAGTCAACAAACATCCAATAGTCTACATCAGATATATCATACTAGGCAAAAATCCTATGAATGTAGAGAATGTGGGAAAGTCTTCAATTACCACTCACTGTTAATTCACCATGGGAGAAGACATACTAAAGAAAAATGCTATGAATGTAAGGATTGTGGAAAGGCTTTTAGCAGTTGCTCAAAACTTACTGGACATCAGATAATTCATAATGGAGAAAAACTCTATGAATGTAATGCATGTAGGAAAGCTTTCCACCACCCCTCAAATCTCATTCGACATCAGAGAATTCATACTGGAGAAAGACCCTATGAATGTCAGGAATGTGGAAAGACTTTTAGTCGTGGCTCACACCTTACTCTATACCAGAGAATTCATACTGGAGAGAAACCCTATGAATGCAAAGAATGTAGAAAAACTTTCAGTTACCACTCATCCCTCATTTGACATGAAAAAACGCATACTAAAGAAAAATACTATGAACGTAAGGAATGTGGGAAGGCTTTTAGCAACAGTTCAATTCTTAAGGGACATCAGAGAGCTCACAGTGGAGAAAGACCCTATGAATGTGGTGAATGTGGGAAAGCCTTCCATCACCACTCAATCCTTATTCAACATCAGAGAATTCACACTGGAGAAAGACCCTATGAATGTAACAATTGTAATAAAGCCTTCCGTTATCACTCAAATCTTATAGGACATCAGAAAATTCATTTCAGAGCAAAACTCTTTGAATGTAAGGAATGTGGACAGTCCTTTAGTCATAACAGGGAACTCTCACACCATCAATGAATTCATACTGGTGAAAAACTTTATGAATGTAAGGAATGTGGAAAATCTTTTGGTCAAGGATCACAACTTATTCATCATCAGCTAATTCACACTGGTGAGAAACTCTATGAATGTAAAGAATGTGGGAAGGCCTTTATCCATGGTTCATGTCTTATTCGACATGAGAAAATTCATACTGGAGAAAGAAAACCTCTAGTATTGTAATGAATGTAGACAATCCTGTGCTTCTAAGTAAACTCTTATGGGACATCAGAGAATCACTAGAAGAGAACTCTGTGAATAAAGGAAGTATAGGAAGGCATCAGAAAATTCATTCAGGAGAAATCCACATGAATGTAATATGTAATAAATTTTTATTTATCTTAATTCTCATTTATCATGTCAGTGATTTATATTAGCATGAAATTACACTCATGTAAATAATGAGGAAAAACTTAGCTTAAGTTTATACTTTATTCTACATTAGTGAATTTCTAATAAAGACAGTCTTTATAATGAATGTAACAAATGTAGGAAATGGTTACCAAGATTTTACTTAACATTAGGGCATTATAAAAACATTCTGTAATATGAAAAATATAGGAAAGTCATCAGTAACCACTTATCTTTTATTGAACATCAAAAGAAAAACTTTGGCAGAAAGGCAATAAGATGATAAATCAAGTAAAAAAGTTGATCTAAAACAAAATACTATACTATCAACTTGGTAATTTAAGGAAGAAACTAAAAGTAAACAATACAGAATTTTTAGTAACGAATGGTATTGAGACTACTACATATCAAATGCTGTGTAATGTGATCGAAAGCTGTACTGATAGGAAAATGTATATCCTTTGATACATGGATATAATTTAAATGTTTTTTTTATTTATTTTTGAGAGACAGAGAGAGACAGCACGAGCAGGGGAGGGTCAGAGAGGGAGGGAGACACAGAATCCGAAGCAGGCTCCAGGCTCTGAGCTGTTAGCACAGAGCCCGACGCGGGGCTCGAACCCACGAACCGTGAGATCACGACCTGAGCCGAGGCCGGACACTTAACCAACTGAGCCACCCAGGTGCCCCTGGATATAATTTAATAAACAGAAAAATAAGCTATGTGTAAAACAAAGGAAGGTAGAAAGCAAATAACTTCCAAAACATGAGAAGATATGAATTAATAAAAGTAGAGATTAAATCAAGTCAAGACAGGTTTAGATTTAGTCCAAATCCAGAAGTGTTCTTCCTAGAGGTCAGAATATGGGCATGGTCAAGGAAAAAATTAAAAACTAAAGGCACTATAAATGAGGAATTTTATTTAACTATATAAACCAAGATTCTTCTTAGCCCTTCTACTACTTATATAAGTAAATTTGAACATCTGGAGCAGGATTTTCATACTGTTGACATTTGGGATCAGAGAACTCTGTTGTAGGGACCTGTCCTGTATATTGTACAGTGTTTAGTAGCTTCCCTGCCTCTGCTCACTAGATGTCAGTATTATCCCCTTCCTTCTAATTGTGACAAACAAGAATGTCTCCAGACTTTGCCTAAATGTCTGGGGTGAAGTGGAGTGTAAAATTACCCCCAGTTGGCAACTACTGATCTACATGAAATTAATCATTTTCTAAGAAAATAACCTAATTTTATTCAGGAAGAAGTAGAAAACCTGAATAAAACATAACCAATAGGAAAAAATATTAAAATATTTAACAATATAACCCCTTAAAAGGTCAGATGTTTTTAAGAACACAGCACACCAATCCTTCAAGTAATAGATAATTTACATATTATATAAATTCTTCAAGAGCCTGGGGAAAAAATAGAATGCTTACCAACTTATATAAGAGGTCAATAAAAGTTGGATAGTTAAAAGGGGCAAAGAGTATATTATAGTTTGAATTCAGTCCCCCCAAAATTCATGTTGAGGACCTAACCTCCAATACCTCAAAATGTGACTCTGTGTGGAGATAAAGCTATTAAAGAGATGATTAAGTTAAAATGAGTCCCTTGGGGTGGATCCTAATCCAACCTGACTGATGTCTTTATAAAAAGAGGAAATTTAGACACACAGAGACACCTCTTTATAAAAAGAGGAAATTTAGACACAGAGACAAGTGTGCAATACACTTGCACAAATGAAAGACCATGTGAAGATCTAGCAAAAAGGCAGCCATCTGTAAGCCAAGGAGAGAGGCCCCAGAAGAAACCAAACCTTGATCTTGGACTTCTAGCCTCCATAACTATGATAAAACAAATTTCTGTTGTTTAAGCCGCCCAGTCTGTGATACTTGCTATGGCAGCCCTAGCAAGCAAATACAGAGTACATAATTAACATTAAAAGCCAATTTGGGGGGCACCTGGGTAGCTCAGTCGGTTAAGGTCTGACTCTCGATCTCAACTCAGGTCTTCATCTCAGGGTTGTGAGTTCAAGCCTCACATTGGGCTCTGCACTGTGTGTGAAGCCTACTGAAAAAAAATATATAGGGACACCTGGGTGGCTCAGTCAATTATGTGTCTGACTCTTGATCTCAGCTCAGGTCTTGCTCTCAGGGTTCTGGGTTCAAGCCCTGCTCTGTGCTCCACACTGGGCATAGAGCCTACATTAAAAAAAAAAGCCAATGTAAAGGATTTTTTACATCTTTATTTATTAAGAGATGTAGGGGTGTCTAGGTGGTTCAGTCAGTTAAGTGCCCAACTTTGGCACAAGTCATGATCTCATGGTTCATGGGTTCCAAGCCACTTATGGGGCTCTGAGCTATCAGCCCAGAGCCTGCTTCAGATTCTGTATCTCCCTCTCTCTCTCTGCCCCTCCCCTGCTTGCATGTGCTCTCTCTCAAATAAATAAACATATTTTAAAAAATACGAAGAGAGATGTAAAAATCCTGATAATTAATAAATCAAACCTACCACTGTATTAGTTTACTACCATATAATTTACCAAGATTGTCCAGGACCTAACCTGCTCTCTTTCTTTCTTTCTTTACTTTTTTTTGTTTGCTTGTTTCAGGAGCAGAATTTAGTGATTCAACACTTACATATAACACCCAGTGCTCATCATAACAAGTCCCTCCTTAATACCCATCACCCATTTAGCCCATCTAACCTGCTTTCAATTAATGATATATCCAGGGTCTGTTATATCTCAAATCTAAAAAAAACAAAATAATTTTCAAAAGACATGATCTAGCCTCATCTTCTGGATTCATCTATTGTATATTTATATGGTCTAAAGAGTTGCAATATGTAGTGTTTATTTGTACAATTTAAATGTTGAAGTATTACAGTAACTAGAATATACATTATTTTTAAATATGGTAAGCCAAGCCCCCACCACAGTTTTTTTCTTTTTGTGCCTAATCTGAAGTATTTGTTCTTCTATTGCTTAGAATTATATCAGCTATTTATATTAATTGAATTTTTTTAAATGCTCATTTGTTTTTGAGAGAGAGTGAGTGAGCACATGTGCATAGGCAGGGCAGAAAGAGAGAGGGAGGCAGAGGATCTGAAGCAGGTTCTGTGCTGACAGCAGAGAGCCTGATGCAGAGCTTGAACTCATGAACAGTGAGATCATGACCTGATCCAAAGTCAGACGGATAACTGACTGAGCCATCCAGGTGTCCCTAATTGATTACTGAATTATTTTGGTGTGATTTTACATTTTACACCCATGGCAAGTGTCTCACTTGCCTCATCCTAGTCCTAGCCTTAATCACCATTAGTCAACATTTTGGCCCTGCTTCACTTAACTGTAACCACTTTGTTTCTAGATGTTAATTGTTGTCCTTGGTCTCTGCTGGCTCACTCAGCCTTTAAATCCAACCAGGTCATAGAAACAGTCCCATAATCTCATTTCCTTAAGGGCCACTGCTTGCTGATTACTTTCTTCGAGGACTAGTGGTCTATTGAGATTTTCTGTTTCTTCTTGAGAAAATTTTGGTACTTTTAAAAAGTTGATCATTTAATCTAGGTATTTAAAATGTCAGCATTAAATCCATTTACTGATTTTTTTGAGGGGGGAGTGGGCAGGAGGAGAGGGAGAAACAGAATCCCAAATAGGCTCCATGCCCAGCGCGGAGCCCCACTAGGGGCTCGATACCATGACTGTGAGATCATGACCTGAGCCAAAATCAAGAGTTGGACACTCAACTGACTGAGCTACCCAGGCACCCCTCCATTTACTGATTTTTAATGCCTACTATAATTATCTATAGTTAATTAAATATCTGATAGTCCTAATTTTTATACCTTTTCTTTCGCTTGATGAATTATATTAAAGTTTTCTTTATTTTGTTTTTCCTCAAAATCAGTTTTCATTGTTATAAATGATATCTTCAGTATTTTTGCTTGATACTTATTATTTCTTTAACATCTGATGTTTATTATTTAATTTCTTCTGAGTTTACTTTTTAAAAACTATTTGAATAGAAAACTGCTTTATTTTGAACTTATTTAATGCATTACTTATTACTTATTTTAATGCATTTAAAGATGTCCATTTTGACATAAAGTTCTTTTTTTTTAGTTTTAAATGTTTTCTGACTTCCATTATAATTGCTTTTTAGCCTATGAAAGTTTTAAGATTGTTTTGAGTCTCTAAACATAATTGCTTTGATTTTATTTATGTTTGTTTGTTTGTTTATTCCAATTTAATTATCTTGTAGTCTAGCAGGTAGGCCATAGGATATTTAATCTCTGGAGTATGGGCAATTTCAGACAAATATTCTGTAATCAAAATAAATAATATTTTAATGCAGTATTTTTTAAATTCAAAATTAGTGCCAAAAAGCCCCATAATGAACAAAATATCAGTGTCACGCCAAGCTATATTGAAGCCTGAGGCTAAAAGAGAAAAATAGTACTGATTCTGTCTTTCTTTAAATTTTGATATTTTGCACCCTACTCTCAATTTGACCCAAGGGGACCATTAGCACTGAACAGACCACTAAATCCAACTTGACCTGTACAGTAGTCAAAATCCAGCTCTGGTGGTGAAGGCTTTGCCCAGTTTCAAGCATGCCAATAAGACCTGGAGAGTAGAAAATAGCAAGTTTTTAGATGCATTGGTAAGACTAATGAATGAAGGAGGTAGGAAATAAAGCCCCAATTACATAGGGACTTGTGTTTTCATGGGCTTTCTGGGATTCAGTGATCTGCCAGATATCAGGGTATCTCTCCTCCCAAGGTGAAAGACAAGTTGCTGAACTTCCCAACATACATCTGTTAAGACGGAGGGACAATGCTTGTTTTCTTTCAATTTTGAAGGGCAGCATGGTTGGGTCTATTTACTCTGTGCTTTAGAAGGCTCTATGGTCTGAGTGGAACCCAGAGAAAGAGAAGGCTTTGCAGATGGTTCAGGCTGCAATATAAGCTCTTTGACCACTTGGTCCTTAATCAAGGATCCAATGGTATTGAGAGTGTCTGTAGCCAATCAGGATGCTGAAGGAGTTTGTGGGGGGAGTGGGCAGGAGGAGAGGGAGGATAAACTATGGCAGAGACCCCTAGGATTTTGGAGTAGATCCACACTCACTTTGATAAGAAATTATCATCCTTTTTGTGAAATAGCTCTTGCCTTGCTATGGGTCCCTGGTAGAGACTACACATCGATTTATGGTACACAGACATCTGCAGCTTGGGTCCGTATTATAAGTAGAATGTCATCTGGTCTACCATGTTATTACGGCAGGATCAACAACATTTCATCATCAAGTGGAGGGTTATAAATAGGATAGGCCCAAGCAAGTCCTAAAATGTGTCATACCCCCAGTGTGTGTGCTCCCATTGCTTCTTCTGCCTCCTTCAGAGCTACAGATTCATGAAGAGTTCTGTATGACCAGTTGCAAAAAGTTGAGCCTAACCTCTAGATAATGGCATGATATGCTGACAACCACTAGAAATATACTACTGGAGATTTGCAACCTCTCATAGGGAGCTTTATAGACTGACTGGGAAGGGAAATTCACCTAATGGCCAGAACTTGGAGAGCTAAATCTCATGTGTGTTCTACATTAAAAAAAGACAGCATGAGGTATCTACACTGATTCATATGCAGAGGTTAGTACTGAAGGTAAATAACTTGAAAAGAGCACACTTGGAGTACTGATAGCAAGTGCATTTGGAAAGAAGTATGTGGAAGGACCCCTTGGAATGTATGGAGAGAGTGAGAATATTTGTATCTCTTTTCTTTGTCTTACCACTGTAGAAGAAGTGCTTTGTGATTAAGAGGTGAGGATGACATGCTCTGTGGATATTAGCTCATCTAGCCACAATGCTTGCTCATTGAGTTCATGAACCATATAGTTATTCACAGTATTCACAATGTGGATTTACCCTTACTAAGGATTACCTCGCTATTGTCAGTTTGCCATAGTATCCAACCATGAGCAAGAGGATTATGTCATCACCATGATGACCAGTCAGCTAGATTTCTTCCACTATGAAAGAGGTAATGATATTTTTTCTCCTTACCGGGGTATATACTCCTTGGAGATTAAATTTGCCTGACATGCTTATGGCAGCAATGCTAGCTATGGACATTATGAATTCCTTATTCATAATCACACTTCCCACATAACGTTGCTTTGGACCAAAGAGCTTCTTTTATAGTGAAAAAAGCAAAGCAACAGGTTGATGCTCTTGAGATTTGCTGGTTTTATTCAGTGCCTCGTGACCCACAAAGCTCAGATATCTTAGAACTCTAGTATTCTAAAACTGTTAAAAACTGAACAAGGGTAGCATTTAGAAGACCATACCTTGCAAAGGTGGGTATTGCCCTCACATCTAGTACATGGTCTCATCAGAACCAATATATGGTATTTTTTAGGGTCTGCATACCCAAAATGGAGACTGGGATAGCACCTATTAGTATTAACACCTAATGATCTATCATTATTTTCTCCCTCCTATTTAAAAAATTACCATCTCTGGGCTTTGCTGGTGAGGTCTTAATGTTCAAGAAGAAACTATTCTCTCGTATTTATTCCACTGAATTACAAATTTAGAGTGTCACATAGCCATTTTGGTATCCTCAAAATCACTGAGTAACATGATATGAAGAGAGTTCAGCATTTAATAATTAATTCTGATTTGCACAAGGAAGTAAGATTCCTGCTACCCAGAAGGCAGCTAACAGGTTTTCCAGGTAGTTTTAAGAGGTTATTGGCTCTACCTATATATTTTTTCTTACTTTGTCTTCTACAGATTCATAATATATTAGAAATTTATTATTACCTGTCACCCACTCCCCTATTATTTATAAGGGGCATATTATTTATATCTTTAAAAATTTTTATGTTTATTTATTTTAGAAAGAGAGACAGAGAAAGAGTGTGAGCAGGGGAGGGGCAGAGAAGGAGGGAGACACAGAATCCAAAGCAGGCTCCAGGCTCTAAGCTGTCAGCACAGAGCCCGATGCAAGGCTCAAACTCATGAACCGTGAGATCATGATCTGAATCAAGGTCAGACACTTAACCAACTGAGCCATCTAGGCACCCCATATCTTAACCAATTATTCCACAAGATATAGAACATTAAGATGGGATTGTGATGGAACCAGAAAATGAATGAACATCACCTAGAAATTCTAAATGTGAAGTTAGATGCATTCACTAATGTTACCTGGGATTCACTCTTTTGGAGACTGCATGTTTTGATTTGTACAAGTTACAGTTGCATTATTTAAGGGAGCATTTTTGTTTATTTGCTTGTTTATTTGGTTTATGTTTGGAAGGAGAGTACATGCTGACATTGGACAACCAAGTGATGGACTGTAGTGGGCATTTGTCATGCTTTCTGGCACATTTTGCACACCCTATATTCATGGGGTTTGCTACATTATGAGACCCATCTCCCTAAGCTCCTAACCAGAAACTCCCCTCAAGGTAAGGTACCGTTGGCTCAGAGAAGAATGATGTGGAGAATAAAGACATCCACAGAACTGATTCTGCTGAATGTCAAAAAGATGCACTAGAGGCCATGGTCCTAAGTGCTATATCTCACGTCTTTGTTGAAAATACAAGTTGTGGTACCTGTGCACAGTGGAGGTAGAAGTAGCAGTAGGCAATCTGAGCTATTGGAGAACCTTCCCAACTGATCATCTTGCTTTTTCCTTTGCTTCTTCCTCTCAACTCATAAAAAACAGCAAAAGGGATCCTGTTAAAAAGTTAATCAGACGATGTCACTCCTCTTTTCAAAATCCTCTCTGGGTCTCATTCACAGTAAAAGCTGATGTTCTTGGGGGTGCCTGGGTAGCTCGGGTGGTTAAGTGTCTGACTTCAGCTCAGGTCATGATCTCATGGTTCATGAGTTCAAGCCCCATGTTAGGCTCTGTGCTAACTGCTCAGAGCCTGGAGCCTACTTCAGATTCTGAGTCTTTCTCTCTCTGTCAAAAATAATTAAACATTAAATAAAACTGATTTTCTTAGAATGGTCTTCAAGGTCTGCAACCTGGCTCCCTCATCACCTCTTTGACCTCATCTCCTTATCATTTGTATCCTGGCTCTCTCTACTTCCACTGCCTTGGATTCCTTGATATTCCTAGAAGTCTTTGTATCTGTGGTTCCTTCTTTCTGGACACTCCCTAGATACATGATTCATGTAATACTCATGTTTTAGAATGTTCATAGTATTGGCTACAAGAATTTCCTCTTCTATGAAATGTCTCTTTGTATCTTTTGCTGTATATGTATTGGGTTTGTTATGCTTTAATTTCTTTTAAGATTTTATTTTTAAGTAATCTCTACTCCCAACTTGGGCTCGAACTCACAACCCCAAGATCAAGTGTCACACGGCCCACCGACTGAACCAGTCCTTGTTATGCTTTAGTTAATGATTTGGAGTTGTTCCTGCTACCAGCCTCCTATAGGCTTGTGTTCTGTTTATCTGTCCCAGTTTATAACTTCTCTTTTCATTTTCTTTACTGTCATTTGAGGAACAGAAGTACTAACTTTAAGATAGTCAAATTTATTACTCTTATATTTCTTTTGTGTTCTGTTTAAGAAATCTATTACCACAAGGTCTAAAAAATATTTGCTGATATTTTTTTAACAGTTTTATTAAAGTTATGTTTTGACATTTGAATCATTAATCCTTCTAGGGTTGATTTTTTCTAATGGTGCCAAATCCATTTTCTTTATGGTTTTTGGTCTGTCCAGCTTTCCTTCATGTGGTAATTTCTTCCTCTATGTTTTTCAAGAAAGCTTTCTATTTCATTAAGGCTTTCAAACTCATTACTCAAAATAGAGGATTCTCTTGAGTTTCAAATTCTCTCTCTCTACAAAGATTCCTATGAATGACCCCTTTTCTTTCTAATGGTTGCGTGTATCTTATCTTTTTTTTTTTCTCATCCTTCTTAAAAATGACTTCACTCTTTTACAGAGAATCAGCTCATGGTTTTATTATCTCTAGTAGGGTTTTTTTTTTCTGTTTATTTTATTAACATCTGCTTATCACATTGATTTCCCTTTTCCAACTTCTTTGGGAATATTTTTTTTAAGTTTATTTATTTATTTTGAGAGAGAGAGAGAGAGAGAGAGAGAGAGAGCAAGCAAGCATGTGAGCAGGAGAGGGGCAGAGAGGGAGAGAATCCCAAGTAGGCTCTGCCTTGATCAGGAGTCAGAGGTTTAACTGAATGATCCCCCCAGCTGCCCCTCTTTGGGAGTATTTAATAGGACTTTAGTAGAATGTGATTGAATCAAAGCTTAATTAATTTGTTTTCACTCTTCTTAGCATCCTAATTTTAGGTTAGATTTTCTTCTGGATACCACTTTGGCCCATTTTTCATATATATAGTACTATCATTTCCCTCTTCATTCTAAATAGTTTGTAATATCCCATATTATGTTGTCCTAAACCCAAGGTTACTCAGATGCATGTATTTTAATGTACATGCATTTGGAACACTTTATATATTCTATTATCTATTGTTGGTGTCTATCTTCATTTTTATGTAATCTGAGACTATGCCATATGTGATATCAGTTTGGGATCTTTATAATGTCTTTATGGCCTACTTTTTGAGAATTTTTATGAGTGTTCCATGTATGTTTGAAAAAATGTACTTTTCTAGTTAAAAACAAAAATAAAATGTAGGTATATATCAACCAAATTACTTATGTTATCCCAGTATAGTTTATACCTACCTTTCTTCTATTTGATCTGTTTCTCAAAGGTATGTTAGTTACTGTGACTGTGGGTTCCTCAAAATTTCCCTGTTTTACCAGCTTTTGCTGTATACATTTCAGAGCTATATTGTTAGATAGATGTTATTAGTGTTGTATGCTTTTGGTAGTTCCATCTTATTAAAACATGGAACATCTCTGTTAATACTTTTGCTTTGAAATTTTTATAATCTAATTCTATCAACACACCTGTTTTCTTCTTGATAATATGCTCTTGTAAATGATTCTTAAATTCATTTCCTTTTTAAATTTTTACTGTGAAATTTTCACACGAATACTAAAGAAATGAGAACATTATAATGAACTTCATGTACCTATCTGCTGCTTTCATCATTTACCAACATACTGTTATTTTTGTTTTACCCTTTTACCCCTCCTCAGTAAAGTTTCTTAAGCTAACATTTTGCTAGTTAGTATTTCCACATAACACTAAAAGATAAATCTTCTTGTTAACATAATCATATTACCAACAAAATTAACAGTAATCCTTAGGCTTCTGGTAAAAATGTGTGTTCACTCATAGACTTCCACAGATTTTTCTTTAAACCAGTCTTTGGGAGAAGAAAGACAAGCTGGTGAAAGCACAGTCCAACCCTCTAACTGGCCCAATTTTTAAGCTAAAGCCCACAGAGGGCCATAAATAGCCTGAAGGTACCCAGCATGCCCACATCAGAGCCTAGGTCTAGTTCCCTCAAAACACTCTTCCCACCCCTGCCACTGCTAACTTTCAGTAGGTCATAGAACCTCCTACCACTGTCAGAACTTCCTGGCAGAGGCAATATTTAGCTGGGTTTTAAAGAATGTTTAGGAGTTTGCCGGATGAAAGGAACTGTGTCTTTACAACCCCCCCACTCATAAGCAACCCTTGGACTTCAGGCTTCATTTACATACTAAGGACGTTGTTATTACTTAAATTTTATTTTACAAATAAACAAAAATAGCAGTTTCCCTTAGGTGCTTTTTGTCACATGTTGGCCATATTAAAGACTACTATAATTTTTATAATTGTTGCCTACTAATGGAAACTAATGAGGATGCAAGCTCCAGTTTCCTCCACCAGCCCTTCTGAAGGTGCCATCTTGCCCTGGTGGCATCCCTTAGGAGAGAACTAGACCACACCGACTAGTACCTTATATCCCCAGGGGGTTTCTCCCACAAAAGGCTAAACTACCCTTCCTGCAGCAGACTGCCCATTCTGACATCTCTTTTGCCGGTGGTTTCGCCCAGGAACGGGCTCCACATTCTCCCTGAGGGCTTCTCCAGAAAGTAGATTGTACTGCCTTCACTTCTCCCCTCATCCGCCGATGATTTCTCCCAGGATTCAGCCGTAGCATATAGGACGTTGGTCCTCATGCCTTGGTGATTTTTTCTCCCCGGCTCCCCTCATCCCAATAGTTTCTCCCGGCAGATAATTAACTCTCAGCAGAGCGGTGTATTCCGAAAGGCAAATAAGCTTTTCTAAATATAACACAGCACCAGACACCATAACCAATAAATACCTCCTTCTTCCCGGAAGCCTACCTCGACCAGGGCCTTACCCCTGCATTCTACGCGGCAACCCCGCCACGCTCTAAGAAAACCCGCGGGAGGCCTAGTCCGCCGCCGTACGGAACGGACACGCCTCAAAGATGGCGGCTCGCACTCAGAGGCACCGTCGGGCGAGGCCATGTACTCGGCCCGACTGCGTCTCTTACGGAAACTACGCCTTGCCGACTCTTGGCAAATGCTGCTTCCAAGGTAACGGAGCATGAGCGGTAGCGACTGTCGGTGAGCGGAGGTGCTGGAAGTCAAACCGGAAGCGGAAGCTGTCCTCGAAGGCTTTTTCGCCGCTGGTGTCTGGAGCTTCTCCGCAGTTTATTTCCGAGAGGTCTCTGAGGTAATTTTGGTTGGTCGTGATTAGGGATTTTGGGGGTCGGTGATGGGTGTGTTGTCCGTAGAGTGAGTGAGTGTGGTTTCTAGGTCTGTGGCGTCAGTTGCTGTGAGGGCAATGATAGGAGTCGCTTGGTTCAATGATGGGGATCTTGGAGATGAGTGTGGGATTTCTTGGTTCAGTGATGGGAGTTTGTGGTCAATGACTGATCTGTGGGGTCAGTCATGGGAGTCGGTGAGATCTGTGATGAGCTCACTTTCTAAACATTCATAAGCTTTGGGGTGTAGCATTTTATTGTACAATCTAAATACTGTTTTTTTCTTTTACTTATTTTTTTTTCCAATCATGAGTTATTTAATAGTGCATTCTCTATTTCAATGCCTCTGGGTAATGCTTGACTTTAAAATTGCGTTACGGTCTCGCTCATGGTCAGTTTTCATAAATGTCACATCTGTTACATCAAAGCAATGTGTATTCTCTATTGTGTTGTTTCATATATAGTCTCACAGTTTATCTTGTTTGCTTAACTAATTACAGAGAAAGGTAAACGCGCTGGAGAGGTGATACGTCCACTTGTCCTTTCTGCTGTCAGCTTCTGCTCTGTATATTTGAAACTATTATTAGGATTAGTTGTTTATTTTTAATAATTGATATGGCTAAATAATTCAAAAGACACAACAACAATTCAAGCTGTCAACAGTAATTTAGAAAAGGAGTCATTTCCCCAATTTCCAGCACTGGATTTTTTTAAAAATAAATTTTTACTATCCTAAGGAGAAATTATATCTAATTGATTTAATGCATTTTTCTTTTAGTAAAATTGGCATCATTTTGGTTACTTACCATTTTAAGTTTCCTTTTCTGTGAATTTTCATATCCTCTGTTCAGTTTTTTCCCCCAGGGCTTTTTTTTAAATTTTTTTCATACTGATTGCTAGATGCTAGATTTTTTTAAATTTAGAGATAACCTATTTTCACATTTTGAAAAAATAGGTAGATTTTTTCATTTTTTAAATTTACATATTTTTAAAATGCTTATTTACTTTTGAGAGAGAGAGAGAGAGAGCGCCCGCGTGAGGAGTGGAGGGGCAGAGAGAACAGGAACAGAGGATCCAAAGCAGGCTTTGTGCTGACAGCAGCGAGTCCAATGCAGGGCTCAAACTCACAAACCGTGAGATCATGACCTGAGCCAAAGTCAGATGCTCAACCAACTGAGCTACCCAGGTGCCCCTTCATTTTTATTTTTAAAGTATATTTTAACATGTAATTAGGAAATACCATCTAACCAAAAATATCTGTTTTTTTCTTTTACAGTATCTGGGTTTTATCACATGTGAACTAAAAGATTCCTCTCACCCCACACAATGTTGATACAAACATATACTACTAAAATTTATTTCAGTATTTTTTTAATACAAATACTTAAATGTTTAGTTCTGCTGGAATTCAGTCTAATATATAGTGTGTGGTGGCAATCTAGTTTGTTTTTTCTAGGTGGATGGTGAATTATATCAGTTCCACTTACATAATAAATGTCCCTTGTGCACTCAGTTGAATGCTGTTTTTGTTACATTCATAAGTCAATATTGTGTGAGCTATTGTTTTTTCTGTTTTGATTATGGTTTTTATATTTAAGTTTTAATATCTGAAAGAGAATGGTAATTGCTGATATTTATTGTACACTTCTTGTGTGCCAGGGAGATGTTGAATACTTTACGAGCATCATCTCATTTAATTTTTATAACTTTATTTATTTTTAATTGATTCTTTTTTTTTTAATTCTTAATGTTTATTTCAAGGGAGAGAGAGAGACAGAGCATGAGCTAGGGAGGGGCAGAGAGTTAGGGAGACACAGAATCCGAAACAGGCTCCAGGCTCTGAGCTGTCAGCAGAGAGCCTGACACAGGGCTCGAACTCACAAACTGTGATATCATGACTTGAGCTGAAGTCGGATGCTCAACCAACTGAGCCACCCAGGCGCCCCTAATTTTTATAACTTAAAAAAAAAATGTTTATTTATTTTGAGAGACAAAGAGAGGGCGCAGCAGAGGGGGAAGTAGAGAGAGGGACAGAGAGAATCCCAAGCAGGCTGTATGTTGTCAGTGCAGAGCCAGACACAGAACTGATTTCACCAACCATGAGATAATAACCAGAGCTGAAATCAAGAGTCGAACTCTTAACCAACTGAGCCACCTAGGCACCCTTAATTTTTATAACTCTTGAAATAGGTACTTTTATCCTCATTTTTGAAATTAAAACAGAATTAACTTGTTCATATTCTCATAGCTGAAAGTTAGCAGAGCTGCAGTTCAAATCTTAAGGAATATTACTCCTTATCTCATTGACCAGTACTCATCACAGGTTTTGTTAAACTCTATGGTCTCCACAGCACTGGTTCTCAAAGGCTTGTCCCTGGACCAGTAACATCAATATGACCTGGGCACTACTTTGAAATGCAAATTCTTGGGCCCTGGTACGGTCTGAATGTTTGTGTCCCCCCAAAATTTATATGTTGAAATCCAGAAATACCATATTAGGAGGTGAGATCTTTGGGAACTGATTAGGTTCTGAAGGTGGACTACTCATAAATGGGATTAGCGCTGTTATAAAATAAATCCCACACAGAAGGTGCTGGCTATGAACCTTTAGTGAGGTCTCTCACTAAGATGTGACAGTACTGTCACCCTGATCTTGGACTTTCCAGCCTCCAGAATTGTGATCAATAAATTTCTGTTGTTTATAGGGTACCCATTCTGCGGTATTTTATCATAGCAGCCTGACTGGACTAAGAAAGTTGCTCCACTAGGCCTATTGAATCAGAAACTGGGAGTGAGATGGAGGGTTTTTTACTGTATTTTAACAAGTCCTCAAAATGTTTTGAATCCACATTCAAGTCTGAGAGCCTCTCCTCTGTGTGTCTAGTTCAGGGAACTTCACCTTGGTACCTTGGTGTTTACAGGAAATGTTTATGTGATGAATATTGAGTATGTGACCATGTGGACATTGTCATTCTAGGTTTCTTGTTGTCTCTGGGGAGCCCTGGGTTAGATCTTCTCCATACTCCAGCCTGCCTCCCCCCAGCAGCTCTGCTTGGATTTACAGATGTCTACCAAGCTTTAGGTTCCTGAGAGAATAAAGTTTGAGACCCACCATGACGATGTCAGCTAATCAGACCTCTCCCCAGAAATCCCTGATCCTGGTTCCAGAGGAATATGACAGTTCATATGAGGTGAGGAGGAGGAATCTCAGGGGGAAGGAATTCATCCTGGGAGTAGATACCTCTGATATGTCACCAGTGGCAGATGGGCCACAGGAAGCAGCCAGACTCTCTTACTGCTCTAAAACAAATCTTGATCTTTCTGCCAAGAATGGGCAACACATGGGTATTGTCTCCATACCTAGAGGCCAACTATATGATAGTGGAGAAGTGAAATGTCAAAAACTGTCTTTTTATTTTGTCCTCATGCTATATTGATCTTTTGGCTGAGGATAAGCTTCCTGATTAGAAATCATTTTTGGGAACAAAGTTGAAACTACTTATATATTTCTTCTTAAATGGCTTCTCCCCATATAAATATTTCTCTATTCTCTTTGTGAAATTTATTTTTTAGATGTTGGTTTTTTGTTGATCAGTTTTATGAGCTATTTCCAAAAACTTATTAATCCTGGCAGATAAAAAATATGAAACTTTGCTATAATATTGATTTTATTCTCTAACCAAGAGCATTAAATTAGAACTAGGAAGTAAAAGACTTTTGCACAGCATGGGAATAGACTTAATATCACTGAACTATACATTTTAAAGTGGTAAATTTTGTTATGTATATTTTACCACAATTTTAAAAAAGTAAAAGGCTACCAAAAGAAACCCCCATATCTGAAAACTTTCAACATTTTTTTCTATATAAATATTCTTTAAAGGAAGAACCATAAAGAGTCTTAGAAAATTCTTTGAGTTGAATCTCAGTTATATAAAGAACTACATTTTAAAGTTTGTGGTGAAGCTTAACTATAGATAGAGAGGAAAGGTATAGATTTAAATGCCTTTTTAAGGAATCCTTGAAGTTTGGGGGGAAAAAAGACCTAAGGTATGAGTAATACTTAAAACTCAAGAAGTTGCAGAAAGAACTCAATAAATATAAAGTAACAATAAGGACTGAGCAAAAGATAAGGGGAAGAAATTAGTCACATGGAGAACAAAACTAATTGATGAAGATGTCTGATAGAAGCATAAGTGGCTTCTACATACTGATGATCAAGAACAGAAAGTAAAGATACACTTAAAGTATGTAACAAAACAGCAGAGACAGTTAATGCTTTATCAAAGATTAAAACCATTGTAAAAAAAAGAAGGTTAAAACAATTGTGAATGAATATTATACAAAATCATATAAACAAAAGGAATATAGCTTTACAAAAAATAAATGTCAAAATCGGTGAATACAAATGGTTCAGAAGCCCTTCAAGAAATTAGAATGTTTATCGAACACACAGTCAAAAATGGTGGTAAACTTCATATGGATTTACACTTGACCTGTCTGCCAAAGTTTGGGTAAAGATGGTATCTAAAATTATTTCCAACCTTGTTTGTGGTATTTGTGTTATTTTGTTTACTGCGTTAAACTTGATGCCCAAACCAGTCAAGGACAGGTAAAAAACTGGAAATTATGAACATAGATTCAGAAGTATTAATTAACTGAATTCAAGAATACATGAAAACAATAGCCAGATAGGGCTTATCATAGGGACACATATTAAGCCAGACACTACTTTCTCATTTAGCAGTCAACTCCAAATCAAAAAAGATAGTAAAATTTCTTAGAAATATTTAGAAACTGTTTAGAAAAATAATATGTCTAATGCAAATAAATGTAAAAATCTAGATGAAATGGATGATTTTCTAGGAACATAATAAATTTCCCACCAAATCTTTAATTACTGTTTACCACATTTTCACTTTTAGGTATTAAGATATTTAGTTACTTAATTCTATTTTTAATAAAATTAGGATTGCAGCTTTGGAGTGATTTATTTGCACTGATTTTATTCTGCTTCTTGGAATGTTAAGTTTTGTGTAAAGTGTGTGTGTGTGTGTGTGTAAATTTTATGTTTAACACTTCTGAATGTTACATAGGCACCTGAAAAGACTGTTTCAGGATACAGAATTTGCTGTCTTACCAGTAAGCTATCTTATATAGTTAGGAGGTTTTTACAAGTGTGGTTCATTCATTCATTCATTTATTTATTTTTACTTTATCTGTTGGAACTGAAACATACTAAGTTTCCCACCATGAATATATTTCTGTCTATATTTATCTGTAGTTTCTGTGAATGAATTTTAATGCTATGATATTTGGTGCAGTGATAGTAATGACATATGAAATTAATTTTGGATTCTGTCCTTGTTATGTTTAATATTTTTTCCCTAGAATTCAGCCCTATCTGATTGCAGGCTCTTGTTTCCTTCCCATTGGCATTTCCAGATATATCTTTTGCTCATCCTTTTACTGTCCTCAGAGTCCTTGTGAACTTTTTTTTGTATAGCATTTGGAAAAGATGTATTTTATGTACACTTTTGGTAAAGATACTGTTTCACCTTAGACCCTGTATTCTTGCTTTTGTTTTTTTGTCCCTTCTAATAATTTGGAAGGTTTGGTTTCTTTTTTGTATGGTTGGTTCTTTTAGTGTGATCTTTATCACATTAACTTCTTGAATTAAATCTTTTTTCTTTACGGGTGCCTGGGTGGTTCAGTCGGTTAAGTGTCTGACTTCGGCTCAGGTCATGATCTTGCTGTTCGTGGGTTTGAGCCCCGCACTGGGCTCTGTGCTGACAGCTAGCTCAGAGCCTGGAGCCTGTCTTTGGATTCTGTGTCTCCCTCTCTCTCTGACCCTCCCCTGCTCACGCTGTCTCTCTCTCAAAAATAAATAAAATATTTTAAAAAATCTTTTCTTTTTAGACAATATCTAATAAATTTATACTGTGAAAAATGACAAAAGTTCTGTTTCCACTTCAACTATTCTTTTGTTAGATGTTTTTATTAAACTATATATTTTTTCTATTTTCCTCTAAAAGTTTCATGTTGCTCATTTGTCTTAATCTTATCTTCGTTGCTTTTTGTGTTTTCACATGGTGTTTTATTGCTTTCAGAGAGACCTCCACTTTTGTGTTGCTTTTTCTTTTTCACTTCTTTACAGAGTGCTGCCAATTTATTTTTCAAAAATTTGAATAACCATTTGCTTTAGCCTGCTTTTCCATTATTTCTTCCTTGGACTCTTAGATTCCTATTTATTTTAGGTAGTTTTTTGTTTTAGTGGATTCCTTGAAATCATGAATGTGTTTTCTTCTGTCATGTGACAATTTATTTGTAGCATGTTCCTCTTAATTTCTTCTTTTTTTTTTTCTCTCATTCTTTTTACTTATAGTAAGTACATCAGGAGATGTTTATTATTATCTTTGAATGAGGAGATTTTTTTCCTGGACAAACTGTTTATAAGAAGCTCATTTGGTAAGGAGTCAAAGCTACTAATATGACATCTTCTTTATTCCCCATTAAATTCTGATGACATTGGGTTTGGGGGCTGGGGTTTTGGTGTATGTAGGGTATGACTATGCCAGTAAGTGAAAGAGAAAAATTGGAGCACATGTATTTTTTGCAAGTATACAGGGAACGTTTTCAAAGAAATAACAGTGGTTTAAGCCCCATAAACAATCAACGCATCATACAGAAGCACTGTAATCTCTGAACACAATTAAATGAAGAAATAAAAAGATAGCTTTCAAATACCATAATTTTAGTCATTAAAAGCCACAGATATTGAAGATATACTTTCCAAAGAGAGAGATACTTTCTCTATCCCCTTGTCCTTCCTCTATGCTCATTCCCTCCCCTGAATTCAGTGGCCTGCTCTGTACATACAACTCCCAAATCTTCATCTCCATACTAGCTCTCTATTCAGCTACTTAGTATGCACCCTTATGTATGTCTTATCACCTAAGTTTCAATATGTACAAAATTTAAATCATCATTTCTTGTCTTCCCCCAACCTCCTCCTCTAATCCTTAAGTCCATCTGTGACACCAAAATCTACAATTGGACTGAACTAATAACTGATAATTATTTGAGTCCCTTTTTCTCACCTTTATACCTGGTATCAATTTTATCTCTTTAGTAGTAATTCCTTTTATAGTTTTACTACTCCAGCCTTAAGCTTAGGTAAGTAAGAAATTCATATTCTCTCACATGAATTGTGCAGTGAGTCTCATGACTGATTTTCCACTCTTGTCTATTCCAAATGTTCTGTTTTAAGAATATACTTTTTTTCAATATATTTTTTAAAACTTTTTATTTATTTTGAAACTATTATAGATCTTCAAAGGGCATTGTGAAACATAGTACAGTGGTGGTGCTTGATTCTTTTCATTACTGGTTGTAATTTGTTAATATTTTTTGAGGATGTTTGTATCTAAGTTCATGAGAGATAATGATCTATAGTTTTCTTTTTTGTTTTTTTGTTTCTCTTTTTTGTTTTTTTGTTTCTTTTTTGTTTTTTGTTTCTCTTTTGTTTTCTGGATAAGACTAAAAATAAGGCTAACTCTTCTTTAAATATTTAGTTGAATTCTCTAGTAAAGCATTCTGGGCCTGGAGATTTCTTTTTTTTAGGAGCTTTTAAATTAAGAATTTAATTTAATGGTTATAGGATCATCATCTTTTCTGTTCCATAATAGTTAAGTTTTGTTAATTTGTGGTTTTTTGAAGAAGTGATACATTTCTTCTAAGTTTTTGGATCTATTAGCATTGAGTTTTTGTATTCTCTGTATTTCCCTTTACACTTGATCTTAACCAAGCCAACAGGTGATTTGTATATGCCTTTAAATGGCAGCTGGATCTGTAGTATTTTTCCTTTTTTTTTTTTAAAGTTTTCATTTATTTAGAGAGAGAGAGAGTGTTCATTCAAGTGGGGGAGGGGTAGAGAGAGAGGGAGAGAGAGCATCCCAATCAGGCTCCAAGCTGACAACACGGACCCCAACCTGGGGCTCCATCTCACAAACGCAAGTTCATGACCTGAGCTGAAATCAAGAGTCGGATCCTTAACCGACTGAGTCACCCAGGTGCCCCAGTACTTCTTATTTCATTAGTGACATTGGTGATTTGTATCTTGTGTTTATCTTTGCCAGTCTGTTGACTAATAGCTCAGTCAACAAAGCTTACCAATTTTATTGATTTTTTTCAAATACCTGCATTGTATTTTATTGATTTTTTCCTGTTTTTTAAAATTTCATTTTTAATTTCATTGATGCCTGCTCTTTACTATTTTCTTTCTTCTCCTTGCTTTGTGTCTATTTTGCTCTTTTTCTAGTTTCTTGAGGTAGGAATTTAGATTATTGATTTAACAATTTTCCCCTTTCATTTTTTTAAATTGATATATGTTTGATATAAAACATATTAGTTTCAGGTATATAACATAATATGATGTTTGTATATGTTGTGAAATGATCACAGTAAGTCTAGTTAACATTCGTTATTGGACATAATTACAATTTTTTGTGTGTGTGATGAAAACTTTTAAGATTTAATCTTAACAACTTTCAGTATATATTACAGTATTACTAACTGTAGTCACCATGCTGTAACATTATAGCCCCATGACATATTTATCTTATAACTGAAAGTTTACCTTTTGAAAAGCTGCCTTCACCCATTTTGCCCACAACCCGTTCCCCACCTCTGGTAACTACCAATCTGTTCTATGTATCTGTGACATTAGTTTTTTTGTTTTGAGATTCACATATAAATGAGATCATATGGTAATTGTTCTTCTCTTTCTGACTTATTTCTCTTAGGATAATATCCTCAAGGCCCATCCATGCTGTTGCAAATGGCAAGACTCCTTTTGTTATGGCCGAATAATATCCCATTGTATATATATATCACATTTTCTTTATCCATTCATCCACTGGTGGACACTTAGGTTGCTTCCATGTCTTGGCTATTATCAATAATGCTGTAGTAAACATGGAGGGGTGCATACATCTTTTTGAGTTTGTTTTAATTTCCTTTGGTTAAATACCCAGATATGGAATTGCTGGATCCTATGATAGTTCTAGTTTTAATTTTTTGAGGAACCTCCATACTGTTTTCTATAGTGGTCACACCAATTTGCATTTTTACCTACAGTGCACCAAGTGTTCCCGTTTCTTCACATCCTCATCAGTACTTGTTATTTCTTATTTTTTGTTTTGTTTTGTTTTGTTTTTTGATAATAGTCATTCTAACAGGTGTAAGGTATCTCATTATGGTTTTGATATACATTTCCCAGACGATTTGTGATGTGAGCACCTTTTGGCCTTCTATATTCTTTGGAATAATGTCTATTCAAATCCTCTGCCCATTTTTAAAATTGGATTGTTTCTCCTTTTCTAATCTAAACATTTAGTGCTATAAGCTTCCCCAGCATTGCTTTATCTGCATCCCACAGATTTTGATATATTTTCACTTTCTTTCAGTTCTGTGTATTTTGTAAATTTCTTTTGTGAATTCCTATGTGATTTATAGGTTATTTAAAAATGTGTTACTTCATTTCCAAATATTTTGTGGCTTTCCAGATAGCGTTTGTTACTATTTTGTAATGTAATTCCTTTGCAGATTTTTTTTGTCTTTGTTATTGATTTTTAGTTTGATTCCGTTATGGTCAAAGATGCTGTTTGTTATTTTAATTCTTTAAATTTGTTGAAGTTTGTTTCACAGCCTAGGTTATGGTCTGTCTTGGTCACAGTTCTGTGGGTGTTTGAAAAAAATGTGTACTCCACTCTTGTTAGTTGGAATATTCTATAAATATTGATTAGATCCTATTGTTTGTTTTCTATATATCATTAATTATTTCCTGTCTACTGTTTCTATAAATTGCTGAGAGTGGGTATTCAGGTCTCTATAATCCTTTTTTAAAACATTCATGAGTTTAGGTAGAAATAGTCATTCCTTCAATTACGCATTTACAGAAGAAGTTTTCTTAATATGGAGGATAGTGTTGTTTTTATTTTTTTTAACGTTTATTTATCTTTGAGAGAGACAGAATGTGAGCAGGGGAGGGGCAGACAGAGAAGGAGACAGAGAATCTGAGCTGTCAGCACAGAGCCTGACTCAGAGCTCGAATCCAATCATGACCTGAGCCGAAGTCAGACGCTTAACCGACTGAGCAACCCAGGTACCCCTGGAGGATCATTTTATTATGAAAAAAAAGTAAACATATACAAAAGTCAAGAGAATAGTATCAGGAGCCCTTGTATTTCTTGTGCCTACCACTTAGCTTTATTAGTCATCAATATTGTGACATTTTAATTCCATCTAAAACCACCCTCCCACTCCCTAAGCTGTTGGATTATTTTTAAGCATATCCTAACATCATATCTTATCTATAAATTCTTCGACATGTATCTTTAAGAGATGAGAATTCTTTTTTCTTTTTGTTTAACATAACTACTAAGCCATTATATCTAAACAACAGTAATTCCTGGACATCATCTAATACCTATATTGTTTGAGTTTTTTTAAATTGTCATAAATATCTTTTAATGTTGGTTTGTTTTAATGAAGGTCCAGACAAGGTCTACAAGTTGCATTTGGTTTACATGATGCTGAAGTTTCTTTTAATAAAAAAAAGCTTCCCTTCGATTATTTTTTCTATTTTTTTTAAAGTTTATTTATTTATTTTGATAGAGAGGCAGAGAGAGAGGGAGAAACAGAATCCCAAGCAGGCTTTGTGCTGTCATTGCAGAGCCCAGCGTGGGGCTCGAGCCCATGAACTGCAATATCATACCTGAGCCAAAATCAAGAGTTGGACACTTAACCGACTGAGCCACCCAAGTGCCCTTATAATTTATTTTTTGAAGAAATGGGTCATTTGCTGCCTTCTGGGTTTAGCTGACATTTCAGTCTTAATATTGTTCAGTATGTTTCTCACTTTCACTTTGTGAATTATTTGTTAGATCTAGAGGATTAATGAGATGCAGGTTGTAGTTTTCTTTTTCTTTATAAGAATACTTGATGGTATAATGAAATCAGTTACAGTATTGTGTCAGGAGGCACATAATATTTGGTTATCTCTCTTTTTGTGATATTAAAATTGATCATTGAATGTAGATGTTATTAGCTGGTCCATACGTTGTAAACTTCTCTTCAGCCTTTCACCTGAAACAGCTAAGCAACCATTCCTAACTGCATCATTTATTTGCTAGAATTGTTCTCTAAGAAACTTTTCTTCATCATTTAATTGGTTAGTTATCCTGCAATAGGGATCTTCTATGGAAAAATTCACATAAATCTGATTACCTTAATTACCTTTACTAAAAGTAAAAGAAAAAAATTCTTACTTATTTTATGATCAAACTTTTTTCCATAACCACCTTCTGACATGTCATGCAGACTTCTCTCCATTATATAGAGCTATGTGGTGTTCCCCAAACTCATCATGTATTTTCCTATCTCCTCACCTTTGCTTCGGTCTCCTCTGGGAAGTGATCTCCCTTACCCCTCATTCTGTATTACACTTACCATCTTTCACCTTAAATTCAACTAATAAAAATTTACTGCCCCATGTCAAATATACTTTTTCCTTTTTTGGGTCCTCACTGTGTTCCACATAAGAGATTTACTTTTTGCCACTTTAGTGAACTTGTGTCTATTTTTTCCCTTCTTATAAATCTTAGGTCTTTTAAGTTGCTAGAAGATTAGGAACATAAATAATCCATTCCTTTGTTCTCAGGACTAGCGTAATGGCTGGTCCTAAATTGCTCAGAAACTGTATCACTGTATCATCTAAGAGAGAGCCTATTTCATTCTTCAGTTTTGAAAAACAAGCAATTGACTAACTGTAGTATAGAACAAACAGCAGAAATTCTTTATTGGATTTCTTTCTCCCACAAAATGATTTGTTTTAAAACCAGATATTTAATATGCACCCTGAATGAAATACCATTTTTTAAAAGTTCTTGTATTACACAAGTATATGCATTTATCAGAACTTCAAATGTACATTGTGGATTTGTATATTTCACTGTGTGAAAATTTTACCTTAAAAAGGTAAATAGTATACTCTATAGTTAATGATTTGCATCCTAACATATTTAGGATGAAGTGGTACTGGCATCTACACTTTACTGTGAACTGCATAAAAATAAGATGGATTGATGATAAAAGGACAGATAAGTGTAACAAATGGAGCAAAATGTTAATGATAGATCCTGAGTGGTTGGGAAACAGGTTTTCACTCTACAAATTCTTTTAAATTTTCTGTATGTTCAAAATTTTCCATAATAAAATGTTAGGGAGATGGGAGGTGAGTTTTTAAAAAGAGGAAGTGAATTAATAACAACAAAACCCGCATTCCATATTTCTAGTCTCTCCATCCTCCAAACTATTCACATTGAACAGGAATGTGCTCTTAACAGGGATCGGTGTCCTTCAGGGATGTGGCTGTAGATTTCAGCAGAGAGGAGTGGCAGCATCTAGACGTTGCTCAGAGAAACTTGTACCGGGATGTGATGCTGGAGACCTACAGTCACCTGCTTTCAGTAGGTAAGCACAGTTACTCGGGTCCACACTGAGAGTGTTTCCGTTGTCAGTTGCTGAATGCTGTGAGACATCTGAAGTATGTGATGTTTTTGACCTTGAATTGTCTAGGCTTCTTTATCCTCTTAGGCATTCTTAATAATACTCTGTTCCCAGAAATACATGGTTATGTTCCTGAAGAACAAAACTTCATTGAACAAGACTATTGCTTGAATTTTGAAACACAATTAGCTGGATCCAGTCCTTTATCATTTCTCATAAACAGGGTATGACGTTCCCCAGCCAGAAGTTTTCATGTTGGACCAAGGAGAGGAGCCATGGGTATTGAAGGGTGAGAGCCCACATCAGAGCTGTCCAGGTGAGTGAGAGTGACCCAGACAGAAGGGAGAAAGGGGAGCAAATCTCAGCTGTCTTGAAAAAGACTGGCATCTTTGAAATGGGATTAAGATGACTCTTCTGGAATGCTCTAATTTTTTTTTTTTTTTTTTTTTTTTTTTTTTTTTGTACTGCTTGAGGACACTTGACATTGGCCTCTCAAATAACTAAATGCTTTCATCATTTCTAACCATCTTCTTTGGCTTTTTGGAGTCTGGATTACATGTCAATCTGCCTCATTAAAGATTTTTTTTTTCTTCCTGTCTTTCCCATTGTCCATGATTCTTTATGCCTTCAGGCATTCATGGATCTGCTTTCTTTGAAACTTAGTATATGTCACACTCCCATTCCTGGTAGTCTTCTATCATTTCTTTTTTTCCACTATGGGATGCTTTAGAATATTACCTCCAACCAGGCTCTCTTCCTGTTTTCTCCATAGGCACTGACATAAGATTTCTTATTTCCCTATTCCCCATGCTTTTCACCCAACTGATGACTTGGGGGTAATTGTCACTTAACCTTTAGAAGTACTTTTCTGATATTTCCTTCCAATATTGGTTGACGTCACGCTAACTGGGGTCTCTCTGCCTCATTGCCTGATTTTTGTGATTGATTTATTTCTATACTTCACATGAAAAAGTTTGAATATAATTGTGGTCCTCATTGGGATACACTGTCGTTATCAGTCTGGGTAAATATTCTCTATGACAATAGTTGGCCCTTATCTGCGGTTTCACTTTCTGCGGTTTTGGTTACCCATAGTCCACCATGATCTGAAAATATTAAATGGAAAATTCCAGAAATAAACAATTCAAAAGTTTTAAATTGTGTGCCTTTCTGAGTAACATTGTGAAATCTTATGCTATCCCACTCCATCCTGCCCAGGAGTTGAATCATTCCTTCGTCCAGCATATCCAACACTGTATATACTACCTGATCACTAGTCACTTAGTAGCAGTTTTGGTTATCAGATTGACTATTGTGATATTGCAGTGTTTCTGTAACCCTTATTTACCTAACAGTGGCTCCAGAGCACAAAAGTAGTGATGGTGGCAGTTGCGGTATGCCAAAGAGAAGCCATAAAGTGCTTCCTTTAAGTGAAAAGTTAAAACATTCTTCACTGAATAAGAAAAAAATATCAGGTTTGGTCCTATTTGAGGATTCAGATATCCACTGAGTGTCTTGGACCATGTCCCCTTCAGATAAGGGAAGGGACCCCTGTATTTTATTTTTTGATTTATTCCCATTTCTTTCTTTTCCCCACACCCATCTCACTTCTCACCATAGGCAATTGTTTTTTGTGATGGAAACATTTTTTAATTCATGTACATTCCTTTAAAAATTAAAGTGACTTAGGGGTAGGTATTATTATATAAATGTTACTGTGCTATATATCCTGGTTTTTGCCTTACTTTTCCTACTTTTGTCCATGGTGGATTATGTTCATAAAGGTTATTTCCTCCAACCATTTGATTGTATCCCAGAACGTTTCGTATCACCGCTGTTACCAGCATCCTCCTCAAATGAGTTACCCTCACCCTTGTCTCTGTATTCACCTTGGATGAGCCATATGTCCCTCGCCTCTAGCCTCTGCTAGCTGCTCTTTCAGCTAAAACATCATTCTCCTTTGTGAAGGAGAGTTTAGGTTGCAAACTTCACAGAAGAGAATTCATGAAAATGGTTCTTTTCTACATTGAGAAGGAAGGTGATGCTACAAGTGATATTTTGTTGTATTTCATTCTAGAAGAATTGTGGCAGATTGGTGACCAGACAGAAAGCTATCAGCAAAGAGAAAACAAATCTTTAAGAGATGTTGCTTTCATCAAGAAAACACTGACTACAAAGAAAGATTATGACTATAAGGACATTAGAAAAGTAATCCTTGTGAGCCAAAACATTCTTTCCCCCAAAAGAACCCATCAAGGTGATTCCTTTGGAAATGTTTTGAAGCATAATTTAGACTTACACAGTCATTATGGGAACAGTACATCAAAGAACATGAATAAGATTACTGAATATGGTAAAATTTCTTCCTCTACTGACCCTGAGTGTTCTCCAACAGGAGAGAAGTTATGGGACCATAATCAATATGGAAAAATCCTCAGCTATAAACAAGCACCCTCTCAACATCAGAAAATTCATACTGGGGAAAAATCTTATGGATGTGCTGAATTTGGAAAGATCTTCACCCAGAAGTCACAGCTCAGGGTACATTTCAAAGTTCATACAGGAGAAAAACTCTATGTGTGCATTGACTGTGGGAAAGCTTTTGTAAAGAAGCCAGAATTCATTACACATCAGAGAACCCATACTAGAGAGAAGCCCTATAAGTGCAGTGAATGTGGGAAAGCTTTTTTCCAAGTATCTTCTCTCTTAAGGCATCAGAGAATTCATACTGGAGAAAAACTTTATGAATGCAGTGAATGTGGAAAAGGCTTCTCTTATAACTCCGATCTCAGTATACACCAGAAAATTCATACTGGAGAGAGACACCATGAATGCAGTGATTGTGGCAAAGCATTTACACAAAAGTCCACACTCAAGATGCATCAGAAGATTCACACAGGCGAGAGATCCTATATATGTATTGAATGTGGACAGGCCTTCATCCAGAAGACACACTTGATTGCACACCGAAGAATTCATACTGGAGAAAAACCATATGAATGCAATAACTGTGGGAAGTCCTTCATTTCTAAGTCACAGCTACAGGTACATCAAAGAATTCACACAAGAATGAAACCCTTTATATATGCTGAATATGGGAAGATCTTCAACAATAGTTCCAACCTCATTACACATAAGAAGGTTCAAATTAGAGAGAAATCTTCCATATGTACTGAATGTGGTAAGGCCTTTACATATAGGTCAGAACTGATTATACATCAGAGAATTCATACTGGGGAAAAACCTTATGAATGCAGTGATTGTGGAAAAGCCTTTACTCAGAAGTCAGCACTCACAGTGCATCAGAGAATTCATACAGGAGAAAAGTCTTACGTATGCATGAGATGTGGACTAGCCTTTATCCAGAAGGCTCACTTGATTGCACACCAAATAATTCATACTGGAGAGAAACCTTATAAATGTGGCCACTGTGGGAAATCCTTTACCTCCAAGTCACAACTCCATGTACATAAACGAATTCATACAGGAGAGAAGCCTTATATGTGCACTAAATGTGGGAAGGCATTCACCAACAGGTCAAATCTCATTACACATCAGAAAACTCATACAGGGGAGAAATCCTATGTATGTCCTAAATGTGGAAAGGCCTTTTCACAAAGGTCAGACTTGATTACACACCAGAGAATTCATACTGGAGAGAAACCTTATGAATGTGGTACCTGTGGAAAAGCCTTTACCCAAAAGTCACACCTCAATATACACCAGAAAATTCATACTGGAGAAAGACAGTATGAATGCCATGAATGTGGGAAAGCCTTCAACCAGAAATCAATACTCATTGTGCATCAGAAAATTCATACAGGGGAGAAACCTTATGTATGCGGTGAGTGTGGTAGAGCTTTCATCCGGAAGTCAAACTTCATTACACATCAGAGAATTCATACTGGAGAGAAACCTTATGAATGCAGTGATTGTGGGAAATCCTTCACCTCCAAATCTCAGCTCCTGGTGCATCAACCAATTCATACAGGAGAAAAACCGTATGTGTGTGCTGTGTGTGGGAAAGCCTTTAGTGGCAGGTCAAATCTCAGTAAACACCAGAAAACCCATACTGGAGAAAAGCCCTACATCTGTTCTGAATGTGGGAAGACCTTCAGACAGAAGTCAGAGTTGATTATACATCATAGAATCCACACTGGAGAAAAACCTTATGAATGCAGTGACTGTGGCAAATCTTTCACTAAGAAATCACAACTCCAAGTACATCAGCGAATTCACACAGGTGAAAAACCTTATGTATGTGCTGAGTGTGGGAAGGCTTTCACAGACAGGTCGAATTTGAATAAACACCAGACAACACACACTGGAGACAAACCCTATAAGTGCATAGTCTGTGGGAAAGGCTTCGTCCAGAAATCTGTGCTCAATGTCCATCAGAGTATTCACACTTGAGAAGAACAGTGTGAGAAAACCTCCATGAGATCAGGTCTGATTGTATATCGTTGAATTTGTTAGCAGAAAAATATGCATATTATCATAAGTAGAAATACCCCATCAAAGTGTCACATATCACTGTACAGAAGAGGACCCTGAATGAAGGGGCCCCTCCCACATTATCACCACCTTCATTAAACCTTGAGGCATTCGTACTGGGAAAATTGATAGATTAGAAGAAGGCTTCTCATGAGAAATATGATGGAACATTGTTACCAGCTTCTGCATAGGAGAGGTTATATTAAGTCATGTTAATGATAATCCTGTTTACTGTGGAATAGGTAGAGTGTCAACAGTTTGAATGGTAGAACAACATCATATATATGACAGTGACAGACCCTAAGTTCTATGAGATGTTTGCTGCAGAACACATTGTCTAAAAGAGTTGTGGGTGTTTTCTCATTCTTCTGTTGAATCTAACATGGTTGTGTATATCCAGTCCCCCATTGAGTGTTTCCATCAAGAAAGAGATAACTCAGTAGAAAAGTTCTTTATGTATACAGACACAAACCTCAGAATATATGTTGATCCATTATCCTCTAGCATCATGACTTGTAACCCCCGCCCCTTATCATCTACCACTAAAGTGTATTTGACCCTCATGAGTCCCTAGCACATTGTCTTCAGACACCCACATAATTGCATTAGTGCTAAACACTAACGTCTGCTGGCTGCCATTTTCTCATTTAGCTCCGAACATAGTGTTATGTGAACCTCCACTACCATCAAGAAAGCTTCTAAAGTAAGAATTTTCAGGTCATTTTGGTGAACTTTTCATCTCCATCTCCCTTTTGCTGTCATAGTTCTTCCAGTTCATTTGCCTGCCTTAATGACCTGACTTTTATAATAACAAATTAGAAACTCATATTAAAACAAACCTCAGCATTTGTTCATGTCTAATCTGCGTCCATCTTTATACCATGGACTCCACAAACACTTTCTCCCCATTTGCCTCAAACATATCAGTTCAGGTCCTGCCTCAGGACCTTTGCATCTACACTCTCTTTGAAGAACAAGATTTCTCCTCTCTGTGTGATTAGTTCCTTCATGTCTTCCAACAGCACCTCTTCAAGCCTTTCCCTGTGTTTTCCTGCCTGGTTTAAAATTTCGACTCTCTCCCCTCTATCCTTTAACCTTCTTCGTAGCACTTATTGCTATGATGCCGTGTATATTTTACTTGTTCATGGCTCTTACACTAGTTTTTCCCTGTTTTGCTCACCGCTGTGAACCGTGACCCGTGCCTGACAACAACAGGCATTCCATGAATGCACACTGGAGTGTAGACCCTGCTTATCACAACTTTTCTTTAATCTTTTCTATATTGCAGCATACGATGCTGCAGTGGGGAGAACCAACTAAACACCAGGCTTTTTCAGCTCCAGTTTTTACCTGGGCTCTGCCTCCTTCCTGGCCCCAAAGCTGAAACATTATCATAAACCTTTTGGCCTGGTGTCAGCCAATTTAAAGAAGGGAAAACTGAGATGGAGGACATCCCACATAGATGCTTGGTTTTCAGGATTTCCTACATGATTGTGAAATTCACAGCTCCAAATTCATTGCAGAAGAGCCTGCTCATTTTGCCCCAACATGCACAATCATACCCCACCCCAGACCCTCACCTACAGACCCACTCCTCATGTCCTGACAGGCCCAAAGCTAATAGTATGAAGGGACTGAGAACAAACAGGGTAGACCTTCCTGGGAAGTTAGGTGTCTGACCCAAGACTGGCAGCAGTGGTCTCTCAAATGCAGGCAGAGGGTCTGACTGAACACTCAGCTGTTGGGCAGCCAAGTTGGAAATAGAATGGTTCCTCCAGGTCAGTCCACTGGTAACAACTGGGAATGGGAAGTAGTGGGGTTGTGCAAGGTGTTGCCTTTGTGAACAACAGCATGGTGGTTGAGGATGGGGACAGAACCTTGTCAGGGGGCAAGGCTGGGAATTCCCTGAACCCCCTCACCCAAATTTGGTAGTGCTTATTGACACATCCCATCACTGTACTTTAGATCAGTGTCTGATCCATCATTAGCTCTCTTCATCTCACCCTTTCACAGTATCTGATGATCCACCATAGCTTTTTCCTATCTTAGAACAATGTATGGTGGGTGACCCACTGTTAACCCCCTTTACCTCATCCACTACTGTATCTGGGGCTTCACTAAATGTCCTGCAACCCACCATTATGCCTCAATTTAGGACAGTGTTTTCTGACCCCCTCAAGAGTGTCTGAAGACCCCCCTTCTTACCTTACTATAACACAGTATCTGTACACCCATTATCCCTCTTTCATTCAGTACTATGTTTATCACCTCTCTTTAATTCCAAGAAATAGTGTCTGTAGATCTTATTACCTCCTCCACAACTAACCTCCATCATAATGTCTGTTACTTCACTTGTGACAAAGCCTAGTAATCTCCATACTCCCCATTTATTCCCACTTTTCATGTAAGTAGTAACTGATGACCACTTCCTACAATCTTCAGAATAGGAATCTGTGATATACCTCACCGAATCCAACTATTAATAATATCTTCTGATACTTTCACTACATTTCTAGTAGGATGGTTTGTGATCCCTTCCATTACTTGTCCATTGCAATAATGGTGACTAATTATCTCCCGTTTCCCCATCTAGCAGTGCTTGTAACTATCCTCAACTCAGCATGTGGTGATCTCAATACCTTCTCTGAACACTGGTAAGTGCCATTAACCTGCTTCCTTCCCCACAAGTAAGGGCAATGACTGATAATGCACCCTAAACTCCATATTACACATCTGCATTTTAAAGCCTCCACTATCCCCCTCTGTAGTACCTACATTAATAACCAGCAAAAAGTCTGCTCATGTCCATTATCCCATTAAGAGTATCTGTGAACCCTCCATTAAATTTTGGTAGTATTTGCTTTTCCCCATTGGTCTCCACTAACATCGTGCTGATTCCCCATTGTCCATATTGCTTCATGAGGCCTCTGTATGGCTACTGCCAAGTTCTCTGGCATTACTTCTCCACATCCCCACTGTTTACATGGACAGGAAACCTGGAAGAGGGAGAAGGGATGAGGATGAGGTCCTAGCCTCATAGGCCCCTCTGGGGAATTAGTGACCCAGAGTGGGCTGGGGAGGATCTGAGGGGCTCAGGAGACCAGAAGCTGAGATTCCCATTACAACCAGAATAGAGAAGGCTGTGGATGTGGATTCAAATCCTAGTGCCAACACTGATCTGCTGAGGGATTCTGGGCCAGTCCAGCAAACTTTCCCCCTGGGCCTCAATTGCCTCACCCATAAAATGGAATTATGGAGAATGAAGTGACTTAATCAAGACTGAATAAGGGAGCAGGGCTAGTGGAGACCAATGAGGGTATCCTGTTGTTGTTAATAACATTACTATTTATAAATGGACACAAGCATCTGGCAACAAGCATTTGCATGGCTGTGCCCAGACCTCACAGAGGGAAACATGTTATTTCTTTGTCAATTAATTTCAATTATTTCTCTTATATATATTATGATATTATAGTATTGGGATATTTTTAAAGTCAGATTTATTGAGGTATTATATAGAATACTTTTCATCCTTTTTAGTGTAGAATTCTGGGAGTTTTGACAAATAACAATTATGTAATCAACACCACAATCAAGACAGAACATTTTGCTCACTCCCCAAAATTCCTTTCTATCCCTTTTTAGGCAGTCTTTCTCCCTACTTCCAGCCTCTTGCAATCACTAATTTGATCTGTTTTGTCTCTACAGTTTTGCCTTTTCCACAGTGTTATAGAAATATATCTGTATGTACATATGTATGCGTCCTTTTGAGTCTGATATCTTTCATCTTGTGATGTATTTGAGATTCATCCACATGGTTGTATGAAACACAGATGAAAATAAGCTGATGAAAAGATGCTCAACATCATTAGTCAGGAAAATGCAAATTAAGACCTTGATGAGATAATACTACACACTTAGAATGGCTTAAAATAAATTTTTTTAAAATAGTACCAAAAGTTGTCAAGGATGCAGAGCAATGGACACTTATGTGTTACTGCTGGGAAGATAAAATGATATATCCACTCTGGATAAAACTTTGGCAGGTTCTTATAAAATTAACCATACACTGTGACCCAGCAATCCCACTCCTCAGTATTTAACCTAGAGAGATGAAAAATTATGTATGGACTCAAATGTTGACAGAAACTATATTCACTTGCCAGAAGATTGGAAACAACCCAAAAGCAGTGGGTGAATAATTCAATAAATTGTAGGACGTCTATATAATGAGATACTACTTAACACATGAAAAGGAGTGATTTATTGACACAAGCTACAATATGGATGAATCTCAAAAAAGTATGTTTTACCATGATAATTTAAATTATATTTGATAAAAGATTATTAGATATTAGATTCTAAATATCTATAAATAGGTTTGTATAATTTTATATGTGCATATTACTACATATTATAGTAATGTATATTTACAATATATAGCACTTATATTTATTGTATATTAAAATGTTTATTTATATAACATATATTATTGAATTATGTAACTTTTATATCAGACTTTCACACAACACTTCAGTTATTTATATTTTTACATGCTTACATTTAATGTTTATAGTGTAAAGTTATAACTATAATAAAAGGGGGTGTATGGTCTGGAGAGCCTGCAGTTGTAGCTGGTCAGCATTTTTATTATTTGTCAACAGCTCATCTTTGGCTGTTCTTGACATCAAGGAAGCTTATTCCACTTTGGGCCTTTGCTCAGCTCTGTTCTCTGAGAGTACTCTGCTTCCCCAATGCCCATGCTGCAGCTTGCTGCCCCTTCTATTCTTGGAGAACCCCCGCCACCACCATCTCCACCATTATATGTGGAGTAACACACTTCTTGGGATCACTTCCTATTTTGTACTATATTTGTGTTGCAAGTACCACTATCTGACCTGATATTAAATGTTTCTGGTTTGGGTTTATCATTCATCCCTCCCCACTGGACTGTCTACCTCATGATGCCCAGACTTTGTCTTCTTCCTGCTGTCTTCTGGGCACCCAGCACAGCACTAGCAAAAAGCACCCAGCACAGCACTCAGTATAAGTTTGTTAAGTGGAAGAATGAATGATAGTAATAGTATCAAGGTTGACCAAGTGCCCCACACTGAGTGAGCTAAACTCTGGGGCAGGGGATGAGGGAGGGAGGGTGGCTGGTTACAGTCCCCTAATTCAAGATTTAATGCCCCTCCCCACACTTCAGCACACCTAAGCCCCAACCCTTTCTCACCCAACCACCCCATCCTTCCTTTCCCCAGTATATCTGACTTGCATCCTTCTCCAGTGTCCACAAAGTCAATGCTGTCACCTTACTCAGTCTCCTGGTTGCTGTGGGCAGGCCGCGTAGTGGGGAGGGACAATAGTGGGGAACCAACAGGCAGGGGACCATTTTGTCAGCATCCACCCCAGCACTTCTGTATCCCATCATTCCATATGGTCTGCCCTCCATGAGGGTCTACCTCCTCTATCAGAAGAACCACCAGTGGATATGAAACCCTGAGGACAAGAGGAATGTGGCAGGACTGAGGATTCCCAGCCCCAAGCACTTTGCTGGACAATAAATATGACACAAAGTGGCAGGTGTTGACACTATGGCAAGGTTGGGTTAAAACCATGATTGTTGAGGTGCCTGGATGGCTCAGTCAGTTAACTGTCCAACTTCAGCTCAGGTCATGATCTCACGGTTCGTTGGTTCGAGCCCCGAGTTGGGCTCTGTGCTGACAGCTCAGAGCCTGGAGCCTGCTTCAGATTCTGTGTCTCCCTCTCTCTCTGCTCCTCCTCTACTGGCACTCTGTCTCTGTCTCTCAAAAATGAATAAACATTAAAAAAAAAAACAAGCCATGATTGTCATGGGCACTTGCCCTAATGGCAGGATAGGCTGAGCCCTCCACCCTCAGCCATTAATCGGGACTATTGGTGCTGGTATGACTGTTATCTAAATTATACCCTATCCTGCCCACCCACCCCACTCCCATGCCATACATCATACCATACCATACACTTGTTAACCATTTTACTTAATTTCATAATTATTGTATTGAATTATAATTAATATAATTTAGAACAAAATGTCTGTCATTATTTGTTCTGTGCCTGTAGTTATTAATACCAACTCTGATGCTAAGAAATCCTGTATCCCTTCTGCCTTCTGCCACCTTCAGGTCAGTGGTGTTTGCACTATATTAACACAACGATAGTGCCACTTCAAGAGGTGATGTTTTTTTCCCCCTCTGTGAAATGAGCTCTATTACTCCTTTAGTGATATTATAATTGTACTATTTTAATATTTATTATAATTTAACAGCATTGCTGTTAAGACAAAAACTGGTGTTTCCATCTGTGAAACGGGACAATGTAAGCACCACTTTAATGCAATCATTTGAATTACATTAAGGTTATGGCTATAATTGGGGTGCTTGGGTGGCTTGGTTGGTAGAGCATGTGACTCTTGATCTTAGGGTCATGAGTTCCAGCTGCATGCTGGGCATAGGAATTACTTTTAAAAAAGGTTATGACAATAATTAATGTCAATTCTGGGAACCCATGGTGTATTCCATTATACTCTGGAAAATGGCATGTTTATAATGCATCCCTGACTACATTATTAATTTCTATGTAACAAGCTACTCAAAACTTAATGACTTAAAACAACAATAAACATTTATTCTCTCAGTTTCTGAGGGCCAGAAATTTGGGAACAGCTTAGCTAGGTGGTTCTGGCTTAGGAACTCTCAAGAGGTTAAGTCAAGATGTTTGCCAGTGTTGCAGTCATCTTAAAGCTGATTGGGACTTGTGGGATCTGATTCCAGGCCAGCTCGTATGAATACTGGCAGGCCTTAGTACCCTGTGAGCCCCACATTGGGCTTCTTGAGGGTATTCACAAATACGGTGACTGGATTTGTTATATTGGTCAATCCTATTCATTGTGGAAGACGTTTGAATGCCAGGAAGCAAGATTCATTAAGGGACATCTTGAAAACTAGCTACCACACAAATGTGATTATTTGCATTTATGTTAATATTGTTGTAACTGATACTACTATCAGGAATGACGACAATCTTATAAACCAGAGGGAAATAGTCCACATATTACAAGGTCTCTGTGAGGTTTAAATGACAGAACCCAGTACACAGTACTAATAGTGATTGATGATGATGGTGATGATGATTTATTAAGTGAGTGCACCAGTCACTGCTCTAGGCACTTTAAATCTATAATAAATCCATCCACACAACAATGTTTAAGATGGGCTCATTATTCTCATTTCATAGATGAAGAATGCGAGTCGTAGAGAAGTAAAGGAACTTGTTCAAGGTAAAAAGCTAGTAAATAGCGTAGGGGAATTCAAACCCAAGCCAGTTGACTACAAGATCCATTATATTAATCCCCTCGCAATGCTGCCCCTTAAAAGTTATCATTAGTATAATCACTTACAGTCTGAATTATAGTATATACAAGTGTAGTCTAGTTCTAGCATGGTTCTAATGTTGTTCACATTAGGCTGATTTAAGAATCACCAGAAACAAAGAAGAAAATGCCACGGGAGGAAGGTCTTATTTAAATTTAAATATATGTAGGGTCATGGCTCAGTCGGTTAAATTTAAATATACATGGGTTCTATTGCTAGTTATTTTGGTAAGAAAACCAAGAGGCTTCAAGACATAACTAATGGTTCTTCCTGTGAAATTTCTTCAATATTAAATGTGAAACTTCTAGAATGTAGCTTTCAAACACAAAATACCAGGGTATGTGTTTCCCTAAAATTTAGATAATCAAGTAGGAAAGTCAATTACATACATAAAGAGCCAGAGGAAGGTGTGAAAGTCAGTGACAAAAAATATGAAGCTGCCTGAAAGAGACGTTATTCCACACAACAAAGCTGAAACCAATTTTCTAAAATAGGGAACATAAATTTAGATATTTAATGCAGCCTTAGAATTCCCAATGGAGAGAATACTGTATTTTCTGAAATATAGGGGAACAAATTACCCTACCCAGTAATAATACAAAGTTGCTATAGTTCTCCAGCATCACATCTCTGTATAAATCCCCCTGAGCAGGGCTTAGACATTCCCAGTCTTCCTGAGAGGTCTGCAGCCACATCCTTGAATTTTTCCTGTCAGGAAAAATCCATGTAACATCAATAATATTAAAAAAAAAAAACTTTCAGATCAACAATAAGAATATAAAAAAGCATTTTCCTGAGAGGGATTCTATAGTAAACAATAGGTTGGAATGGAATCCTTAAAACACAGGAAAGGAAGTAAGGAAATTAATAAATTTATGTTGAACATCACTGTGCTTTGAGCTGCTACTGTGGGAAACTTCTATGAGTCAGAACTTGTAGTGAAGCAAAGGTAAAGCATGACCATTAAGATTCATTCGTTCTATAGACATGCTAAACACCACATTCCTCTGTAGAGTAAAGGGTTAACTCTGCAGGTTTGGACTGCTCAAACCGTACACATTCCAAGAAAGGACTGGCCTTTGACTGGTTCCTGGGAGATAATTTCTGAGCCCTTATAATAGCCTGCCTGATAAAGTATTTTCATATGCCAGAGAACTTGGGCTATAACAATTTGGCCTCTATGGGTCTACAAAACTGAATAGCTAAGGGTGGCTGTTGGAAGCCCTGAGAGCCAATAAATGGGTCCTGATAGGAATAGACACATAACCTTGGACTAGACTTTGCACGGTAGATGTAAATGCTCAAAATACTATAAAAGGACTTGAATAGAAGACTGTATCAGTTGAGACCACTGTGTTATATTTCTTCAGATCATGAAACAAACACTTTACATCCCCAGTGTCCAATAATGTACAAAGAGGTACCATATCAAATGTTCATATTATGTTGCATATCATCCTCAGAGTAGTAGTGGTTTGATAGAGAACTGGGAACAGGAGAGTAATATACTTGTTAAGAAATGTTCTCCATGCCCTCTGCCCACTTAACACGGATGAAGGCCAGAGAGAGACTAGCATCTTCTCCTCATCTTTATGTCAAAAAGAAAGTCAAGGTTGAAGCTACAAAAACCAGGACTGCAAACTCCTCAGAGGTCTCAGACATCAATTTGGGGGCAGTCCTGCTTGGGAGGGCTTCTAGGTAGTATAATTTTCTCTATAGAGCTCCCAGAAGAATCCACAAGTGACTGTTCCTCAGCTGTCTCTCCTTGACATGGGGTCTCCTGCATCTCTAAAATTCTAACCCAAGAACAAAGCTGTGGTTCAGGGTTAATGACTTTTAGCTGTTAATTTCACCCTGTGGAATGACTATGAGAGCATCTCCTGCTCACACCATCACCCCCTTCTGGATCAATCTAGCCCCCAACCCTGACTTCACCCCACAAACTCACAGTTCATCCCATGCCCTCCATTCCTACAGAGCCAGTAATCGCAGTGTGAACTATCTGCAGACAGCTTCCCACATCACCCTCAAAGGTTTCTCTGTGGTCCTGCCTACCTCACAACCGATACAAATGAAGAGGATCTTGATTTGCTAATTCCAGGTCCAACGGCCTCTAAGAACATAAACTCAAACTGAGAGAAATCTCAGAAACATCAAACAGTTTTAGCAGGCACTGGCTGGGTACATGTGTAGGTTCTGGAGAGAGATGTTGCTCTTGGCATGAGTCTTCCAACATAAAGAAAACCTAGGAATTTAACATTTGGGTACCTGAAGCTTTAGAGAATTCTAGCCCTCACTCGGAATGCATGTGCACTTTCTATGGCAGCTGCTTCCTGGCTGAGCTTTATTCTGGTGGGTGTTTGGCCCTAGCCTTGGCATATGCCCTTAGGTCGCATTACTCTGAGTGATCATATACTTGCAGACATGTTTATGTTTTTGCTATACTGCTCTGTGTGATGGTTTTTCTTGTTTTGTCAAATTGGGAATGAGATTATCAGGATTGGAGACTGCACACGTTATAAGCTTCAAAGAGTAGTTTGTAAGTTTGATTTTTGAGACTTAAGAAACACCAATCCTTGGATCCAGCAGATCTGAGATTCCATCCATACTTTGATGGGCCAAATTTTTATTTATGTGTGGATTAGAAAGAAAGTGAAATGGTGACATAATCCTTTCTTTATTAATTAGCTTTTATCTTCTTGGCATTTTTAATTTTTTTTTTAAAGTTTATTTATTTTTGAGAGAGACAGAGTGTGAGCAGGGGAGGGGCAGAGAGAGGGAGACACAGAATCTGAAGCAGACTCCAGGCTCTGAACTGTCAGCACAGAGCCTAACACGGAGCTTGAACCCACGAACCGTGAGATCATGATCTGAGCCAAAGTTGGACACTTAAACAATTGAGCCAAACAGGTTCCCCTCAATTATCTTTTTAATGTCTGCAGGATTCAGAGTGACCGTTTTCATTTCTGACTAGTTTTCTCTCTTACTCTTCCTGTCTCTCTGTCCATCTGATGGAAGTGGAAAAGTAATGTGGCATATTTTGTACAAGGAAAAATAAATGTAGCATTAGGATACAAAAATGAATAATAAATAACCTAGAACTACATGCAACAACATACAGTGGGTGAATCACACAATGTTGAGCAAAAGAAGTCAGACACAAGAGCATATACTGTGTAATTCTATTAATATAAAATAAAAAGATTGCCAAACCAATTTTTGTGTTAGAAATTTGGGTAGCAATTATCCTTGGAGAATGAGAAAGAGAACACAAGAGAACATGAAGACATACTTTATGATGCTGATAATGTCCTATTTCTTGATCTGGATAGTTAAATAAATGGATGTGTTCAGTTTCAAAAAATTCTGGCAGTACTTAGGCTGTATGTGCTTTTAGGTATGTATATTACACATCAAAGAAGTTAGTATTACAAACTCAGGAGGGCTTCTGCTTTTTTGCTCCAAAATGTAAAGAGCTTGTAAGTGATCACTTCTATCCTCACAACAACAAAAAGCTAAGAATACTGAAAATAACTCATTTCCCTCAGAGTATTGAGGTCACAGGGCAGACAAATGGTCTGAGAACTGGAGAGACAGACAAAGAGAATGACAAATAATCTGAAGTAGAAGCTGCTAGAGCCAGGGACTGGTAGGAATTGATGAACTGCTGGAAACTGAGTGTGGACCAGCTTGAGAGTTAAAAACTTCTACAGGCCCCCACTTTTTTGAGTTTGACCTCTAAGAACACCACTACTTTCTCAGAGTAAAGATCAGAGGAAATTCCCCACATGCTTCTGGGCGGGGGGGGGGGGTAACCATTTTGAAATATTTCTAGATATTCTGTTGTCCACCTGCCCGCAAGGTGATGACGGAAACAAAGACCAGAGAAATGTAGTATAAATTAAATCTCCTTACAGTTTGTAAGCCACTGACAGACACCCGAAACATGCAGAGCGTGACCTTCCTCAAGCAACTCATGGCTGTCTTCATGTTTTTGTTTTATGAAAGACTAAAAGAAACCTTATCTTAGCAGCAGCTAGTCCCTCAAGATCCTGAAAGCCTTGCTTCCAAATGCCTTAGAAACTTCCTTTTCTCATACCCTCCTACCTCCCACAAACCTAAAAATATGTAATCAGTCACTCCTCACAACCCCAGGGCAGCTCTTTCTGCACACACCCCCAGGTCCTGTCCCTGTCATTCAATAAAATCACCTTTTTGAATCAAAGACTTCTCAAGAATTCTTTCTTAGCCCTGTGCTCAGAACCCCATCAAAGGGAAACTTATTTACCAGGGACTAACCAATGTGGAAGAAGAGAAATATTCAGCCTCCTCTAGCCATCCTGCGTCACCTAACTGGTTTGGGGAGGAGAGATCCTGAGAACTTGTGCAGGTCGCAGCTCAGGGTCGCAGGCAAACTGCGAGAGGAAGACCTAACCATACTAGTCTAAAATGCTTCCCTACCCCTACACTTCCTCTACACTAATACTATTCCTGTATAAAAATAAGATTAAAGCTGAAAAAAGAAAAACCGATGATCATCTCAACTGATCAAAAATTATTAACAAAATTCAACACCCTTTCATCATAAAAACAGCAAAACCCTTGCTAGTTACTTTGTGGATATCGACAAACTAACACTAAGGTTTATATGGAAAGGCAAAAGACGGACAATACCCCACACAATACTGAACGTGAACTAAGTCGAAGGTCTGACAAGTAATCATCCAGTCAAATCTTAATATATATATTACACTTCTCTTTGGTTATGCTTCGAAAAGCTATTCCTACACCGATATTACAAAACATACATTTTCACCAGATTACTTTCACGTTTAATTATTAAGTCCGTGCTGAATATAAAAGTATTAACTTAATACTACTTCACTCTTACTCACTATTATTAAATGGAACTAACACAATGTAGTGAGAAAACCAGCCCCTTCCTGGCAATATCAAAAGCTACTTTCCCGTGTACCTGAGGCAACACTACACCGGAGTCCCCGCCACGGCCCTGGGGGCCGCACCAGTGACCCACCCTTGCGGCTCTGCACCCACAGGCCTGAGGCTTCGTACAGCCGCCAGCTCCGGATTGCCCTTCTCTGCCTTCTAGCTAATCTGAACCACCAGTACTCGCGCACCGCGCGCGCGTCCGTTTCCATGCGAGCGCTCCATGCCCTCGCCTGGCGCGGCGCCCGCCCTAGGAAGCACCCGCAGCGACTCAAATTCTAGCAAGGCTGCTGGGATTTGGGCTACTTTTCCCATAACCCATCGCGGCCAAGGACATGCAGGCTCGAACTACATTTCCCAGAGGGCAGTGGTCACAGCGGATCTTTGGCTTCTCTTCCACTTTCGCGCGGTTCTCGAGCTGCGCAAGGTGAGTTGAACTCTTCTCGGGATGTAAGAGGCACGGAGTGCCGACAGGCTGGGCTCTGGACAGTCGGGTTAATCAGGGGTGTGGGAGGAAGTCTTTAAAGCGTGGAAGCCAGTAGTAGGGGCGGCCAGTTGTTACCTTGATCTCAGGCCTGCGGTTCAAGCACCACAGGGGAAGGTGGTGTGTGTCTGTGGGGTAGTGGTGTAGCTGCATTTATCAAGCATCTATTGTGTACCAAACATTTCTTTTACCTTTATGACATTCTCTGATGAAGTCTGCAAGTGCCACTTACCTGTATTTTCCTTCTCAGTAGAATCTTGGTAATGAAAGTGTTTATATTGAGCAGATATAACCAAAAGATATGCAAAGATATGTAATTTGTTTCCCTTGTAATGTTTCCCCATGTCACGCATAGGGTTCAGGTTTCATAAATACAAGAATGAACAACCTGTTCTAGTTGTTTCTCTGTGATATTTTTAAATACATTTGTCATATGTTGAAATGTCTTTTGAAATATTTTGTAATATGTCATATTCTGGTGATGGCATTAATGAAGGCTTGTTGTAAAACACACAGTATCCTAAGGAACTTCTGGTAAAGAAATATAAAGTACTCTTCTTCCCACCACCTGGAGATTGCTGTTAATATATTTTCTATTTAGTCTTTATGTATTGTTTTGTTTTGAAGAGTATGATCACGTTAATTAAGTATAAGAGTCAAACCATAAAGAAACAAGAATCTGAGTTTGCAAAAATAGTCCATGAGTTTTATTAGATGAACATGCGAGTGGAAGAGAAAAGTGACAATTTCTGGTTTGAAAACTTTCCAGATACTTACACCTTTTAGATAATAGAAATAACCATTAAAAATTAATTAACTAGGGGGCTCCTGGATGGCTCAGTCTATTGAACAGTTGAGCATCTGACTTCAGCTCAGGTCTTGATCTCTCAGTTTGTGAGTTTGAGTCCCACATCAGGTTCTGTGCTGACAGCTCGGAGCCTGGAGCCTTCTTCAGATTCTGTGTCTCCCTCTTTCTCTGCCCCTGCCCTGTTCGCACTCTGTCTCTTTCTCCCTCAAAATAAATAAACATTAAAAAAAATTAATTAGCCAGGGCAACAAGTATCAAATAAGAGAGTCTTTCAGAGTTAGGTTTTTCTTTAAGAGTTTTTGCAGAGTTAGGTTTTTCTTTAAGAGTTTTTGTTTGTTTGTTTGTTTGTTTGTTTTAAGAAATCTCTGCACCCAACATAGGGCTTGAACTCACAACCCCAAGATCAAGAGTCATGTGTTCTATCAACTGAGCCAGCCAGGCGCCCCCTAAATTAGATTTTTTAAAAAGCTATTTAAGATTGTTTTACCAAACTACGCAATAATAACTGATTTTTTAGATGTCTTCCAAATAATATTTCTAAGTATGGATTGTAATAAGAGAAAATAACTAATTATTTGTTCACATTTCTTTCTTTCACAGATTAAAGGTATTCGAACCTCTTATTAATGTTCTCACTTTATGAGACACTTGATTGGATCAGATTCTGTGAGCAAGTTATTTAAAAAAATGTCTTTTTTGCTGCTGCAGTTGGGGGAAAGGTAAATTTCCTCCTCCTCTTTCCTAGATACTCTTAATGTCTTATTAATAAGAAATGCATTCTCAAACCAAGGTCCTCAATTTTATGTGTGTGTGTGTGAGTGTTAGAAGAGCAGAGCTGAGAAGCACAACTTTACTCTGAAAAGGAGGAGATAGTAGAATTGTTTCTTTTGTAATAATCAATTAGAGAACATGAAATTTTCTTCATAAAATAGCTAACATATTAATATAGTATTACAGCATACTATTAAGTTTTTATAGAGATTATCTTTCTCCAAGGTATTCATATTTAGTAGGTGATTTTCTTACTCTAGATTTTACTGATGAGAAACCAAGGCAATCAAATCTCATAGACTCTAAGAACATTTTCACATTTAGAAAATCTGAATAGAGATTCTGTCTTAAATTCAACAGGATACCTACCATTCCTACATTATGTATACTTATTTTAAGCCTGGACTAATATCATCATGATGAATAATGGCATGTATGCCATCATATAGTAGAACCAAATTAACCTGTTACCTACTGTTAGATTCTTGTGTAGATATTTAATTAATATAAATTCCTAGGAATAGAATTTAGGGTAAAACAGTCAGACTCTTGGAGTGCCTGGGTGGCTCAATCAGTTAAGCCTCTGACCCTTGATCTCAGTTTATGTCTTGATCTCAGTGTGGTAAGTTCAGACCTCACATTGGCCTCCATGCTAGGCGTGAATTGTGCTTATAAAAAAATCAGACTCTTACTAAGTGCCTATGATATGCCTAACCATGCAATCTTAGTATTTGGGTTGATAAAAAGACTCAAATTGATATTTTTATGTTCCTTTTAGTAAGTAAGGTGAACACTGAATGGAAATAAATGCATCTAAGTCCACTAGGGAGATTCAAATACTGTGCCTTGGTAATTCATAAGGCAGTGATGTTACTCTGACAGTAGCTACTACTGTCAGCTTACTATCAAATTATGCTGACCTAAAAAAAAAACACTGATGGCAAATTTTTACCTTTTTAAATTAATATAATTCTTTAAGACACACCTTATTTTTGTTTGTTTATTTGTTTGTTTGTTTACCCACCTACCCACCCAGCATGGAGCCCAACACAGGGCTTGGACTCACAACCCTGAGAACAAGACCTGAGTGGAGATCAAGAGCTGGTCACTTAACTGACTAAACCACCCAGGTGCCCCTAAAATACACCTTTTTAAAGTGTGTAATTCAGTAGTCTTTAATCTAGTCACAGGGTTGTATAACCAGTACCACTATTAATGTGCCACTATTAATTATGTATAAGTACTTCATTTGTTTTTTTAGGTGGTAAAGTGTACATAACAAAATTTGGGGCACCTGGGTGGCTCAGTCAGTTAAGCATCCAACTTTGGCTCAGGTCGTGATCTTGCAGTTTGAGGGTTTGAGCCCCGTATCGGGGTGGGCACTGGTTGTGTGGAACCAGCTTGGGATTCTCTCTCTCCCTGTCTGCCCCTTCCCCATCTGTGCTCTCTCTCAAAATAAATAAATAAACTTAAAAAAAAGTATACTTAACAAAATTTGACATTTTTAACCATTTTTAATGCACAGTTCTGTTGCATTAAGTACATTTATATTGTTCTTGCAGCCATCACCACCATTCATCTTCAGAATTTTTCATCTTCCCCAATTGAAACTCTACCCATTAAACACTTTCCATCCCCCATCTCCCCCTAGTCCCTGGCATCCACTTTCTGTCTCTATGAATTTGACTGTTCTAAGAATCTCATATAAGAGGAATCATACAATATGTGTCCTTTTTTTTTAATGTTTATTTATTTTTGAGAGAGACAGAGCACGAATGGGGGAGGGGCAGAGAGAGAGGGAGACACAGAATTCAAAGCAGGCTCCATGCTCCGAGCTGTCAGCACAGAGCCCAATGTAGGGCTTAGACTCACAAACCGTGAGATCATCACCTGAGCTGAAGTTGGATGTTTAACTGACTGAGCCACCCAGGCGCCCTAATACGTGTCCTTTTGTGATTAGCTTATTTTACTTTGCATAATGTCTTGAAGATTCATCTATGTTGTAACTTGTATCAAAATAACCTTCATTTTTATGGATGCATAATATTCCCTTGCATGCATATACCACATTTTCTTTATCAGTTTATGGACATTTGGATTTCTTCCACTTTTTGGCTGTTATAAATACAAACATTTGTGTGAAAGGTTTTGTGTGTGTGTGTATGTGTGTGTGTGTGTGTGTGTGTGTGTGTGAATGTATTTTTTACTCTTGGTTGTATACCAAAGGGTGGAATTGCCGGATCACACAGTAACTCCTTCATTACATGTTTTATTTTTATGATGTTAGATTTGGCAGCTTTCTGGAGCATGTGACTAAAAGGGTGGGAAATAGTTCTGTAAAGGAAACTTGCATAAGGATATAGCAGTGAGACCAGCATCAATATATATCAGATTATTCTTGGAGACTACCCATCTTTTTAGGCAGTAATGCAACAATAGCATACATAAAAATCTTATAGAACGTCATATTACTGGTAACTGAAGAAAACAAGAACCATTTAGGAAAATAATTCAAATTTACTGTACTCTTCCAAGACCAAAACAAGTAAACACTGTTTAAAAGAATGAACTTTGCACATTTTGGAAAACAGCTTCCACTTGTAACAAATGTTCATATGCATATATATTTTAAGACATGGCCATTGAATCAATAATTTCATATACTTAAATTCTCATTAAAATAAAAAAAATATATATATACATACACACAGGGGAATATTATTCAGCCATTAAAAAGAAAATCTTGCCATTTGCAACAACACGGGTGGATGTTACCCTAAATGAAATAAGTCAGAGAAAGACAAGTAGCAGTACTGTATGCTCTCATTTATATGAGGAATTAATCCTGCACTCTTCAAAAAAACCTGGACTCCGATACAGAGAAAAAAGATTGGTGGTTGCCAGAGGTAGGGGTTGGGGGGGCGGGTGAAATTTGTGCAGGTGGGCAGAAGGTACACACTTCCAATTATAAATGAATCATGGGGTTGTAATGTACAGCATGGTGACTATAGTTAATAGTGTATGTAATAATGATACTATACTGTATATATTGTAAATGTGAAATTGCTAAGAAAGTAGATCTTCAAAGTTCTCATCACCAGAAAAAAAAGTAACTATGTATGGTGATAGATATTTATTAGACTTAACTGTGGTGATTGTTTTGTAATATATATACGAAAATTGAATCGTGCTATACACCTGAAACTAATATATGTTATATGTCAATTATATCTCAAAAAATATATAAGTTTTTAGGTTAAAGTCTAATGCAACAATATAATATCTCAAAAAAGTCGTTACTGAAGCATGACCATCTTGAGGTTGCTTTAGGTATTTTCTGTCAGCTTTGTTTTCTAAGTATCTAGTTATTTGATCCCTGGTGAAAATTTGAGATTTTGTGATTCAGATAGTATAACAATATTCTGGAACACAGACACACATACATACACGTGTATACACACAAGTATACACAGATGTACACTTTGGCTAAGATTAGCCATGTGAACTTCACCTTTTTTTTTATTGATCAGTACTATGAAACCTTTTCTTCAAACATCTATGTCATTGGAACAGCAAAGAAACCTGTCTCTTGTGTATAGGCAATTATTATTACTTTCCAGGAAGAAAGAAAGATCAAGAGTAAAAAACAAGCACTGTTAATGTCTGGGTGTATTGCTTTCTGGACTTTTTCTGTCTACTGAAATCTGATAATCGGTCAGTCTTTGAATATTGAAATATGTGTATATTTTACAAATATATAGTGTAAATATGGTTTCATAATGTGATTTTTCTACTGACAGTATTTCTGGAATATTTTCCATATCTACATTGTTTTCCCTTACTTCACATTTGGTATGTGATATATTTCAGTAGTTTTTCTGGAATTAGAATGTTGTACCCTGCCTGGTCCAATTCAATCTCTTTTCTAACCTGTACACTTTTTTCAACCTGTTCACCCTCACCTGATCCCAAAACCAGGAAGTAAGGTGTTGTTTGGATGATGTAGGTCCTTTTCAATCCTGAAAGCCGTGAATGAAGGGGGAAGCACGTTTCCAGGGCAGGACTGAGCAGCACCTCTGTTTCAGGTGCAGAACAGCTTTCCCAAAATGGAGGACTGACCGGAAAGTTATCTGCTGAAATATCTGGATTTCTGGGGATTAGGGGAAGAGTTTCAGTTTATCTAAAATCCTTCTAATCTTTTGCAATTGTGTGTTTGTATGGTAGGAGGTATTAAGTAAAATAGAATGGAGAAGCAAAACATTTAAGTTCTTATGTAGCAACACTAAAGCATGCTTGCTCTTACAGTCTCTTTTTCCTTTTCCAGGTCTGGATTCTCTGTTTTTCTCCAGTAGGGAAACCCCAAGGAGAACTGATCAGTTTTTGCAGATATCAAGCCATGACATATGTAAGTTGGTGTTTCCTTCTTGTTGAAATAATGTGATATAAATGTTATCACTATTTGTCCTGGAAGCTTCCTACCTAGAAGAACCCCAGTCAATTATTGGTTCTCTATACCAATGAACAGTGGTTCCAGATAATCGCATGTTCTCCTTATGTGGCCCAGTCTCCTCTAACCAGTGTTTATGTATATACTGACCAGAGTATTCATTATCTCCTCTGTGCCCAACTTATTTTAAGAGCAGTGATAGGAAAATGAAAAAGTAAAGTCCTGTAAAGAAATGATTTGAGCTTCGCAAGTCAGGATTGTAGTTGATGAATTAGAGATGAGGATCCCATTTGGCCAAACTTGTAAAGATACTGACATTCTCATAGACATAGACATGAGTTTTCTAGGTACATGTGACAAAGCCTGGTAATAAATGGTCTCTTAGTGTAGATTGAGATTAATACTTTGTGAGTCTTTTAAAATTGAATAGACATGTGATTTAGAACTTGCAAATATATGGATCATGGGTTTTATTATTATTATTATTTTTTTTTGCAAGAGAAAGTGAGTAGGGAAGGGGCAGAGAGAGAAGGAGAGAGAGAATCCCAAGCAGGCTCCATGCTGTCAGTGCAGAGCCTGATGCTTAACTGATTGAGCCACCCAGGCACCCCTGGATCATAGGTTTTAGGAAGGAATTTCTAAATGATTATACCATGACTATTGCTGACTAGACACCCTGAAATTGAGTGACTGATATAATTCTGGATCATCTTAGTTAGTATTCTCTAACTCAGAAACCATAAGAGTGTTAAGTGAGGGATTGTTGATGGTCATAAAAGAGAATAAAATTATAATTAGTAAGTTAACAGAGATCAAGAACTGTGAAAAGATCCTAGAAATGCTGTCCAACCTAATGCATACAAACCTAATCATCTCAAGATGATTAATTACAACTCTTAAGTTAGAACACTATGCAGCCATTCAAAATATTTGTCAAAACAAGAAAACTGTATGATATGATTTAACATAAAGAACTTGAGGACTAAAGACATTCCTTAGTTTTCTCAAACTATTGTTTATCACTTATGACAATGTCTTTTTTTCAAATGGAGTGTTTAGTCCATTTACATTTAATGTAAATACTTATATTGTAATCCATTTTATTTTCTGTTTTTCTCCATCTGGTTTATTTAAAATTCCATTTTAATTTGCTTTTTCACTATTCTTTGTGCATATTTTTAGTGGTCACTATCTGTATTAAAATATATATTCTAAACTATTCAGTCTACCTAGAGTTAATATTGAGGTACTTACATAAAATGTAAGAACCTTGCAATGCATAGGTCCATTTATAACCCCTATCCTCTGTGTTATAGTTGTCATATGTATTGTATCTATGTTCATTTAAAACTATAACACCATGCCTTTAAAAGCATCTCTATTGACATGTGTAGTACGTGGCACATATTTAAAGTGTATACTTGGATTCATTTTTTTAAATTGAGATATAATTGACATAATATTACACATGGTTCCCATCTTAATTTTTCAACTTTATGATGGTGTGAAAGCAATACCCACACAACCATTGTTTTTCACTTTCAATACAGTATTAAATAAATTACACGAGATATTCAACACTTCATTATATTGTAGGCTTTGTGTTCGATGATTTTGCCCAAATGTAGGCTAATGTAAATATTCTGAGTTAGTAGTAGCCTACAGTAGTAGGCTAACTGTGATGTTCAGTAGGTTAGGTGTATTAAATGCATTTTTGATTTATGAGATTTTCAGCTTACAGTGGGTTTATCAGGATGTAACCCCATCATAAGTCAAGGAGAATCTGTATATTAGTTTCAAGTATACAGTATAATGATTTGATATTTGTTTACATTGTGAAATGATCACTACAATGAGTCTGGTTAACATCCATTACCACACAGAGGTACAAATGGATTCATTTTGAAATGTATATATATTCATATATGGATAATGAAAATCATCAAAATAATGAACAAATCCACCACTACCAAAAGTCTTTGAAATGCTTCCGTCCCAGCCCTCCTTGTCCCCTCCCACTCTGCTTCCAGGCAATTGCTGATCTGCTGTCTGTTAATAAATTAGGTTGTACTTTCTAGATTTGTATATAAATAGAATTGAATAGTATGTACTTTGTCTTATTTCTTCCATTCAGCATAATTATTTTAAGATTCATCCATGTTGTTGCATGTATCAGTTCAATCCAAAATATGGTAGAATAGTATTCCATTATATGGATATATCATAATGTATTCATTCTTTCTCCTGTTAACATTTTGGTTGTTCCAGTTTTGTGTTATTATAATGAAAGCTGCTAAGACCATTCCTGTGAAAGTTTTTGGATGTGTCTAAGTTTTTATTCCTCTTAGGTAAATGTTGTAGGTTAACAAACCTGAGTAAATAATGGAAAATCATTAACTGGCTATTTTGGCTTCTGTAAATTGCTTTTCGAATGCATCTCTCTGTTTCCTGTTCTGACTAACTGGGTGGTAACCGCTAAAACATTGAGATAAAAGCCTATGCAGCTCTCTGTTGGAGTTACCAGAAAGTGCTAACTGCCTCATCTCGCCTCTGTAACTTCGCCTGCTTTCTAAACAGATAACTTAAATTGTAAAATGCTCCCCCACCCTTCCGTTTGGAGCTGGCCAGGAAAAGCCAACACGTAAGAAGTCACGTAGTCCCTGCCCCACAGAATCTGGAGTGCCTAACTATAATTGGTCATTTCAAGACTCTCTTAAGACAAAGAACTTTAAAACTGATAGGGTCCCGCCAAAACTAATGTCTGTCAAAATGTGACTGGGCATCCTGAAATGTAAATTTTAATTGGTTAACTAAATGGTGACGTTTTATGCCTTGCTGAAGTCCATATAAGCTCACTGCTACCTTTGTTCGGGGCCATTCTCTGCACTTTTCTCCTCAAGATCAGGAGATCAGGTTTGGCCCAGCCGTAAATAAAATCTTGTCTCGCTTCTATTCGGCGTTTGGTGGTCTTTTTCGACATCACCCTGTTACGGTAAACACTTAGGTGTGAAGTTGCTAGGTAGTATGATAGTTATATGTTTGACTTTATTTTTTTTTTAAGTTTATTTAATTTTAGAGAGAGAGTGCATGTACATGCACAAGCCATGCAGGGGCAGAGAGAGAGGGACAGAGAGAGAATCCTAAGCAAGAATCAAACCAAGAGTTGGAAGCTTAATCGACTAAGCCACCCAGGTGCCCCATGTACTTGATTTTAGAATGAATTGCCAAGCTGTTTTCCAATTTTTTTTTAAAACGTTTATTTTTGAGAGAGAGAGAGACGCAGAGTGTGAGCGGGGGAGGGTCAGAGAGAGAGGGAGACACAGAATCAGAAACAGGCTCCAGGCTCTGAGCTGTCAGCACAGAGCCCAATGCGGGGCTCGAACCCATGAACCACAAGATCATGACCTGAGCTGAAGTCGGCCGCTTAACTGACCGAGCCACCCAGGTGCCCCTGTTTTCCAATTTTTAAGACTATTTTATAGTCTGCTCTTAATGTGTAATAGTTCCGATGACTCCACATCTTTGTCACCTTTGTTTTGAATTTTAGCCATTTTAGCCATTCCGTTTAAGCCCTTTTTTTTAGCTGAATGTCACAAATTTTTTTTTAATTTTTTAATTTTATTTTCGAGAGCTAGAGAGACAGAGCACAAGCAGGGGAGGGCAGAGAGAGAGAAGGAGACAGAGAATCCGAAGTAGACTCCAGGCTCTGAGCTTGTCTACACAGAGCCGGACGTGGGGCTCGAACCCACGAACCGCGAGAGATCATAATCTGAAGCTTAATAAGTTGGAAGCTTAATCGACTGAGCCACCCAGGCGCCCCTGAATGTCACAAATTTTGATGTGTTCATTATTATCCAGGTGAACCTCTCAGGCTGTGTGTAAATGGAGAGAGATCACTCAGAGTGGATTCCAGATACAGAGACTTGGAAGACCACGGGGCAAGAAAGAGGATAGTTAAGAGGTGGAGGGGAAATCACAGGAATGTTAATTCCTTTGAATCCAATAAAAAAAAACACCTAATACACAAAAGGCTCTATTCAAGTTGATGGGAACATAGTGGTGGAAAAGACAGTCTTCCTTCATGGGGGCTCTATTCCAGTGAAAGAAGGTGTGGCGATAGTGTTTAAGGTTGGGGGTGGAGTGGAAAGCCTTATTCTTAGAGAGGCATTTATATAAACAAAGGATGAATTAAAAGTTTGCCTTGATAATGGCAGAGATTTGAGTTCTCTTGAATGAGGACAAAGGACGAGACCTGACTGATCCTCGCATTGAATTTAGAAACACCTGAGTTCCAGTCTGTTATCTATCCTTAAATACTGATTTGATCTTGATAAAGTTACCCAGGTCCTTTACTTTTAATTTTCTCATCTGCAAATTTGAGACACAGATACCCACATTCCAAGAGCCTTTGGAAAAAAATTTTTAAACATTTATTTATTTTTGAGAGATAGAGTACAAGTAGGGGAAAGGCAGATAGAGAGGGAGACACAGAATCTGAAGCAGGCTACAGGGCCAAAGCTATCAGCTCAGGGCCGGATGCAGGGCTTGAGGCAGGGCTCGAACTCACAAAACTTAAGATCAGGACCTGAGCCAAAACTTAACTGACTGCGCCACCCAGGTGCTCCGGCCTTTTGAAATTTTAAAAAGGGCATATAAACTGCCTGACATGCATTTGTTGTTGAGTCATGGTTTTGTATTGACTGTCCTCAACATTGGATCTGAAGTTGGGAAGATACTGTTTTGTTCCCAGCTGTGCTCAGTTAGTATTTGGAGGACTCCAGATATTTAACTTAACCTTACTGAGCCTTGGTGTTCTTGTCACTGAAATGAGGTAAAAATATCACCTAACTTGCTGTTAGTCAACAACATTTGAGAAGCTCTAGATGCATAGTAAGAATTAAGAGTCAGGCTGTGGTCTCTCAGTCATGGCTTCAAATATGGATTCCATAGCTTACTAGAAATGTATGATGTGGGCAGGTTATGTTAACCAAGCTCTACAAAATAGGAATAATAATAGAATCCAGTTCCTTGTGTTGAGAAAAGTAAAGTTTAAGATCACTGACTTTCACACTTTAAACTGAGTACAATTAAACCGTGACAACGTTTTCGAAAAGGATGTTTTTATATTGCACAGTGGCACTCCTTGGCGCATAAAGGAATGGCCTGGATTTGAGGTTTGAAATCCGCCAAAGACCTGTACCCAAGAGGCTTAGAGAAACCCCAATTTCTGGCACGGTAAGTAACGAGCTTTCCTAGTCAGTAAGTCCATCCAGGGCTGTCTGAGAAAAATCCCTATCTGCAGGGCGCCTATTCCAGGCGTAGGGGCGGCACCAGCAACCGAAATACAGTAAGTATCTCGAGGTGGCGGGTCTCGCCAGGAGGATGGCCGCCACACTCCGGGCCCCTCCCACATATCCCTGGCCTTTAGGATAGCACTGGACAGCTGCCCAGGACCCCAGACACGCCTGCACGGCCTCAGGCTCCGCAGTCTCCTCTGGCTTTCTGGAAGGACCAGCCGATTTGCTGCTGCAGCCTGGGCGGGAAGCGCCAGCAGCCCATTGCAGCTCGTTTAGGGGCGGGTGCAAAATGCAGGAGAGCCATTTGAACACACGGCTCCCGGCTCCTGTAGCCAAGAATTATCTTCCTTAAGGCCACATTTCCCAGAGGTCACTGAGGCCGAATTAGCCTGGCAGAGGGTGGGGGAATGGGTCCGGTGCCCTGGGGGTTATGGGGCCACAAGGTGCGATGGTGGCGTCAGAGGAAGAAACCACCACGGGATGTCCTGCACCCATAGTCGATGCCAGACCAAAATCTGAAGTGAGATTAGGGGTTGAGAGTTTAGGGCTGCGCTAGGTCAGAAGGCCCAGAAGGCCCGGTGGGTAGACACAACGCGTCACATTCGCGTGTGCCTAAGAAGCAGAAGAGGGGGATTGTGTGACAGCGTGACCGAGGGTAGGAGTGAGCGTGTAGTGTGCGTGTCTATGCGTGTAACAGGCCTGGGTGGGACTCGTGTTACGGCCTATGCGATTGTGACCCCCGAAGGAGTGTGTGATTGTGCCTTTGACTAGGAAGAATGGCCTTTATGTGAGCATGCATGATGGCCTCTGTGCGTGTCACTGTGACCAGTGGCTCTTGGTTATGTACTGGCTCCTCTACCCTCTCATCTCATAGCCACCGTGGAGCTGCAACAAAGAAATGACCCCAAGAGAGGTCACATTTTGCACTAGCCTGAAATGAAGGTTTCCAGCAAGAAAGCACACACCTCAACTTGGAGTAGGAAATTTTAGAGCCTCAAGGTGCCCCTTAGACCAGGCACTTGTAAAGACATTATGGGGATGTCACTGGAGTCACATGCCCTGGTGGAAGCCCTGCCCTTGGTGCCTGTGGGAGCAGCTACACATCCAGGACCACAGCATTCCCACATTTATTTATTTTGAGAGAGAAAGAGAGAGACAAAGAATGGAGAGAGAGAATCCTAAGCAGGCTCCACACTATCAGCACAGAGCCCGATGCAGGGCTTGAACCCCATGAACTGTGAGATCATGACCTGAGCCAAATTCAAGAGTTGGTTGTTTAACTGACTGAGCCACCCAGGTGCCCCTCAGATCTTTTCTATACTCTGTGAAATGATATTTAATCTCATTTTTAAAAACTGATTTTAAAATGCTGTTAGCTAATAACCCCATATTCTGATAATTGATTTTAACTGACAGATCTATCTATACTCCTAGGAGATGAAAATACTCAGAAAGGTTTTTCAAGTAAGAAGAGAACCAAGGGCCTTCTTCTCTTTACATGCACAGAAGCATAATGAAACCCATGGATTCCTTTTATAAATTAAGAGTTGGAAATTCTTTGTCACCTTACATGATCAAATGATCCAGCAAGGGACATAAACTATGAATAGGAATAAATGTAAATCAGTGTATAGTAAAGACCACAAAAGAGTCAGGTGACATATCTTGGGAATTCATGGGAAAGTGACATTGGTTGGATTTTGGCCATTACTGTAAAGTATAAGTAAGTTATACTGAGCCCCTGGAATCTCTCTGGAGATAAGTGGGATTTATTCTGTAAACTTTTGCTTTCTAATTTTTTTCCTCAACTGATGTTTAGGTGCAAAATGAGACTGATAGGATAAGATAATTCAGCGGTTGTCTGAAAGACATTGTGGCTAAATGTAAAACTAAAGCCTCCTTAGGGTCAAGGAGACTCAGAGCTTTTTTTCCAAGCTCAAGAAGAGAGTGTTTTAAAAAACAAATGAAGTCTCTACTTTTTGGAGAATAGCTTCTTCTGACACATACATTTATGTATGTATAAATTTTTAAGTTAACTTGTGGCTGCTGTTAAAATAATTATGAAGTACATTTATTTTTTAATTATTTTTTAAATGTTTATTGAGAGAGAAAGTCAGAGAGTGGGGGAGGGGCAGAGAGGCAGGGCTCAAACTCACAGTGAGATCATGACCTGAGCCAAAATCAAGAGTCAAAGGCTTAACCAACTGAACCACCCAGGCACCCCAGTTATGAAGTATATTTAAAACAAAAAGAAAACCAAGGTTACATCTGTTTAAAAATAGTCATGGTTAGGATTGTATAACATAACAAAATGGATAAATTACCAAATCTTTTCAATCTGTTGACATCCTATGCCTGTCACCCAGTGTCTCTTTTTTAATGATCTAATCATGTTGTTCTATTTTTAAACTTATTTTCTAATAATATTTGTAATATTTTCCATGTCCTTAAATATGTTTTCCTATGTAGCATTTAATGTTTAATTATTTTTGAGTGAGACAGAGAGAGCAAGTGAGTAGGGGAGGGGCATAGAGAGAGGGAGACACAGTATTCAAGGCAGGCTCCAGGCTCTGAGCTGTCAGCATGGCGCCCAACGTGGGGCTCAAACCCACAAACCGTGAGATCATGACCTGAGCAGAAGTTGGATGCTCAACCAACTGACGACTCAGACGCCCCCCTATTTAGTATTTAATGGCTACTTTATAGTCTGTTGCCTGTATACTTAGTGTTTAACTAGTCAGCTTGGCTGGACTCAAAACACAGATCCTAGGCCTACGTAATTCCTTCTATGTTGTTTTCATTTCCCATACATGGACCAATTTCAACTGACCCTGAGGCCATAAAAGAGCCTCTAATTTGGATAAGGAGCTTCTTTCAGCCTTGAAAGGTGGAAATGAAGGAAGCTAGTCCACTCAAGGTCTAGATGTGAATATCACTAAAAGAGAAAATGACGATGGTTAAGGCAGAGGCACTGACAAACTGACAGACCTCAAACTTTCCTCTGGGAACAAAATAAGAAATTTAGCTTCGTCTTGAAAGACACCTTTGACATTCACTGTGTTGAAAGATGCAGTCCAATCTCAGGTCTAGATCAGCCTTTCCAACATGGGACCTTGTCCAGATCTCCTGCTCCTGTGTTTGGATCTGGCTTCAATGACAGAAGTGACTTATTCTGCAACTACTTTTGTGTATTCTGGTGTCCTGTGACTTGAAAGAGACCTTAGATCCATCTTCTATTTTCCCTAAATTGTGTGTGTTGTACTGGGGGCTAATTTTGGAAGAAGAATAAAGGAACAAAAAGCCTTTATTAAATTAAGTCATATTGGGAAGAGTAAACCCTTTTTTCTTCTCTCAGCTCTGGATTCTCTGGAGTTTGAATTTTTTTTTCAATGGAAAAGCACTGAGGAGCACTGATGAAGTCTTACATTTCTAAAACCATGACCTGTGTAAGTTGATGATTCCTGTCTCCTTGCAATTATTACAATGTTAGCCTATGTGGGTTTATTCATTAATTAATCCAAAGCTCCCTACTCAAGAGGGCTTCATTCAGTTATCTGCTCTATAGTTTGTCCTAAAAAAAAAAAAAAATGATAGCAAATAGCTCAGTTTCCTACGGATAAATGTTTTCTATTCAGTGTTTTTGTATTTATTATCCAATTTACTCTATCTACTTCTATGCTTAGTCTTTAATCAAAGGCTGTGATGGAGCAGTAAAAGAGTGAAGTCCCATGAAGGAAATATTCGAGTTTCCTTTATAGGTCTCTGATTTGATTAATTAGAGTTGTTGATCCCATTTAATTACCACAGGTAGACTTTCAAATCCTCCACAGACCTGAATTTTCTAGGCAGATGAGAAGGAAATTGGTATCAGTGGTGTCATTCTTAGTATGTGATGGTATCGCATGTTCTTGAGAATTGTACGATTGGAAACATTTATGTCCTGCATCTTTCTGAGGAATTATTAAGAGACAAATGTATCTATTTTGTGGTTGAATGTGATCTATTGAATTTGGATGACATTTATTTGATTATGGCTTATCCTTCATCAGTGTACACTGAGGAACAAGAAAAAATATCGAGTAACTGATGGAAGATCACAATGAATGAGAATATTATCCTAAGGAGTGTAAATGTGTTGATTTCTAGAACTGATGAACACCTTTGTAATTTTGTGCAACTAAGTATATAAATGACAGGGATGGATTAAATCTAAGATATCTACAATAAAATGGATTGTGACACAGCCAAAATTTATTTGTCACAATAGAGAAAAATACAGTATGTTCTGACAAAGGATGAATACAATGCTTGTAGAAATGTCACACTTTTTTTTCAAAAGCTTTTTTTTTAAATACAGAAATTCTTGTAGTCAATATAGGAGGAGTATCCCATCTTCTTTTAATTCTAAAAGGAAAATAATTTAAAACTTCACATTTTTTGAGAATTTATACATCATACAACTAGCTGACTATATGATTATGCATTATACTTTATTAAATAGGGAAAACTTTAATTTTATCAATTCCCCAGTAAGTCTGAGTTATTGTGAGAGCTTACAACCTGCAAAGATTTATCTGTAGCAATAGGATTCTTCAGGAATATGTAGACACTCTGCTTTAATTTTCTAGCCCACTTGTACTGTATGACTCCCTTTCTCTAATACATTTCTATAATCTTCTGTCTCTACATCTCGAAAATGTTTTTTCAATTTCGTACTACATGGGTTTGCAGTTTCAGGAATTAGTGACATTCAGGGATGTGGCCATAGACTTCTCTCGGCAGGAATGGGAACACCTGGACCCTATTCAGAGGGACTTGTACAGGGATGTGATGTTGGAGAACTATAGAAACTTGGTCTCACTGGGTAAGTTCATTTGCCACGAGAAATTTAGAATGTGCTCTGTGGTATGTTAGCTTTCAACACAGTGAATGTCAAAGGTGTCTTTCAAGACGAAGCTAAATTTCTTATTTTGTTCCCAGAGGAAGGTTTGAGGTCTGTCAGTTTGTCAGTGCCTCTGCCTTAACCATGGTCATTTTCTCTTTTAGTGATATTCACATCTCCCTCTGGCCTTTCTTCTCATTGCCTCCCTTTCTTACTTGCCAAGGGGCTGGACAAAAATTCCTTATATTTATTCCATAGATAACTATTGTCCAAGAAGCCTGGTTCTCCATTATGTTCACATTGGATATTGCTATAGATTTGCTGTGTCATCCACATGAGGTCAGTCGTTAGATGTAGATTTGTGACTGGCTGTGATGATGAGAAGACCTTCTATAACTTATATAGTGGTGGATTGGATTAAAAATATTCATTTAAAACTTAAGAGTACACATTTCATTTTCTGCAACCAATTTTTATGATTTATGGTTGAAAGTTACAATTCATGAACATGACATTTATAATTGAATATTTTTGTAAGTGAATCAGGGTGCTTCTTGTTTTCCTCATAAGGCAATAACATAATTATAATTGGTATTATATTCCAGACACTCTTCCTTGGGAGGGAATAGAAATACATAAATACAAATGTAATCATCAAATAACCATGTGATAATAGTATTATCATACCCCTTTTTCCTTGCCA
>CM053563.1:13695021-13722255 GCA_028646485.1 Cryptoprocta ferox | reverse complement strand
GGGGAGGGGAAGGAGGAAAAAGAGTTAGGGAGAGGGAGGGAGACAAAACACGAGAGACTCTTGAATACTGAAAACAAACTGAGGGGGGAAGGGGAAGGGGGAAAGGTAAAGGGGGGTGATGGTCATGGTGGAGGTCACTTGTGGGGAAGAGCACTGGGTGTTATATGGAAACCAACCTGACAATAAACTATAAAGTTAAAAAAAAAAAACTTGGAAAGAAAAAAAAACCCTGTTAAAGAATTAACACCAGTTACCCTCAAACTCTTCTAAAAATTTGAAGAGGAAAAAGAAACATTCTCAAATTTACTCTATGAAGCCAGCATTACCCTAATACCAAAGCCAGACAAATCCAGTGCAAGAAGAGAAAAGCATAGATCAATGTTTGTGATGCATATTGAGGTAAAAGTTCTCAGCAAAATTCCTAGCTAACTGAATTCAGCAGCATATGAAAAGGATTATATATCATGACCAAATGGAATTTTTTTCTGGAATGCAAGGATGATGCAATATATAAAAATCAAGCATGCAGTATACCACATTAACAGAATGAAGGAGGACAAAACACAGGGTTATCTCAATTGATACAGAAACAAATTTAACAAAATATAATACTTCTCATGACAAACACTCAAGAAACCAGGAATAGAAGGAAACTACCTCACCAAAATAAAGTCCATCTGTGTTGTTTGTTCACAGCTAACATCATACCCAGTGGTGAAAGACTGAAACCACCGGTTTTGCTGCATCCCATAAGGTTCAGTATATTGTTTTCATTTCCATTTATCTTAAGGTACTTTCGAATTTCTCTTGTGATTTCTTTGTTGTGCCATTGGTTATTTAAGTGTGTGTGATTTCCACACATTTGTGTATTTTCTACTTCTGTTATTTGTAACTTTGTTCCTTTGTGATCAGAAATGACACTCATTTCAATCTTTTAAATTTTGTTGATAGTTGATTTGAGGCTAATGTGGTCTATTTTGGAGAATTTTCTATTTGTACTTGAATGTGTATTCTCACAGACATATACATGCATGTCTGTTAGGTTCAGTTTGTTTTGAGTGTTGTTCAGGCCCTCTGTTTCCTTGTTATTGGTCTGGTTATTCTATCCATTATTGTAAGTAGGGTATTGTTACTGTGTTTTAGCAAATTATCAAAGCAATAAAACTTAGACTATACATTCTGTCCTGTTGTTTATAGGCAGTAGTTTAATTCTCTAGGCTTTGCTTACACTGGTTTGTGTCCTTCTCATACATGTGTGATTGAGGATTAGGCTGAGCTTTTTCACAATGTTTCCCTCTAGAGTTCCTCGCTCACTTTCCAGTTTGGTAGTGTTCCTTGCCATGATTCTTTTTTTTTTTTTTTTTAATGTTTGTTTATTATTTTGAAAGAGAGAGACAGAGCACGAGTGGGGGAGGAGCAGAGAGAGGGAGACACAGAATCCTAAGCTGGCTCCAGGCTCTAAGCTGTCAGCGCAGAGCCCAAAGTGGGGCTCAAACCCATGGACAGTGGACCACGAGATCATGACCTGAGCCAAAGTCAGAAGCTTAACTGACTGAGCCACCCAGGTGCCCCTGCCATGATTATGGTAGCAGCAAATATGTCAGGGCTTTCACAGCCCATTTTTTGCCCCAATATAACTGGGCCCCTCCCTTGTGGCAAGGTTATGATATAGAAAATAGCAAGAAACTCACCCTCATGTGGTTTACTTTTTTAATGTTTTCACTCCTCTCCACAGTTCTCTTCTTCTTCTTCTTCTTCTTCTTCTTCTTCTTCTTCTTCTTCTTCTTCTTCTTCTTCTTTTTAATTTAATTTTTTTTAAAGTAGGCTCCCGGGGTGCCTGGGTGGCTCAGTCGGTTGAGTGTCCGACTTCGGCCCAGGTCATGATCTAACGGTTTGTAGGTTTGAGCCCCGTGTCAGGCTCTGTGCTGACCGCTAGCTCAGAGCCTGGAGCCTGCTTCGGATTCTGTGTCTCTTTCTCTCTCTGCCCCTCCCCTGTTCACGCTCTGACTCTCAAAAATAAATAAAATGTAAAAAAAAATAAAAATAAAAAAAATAAAGTAGGCTTCCCCCACCCAATGGGGGCTTGAACTCACAACTTTGAGATCAAGAGTAGCATGTTCTATTGAGCCAGCCAGGTGCCCCACTCTAGTCTTCTTTTGTTTACTCAAATTTACTGACTTCATGTGTTTGGTTTTTTTTATTCTGTCAAGCATTTTTAGCTGATATCAGTCAGAGAGGGAAATGACTATAAGGGATTTACATCACTATGATGGAACTAGAACATCTTCAATTAACGAGTTATTTAACAGTGAAATTATTTTTCGTTTATTTTCTCTTGTGTCCTTGTGGACTCATTGCTTTTAATATTGTTTATATTTATCACAATCATTTTTATGCTACTCTTTTCACAGTGTTGGCCAGTCACACTTCTGAAGTCTTTGATATTTTCATTTCTTTTTTGTGTAAGATTTCTAGGCTCACCTTTTTTGCCCTGTTCCAAATTGTTTCTTTATCTAACCATGCTGGATCCAAATAATGGACACTGATTTTTATAGATGATAATTTAGAAGTTAAAGGATACTTATCACAACTATTTTTTTTGAAAATTTTTCTATTCTATTGCAATTGGTCTGTTTAAGCCTTCTATTCTTGGTGATTTTTTGATGAATTTTGATGAATTTTTGTAGAAAATTGTCCATTCCATTACTTCAGAAGTATCACTGGTATATTCAAAATATTCATAATATCTGTAAAATTCATTTCTTTTGCATTTCCCCCTTAATCACTTCTTTCTTATTTTTTATTTGTTTTTACTCCTTTTTGATTGGTTTGGCTAATGTTTACTTCTTGATTTTTAAAGCACCAGCTTTTAGTTACTACTACATATTTCTAACTCATTACATTGTGCTTTTATCTTAATTTGTTTTTTTCTGCTTTCCTTTTGTTAGCTTGTTTTCTAAGTTTTGGAATTCGTTCCTTGACTCATTTATTTCTTTCATTTTAATGGCAACAGTTAAGTCTTTGAATTCTCTGAATGCTCAAATTGAATGCCTAAAATTCTGGTATATACTTATTTTCTCTATTGTACCCGTTTTATTTCTTTTTTTCCATACTTACCCAGTATTTATTATGGAGAGGATACTTCTGTTTTCACATCAAACATGCTTTGGTATTCTGGTATTGTTACTAATTCCTTTCGTTACTTGTTTTTGGAGACAAAGTGTATTATCTCAGAATTTGGCACATACTATACTCACAAGAATCTACTCCCAAAGCCAAGAGTACACTGTATGTTAGCTGACTTGACAATAAATTATTAAAAAAAATGGGGCGCCTGGGTGGCTTAATCGGTTAAGTGTCCGTCTTAGGCTCAGGTCGTGATCTCGTGGTTCAGGAGTTCGAGTCCTGCATTGAGCTGTGTACTGATAGCTCTGAGCCTGGAGCCTGTTTCAGATTCTGTGTCTTCCTCTCTGCCCCTCCCCTGCTAATGCTCTGTCTCTCGCTCTGTCTCAAAAATAAAATTTTTTTTTAAGATGATATTTCTCGCCCTCATGTCTCTTCCCACTCATTCATTTGGAATGAATTTCCAAAAATATGAAAGATATCCTTTCATATTTTTTGTTGTTCTGCAGGCTGCATCTATTCATTCTTTTTCACATATTTTCTGGAACTGTTTCCCGGATTCCTTTGCTCTGTAGTTGAGTTTCACTTCTTTTCCTCAAAGTACCCAAATGCTCAAAATTCCGTAAGACTTTTAGCAGGGTGTATACTTCATCCCTGTATGAATATTCATTGACAGACTTGTAGAAAAGGACCTGAGAAAAGATATGAAGGAATAAAACAGATGGGAAAATTTGTAGAATGGGTACTTAATAAGAAAAAGCTCAGTAAAATTAAGCAAACAAAAACTTTTATTATTTTACTTAAAATGAGAACAAAGAAATACACACATGGCTATGCATTGGAGGGAATGACCACAATATTTGTATTTTAAAGGGAAAATATAATTGGAGAAAGATCAGGTATAAATAGTTGCCATATGGAAACTGATACTGCAGAGAGTATGTTAAATTATTGTAGTAACATGTAATAAATGAGTTATGGAGACATTGTCAGTAACTAATGCAAACTGTATAGCTGATTTTGGAGTTCTCTAGAGTATTCGTCTCTCATGGGTAATGTTTTTAAGTTTTAAAGAAAGTTACTATAAAATATTCACTTATGTTCAGGAAAACAAAATGTTTTTCTCATTTCTTTTAGATTTGAAGTCAAGGTATGAAATAATCAGCTGTCAAAAAGTACATGTTTATAAAAAACATTCAGCTCTTACTCTACATCAGAAAATTCATAGTAGAGAGAAACCCTATGAATGTGACAAATATGGGAAGGCCTTTAGTCGACATACAGATGTTATAATGCATCAGAGAATTCATACTGGTGAGAAACCCTATGAATGTGAGCAATGTGGAAAGTCCTTTAATTGTGCCTCCAACCTCTGCAACATCAGAGAATTCATACAGGTGAAAAACCCTATGAATGTGAACAATGTGGGAAGACGTTTAGTCGTGCCTCACATCTTACACAACATGGGAGAGTTCATACTGGTGAGAAAGCCTATGTATGTAATGAATGTGGGAAAGCCTTTAGTCAGGGTGGAAGACTTAAAATACATCAGAAAATTGATACTGGTGAGAAACTCTATGAATGTAAGGAATGTGGGAAGGCCTTTAGTCGTACCTCAAATCTTGTTCAGCATGAAAGAATTCATATTGGGGAAAAGCCCTATGAATGTAAGGAATGTGGGATGACATTTAGTCGTGATTATCAACTCATTCCACACCAGAGATTGCATACTGGTATAAAACCCTATGAATGTAATAAATGTGGGAAGGCCATTAGTCATGCTTCAGCACTTATTCAACATGAGAGAATTCGTACTGGTGAGAAACGCTATGAATGTAAAGAATGTGGGAAGGCCTTTAGTCGCACCTCAAACCTTGTTAGGCATGAGAGAATTCATACAGGTGAGAAACCATATGAATGAAAGAAATGTTGGAAGACCTTTAGTCATATTGAAAGCCTCAGAGTACATCATAGAATTCATACTGGTGAGAAGCCCCATGAATGTAAAGAGTGTGGGAAGGCTTTTAGTAGTGGCCATCAGCTAATTGTACATCATAGATTTCATACTAGTGAGAAACCCTATGAATGTAAGGAATGTGGGAAGGTTTTTAGTGTGTATGGACGACTTACTCAACACCAGAGTATTCATACTGGTGAGAAACCTTTTGAATGTAACACATGTGGGAAATCCTTTAGGCTTAGGTCAAGTCTTAAAGTACATCAGAGAATTCATACTGGAGAGAAGCCTTATGAATATAAGGGCTGTGGAAAGGCATATATATGCAGTAGAGAATGTATAGTACATCAGTGGATTTATAACATTGAGAAACAATGTGAATGAAAGGAATATGGGAATACTTTTAGGTATGGTTCAGTTTTTACAAGGCATTAAGCAATTTATACTGGTGAGAACACCTTAGAATGTAAATAATGTTTGGGATTTTTTGTTATGACTTAAATGTTTAAATTAATAAATTTATGATGTATTTTTATATAACATAGGGAAGACTTTACTAGTGTTTCTGTATTTACGGATTATTAGAATATTCATCATGGAGGAAAATTCAGAGAATGTGGATATGCCCTTGTTTTTTATGCTTTATTTATAAAAGCTCTCCAGCCCTAGTCAATTATTGTTAAATTTGAGGAAACTCCTACCACAGAAAACTCCTGTTGATCTAACAAAAACCATAGTGATTGCCATTTAATACTTTACAGCCTGTAAATGTAGAATGTGAAAATCATAAGAGGATTTAAAATGTGAGTTTTATTGGAGGACTGACATTGATTTGTTTACATACCATCTATGGATGTTTTCATACTCCTCTGGCACAGCTGAATGGTTGCAGCAGAGGCCATATGGCCCACAAAGCCTAAAATATTTACTGTCTGGTTCTTCACAAAAAATTTTGCCAGTCCTGTTTTAGAATAACATCCCCACCAATTTTTCATTACTTTGGATTTTCGAAGAGTATGAGAAAATTGTCCTACTGAATGGTCCCATGTTCTGGGATTTTAAAATGATGTCCTTGTGTTCTTCTATCTGTAATAGTTCTGGTAAATTAAAAGTTAAATGAAGAGGTTTAATTGAGTCATTGTTGTGAATGTTAAAAAGCATATAATGTTGAGTTTTCCCACTCTTAATGATGCTGCATGTTAACACCCAGTTATAGTGATGACTGCTAGATCTCTCCATTGTAGATATCCATTTTATAGTTACTAATCTGCATGGTAATATTTTATCACCTCCTCTTGCAAACTGATAATCCTCATGTACAAGTTCTGAATTAGAGAATTGAAATTAGGGCCTATTTAGAAAGGAATGATAATGAAATGCTTATATACCAGGATTTTGGTATGTTATCAGTTTTATTATACTCATCGTAAATTTAATACCCTTCATTACATGCAGGAAACTGAAAACAAAGACTAGAACCTAATTTTTGCTCACGACTTTATCTCCAGATCATAATATCCATTGTCTGCCATGTAGTAGGCATTGATAAAATTTATAAAATAATGAATAAGAATTCTACAAAGCTAGAAATAAAATGATTTAAATTCTCAGCCAATATAAGGAAGCAATTAATAAACTAAAATTATTAGAGCCTATTGATTATGAATCAAATAGTACTCTAACAGCTTTGGGTTTTTTTGGTGAAAAGCAATGAATACATCTAGAAGTAGAGTTAAGTGATTTAGAAATGGAACAATAATCTAGAAAAAATGTTTTTAACTTAAAAATTTTTCTGTTAGAATATTAATATCAAATAGGATGTGGTAAACCTGCAAGATAAAAATGATTACATTATAATATTAATAAGGTGATATAATCACAAATACAAAAGAAAAATTTAAATTGTAAGAAAATGCTTCGGGGGCACCTGGGTGGCTCAGTTGCTTAAGCTTCCTTCCGACTCTTAATTTTGGCTCAAATCATTATCTCACAGTTCATGAGTTCAAGCCCCACATTGCGCTCCATGCTGACAGTGTGGTGCCTGCTTGGGATTCTCTCTTCATCTCTGCCCCTCCCTTGCGCCATGTTCTCTCTCGGAAAAAAATAATAAGTAAGTAAATAAATAGAAAAATAAACAGTAACTCTCAGGAACTGAACTGACACATTATTAGTAACTGAAGTCCATACTTCACTCAGATTTCCTTGGTTCTTACATATGTTCTTTAAAAAAAAAAAATCCTTCTGGGGTGCCTGGGTGGCTCAGTCGGTTAAGTGGCCAACTTCAGTTCAGGTCATGATCTCACAGTTCGTGGGTTCGAGCCCCGTGTCCAGCTCTGTGCTGAGAGCTCAGAGCCTGGAGCCTGCTTCAGATTCTGTGTCTCCCTCTCTCTCTGACCCTCCCCCGCTCACACGCTGTGTCTCTCTCAAATATAAATAAGCATTTAAAAACTTTTTTTTATTAGTTAAAGTTATTAAACTTTCAGTTTATTCCAGCATATTTAGAAATCTAAGAGAATGTATTATGTTCCTAGGGAAAATGTAATTTATCAAAATCAATTTAAGATGATAGTGGATACTTAAAAAAAATTTTTTTAATGTTGTTTATTTTTGAGAGCGAGAAAAAGACCAAATGTGAGTGGGGGAGGGGCAGAGAGAGACGGAGATGCAGAATCAGAAGCAGGCTCCAGGCTCTGAGCCATCAGTACAGAGATGAATGCGGGGCCCAAATTCATAAGCTGTGAGATCACCACCTGAGCCGAAGTCGGACAGTTAACCCACTGAGTCACCCAGGAGCCCCTGGACACTTAATTTTAAAATTTTTAAATAAAAAGAAAATAACATCTTTCTTTTAAAATCAGCACTTTGGGGGCGCCTGGGTGGCTCAGTTGGGTTACATTGAATATTGAGATATACACATTTAAAAAAATTATGCCCCCAGGCACACCATTAGTACTTCATAGTGCTTTTTAAAAAGTTTTTGTGCTTGAATAATAAAATACTGAATACTGAATCCCTACCTTTGAACAATGAAAAGCTTGTATCAACCAAACATGATTAGAGATCTGTAGTAAAGAGCATTTTAAAATGTTACCAGGGAATCCCCATTCCTAATAACTATTAACATCTCTAGGAAATGTTGCCAGATCCAAGGGGAGTGACTCTAAGGTTGGAATTATCAGTCATTATTTCATTTTATTAGTGATGACTGAATTGCATACAGCTCACACTATGACCCACAGTTACCTTTGTTTTTCTGAATGTACAGCTCTATTTTTTTACAAACTGAAATATCTTTTAGACCAATCTTTATATAAACATACCTTGAAAAAATTTAAATCTTGTCTTTTGACCATGATACTTTTATTGATAGTTTTTCATGATTACAAAAACAGTCAATAACTCTGCTCCTATATACTAGTATATGTGAGCAGCTGTCTGTAATTACTCAGGCATAGGTAGTAAAAGTTTTCAGCTTTGGTAGGTATTGCTAACTTGTTTATTTTTGATGTCTGCATCTGGCAACTCAGTCAAAGATTAAATACGTTGTATGCTTCTCCCTCTAGTATGTGGTTTAGTTTTTAGTTTTCTAATTACTAGTGAGTTGAATATTTTCCTCATATTTTTGTTGGCCAATCACGCTCCTGTGATTTTTCCTATTCTTTTACCCATTTATCCATTTTTTCTCCTGACTTATAGGTGCCTTAAAAAATACTCAGTTTAGGGGCATTTGGGTGGCTCAGTTGGTTTAGCATCTAACTTTGGCTCAGGTCATGATCTCATGGTTCGTGCGTTCAAGCCCCACATTGGGCTCTGTGCTGACGGCTCAGAGCTTGGAGCCTGCTTCAGATTCTGTGTCTCCTCTTTCTGCCCCTCTCCCACTCGTGCTCTGTGTGTCTCTCTCTCAAAAAAATAAACATTAAAAAAATTTTTTTAAATACTCAGTATCCAAAACCTTTGCTTGTTTTATTTGATGTCTTTATTTTTTTCCAGACTTATGTTGATTTATGCTGCTTTTTACTAAGTTCAGTACCCCTCATACATATATTTTAAATTTTGATATTTCAGTCCTACCAAATATTCTTATTTCTATTCACAATTTTATTAGACTAGTTTCCTAAATAATCAGTTTTCTGAAAGTCAAAATGAAAATTCCTTTTCTAAATATTTACATGGAATATTTACTTTTATTGAAATAGCTTTAGCTATATTATGTATTGGTAGTGATGTCGTCAGTGGTTTTGTATATTGGTAGCTATGATGTCAATGTGATTGTCCTTTATAACCAACACTTCTATGTCTATTTGTTGCAGATGGAGAATTCAGTAATCTATTCATTCACCATCTGATAGTTAATACCATTGTCCTATACAAGTTTAAGTTTGAGAAGTATAATACAAGACAGAATAATTAGAGTCAGTTTTTCAGTCTTCTGGTCTTTTCCTCCAATAGTGGAAATTATATCAATTATTTCATGGTTAATCTATTGTTAGTTATTGCTTATGGGTAGATCTGTGTTGTACGTTAAGTAGTTTCCTATATAAGAAATGCCCCAGTTTTTCCAAATGCTATTTAATTATTTGTTGCTTTAGTTACGTACTATTCTTCCTTACTTTATTGATATTCTAATGAATATTGATAGATTTCTTATTTTTTAACCACTCCTGGGATAAACCCATGGTATATTATTCTTTATACTGTTTAATATCATTTGTTAATATTTGATTTAGAATATTTGCATCTATATATGTGAGCTTGTATTCTAATTTCTTTGTGTATTTTTCATGTTTGATATTGCACTTATCAGGTTTTGTTTTGTTTTTTTAACTTTAAGACTTAAACTTTAAAAGATAAGATAGAACTTCTCTTTGGAAACTCATGGAGCTTTTTATGTCTTGTTTTTAATGTTAGATCTTTAATTACCATAAAAGAAGTATCTTTTTACATGAGACCCTCATGTATAGGTCAGATAGCATGTGTTTTTGGCAATCCTAATTGGGATACCAGACTTCCTCTCAAAGGGTATAAAATGCAGTTTGGCGCTTTTAAGAAGTTTGGATACTTTTCAGCAACCACAGTAGAATTGATAGATTCTTTCGTGTCTGAAATTTTATAAAGAGTTAATAAATAGAAATATTCACTAATTAGAAAGATTAGAAGTACTACTTTATAGTTACTAATTACAAAGTTACTAATTTAGGAATATTTAGTATTTAGAAATGCTCATTAATACTTGCCTTTGTTTAAAGCCATTTCTACTCTTTTAATCTGTTAGCATTTCATTAAACATTATTCGTCATTTCTCTAAATACTTGCTCTATTTATATTGCTAACAAACCAAATCTTAGAGATTTAATGAATGAAATGTCTTTAATTATATAGTGATCAGTTGCAAGTGTAAGCTCTCTGAACATCTGCTGAAAATTAGAAATTTAACCTTTTTTTAATGTTTATTTATTTTGAGAGAGAGAAAGTGTGTGCAGTTGATGTGCATAAGTGAGGGAGGGGTGGGGGGGGAGAGTCCCAAGCAGGCTCTGTGCTCAGAGTGCAAAGCCAGACGCAGGGGCCCAATCCCACAAACTGCAAGATCATGACCCAAGCTGAAAATCAAGAGTTGGACACTTAACCGACTGAGCCACCAAGGCGCCCCTTAACATTTTTTTAAATCCCCCAAAGTCTGTAAATGTTGAGACAACATTCAGAAAAGATTGAAATATTCATAAAACGTATTAATGAATTTATAGTAATTTGTTTTTAAACACATTGCCAAAGATCCAAATTTTTTCTCTATTCTCTTTTATTTATATTCTAATGCCTTCCTCGTTTTTCTTCTTTGGTCTTTTTTCCCCTTGGGAAAAATTTTATAGTTTATAGTTTCAATATTTTTACCTGACAGGCTGGCAGGATCTGTGTGATCAACCTATTTGTGTCTCTAGTGAGTCTAAAGTGAGCCTCTTTCAAGAGCATATAGTTCAGTAATTTGTTTTATCCATTCTGCCAAACTCTGTCTTTGATTGTAGGGTTTACTTCATTTACATTTAAAGTAACAACTGATAGGGCCACCTGGGTGACCTCAGACTCTTGATTTTAGCTAAGGTCATGAGCTCATGGTTTGTGGTTTGAGCCCCCCACATCAAGCTCTGTGCTTATAGTGTGGAGCCTGGTTGGGATTCTGTGTCTCTCCCTCTCTCGGTCTCTCCCTGACTTGCTCCCTATCTCTCTCAAAATAAATAAATAAACATTTTTTTTAAATGAAGTAATAACTGATAAAGAAGGACTTATTTGTGTCATTTTGCTATTTGTTTTCTACTTGGCTTACATCTTTTTTGTTTCTCATTTTTTGCATTATTGTCTTCTTTTGAGTTCAGTTGATTCTTTGCAATGAAATGTTTTAATTCCCTTGTCACATATTTTTGCTTGCATTCTATAGCTATTTTCTCTGTACTTACCATGGGGATAACATTTAACATCCTAACATTATAACATTCCAGTTTGAATTTATGCCAACTTAAAGTTTGGGTCTCTTTTAATAATAAAGGTTGACAGATTAAGTTGCAGGATATTTAAATCATAATTTGTTCTTATTAACTAAAATTTTGTGTGATTTTTCCCACTATTAATAATATATCAAACAGTTCAGTTTGCTTTTTAAAATATGTGTTCTTCTTATTAAAATTAATGGTTCTTGTAAAAGTAATTGATATTTCAACTCTTGAGAGATGACTGATTTAGTTTGTTGTTAGATTTTCTCTTTAGGACATTTGGCAAATTTTTTTTTCTTTTTGGAATGCTGTGGACTCCTACATCTATTTGGTTATTGTTTGTGATATACCTCGTACTGATGACCTGTTGGACCCCCCTTCTGTGTGGTTATTCTGAGTGATCATCAGTACTGACCCAGTTTTCTTTTTCTTAGTACACTTATTGCTTTCATGCCTGCTTGGAATTCCTGTGTTTATTTCCCGTCCCTATTTACACAGATTAGCAAAATTAGAAATGGATATCCAAACCTTCTAAACAGACAACTGATGATGGGTCACGTGGCTGCCTCAGTCAGTACAGCATGCGACTCGATCTCAGGGTCACGAGTTCATGCTCCATGTTGGGCGTGGAATCTACTTAACTCTTGGCTAAACAAAATCACATTAAACTTGCAGTCTAGGGCATTCACCCCTCAGATATTAATTAATTAATTAGTTGGCAACTGATGAGAGCAAAAAAATACCTGTTTGTATTAAAACCGTTTAACTTATTGGTGTGAACAGTACAATACATGTAACTTATTATACTCATATCATAACTGATTTTGTACATTTTATATTAACTTTCTTCTCACTATCTCATTTTAATGTTATCATTTTATGCCTAATTATTAAAATATTATTGTCATTTGTGCTTAAATGGAACAACTTCCCCTATAGCAGTCCTGTTACATCTACTCATTTCTCTTTAGCACTGCCCATGACTTCCTTGAAAGCATTACATTTTTCAGAATATAGATGGATATTTAGGCCTGTCCTTTTTGCTTGTTTGCTTCCAACTTTGCCTTCAGACAATCAGCCTCCTTCCTTATGCTAGATAACAACATCAAAAGCCAAACTTTGGGTGTTGTCTGATGAGATGTGAAGTTGGGGAGGGAAATGGCAGAAGATGATTGTTCTCAGATGCTCTGGAAGTGAACCTGTATGTCCTCATTTCCAGGATCTCAATTCAGTTCAGTAAGTCTTTCCACCAGTAATGGTCTCCAGGAAATCACTGAGTTGCACTGTGCTTAGTTGCATGTAGCCAAACTTAAAACTGTATCTTTGGCTCCTATAGTAGGAAGTCTTATTTATAACCTGATAACCTGTGCAGAATTCATTATACTCCTCTTTTGAGGTATTCCTCCAATTGTTAATTGGTGTAATGACCAGTCGGATTAGGGACTGCATTTATTGCTAAGTGTAGTCATAGAACAAATGAAAATCAACAGACATTGAGATTTTCTAGCAGTTTCAGGGTAACTTTCTTGAAAGCATCTTGCTCAGATCCTTTACTCCTTTTTCTTCTTCCCTTTTTCTTTGCTATTCCCTGCATATATAAGTGATATCTCTGAGGACATCACATATTTGCCATATTCATATAGTTTCCCTAGACTTTTATGATAGGGAAATACTACTGTCTGGTTGGAGCCACTAGTTACTTTGTGGAACAAGGCTGGATAGAAAGACTCATGAAAGAAAATAAATGCTCCTAATTGTGTTAGTCTGCTCGGGCTACTATAGGAAAATATCATAGACTGGCTTAAAACAAGAGAAATTCATTTTCTCAGTTTGGGAGGCCAGAAGTCCATGATCAAGGTGCCAGCCAATTTAGTTTCTGGTTAGTACTCTCTCCTTGAGTTGCAGATGACCACCTTCTTGCTATGTCCTCACATGGCAGAGAGAGCAAGCCCTTTGGTGCCTCTTATAAGAGCACTAGTCCCATCATGAGGACCCCACCCTTATGACTTCATCTAACTCTACCTCTCAAAGGCCCCATCTCTAAATACCATCACATTGGGGTAAAGACTTCAACATATGAATTTGGAGTTGGGGGCACAAATATTTCATCCATAATACCAGTCCTTGAAAAATGTAAGTATAGCAGATATGCAAAAGTAAAGTCAGTAATTCACCTGATATATAGCTTTTTTAAAAAATCATGATATGGGGCGCCTGGGTGGCTCGGTTAAGCTTCCAACTTCAGCTCAAGTCATGATCTCACAGTTTGTGAGTTCAAGCCATGCATCGGGCTCTGTGCTGTCAGCTTGGAGCCTGGAGCCTGCTTCAGATTCTGTGTCTCCCCCTCTGCCCCTTCCCTGCTTGTTCTCTATCTCTCTGTCTCAAAAATAAATAAACATTAAAAAAAATCAAGATAGCTGATCATTCCTTAAGGGTCCTTTCTTGTGGGATAAGAAATAGGGCAGATCTTTGAGGCAGGTAGACATGAATTGTAGAAGTCTGTGAAAGCATACATGTATTTATCAAAAGTAATGTACTAGAATGTTCATAGCAGCACTGTACATTAGAGTCCAAGGTTGGAAACTACCTGAATGCCCATCAACAATAGAATGGATAAGTTCTGGCATATTTACACAATATAATAATATACAGCAATGAGAATGAATCATCTAAAACTATAGTCAGCAATGTGTATGAATCTCTCAAAGAATGTTGTTGAGAAATAGAAACCAGATACTAAAGACAATGTAATACATAATTTCAGTTGTTTCCTAATAGTACAGATTAGGAAACTAATTTATGCTTTAAGAAATTAGGATAGTGGTTTCCTCCAAAGGTAGTGACTGGAAAGAATCATGAAACAGTACCTTGAAGGTGCTGGTAATGATGTTACTCTTAATCTGGGTGCTGGTTACAAAAGATTGTTTTGCTTAAGAAAATTCATTGCATTGTTCTCATATATGTGCATTTTGGGTGAGAATCTCTTATGGGCCCTGAACAATTCTGTATATTATTGCTGAGTGGGGCTGAATTGTGCTCCTCCCTCCATGCCCCCCCCAATCATGAAGCCATAATCCCCACTACCTTAGAATGTGACTGTATTTGGAGACAAGGCCTTTAAAGAGGTGATTAGTTAAAATAAGAACCCTTAGCATGAACTCTAACCCAATCTGTCTGATGTGTTTGTAACAAGAGGTTTGGACACAGAGAGATGAACCATGTGAATGCAGCAATACAGCAGCCATCTGCAAGCTAGAGAGAAAGACATCAGAAAAAATCAAACTCCAGCACCTTGATCTTGGACTTCTAGTTTCCAGAACTGTGAGAAAATAAATTTCTATTGTTTCAGCCACCCCTTCAGTGGTATTTTGTTATGGTAGTGGTGGCAAGCTAATACACTGGATATACCAAAACCACGTATCTCTACATTTTATCAGGACATTCTCAGGGTTGTGCTTGCAGCAAGCGGATCAAGGCATGAGGAAATCTCTCTTTCTAGCCAAAAAGGCTTACCCGTAGGCTGCTCTAAAGTAGTGAGCCCCCCAGGTTCAGTGTTCCTCGTCTGTAATGTCTGTCTAGGCCCATCTCCTTCATGCATATAGGCCTTGGGGGCATTGAGAACTGACACAAACATGAAGCTTAAGCTTCTTGGTGTGTCATAAAGTCAAGTCCTTTGTTTTCAACCAGAAATCTCATGTCTTCTGCAGGCGTCCATGAAACAGTAATAGGCTAGCTCACTAGCTATTACATAGGGTAAAATCTCAGCTGCTTCAGAAACTTTGCTGGTGCATACTGTAAATATAACATATATTTAGCTTCACGAGAGAATAGTCTTCTATCTCCCAAACTGGCTTATTTGAAAAAGCACCTCTACAGTCCAAATATGTTGAGCAAGTCTGTACCACAACCACTACTTCAGCATCAAGGATTCAAGTCTCTTTCTAGAGACTTCTTTCCTTCATACATATGCCATATTCATTCTCCCTCAAAGTTTTCACAGATTAGGCTCACAGCTTCCCTTACAACAAGGAAGGGTTCTGGGGATCCATGTCAGGACCAGGAATTGCTTTTATTATTTTTCTTTTATTATTTTTAAAATATTTTTTAAATGTTTATTTTTGAGAGAGAGACAGCATGAGCGGGGGATGGGCAGAGAGAAAGGGAGACAACAGAATCTGAAGCAGGCTCTAGGCTCTGAGCTGTCAGCACAAGCCTGACGCAGGGCTCAAACCTGCGAACCTGAGATCATGACCTGAGTCAAAGTTCGACACTTAACCAATTGAGCCACCCAGGAGCCCCACCACCAGGAATTTCTTTTTCTTTTTCTTTTTTAAATATAGTTTATTGTCAAGTTGGTTTCCATATAACACCCAGTGCTCATCCCAACAACCAGGAATTTCTTAAACTTCCCTGAGCATAGCTTAGTCTGACTGAGCAAGAGATTGAATTTACTTCCTTGGTATTCCAAGTATAATAATTCTTGCCCTTACCTCTCTATATTTAATGTTAGTGGCACTCCCTTATGGGCCTGAGGGGGGAAAACCTACTCACATTTTCAACAGCTTTGTTATCCATTCATTTCCTAATACTTCCAGGCCATGCTTACTCCTGTCAGTAAATAGAACTACTGCTTGGAGATTATAGTGTTAACTATTAAAATGATATGTGAAATAGATATGAAAAGACACAGGGAAAGCAAATACTATTAAAAAACACTAGGTGGTTAACTGGTTTGATACACCGGGGTGGGAGGGAACGAGTGATTTAACAATTAGAGGAAATTAAAGAGAAGATAAGTTATTTTTTATGAAGATTTTTTAAAACTTTTTTCTTTTTAATTTGAGAGAGGGGGAGAGGTGCATAGGGAGAGAGAAGAAACCTCAAGCAGCCTCCACGCTCAGCATGGAGCCTGATTCAGGGCTTGATCCCATGACCCTAGGATCATGACCTGAGCTGAAATCAATAGACACTCAACCGACTGGGTTGCCCAGGTGCCCCAAAGAGAAGATAATTTAGATGTACAGAGAGAGAAACTATGAGAGGCCAAAATATTGAATGAGAAGTGCCAAACTACTTATAATCAGAATTCCAGAGGAATCAATAGAGTGAACAAGGGAGAGGACATAAGAAGAATATTAACATTTGAGAATTTCCCAGTACTGAAGAAACACATTCATCCTGATGACACAATTTAAAAAAAAAAAATGTTGCCAACCATTTAAAGAACCAATCCCTTCTCAAACTCTTCCAAAACATAGAAGAGGAAGGATTACTTCCAAACTCATTTTACAAGGCCACTATTACCCTGATACCAAAACCAAAGATACTACAAGAAAATAAAATTATAGGCCAATATCCATAATAAGCATGAATGCAAAAATCCTCAACAAAATATTGGCAAGCCAAATTCAACAATACATTGAAAGGATCATACACCACGATCAAGTGAGATTTATTCCAAATTGAAAGGATGGTTCACCATCTACGAATCAATGTGATATGACACTTATATCATATATAATAATCAATGCGACATTAATAAAATGAATAAAAACCATATAATATCTCAGTAGATGGAGAAAAAACATTTGACAAAAGTGAACATACAATCATGATTAAAAATTATCAACAAAGTAGGTATATAAGGAAGGTATCTCAACATAATAAAAGCCATATATGACAAACCTACAGGTAAAATCATACCAAACAGTGAAAAGCTGAAAGCTTTTTTTCTAGGATCAAAAACAAGACAAAGGTGCCCACACTCACCACTTTTATTCAACATAATACTGGAAGTCCTTGCTAGAACCATTAAGCAAGAAAAATAAAAGGCATCCAAATCAGGAAGGAAGAAGTAAAACTGTTTCCTATTTGCATATAATATATATGGTAAACCCTAAAGACACCAAAAATCTGTTAGAACTAATAAAATGAAATTAGTAAAGTTGGAGGACACAAGATCAATATACAAAAATCAGTTGTTTGTGTACATGAATAATGAGCTATTAGAAAGAAATTAGAAAAACAATCCCGTATGCAATTGCATGAAAAAGAAATACCTAGGAATAAATTTTAAAATAAATTTTTAAGTTTATTTATTTTGAGAGAGACCATGAGTGGGGAAGGGGCAGAGAAAGAGGAGAGAGAGAATCCCAAGCAGGCTCTGCACTGTCAGTGCGGAGCCTGATGTGGGACTCAAACTCATGAACCGCAAGATCAGGATCTGAGCTAAAACCAAGAGTCGGATGCTTAACAGACTAAGACACCTAGGTGCCCCTAGCTAGGAATAAATATTTAAAGTTCTCATCACTGGAAGAAATTTTGTAGTTATGTGTGGTGGTGAATATTAATTACACTGATTTGGTAATCATTTCACAATATATACATAACTCATTGTATATACACCTAAAACTAATACAGTGTTATATGTCAGTTACATCTCAATTTTTTAAAAGCCCACAATGAAAGGTGTGACTCAAAAGGATACAGGAGCCAACTGAAAAAGCTCCCAACAACTAGCACTGGAACACATTAAGCAACAAAATACATAAAATCATATTGGATTATAACACAACATAAAGAGTAAATATCCAGAAGTACATGATATAAATAAATGGTTTAATAAGTAAATAGGGCAGAATAAATCTCCCATGCAGTAGAATTTCAAATAACATATGTAGATAACTCCACCCTCAAGAACGTGCATTGTAAGTCTCCATTCCCTGCATGTGGGCTGTGCATAATGACTTCATTCCAAAGAACACAGTATGGAAAGGGAAAAAAAGAATAACTTTACAAAGGAAAAATCTGACATATACAGCCTCAAATAGGTGATCAACTTAACTTCATCAGTGAAATTTTGTTTGTAGTATTCTACTTGATTTGGTTTGATGAGAATGGTACTTTGCTTCTGTGGTCTTACTCTTCCCCCAAACCCAATAACCCATAATTGAGAAAAATATCAGACAAATCAGTCTCTCATCTGAAGGACATTCTACAAAATTCCTAGCTAGTATTCCTCAAAACTTCTAAGGTCATCAGAAGAAAGAAAGTTTGATAAATTGTCACAGCCAGAGGAACCTAAGGGAACATGACAACTAAATGTAACATGGTGTCCTAGATGGGATACTGGAACAGAAAAAAAAAAAAAAAAAAAAGGACATTAGGTAAAAAGGAAATCTGAATAAAGTTATCAGATTAATACTTGATTTATAATGTATCAGTATTGGTTCATAATTGTGACAAGTGTACCATAATAATGTAAGAAACAATAGGGAAAACTGGGTGTCGGATTTATGGGAACAATCTGTGCTATCTTCACAACTTTTCTGTTAAAGTTTACCTACAAAAATTTAACACCTTCATGATAAAATCTTTCAGCACACTAAGAATTTCCTCAATCTGATAAAAGGAATGTTGGAAAACCTACAACTAACATCATATTTAATGGTGAACTATTGAACACCTTCCCCTAAGGTTGGGAATAAGGATGACTGTTCTCACTTGTATTCAACATCATATTTGAGGTCCTAGCCAGTGTGACATTATAATAAAAAGAATAAATATGAGAAAAGATGAAGTAAAAATTTTTCTAAGCAATTATAAGTTGAAGAATTTAGTTCCATAAAAAGCTAAGTAGCTAAGTAAACAAAAAAAAAAAATGATGGGACAGGGTATATAAGACAAATCTCCAAATTGGGTCTCTGTCTGACTGACATCAGGTGTCCTCTGCTTACTGATATAAAACCTTTATTTGCAAATAACATGTTTTCATATGAAAATAACTCTAGAATATTTTTAGAATATTATTAGTGAATTTATCAACTTCATAGGATATAAGGTTAATATGCAAAATTCAGTTGTATTGCTGTTTTCTACCAACAAACAATTGGAAAATGAAATGAACAATGGCATTTACCATAGCATCAAAATCATCAAATTATTAGGGATTAAATATGCCTAAATGATGTGTTATGATCTCTATTTTGAAAACTAATTGACTATTGTTAGGATAAATCAAGAGAGACCTAAACAAGTGGAGAGATGTCATGTTAATTGGAAGGTTCAATATTCTTAAAAAGTCCATTCTTCCTAAATCTATAAAATTAATACAACCCTTCAAAGATTCCAGCAGTCTTCCTTGAAGAAATTACTAGTTGATTTGAAATTTTATATGGAAATGCAAAGGATCTAGGAGAGACAAAATAATATTTAAAAGAAAAGCAAAATTGGAAAACGGTACCAGATCTTACCACTCAACAGTAATGAAGGTAGTATGGCATTGATTTAAGGATAAATGTATCAATGGAACAGAGTCCTGAAATAATTACTGTCAATTTTTGACAGAAGAACCAGTGCGATTCAATGAGAAAGGAAAGTTTTAACAAATGTTATTTGGAACAATTAGCTGTCTCTGTGGAAAAAAAAAAAATTGAACCTTGGCATCTTCTTACATCATACACAAAAATTAATTTGAGATAGATTATAGACCTAAATGTTAAACCCAGAACCATAAGGTTTCTAGAAGAAAATATAGATGGATATCTTTATCATTTTAGTTGGAGATAGCAAAGTTTTCTAACAGGACACAAAATGCACTAACCATAAAAGAAATGATATGTTGAACTTCATCAAAATATAAAATATGTGCTCATCATAAAACATTGGTAATAGACAAAAACATCTTTAAATCAAAATAAAAAGACAACACAGTTTAAAGGGTTTGGGGCACAAATGACTTAGACCCTTCACAAATGATATAAAAATGGCTAATAAGCAGTAGAAAAAGGGGTCAACACAATGTATCAGCATTAAATCACAGTGAAATACCTATGCCCACTAAAATTATCTATGCCCACTAGAAATAAAAGAACATGACAACATGAAATGTTGGCAAGTATGTGGCCAACTGGAATGCTCATAAATAGCTTTTGGGAGTATAAAATGATACAACCTCTTTGGGAAAATATAAACCTAAAATCCATCCTGAAGTATTTACCCTAGACAAATGAAAACATCCACAGTAAGACTTGTCCAAGAGTGTTCATAGAAGTCTCATTCATGATACCTCTACCTGGAGATAATTCATATATCCATCAACATGAGAATAAACAAATCATGGTGTGTTCAAACAATAAATAAGGAACAAACTACTAATATGCACAATATAGATGCATCTCGAAAAACATGTTAAGCAAAATAAGCCCCAAACAGGAGTTTACATACTTTATAATTCCATTTATATGAAGTACAAGAACAAGAAAAACTAAAGGTAATAAAAGAGTGGTTACCTTGAAGGAGGGAGTTGGAAAAGTGACTGGAACGGGGCACAAAAGAACTGGAAAGTGTCATTTGGAAATATTTTACTTTGGTCTGGTTGTTACAAGTTGTTAAAACTCACTGAACTGAAAGTTTAATGGCTGTACTTTTATTGCATGTTAATTATGCCTCAATAAAACAAAAATTTTAAATACACATAAGGAGCCTTATACTTTATTTCAAAGTTTGTGAAACTTTGAAATAGATTTAGATTATTGCAGAAAGTCAGAAAACAATCACTAGAATGGACCCTAATGGTATTTTTTAAATTACACCAGCTGACCATTTCTAAAAACAAAAATAGAAGTACCATGTGACCCAGCAATTCCACTTCTGGGTATATACCAAAAACAATTCTAAGATCTTGAAGAAATATCTGTACACCCATGTTCATGGCAGCATTACTCACAGTAGCCAAAATTTTGGTGGAAGCAACCCAAGTGCCCACCAACAGATAAATGGATAGACAAAATGTGGTCTATACATACAATGGAATATTATTACGTCTTAAAAAGGCAGTGCATTCTGACACCTGCTATAAGATAGATGAACCCTGAAGACAGAGACACTAATGCTATGTGAAATAAGTCACAAAAGGACAAATACTTTAAGTTTTCACTCATATGAAGTACTTAGATTCATAGAGACAGAAAGTAAAATGGTAGTTGCCAGGAGCCGGGGGGTGGGGAGGATAGAGATATTGTATAATGGGAACAGGCATTTTTTGTGAGAGAGAGAGAGAGAATGAGTGTGTGCGAGAGGCAGAGAGAGGGAGAGAAGAGAATCCCAAGCAGGCTCCAAGCTGTCAGTGCAGAGCCCAAGATGGGACTCAAACACATGAACCATCAGATCATGACCTGAGCTGAAATCAAGAGTTGGACACTTATCTGACTGAGCCACCCAGGTGACCATGAGAACAGATTTTTAATCTTGCAAGATGAAAAATGTTCTCTGGATGGACACTGGTGGTTGCACAACAATGTGAATGTATTTAATGCACCAAACTATACACTTAAAAATGGCTAAAATGGTAAATTTTGTTATGTATAATTTACCACATTTAAAAATTATTTTTAAAGTTGTATCTGCTGATGTAAATAAATCAAGCTCAGTTTCTTCTTTATGGCTCTATTATTTCTGGGATTGTAAAAAGCTTGGCAAAATTCCCTAGTGTTTAAGAAAAACAAATTTCTTCATTTCCCCACAAAGCAGACCTTTTTTTTTTTTTTACATTTTGTTAATAATTTATTTATTTTTTAATTTACATCCAAGTTAGTTAGCATATAGTGCTACAATGATTTCAGGAGTAGATTCCTTAATGCCCCTTCCCCATTTAGCCCATCCCCCCTCCCACAGCCCCTCTAGGAACCCTCTGTTTGTTCTCTATATTTAAGAGTCTCTCTTCTGTTTTGTCCCTCTTTCTGTTTTTATATTATTTTTGCTTCCATAGCAGACCTTTTAATAAACTATTAACAGTTTTCTTCAAACTAAACATGATTTAATACTTTCACCTTGTTTCCCCCCCCCCCTTTTCTGGAAATATATAGGATATTTGAGGAGATATTTGATGGGGGGGGTCTTCTTTACTCACACTCAAAACATTTTTGACATCAGATGTGTGGTTTTTTTCCCCCACACAGACCAATTCTCCAATATGAACTTGGTGTCCTGCAATTCAATTCTGAAACTAACCAGAGTAAGCACAGACCCCATGGGTCTCAGTCCCACAAGATTGTCCTCTGCTTTAAACCCAATTGCAACTAATTGGTACCCAGGTTACCCAGAACTGACTTGCAGTAGAATTCACAGCCTCCCACAATCCCCTCCTCAGATTCAATAATTTGCTACAACAGCTCACAGAACCCAAGAAAACAGTTTACTTACTATTGCTGGCTTATTACAAAGGATATTTTAAAGCATACAGCCAGATAGATAGATACATCAGGTGGTCTGGAAGGGTCCTAAGTGCAGGAGCTTCTACCCCATGGATTTGGGCTGCACCACCCTCTGGCACAAAGATGTGTTCACCAACCTGGAAGCTCCCTGAACCCCACACTTAGGGGGTTTTATGGAGGCTTCATCATGTAGGCATGATTGATCATTAACTCAATCTCCAGCCCTTATTTAGAGGATCGGAGATGTGGCTGAAAGCCCCAAGCTTCTATACATGGCGTGGTCCTTCTAGTGACCCAGCCCTTTTCTAGGAGCCCACCAAGAGTCACCTCATTAGAACAAAGATATTCCTATCTCCCAGGAGATTCCAAGGGATTTAGGAATTCTATGCAGAAACAAGGGTCAAAGACCAAATATTAGTAGGAGCCAGAGGCAAAAAGCATTTACATATATTTTTTCACAGGAGGGAATTCCCTCATATGTAAGTATATGTTTTAAATCTTTGGAGTTATTCAACTTATTCTGACCTTGCAGACTGCTTCTCTGGGGTCTAGCTCCTTCCATGGAAGCTCGCAGTCTTCTCAAAGTTTTGTTTCTTTCCTTTCCTCCTAAACCCTTCCCCACTGCACTTTTGTGCACCTCTCTTAACCTTCCAGGTATCTCCCCTGAGCTCTGGCTCCTTCAAGGGCTCCCTGGCTCCTTTAACCTCAAAGTCTGCTTCTTCTGCCCATCGCTTTTCCTTTGCTGAGCATGGGATCTGTTCCCAGGACTTCTTAGCTTCTGTACATTGTCAACTCCATCTGTTCCTTTGGACTCTCAGACCTCTACCCTGAGATCTATCTGCTGCTCCAGGGTTTTTTCTCAATACTCCCAAGCTTCTAATCTCCTGGACTCATTTTTTTCTCAAAATTTGTCACTTACCTCAGGAGTCTGATTTCTGGTGCTCAAGATCTTCTCTTTGGCTTTCAAGCACTTCCTTTGTGCTCGAACTCCTCCCCTACTCTTGCAGACTCTCTCCTTGAGCTCTGTTCCCTTTCTCAAGGTACCCTCAAAATCTCTTGAGGTCCCAGGCACCTCCTCTAGCCTTCAGTTCCCCTCCTGTGTTCCCAGTACACTAAAATGGGCATAGTTTTGAGCCTCACAATGAGCCTCATTTGCACATGATAAAACTGAGGCTTAGAACAAACAATTGAAAATTAAAACAAAAACAAACAAAAACAAAAACAAAAAACCTGAGGCCTAGAGAGGTGAAATCACTGGCTCAAGATTATATGTCAAATTGAAAGGCAGGAATTCAAATCCTGTTTGAATCTTAGAACCCATATTGTCATCCACACACTTACCTCCCATTAAGACAGCTATCTATGAGAAAGAGAGAGAGAATTATTATATTCCAGGAATTCTGTTAAGTGTTTCACTAAGGTAGTCGTTATTATCACCCTTTTACTTTGAGGAAACCAAAAGCTAAGATTAAAGAGCTAATAAATGGCAGAAAAAGAACCAGAATGAGAGTTCTTCTGAATTCAAAGTTTGCATTCTTAATCATTATTTCACTCTATTTCCCCATTATGTAGATGAGAACCCTGAGGGGTAGAGATGTTCAGGAACTACAGATCAAAGTTTATGAAGGGGCAAAATTATGGGTCTTCTCTGCTACCTCTCAGATTAATCCTAAAAAATTAAAAGCCCAGCTGCACCAGACAGTCTCCCCTTAAGAACCTTTGAGAGAGGAAATATTAAAAACCAAAGAAAAATTCACCAAATATTAACCAAGAGCTCCAGGACAGACTTTTCTATCAAAAGTTGATCAAATGCTGGCCCCTACACTCCAAAAGATGTACCCACTGGGGCGCCTGGGTGGCTCAGTCAGTTGAGCATCTGACTTTGGCTCAGGTCATGATCTCACAGTTTGTGGGTTTGAGCCCTGCGTCAGGCTCTGTGCCTGGAGCCTGCTTTGGATTCTGTGTCTCCCTCTCTCTCTGCCCCTCCCCTGCTCATGCTCTGTCTCTCTCCATCTCTCAAAAATGAATAAACTTAAAATAAAAACTTAAAAAAAAAGGATGTACCCACTGACTGAAAAACAACTGGCTCTGTGAGGACAAAAGTTATCTGTTTTCTCTGTCTCTATGGGGATTCTAGGCTGGGGGAGGAAGAGAAATCAAAACGTTTGTTACAAATGAGAAATGTCATTTTATTCAGTATAAGGTAGTAGGTTTCTGGAGCCAAATGAATACAAACACATGTCTAGGCCCACCTTGAAGTGGGTACAGGAGGCTTAAAATCTATGGCCAGGCTTATCTCCCACCAACGCCTCAAAATCCAAATGTTAAGCCAAATCATAGAGATGGAGTAGAGATGTTGGGCAGCTTCTCAACAAGGTAAGGACTGACTTGGGGTAGGCTTTTCCAGGCAAGTTCTAGGAACCCATAATGGGCGACACCCACAGGTTGGATAGTATGCACTGTGCACTTCTCAGGCAGAGGTACAACATGATGGAACTTGAGAGGACCTGCAGGGGCATGAGAATGACCACACAACAACCGTTCACCAAGTACCAGCTCCTTGGTTTTCAGAGCCTTTTTGTAGATGGTCTCTTGGGGTTGGAGTGTCTCTCTCTGCAGCAACTGTAGTAGGAGCCTCTGGATTTGGGGGGACTTAAATTGGTACAGATCCATGAGTTGGTAAAACTGTTCCATCCAAGCAGCGTGGTCTTTTGCATATCGTTGTCGCAACATCCGCAAAACATAGTACAGTGCCACAAATGTCTCCCATTGAGGCAGCTCTTCCATTTTCTTAGAGACAGGCTGTGCCTTCTTCAACTTGGGCAATGTGAGCGGCCTGTCTTTTCCCTTAAAAGCCCTGAGATCCTTCTGAAACATCAACGCTAGAGTTTGTTTGTCCACAGAGGCATAGGCACCTGTGAAAATCTCTCGTGCGGCAGGATAAAAGTGTTGCATTTCCATCTCTTTGAGAGCACTGGATAACTGCTGTACCCGAGCACTCCTGTAAGGTTCTCCTAAAACATGCCAGTTTATAGCCTTTCGGACTTGAATCCTCTTGGTGGTTGATGGGAGAACTGGTGAAGGGATGGGCAATGCATCTTTCTCTGCCTTGTGAAATTTGGGGAGCTCTCCCTTCTCCTTCAAGGCCTGGCAGTCCTTCCGGAATATCAAGTCCAGGGATTTTTTATCCATAGAGGGATAGACAGCTGTAGAAACATCCTTCCCAACCGGATAAAGGGGCAATATCTGCTTAACAGCAGAAGATACCTGTTGTGCCTGCTTCTTCTTGTAGGACTCAGCTAAGAGAGGCCAACTGAGACCTTGTGGGGTTTGGGACCTCATGGTAGCTGATGGTAACATTGATTCAACAATAGGGGATGGCTCTAGTCGGCTCTCTTTTTCTTTTCTTCTAATTGGAGGGATCACTTTTAAGTGCATTGGACTCAAGTCATCCTTATAGGGTTGTGATATGTCTGCATGACTTACTTCCAGGTTCTTCCTGAGGCGTTTAGCAATGGCTTTAAGATTGTACAGATGCATCCATTTCAAGTATCCCTTTGAAGTGAAGTTTCTGAGGAGCTGGTTCAGTTGATGGAAACTGTTCCTGGAAAGCTGCTCTCCCGCTTCCAGCCTTATTAAGGCATTGTTAATCCAGTCCTCATCTGAGAAGCTTGCTTCTGAGTAGCATGGCCTTTCAGCTGGGACAGAAGTAAGGGATGGGGCTGGGGCTGGGGCTGGGGCTGGGCTTAGGGCCTGGCCCTCAGTTTTCCCCACTAGCAAATGCTGGTACTTTAAGAACGACTTCCACATGTCACCTTTGGGTCTATGTTCAGGTTTCTGTGGTTTCCTGATAATCTCAGATAAGTGGGACTCTGGCCTATGGAGGCCTTCTGGGATCTGGGTCTGTAAGCCTGTTCCCCTAACTTGTAAAAACATATCCCTAGCTTTCTCCAAAAGCACATCTTCTTGTCTTCTCCAAGAACGTGTCTTAGGGTGTGCTCCAAGAAGTTGACTTTTCTGTCCTTTCAAATATAAATGATCCCCTAACACTTTCCAGGGCATGCTCTGTTTTTTCAGGGCTACTGGGAGTGGTGTTTTGAAGGGGCTTTTCAGAACTGTTGACCACATGACTTTGTCCCTAAGTGTGGGATCTCTCTTTCCATCAAGCAATCTTTCTTTCTTAAAAGGTATTTTCCTTCTAGTTGTACCTTTCCTTTTCTCAGCAAGAGCTAACTTTGATAAGCTCACCTCTTCCTTGGAGAGCTCTGTTTTCAATACTCCCTCTTCTGGGAGTATCACCTCCGTAAGTCTTCTCTCCTCATCCTTCTGCCTTTCCTCCTTTTCCTCCTCCTTCTCCTTCTCTCTTTTCTCTATCTTCTCCATTTCCTCCTCTGCCTCCTCGCTCAGGCTCTCCCCTGCCTCCTCGCTCAGGCTCTCCCCTGCCTCCTCGCTCAGGCTCTCC
>CM053563.1:13664203-13694521 GCA_028646485.1 Cryptoprocta ferox | reverse complement strand
GCCGCCTCCCTCAGGCTCTCCTCTGCCGCCTCGCTCAGTGTCTCCCCTGCCGCCTCGCTCAGGCCCTCCTCTGCCTCCTCCCTCAGGCCCTCCCCTGCCTCCTCCCTCAGGCCCTCCCCTGCCTCCTCGCTCAGGCCCTCCTCCGCCGCCTCCCTCAGGCCCTCCTCTGCCGCCTCCCTCAGGCTCTCCTCTTCCTCATGTGGGCCCTCTTTTTTCTTCTTACTCAGCCTCTCTCTCTCTTGAGTCAGGCTCTTTCCCTTTTTCCTTCTTTGGGATGAACTTTCTTCTTTATGCTTCTTAGCCAAATTCTCCTCCAGTTTCTCTTCACTCAGCCTTACCTTCTTTTTCTTCTTCTTAATCAGGTATTTCCCTTTCTCCTTCCTGGGCAGAATCCCTTCCTCTTCTTTAGTGACATTCTCCTTCTCTTTCCCCTTCTCGGTTGTACCTTCCTTCATTTCGTTCTCAATAAAACTCTCAGATAAGCCTTCAAACAGGGTATCTCTGATATTCTCTAATAACCACTTCGGCGGAGTCTTTTCTAGTTTATTCTTCTCAATTCTCCTCAGAAGTTTCTTTAGCTGCTTTTTTCCTAACAGATTTTGTTCCTGGGCCTCCTTTAATATACTCTCTACCTGGACTATATCTAATAGTGTCTTTCCCTGGACCTTCTCTAATAACCTTAGGTTCTCCTCCAAGCTCTCTCCATCAGTCAGTGTTTTCTCTTTGGTGGCCAGCCTATCATCTTCTACTTTTCTCTCTTCCTGACCCAGCTCCTTCTCTTCTTTCATTATTTCCCCCTGTTCCTTAAAAAATTCCCACTTCTGGCCATCCATTTCACTCTTCTCCATCATGGATGATCTCTCTTCCTCACATATTTCTGTTTCTTCTGGTAGCATTATACTCATTTTTCCAATTGTTTTAGCCAGGATCCTGAACAGGTTACTCTCTTTCTTCCTTATATCTTTTAACCTGGAACTAGCCTCTTTGTCTTTAGTACAAATCCCTTTCTCCATATCCAGTTTCCTAATTGCCTGTATTCTTACCTCTTTGGTTCTTTTTCTTTTTTTCTTAGCAACACCCATCTCCTTGGTCCTAATGTCATAGGCCAGTTCCCTCTCTTCCTCAGACAATTCCTCTTCTTCCACAATTTCTCTCTCTTCCTCAGTTTTTTTCTTTCTCTTAGTTATGCCAATTCCTTTCCTGGCTATTGCTTTTTCTTTCTTAGCAATATGCCTCTTTTCTGTGGCCAATTCACTGTCTTTCTGGGTCAGTCTTTTCTTCAGTGCCTTTTCCTCTTTTACCTGGGGCTTTTTCTCCATTTTGCCAGCGTGTTCCTCCCTTTCTACAAAAAATTTCTCTTTTACCCAAGCCCGTTGTTTTTTTTTGTCGCTCTCTCTCTCCTCTTTCTGACCCCATATTCTCTCTTCTTGGGCCTGTATATGCTCTTGTAGGGCTAGTTGCTCTTTTTTATGGGTTTGTTGTTCTTTTTCGTCAGTGGCTTTCTTGTCTTTCCCAACCGATTTCTCTTCTTTCTTAGCTTGTTTCCCCCCCCGCCCCATGGCCTTTTTCTCTTTTTGAGGGAACATTTTCTCAATTTCTTCTATCGTTTTCTCCTCTTCTGGGACCAGTTTCATTTTTTCTCTGGCCTGTTGCTTTTTATCCTCAGCCTGTTTCTCCACTTTTTGAGCCAATTTCTCCTCTTTCTGATCCCATCTCTTTTTTTCCCAGGCCTGTCTATTTTCTTCCTGCGACCATTTCTCCATCCTCCCAGCCTGTTCCTCCTCTCTTAAGTCTGCTTTCTTTTTTCCCCAGGCCTGTTGCCTCTTTTCCTCCGTCATTTTCTCCTCTATCTGGGCCCTTCTCTCCTTGTCCCCCTGCTTTTCCTCTTCCTCTAGGCCCAGTTTCTTTCTTTTCCAGGATAATTGTTTGTCCTTGGCTTTTTTCTCCTCTTTCTTAGCCTGCCTCTCTTTCTGGTCTTCTTTCTCCTGTTTCCCAACTTGTTTTTCCTCTTCTTGGGCTTGTTTCTTTTTATAGGCCTCTTTTTTCTTTGTTAAACATTTCTTCTTTTCTGAGGTCAATTTAATTTCTTGCTCTGCCAAGCTGCCCCTTTCTGAGGCCTGTTTTCCTTCTTCCCCAGATAGTCCCTCCTCTTCACTAGACAAATGCTCCTTTTCCTGGGCTAATTCCTCCCTTTTCTGGTCCTCTTCTTCAACATGTTTCTCTATACCTTGGATGTGTTTCTTCTTTTTGTGGGACTTTTTCTTCCTACCTTTAACTTGTTTCTTTAAATCCGGAATTAGTCCCTCTTCATCCCAGGCCAGTTCCTCTTTTTCCTCACTGGGCTCCTCCTCTTCATCACCCAGCTTCTCCTCTTCCTGGGACAATTTCCTCTCTCCCCAGACAGGAAACCCCTCTTCCTGGGGCCACATGCCTTTTTCATGGGCCATCATAATCTTCTCCCAGTCCCACTTACTCCTTTTCAGGGCTGTCCTCCCCTCTTTCTGGGTCACTCTCTTTCTTTCCCCTAGTAGTTTTTCCCCTTTTCCGGTATCTTTCTTTTCTCCTAAAACTAACTTCTGCTCTTCCTTGGTTAATTCCTTTTGTGGATAAGCCAGTAGTTTTTCCTCCCAAGCTATTTTTTCTTTCTGATGAGGCAGTTTCTCCATATCCTGGGTCAGTGTCTCCTTTTCCTGAATTAATTTCTCCTCTGACTTACTTAGCTTCCCTTCTTCCTCAACTATTTTCCCATCTTGCCTGGCCAATTTCTTTGCTTCTTTTTTTAATTTACTTTTCTGTAAGACTAGTTTATCTAAGAAAACAACTTTCTTTTTGTTGACTTGAGAAAATGCCTTGTCCTTCTTTAATGTTTTTTTGTCCTTTTGTTCTCCCAGTTCTGTCACTTCTTCCTCGGCAATCTCTTTATCCACCTTTTCTGTTATAATGGATGGTTCTTCTACCACTCTTTCCTCCAATTCTGATGAGTCCTTTAAAAGGGGGCAGATCTCTTGGAAGAGATCCCATCTGGGCTCTTGGGGAGCAAGCATCACCTGAGCCAAGTCCACCAATTCTTGACCCAGATCCCTTAACATTCCTGGATGGGAGCTTGCTATCCTTGAGGTGGCAAGATAGCAAATGTCATCCCGCCAGGACCTGGTGTCTGATCCACCCGTGTGTCCAGAGGTACCAGCTAAACCTCGGCCACCCTTTCCATATTTCTTCCTTGTATCTCTTTCTTGCTCAGCAATCTGCATGACTTTTTCTTTGGGCTCTTCTTCATTTGTTTTTGAAATATCCTTCAAATCTTCTTCCTGTTTTAACTTTGCAGCTACTTCTTTACGGATTTTTTCCACTGCTGTTTTCCAGAGTCTTTTCTTGAGTTCTTGTCTTTCCAGCTTAGGGAATATCTCTCCATAATCTTTCATGCCACGTTGATCTATGGCCTTCATAACCTGTGTGGCTTCCACTGCCTCTCTAACCACCATATGGCGTCTTCCTTCTTCTGTGGCTTCTATGGCTTCTGTGGCCTCTATCATGACCTCCTTTGATTCAGAATCCTCTTGAGATTTGGCTGGGCTGAAAGTACTTGGTGGCAGCTCTGGCTCTAAGGCAACATCCTCTGTGTCAATTAGCTCTGATTTCTTGGCCTCTCTCTGTTCACCTTCATCCTCTGAAGGCACCAACATAGAGCTAAATTTTATAAGTTCTGTCTCTCTCTTCTTTCTGGAAACTCCCAGGTCCTTTTTAACTGCAGAGATATTGAGGAAAAAACAGAAGCCCTGAGTGACATCCTTTGTAATATACAGTTAATGAACTACCATAAGAAGTACAAAGACAAAGAGGACTGAAGCTTTATGGCACAGAAATGCTTGCCATTTTATCCCAGCTTCCATATCCTGAAGAAATAAGATCTTGCTATTTGTTGTGGTATATGTGTTTCTTTTCCAGGAAGGTTACTTTCAATGGAAAAGAATTTCTTTACATAATTATGTTCCCACTGGTATCATTTTAGATATCATTTTTTAAATGTTTCTTTATTTTTGAGAGAGAGAGAGGGAGACAGAGTATCTGAAGTGGGCACCGTGCTAACAGCAGAGAGCCTGATGTGGGGCTTAAACTCACAAACTGTGAGATCATGACCTGAGCCAAAGTCAGATGCTCAACCAACTGAACCACCCAGGAACTCCCATTTTAGGTATGTTGGCCTTACTGACCCTGTCTTTTGGTGCCCTGAGGTGGGCCCCAAATATACCCTGTATATTACCCCATACATACTAAGACCTTCTCTCTTTTCTTGAACATATGTCATTCTTTTCTTTCGTTTGATGATCTCTTCAGATGTGAATGTTCTTTTGACAAGGGTCTCAGGCTCACCAGCCATTGATATGTCTAAAGAAAAAGGAGGTTGTTGGTCTCTATGTGACAAGGTCAGGTTTTCATTTAGCTGCTGCTCCACCCATATAAGCAGGGACTGGATGTCTTTAGGTTGGATCCCCAGCAGCTGGTCCAGAGAGGCTTCTCCAATAAATTCCTGCCTACAAAAGACAAGAGGAAAGAAGGATGATACCAAGCCACTGATAAAACAAGATTTGAAGAAGGAGGAAGAGGAGGGAAGGAAGGGAGAGAGGAGGAGAAGAAGAAATTACAACTGAAGAGGCAGGGATAAAGTGGCCATTTAGGACAGAGTAGTCTGAAGTAAAGGGTTGGTAAAGAAGAAAGACTCAAAGATAGCAAGGAATCGAGTTATCAGGGAGATACAAGATGCTTTTTTGGTTGGAAGGTTTGTGGACTTGAGTCTTAAGGCATCTTAAGGATGTGAAGAAGTGATGGAAGGGCAGGCTAATCAATGGTCAGAAGAAGAAGGGTAGGTGCTAGGGAGAAAAGCAAATAGAAACAGAATATAGTGGGAGGAAAAGAATAGAAAATGTTGAGGAAAAGGAGAATAAGCAATCAGATTCTGGAGGTTAGGAGCTAGAAGAAACAGAAGGGGGAAAGGCACTACACAACTTACTGCATTTCTTGGAGGGTTTCTTCTTTCTTCAGCAGGCCTACCAGCATGCTTTTACTTTGGATGCCTATGACTCTTATCATAAGGTATAAAGCCTTAGCCCGCACATATTCATCACTGTCCATCAATCCCAGACTCAGTGGAACAGCAAAGAGATGGCTCATGATGCCTAGCCTATATAGCCCTTCCCAGGCTAGCTCACGGATGCATGAGTTGGAATGGAGTGTATCTTCCAGCAGGCGACTGGCAGTCTCAGAGCACAACCTTGGAGATACTTGATAAGTGGCAAAAATTTGTGCCAGAACACCAATATATGTCTTGTATTGGTCTATAGAACAGTAACTTGTGAGGCTGAGGATTGCCTCAATTAAATTATTTAATAGTCCTTCATCAAGTTTTCTTCCTGCCCAATTTTGGTTTATCAAGCTTATTAGAACATCATAGGAAGTTTGTTTCCACCACTTGGATTTATCCCTCTCTCTCCTCATTGAGATGTTCTCTTCTAATAGAGGTGGCAGTGTCTGGTGTCTGACGGGTTCAGTCATGTCCCAGTCTGTATCAAGGTAGGATGTGCACAGGTCATGGCGTAAGAAGATTGGGGTACCGTCAGGCCAAAGGCAGGCACGGATAACTGAGTTGGGGATGTAGCCATCAGGAGCAAAGGGCCATTGCCGCCCTTTACCAAAGAAGCCATATAGTTTATGGTAGGGGTTTAACCCATCCCAGCCAGCCAGCCATAACTGAGCGGGACCCACATGGAGGGGACGATTATGCTTGGGGTCAGGAGTAGAAAAAGCAACATCCTTATCCTCCAAAAAATGTAATTTGGGTTCCATTTGAATCAGAGCAGACATATACCTCTCTTCCTCTACAACATGGGGCACAGTATTGTCAAAGGCAATAACCCGTTTGTTAACAAGTGCCTCTAGCCCCTGTAATTCCTGCAGCCCTTGTCCAAGGTAGACAAATTTGGGTACAAGTACTACTTCAAAAGAAAAGAAGAAGCTAGGAAGAAAGAGTTTAGGGTCTTCTTGTATTTCATCTGCATTGTTTAGGATCACTAGGTGAATCAGCTGAGCAGGAGGGAGCAATTTTAAGCAGGATACCAGGTAAAGACTCTGGTTGAAAGTCAAAAGCAGGTCACCCCGATTATTGGCAAAGCAGAGTGGGCCAAAATGCAATGCTGAGTCCAACTCAGTTATGAGTCTACCATGGAAGTCCCAGATCCGGACTGAGCCATCAATGCCCCCTGTGACAAAAAGTTTCAGGGAAAAGCAGACATCAAATGCAGTGATGGAACACTGGTGCAGGCATTTTGTCTCTTTAAACATAGAGCTTCGTTTTGATTCTGAAGATTTCATAAAATCTTGGTAGTGCCAGAGACGCCAGCAATTGTTGTCAGTGATGGCACCCACGGAACCAGGCAACAGTACCATGTGCTGTAGAGGGCAACTACAGAGAATTTTGCCTATGGACTGGAGGGTTACCCTGTTCTTCTGCAGCAGAGCTTCTGTCAGGTACATAGTATTATCCAAGCCATAGGAACAGAGCAAGGAGTTTTCCTGGGGCCCTTCCAGGGTAGACAGGGCCAAAACTGCCCCAGAATGAATAGGCTTCTCTATTCGGGCATGGCTATAGTGGGAGAGGATTCTCACCATGCCGCTGTCATGCCCACAGAACATCAGTCCTACTAGGCCCATACCCAAATGGGACTGCGCATAGGCCAGGCAGCTTACTCTGTCCCCAGAGTTTACTGAAGTGCACACCACATACTTGGCTGTGCATGGTGAGCGTGTTGCATCAAACACCAGCACCTCTGCGCCGCCTGTTGCCACATAGAGCTCCTCTTTGTCTGGGTCGTAGGCCCAAGCCACAGCCTTATCCATGACAAGTAAAGGCCAGGTGAGAACCAGGAGATCTCCTGTTACTGGAGACAGGAAGCGCAACAAACCATCCTTAGTGGCACACAGGATCCTAGTCCAGTTTTGGCCACAGCAGACCCGGCGTACCTGCTCAGGAGCAGAACCACAGATATTGAAGAGGCTATAAAAACAAGGCAGGTGGTGCAGTGAGAAAGTGTGGGTGGTCTGGCAGAAAAAAGTGGTGCTATCAATAAACTGCAGCTGCCGCAAACCCTCACCGACATCCAGCTGCCGCAGCAAGTTCCCAACAGCAAGGTTCCATTCCCTAACTGTGCCTTCTCGGCCTGCTGTCAGTAAGGTGTGGATCTCTGGCCGGCTGTGAACACACATAACTGATGAGGAATGGGCCTGGAAGCTGTGGAGGAAGTTACCCTGGTCTAGACCCCAAGCATGGACCTCTCCTTCGTTGTTTCCAGCATAGAAATAGCCCTGAGAAACACAAGTGAAGGAGCAGGTGATGGAAGAGCCGCTGCCTGTGGGAGTGAACTTTCTTACCTCTTTCAGCTGGCCCTGACCCTGGTGGCTGAAGACCCTTACCTTATTCTCACAAAGGGCCAGGAGAGAGCCCTGGGGGCCATTCAGGGAAAGGCCCTGTACAAGCTCATGACCAGGCATGGGCACTGTTTGTGCCATCTGGAGGTCCCTGCCATTTGGTAAGATAAGCCAGGTAACCACTGCCCCCAAGGTGCCAGAGAGCAGCACCTCCGTTTTTGGGTCGTAGCAGAGGCAGCTGATGGAGAAACAACAGGGAACTGTGCCCAGGGATGTGAATGCTTGATGGTGATCTCCAAAGAGTCGTAGGTGCATGTCACCACAGTAAGCAACTAACATGTGGTAGGAACCTGTGTGAACCATTACTTCAATGGGTGGCACTTGATCCATCACATGAAACTTCATCTTCTCCATTATTCCTTCTCCTTCTGTATCTTTCTTCTGGATCCAAAGCACTGCCTAGAAGAGGATGAGAGATGAAAGTCTGACCTTGGAGACAGATAATCTCCCAAGAGTGAGGGGTAGGAAGGGTTGAATGTTTAGATCACTGTTCCCTCTTGTAAGACTAAGGAAAGACAGATGAGTGTAACTTTGGGAGTTTCCTGGTACTGGGATTTGGGTATGGGATAGAAACACAATGCTTAAGGCTCTTTCCTTGGCCTTTAGTCTGCTTTCTAAGGAATATGAATTCTCTGGACCTGAAACTAGAGGTGAAAAAGGATCACTGCATCCAGATCAGATTGGGATATGGAGATAGATATTAAAATGAGCTAACTCAGAATCCCCCTCATCATTCTGAGATGAGGACAGTTGAGGTATGATGAATATAAAGTGGGTTAAGAAGGAGGGGAAGAAAAGGAGGTAGCTTTACCTGTATTTGCTTTGAATCTCGTTCTACCCAGTTTAAGGAGACAAAATAGTTGATGTTGACGGAGTAGAAGCATATGAAAGGCTTGCTCTGGGGATGGTGAGGCTCCTTGTACAGAGTCTCAGGCCAGTCACTCAGTACAATCACCTGATTCTTTGGTTTCTCAGCAGTCTGAGTGAGAGAGAAGGGTGGCATGAGTCAAAAGGCCCGAGTCTCCACTCACTCATTCATTTAATAAATATTTATTGGGGATTAGCGGACATTTGTTGTTTTTTCATTAACCAACATTTATTCACCCTTCCACTGGAAAGCACTGTTTGGGGGAGTCACACCTCCCTCACCCTCACCCACGTCTTAATTCAAAGTACCTCCCAGCCTTTCTCAACTAAGTTTCTGTAAGAAAAAAGCCCTAATATCCTAACATATCCATTCTACATTAGGCATTAATTTCTCCCCTATGCATCTAGAATGCTACTAGTTATGTACCATCCTTAAAAGAAATGAGAAAATAGCCCCTCAAATCTGTTTTCCATGGTTCAGGTGAGGAACACTTGAGAAACAGTGGTATGTTCTAGGACAGACACTGGGGATGTGATGCTGAGCAAGAGAGACATGGTCTTAGCTTTCAGGAGATAAGAGTCCAGTGGGGGAAACAGACATTATATAAACAACTTAACAAATGTCTGTACAAGACTAATAAGTACTCCCAAAGAAAGGAATACATCCTATACAAGTATGACAAAACAATCCAACCTTGGCAAATATCTCTACCTCAGTTGGGACAACTCTTCAAAATTCCTTCCTATACCCAAAGGACTGCTCCAATCACCACACTTATGATACACTGCCTATGGGAACTCGTATTTCACAGACTTAGACTGCCCATCACATGGGCATCAGAGCTAGACACTTTGGCATGTTCCTCTTTCACTATTCCTACGTGCATCCAATGAAAATGTGTGCTATTCACAACATGGAGTACAGCTCTAACATTCCGTATTCTGACCCAGTGGGGTGTGTGTGTGTGTGTGGTGTATTAAGGGCGATATATGCCTTTTAACGTGTTACACAGTAGAACATGTCCAACATACACTATCTTCCCATGACAGAGTTTATATCTAGGACGTAAATACTTGAACTCTTTGTAGTGTTCAGCCAAAACTGAGGCTCATAAAATCCATTTCTGGGGTCCCTTTTCCCAGCAGATGCTTGTGCTATCCTGCCTCTTGAACACTACTTCATGAATCTAACTCCCCAAGTTTCTCTGCATCCACAAAGGACTTGAGACTATACTGAGGCCGTTATCTGCAACTTAGAATCTCTCTTTATATTTTTTATATTCAGATCTTTGTGTGTTCTGGGAGAACACAGAACACAGAATGCTGGAGAGAGCTCCCACTGTCATTGACGGTTCAGTGACAGCAGCAGAGTTGAGAGAAAGGATGCTGGTATCTGAGCTCTCAATCTCCCATCCCTCTTCATTGAATCAGAAGGCTCCTTTACATACCCCTTACTCCATTAGTTAATTACCATTCCTCTCCTCCTTTCCAGACTTTATGTACAAACAAGTCACTTACTTACTCAACAGTATCAAGGGTTTTCTCAGGAAGACTCTAAAAGACTCTTAAACCCAAGTAATGTACCTGTGCCTGGAAGTACTGTTGCCTACTTTGTATCAATCCCCCTCCTTCTATCCCAGTAAAGCTCAGATCTTGTTTAGGGTGATCCTAGCCCCAGAAATTCTGTCAATATAGAGTGGCACTGTGGCACTCGAAGGCTGGCACAGCTCTGTACTTTCTGATCTTCTCTCTTCTACCTACTTGGCAATTTAAAGCTGATACCTGGGAGTACAGAAGCTATCCTGTAACCTTAAGATGGTAAGCTAAAATATTAAGGATGGCGAAAAGAAAGCAAAAGAACATGGGTCCTTGACAACATGTAAAGACAAAGGTATCTCCTGCTTGTTTTTTGTTTTTTCTCCTGCTTGTTTAATCCATATGTGAATTCACTTTCTGGTTTGTTTGTTTTTTCCAGAAGAATGTGTTTTAATTGTTATCATCTTAGTTTAGAAGGAGGAGTTGTTTAGGGGTACAGAAGGGCTCCTCCAAAGCTCCTCACAGGCTGCCCAGGACGTAGGCTGCCCAGCAGGGATGATTAGTCTAAGCCCACCATGTGCAGATCTCTCATACACGTCACCTTTAGATCCTTCAGGACATTATTTATGAGGAGGTTCAAGTCCTTCCACTCAGGAATAAGTCTAGGTGACGGTGCCATCTTTGTAACGTTCCAGCACTTTACAGACATCATGGCTCACAGAACCTGTGGAACATGAACACGATTTAATCACAACATCTGATGTGAGACTGGAAATTAAGGGAATTGAGAGAGGGAAGAGCAACAGGGAAAGTTAAAGAAGGGGAGAAGCAAAAGCATTAGGAACAAAAGAACCTCTCATTTCAGAAGATTGGAGTGACAATGAACTACTGACACTTGCAACAATGTGGATGAATCTCAAACATTAGTGATGGGAAGCCAGACACAAAAGAGCACCTACTACATGATTCCATTTATATGAAATTCTAGAAAAGAGTAATCTAACCTATAGGGACAGAGCAGATCAGTGGTTACCTGGGTCTGAGAGACTGGGTGATTCCTGAGAAAGAGTAATAGGGGACTTTTGGTAGAAGTGAATGGAATCTTCTATATCTTGGCTTCTATATCTCGGTGGTTATATGTACACAAATTTGTCACAAGTCATTGAAACATACACTCAAAATGGGTCCACTTTATTACATGTAAATTATACCTAATAAAATTGATTTTTAAAAGATAGGAGTAGAGTGGGAGTTTTAGAAAGTCTAGAAATGGAAAAAATGTGGCAAAAGAAAGCTGTCAGGTGAACTTAGGTGAATTGTTGCAGCACAGCTGAAAGAATACAGCAGCCTGGCTTTGCAGCCCTTCCTTTTTTAAAAAAATAATTTTTTAATATTTATTTTTTAGAGAGAGAGCATGAGCGGGGAGAGGCAGAGAAAGAGGAAGACACAAAATCCAAAGCAGGCTCCAGGCTCCGAGCAGGCAGCACAGAGCCCAACGCAGGGCTTGAACCCACAAACTGCGAGATCATGACCTAAGCTGAAGTGAGATGCTTAACTGACTAAGCCACCCAGGCGCCCCACACTTTCTTTTGATTAAGATTTTATTTTTTTAAGTATTCTCTGCACCCAGCATGGGGCTCCAGCTCACAACCTTGAGATCAAGAGTTGCATGCTCCATGGACTTGAGCTAGCCAGGAGCCCCACCTTCCTTAACTCTCTTCGTTGGGATGCTCATTTTTGTAAGCATAATTTTTAGACTTAATTATATCTATCCTTCTTTACTACTGAAGCCTTCACATACATGAGTCACTCACATGTTTAACAAATATTTACTCGATGTTCATTATATGCCAGGCCTCTGTACCTAGAGTTGGAGATAAAGCACTGAACAAGAATGATTATCTGCCCACCTGAAGTTTACTATCTAATATGGAAGGCAGATACTGAACAAGTTAAAATAGATGTCAGGTTCTGGCCAGATGCCAGACTAAAATAACCTGAAAGTCTCCCACTTACGAACTTTTAGAAATTGTGGATAAGATAACAAGAGACTGAATTCCAGGAGCCAGAAATGAAGAGGGGGGAGAAAGCAGTAAGTGCAAAGCTGCCTCTGTGACAGTTCTGAGAAGGGATAGTTATCAGAACCCCAAAATGACTGTAATGGCTAGGAGCTAGGGTAGTATTGCTCTGGCTGAGAGAGGACATAGGACTTGGGCTCATAGGACATAGGGAGCTGGAACTGAGATCCCTCCATTACCTTGGAAACAGACACTTCCATCGACGGAGCTGGCTTCTGACCTGCTCTCTGAAAGTTGACACACCTTGGAACTTTTTTCCAAGCATGAGTCAGGAACCTACATACCTCCAAATTCCAGGCAATACCCATCAAGTTCTCCAAGTGATTCTCTGACATATACCTCACTTGGACTCACAAGGAAGAGAAGCAAGGGGAAGAAGAAATACCACAAAGCACACCAACCGTTCTCTCTAAAGAAATCATCATGTAAAATCTCAACCTGAGAGGCCAATAAGCTAAGGGCCACAAAAATCTCCTTCACAATCTTAGCACGTTCTGTATGATTTATCTGACATCTATTGTTCTCTAAGGAAATTCCTGGAACACTGAGAGTTACATATAATATCCTGTTGTTAAAAATGCTAAGGAAGTAGGGCGCCTGGCTGGCTCAATCAGTAGAGCATGCGACTCTTGAGCTCAGGGTTGTGAGTTCAAGCCCCATGCTACATGTAGAGTTTACTTTTAAAAAAGGCTAAGGGGGCACCTGGCTGGCTCAGTTGGTTAAGTGTTCGACTTCGGCTCAGGTCATGATCCCATGGTTCATGAGTTTGAGCCCCACGTTGGGCTGTCTACTGTTAGCACAGAGCCTGTTTCTGATCCTCTGTCCCCCTCTCTCTCTGCCCCTCTCTGCTTGCACTCTCTCTCTCTCAAAAATAAATAAACATTTTTTTAAAACGCTAAGGAAGACAGCTTCCCTCTACTTGCTAGAAGGGATGCTGCTGGATTCATGAATTGCTTAATAAAGCCACTTAGATCTTAAAATTAAAAAAAAAAAAAACTAAGAAACTACCGAAAAGAAAGAAACAAATAGAATGTAAGATTCAACCAGTTGAGGAATGGGATAAGAAATAAAAGAAATACATATCGATCAAATGAAAGAAACATAAGATGAAACATCACAAGGAAAAAAGAGGTAAGACAAATAGAAGCAGAGTGATAGAAACAAGTCTAAATATGTCATTATAGAATAAATACAGACTAAACTCATTTGAAGACAAATTATCAGATTAGATTTTTTAAATGAATAAAGTATAGTTGCATGCTGTTAATAAGGGACAAATCTAAAATGTAAAAACATGGAGGGGCACCTGGGTGGCTCAGTGGGTTAAGCGTCCAACTTCGGCTCAGGTCATGATCTCACAATTCGTGGGTTCAAGCCCTGCATCAGGTTCTTTGCTGACAGCTCAGAGCCCGGTGCCTGGTTTGAATTCTGTGTCTCCCTCTCTCTCTGCCCCTCCTCCCACTTGTCCTCCTTCTCTCTCTATCTCTCAAAAATGAATAAACATAAATAAATAAATAAATAAATAAAATGTAAAAACATAGAAACATTAAAGTATCATTATTACCATGGCCTTCTGTTCTGAAAATCATCTAAAATCAATAAGGAGAATCAAAAGATCTTTGCAAACTCAGCTTCAGCAAAACCAAGAGATAAGTATAATTTGTAAATAACAAATTACTTGTAAGGGCTGAGAAAAACAGCTGAAATTCGTGGCGATTATGACAAAAGAATTGGAAATAAGAAGTTATGGAGAGAAATTTGAGGAGGGAATGGTAATTATGGTAATTTGTTATAGCAGCAATAGAGAATTAATTCAGGCACTAACACTGTTTTGGAAAATTTATTTATGCACCAAATACTTTCTGTGTATTATCTCATTTAATACCAACAACGTTCTGAAGTAGTAGCTAGCTTTATTCCCATTTTGAAAAAGAAGTTAATTAGTCTACCTATAGTCACACAGCTAGTAAGAGACAAAGCCAGGATTCCAACCCAGGACACGTGACTACCGACGTAGTGACACTACACGTGCACCCCTTGAACTCCTTGAACCACTGAGCTACGCAACCTTCCTAGGGTCGATGGAGCTCACAGAACTTATATTAAGGGTGTCCAAAGTGAAACGGTATCTCGTTAGCTGAGCTCAAATGTGAGCCTGGTTTGTCTAGTTTCAAAACTGCTAATTCCCAAACAATCAACAAATACTTGTTGAGATTCTACTTTATAACATTTTGCTTTATAGTATTTTGCTGCTGACTGGGGCTCCTGAGTTCAAAAGTAGACACTGTCTTCAAGGAACTTCAAATTGTTAAAATTTGGTAATTGCTGTAACGGAGCACCTGAAGGTGCGTGAGGCACCACAGAAGGCACTTGGGAGGAAATGCTGGCACTTAACACAGAAGTAGCATGAGGAGGTTGCCAGGCAGATGAGGCTTACTCAGACATTCCAGGAGGAGAGGATGTACTTAAATGTATGATTTGTGCCGGAAACTAGAGGAGTTAAATATTCTTACAGCACGATGTTCAAGAAGGCAATAGAAGAAAAATGGCTAGACAGGTAGGAGTTACTATTAACTGTCATACTAAGGAGTTCAATTTTCATATTGAAACACTGAAAAACAGGGGCGCCTGGGTGGCTCAGCCAGTTAAGCGACTGACTTCTGCTCAGGCAGGTCATGATCTCATGGTTTGTGAGTTCGAGCCCCACATCAGGCCCTCTGCTGTCAGCACAGATCCCGCTTCGGATCTTCTGTCCCACACACCCCCCTCCCCCATCCCTTGCTCATGCTCCCTTGCTCTCTCTCGCTCTCTCTCTCTCTCAAGAATAAACATTTTTTAAAAACTAAAAAAAAAAGAAACACCGAGAAACAGTGTTAGCAGGGGAGTGATGTCAGATTAACCTTTTAAAATATACACTCGTCCAGCCTGGAGCTGAATTGGGGATCAGTCAAGACAAGCTGCCAAGAGGCTACTGTGATAGTACAGATGAAATATAATTAAATATTCTGATTTACAGCAGTGGGAAAGGAAAAGCAAATGACATGACCAATATAATATATTTAGGATAAAAAATATTTGGGGGGGGTAGGATTTATGGATATTGCAGATTATGTGGGTATGGAGAGTCAGGAAAAGAGAAATCTAGAATGGCTCTTGGGTTTCTGCACTACGCTTTGAATGAAATTTGATATATTCAAATGGACTAAAGAAGAGTAGGAGTGGGTATGGAGGAACAAAGATCAGTTTGATTTTGGATTTGTTGTGGTGGTTATAGAGTATCTGAATGAAGACAACTAAAATACCTGGGTCTGGACATAGGGAAAAAGGTCTGGGTTGGAAACAAATATATGAAATGACCGATCTATAGGGACAGCTGAAGCTGGGGATCTGGGGCAGCTTGCCCACAGGGGGCTATGCTGCATGAGAAGGAGACTTGATAACCAGATAATTAAGGGGGATACACTGAGAAGGAACAACTATAACAAGATACGATATTCTTCCAGAAACCTGAGGAGGGGAGTTTCATGAAGGTAGGTCATCTGTAACAGGTCAAGTAAGACGAAGAGTGGATCTGGTGAACAGTACCAGTGTCCTTAATGGGAACAATATCAACAGAGCAGTTATTCCTGAAGTCAGCCAGCAAGGAGCTGAGGAGTCAGTGAAAAGTAAGAACCCTACAAAAGCTTCAGGATGAACGGAAGAGAGGGGGAAGAGGAGAAAGCAAGAGAGAGGGGGAAAGGTAGAAGAGTATGTGGGAAAGATTTTTTTTAACTCCAGATTTTTCATTAAGTTCAACAGACATAAAATTATTCTGTCAAATTGCTATACAAGTTCCTAAATCGCTTATTCTGAATTTCTGCACTTATCTTGCTGAGGACCAGGGCAAACAGCTCCCAAGCTGGCCCCAGAATGCTTGGGAGGACCACGTTGGGGACTCCTATCTCTAGCTGAACATTTCCAAGCATTTTTCTTCCACCTAGCAACAGTTAACTACCTCACTTCAATTTCCACCACAAGTAAAGCTTAAACCCTCCAGAACCCTATATACAATTCTCAAGGACATGCATGGGAACACCAAAAGATTGGCCCCTTGAGGGAAGATTTTTTTAAATGAGATAGTTAAGGGGCGCCTGGGTGGCTCAGTTGGTTAAGCGTCCGACTTCGGCTCAGGTCATGATCTCACGGTTCATGGGTTCGAGCCCTGCCTCAGGCTCTGTGCTGACGGCTAGCTCAGAGCCTGGAGCCTGCTTCAGATTCTGTGTCTCCCTCTCTCTCTGACCCTCCCCTGCTCACGCTGTCTCTCTCTCTCTCTCAAAAATAAATAAAAACATTTTAAAAAATTTAAATGAGATAGTTAAACATGTTTAAATGTCAGGAGGAAGAAACCATGAAGGAGAGAGTGAAAATACAGAAAAGAGAGAACAGGCTGCTACACCAAGCTAATGTGACGAGAGAGGAGGGTTAGAGAGCACAAGCTCAAAGACTCTCCAAAACTTCCTCTGGTAATTTAAGACTAGGAGCTCCAGAAAAATGGAAAATGCCTGACACTTCTGTCCAAAACCTGAGCTAACACTCCTTTTCACCAGGTTTGCAGTGAGAGATATTTCACTTTAACCAGTCTTAGCCTCAGAAAGGAATGCTCTTCTGTTTTTCCCTACTACAGCCTTTATTTTTTATTTTTAACTAAAAACTGCTAATGTTTATTCATTTTTGAGAGAGAGAGAGAGAGAGAGAGAGAGATAGAACATGAGCAGGGGAGAGGCAGAGAGAGAGGGAGACACAGAATCTGAAGCAGGCTCCAGGCTCCGAGCTGTCAGCACAGAACCCAATGCAGGGCTCAAACTCACGAACCCTGAGATCATGACCTGAGCCAAAGTTGGTGGCTTAACCAACTGAGCCACCAAGCTCCCCTCTACTAAAGCCTTTAGTTGTTTTTAATGTTTATTTTTGAGAGAGAGACAGACAGACAGAACAGACAGAGCTGAAGTGGGGCAGGGGCAGAGAGAGAGGGAGACACAGAATCTGAAGCAGGCTCCAGGCTCTGAGCTGTCAGCACAGAGCCCAATGCCGGGCTTGAAGTCAGGAACCCTGAGATCATGTCCTGAGCTGAAGTTGGTGGCTTACCCGGCTGAGCCATCCAGGCGCCCCAAGCCTTTCATTTTTTTTTAATGTTTATTTTTGAGAGAGACACAGAGGATGAGCTGGGGGAGGGGCAGAGGGAGATGGAGACACAGAATCTGGAGCAGGCTCCAGGCTCTGAGCTGTCAGCACAGAGCCCCAGGCAGGGCTCGAATTCACAAACCGTGAGACCGTGACCTGAGCCGAAGTCAGATGCTCAAGCAACTGAGCTACCCTGGCGCCCCAGGCCATGCCTTTAAAAAATAAAGTGAAATAATGAAATTCAAAAGGTTTCATAATGAAAAAGTGCAACAGAACTTCAGGGTGCTATTACTGTGAGAAGTGAAGGGGCCATGCTGAGACTGAGGTAGGACAGACAAAAAAGCGAAACTTCACAAACAGACTTACCTTTACAATCCTAGATTCTGCCACTTCGATGTTTTCTCGTGCCCTTTAGACTTCTCAGACTGAACAAAGTCTTATCTCACATACAGCCACATGTCTTAATGAGCCACAGCCACATGTCCCACTGGACCACTGTCACTCAATATACATTCTCCAAGTTGGGAAAACCTATGACTAACATCACATGAAATCACAGGCCTCCAGATTCCCTCCTCATTCCCTCCTAGCTCACACACCTTTATCTTCCACAGAAGATAACATGCCCCTGTTCTAGAAGAGACAGACTCTCATCACAGTTTTCCATGGTAAAAGTGTCACTGGCTCCAACATCATAATGGTTCAGGCTCCCTCAATACCCACCCCCCACACACACACACCCGTCCAGTGATACAGCACTAACATTACTAAGAACCTGAAAATCCCCACATGAATGTGCCAAGTGCCAGGTCGCAGGGGTTATCTGGCCCTTTGTTAGAGTGGAGTGGGGTCCCTCCAGTGCGTTAGGATGGAGAGGGCTTAAAAACTGACCTTGTATGACAAAGTGGCTGCGTGCTAGCCATTTCCCATATTACATCAGATGACTAGACACACTACTGTGTTGGGGGTGGGGGAGGGTGCTGTGGAAGGAGCTTGACCTGTTTACACCTGCCAGGAACTGCTGAAGGGACTGTTGCTGCATTCTCTCCCATAATGCCTGAAACCAGGGCTGTCAAATAAAATGGTTAAATTTGAATTTGATTCCCAGTTAAACTTGAATTTCAGGTAAACAATATTTAGGACATACTTACGCTTGAAAACAGTATCACAGCGCTGGGTGTTATATGGAAACCAACTTGACAATATAAAAAATAAGAGGAAAGAAAGGAAGTTAGAAAAAAAAAAACATTATCAGAGTTTTAAATGAAATTCAAACTGGATGCCCTGCATTTTTACGCGCTGAATGTTGCAGCTCTTCTTAAAAGTATTATTATCCCCATCTGCAGCGACACAGCTAGATCGTGCCAGGGCCCGAGGGTCACCCTCCGGCATGCCCTTGGCTGCTATGCCAGTCACCGGACACGCGGGCACGTGGGCGTGAGGCTCTGGCCTTTATGACAGACGCCCTGCGTCAGCGGCCTCCGTGCGCAGCTGGCTCTTGGGTGCTGATAAAGGTCCCCCTGGGCCCTGTACGCGGGGGGGACGGGGCCGCATCACGCCCAGAGAAGCCGCAAAGCAATACCTCTTAATAAAAAGCAACAGTGGTAGGAAACAGAGCAGTCAGTCCCTAAATGTTTCTCTGGCTTCTTTCTGCACCACCCTTCACAGAGGCAAGTAGGTGGGCAGGGCGGCCACTGAAAGGCAAACCTGAAAGAGGTCACCTGGACTGCCCCACCTCCCTCCTTCCCCTTTGCCTTCGGTGTAGAGGCCTTGAGGAAACCGACGTCTGAGCGGGTTGGTCCGGAGCGGGCACGCTGCCGGAGCCGGAGCAGTCGCTCCCTTCCGCGCAGTCCTCTGCGCAGGCCTCACCTCCACCTTGCTTGGGCTGGTAAATGCCACTATACCAAATTTTGGCGGGAAAGCACGCGCGACTCATCCGCTACGCGTGCGTGCGTGCGGGCAGGCGGGTGGAACTGGGACGCGCGCGGGATTCAGAAGCGCGTGCGCGCGCTGGCGAGCGAGGGCGCCGTCGTCAGACGGCTCCGCGGGAGACCCCGCTTCCCACCCCGGGAGCGCGCGCAGCTCCCTCCGCCTCCTTCGTGGCGCTGCGCAGCTGCCTGCCTTGGTCGCGCACGCGCTCTTTGCCTTGAAACGGGACTCGAGGCTCCCCTGAAGTTCCGAGGTGAGGGACTGAGAGAACAGCATGAACGGGTGGCCTGGCGGGAGTAGTGCGGCATCTCCCCTGAGGCGGGAGACTTGTCCCTACCGGGAAGGGGGCCGGAACTGCACTCACAGCGGCCAGCGGCTTCCACTCCCGGTTGGGCGGCGGAGGCGTCCCTGGTGCGGTGCTCCCTAAGCCATGCGTTTCTCCATCTCTGCAGGGCGCGCGAGGGCTGCCGACTAGATTTTCCAGGGTGATGTCGTGTCCGGCAAAATGCAGTTGCCAGTACGATCCCTCCAACTTATGGGAGTTTCGCCTTTGCCTTCAACTGCCCCATTTCTAGAAAAATTCCTGGCATATATTATCGATATTTGATGCTTCCAATTTCTTTTCTCTCGTTGTCTCTTGAACCCATCCTAATCAGACTTTTTTTGCACCCATCACTCAACGAAAACTGCTCTGGTCAAAGTTACCAATGATCTTCATTTTGCTAAATCTAATGGTTGACTTTCAATTCTTACTCTACTTGACTTCTTAGCAGCACTTGACAGAATCGATCTTTATTACTTCCTTGATAGGCTTTCTTAGTTTCTGTGATCTCAGTACATTCTTGGTTTTTCTCCTCCTCCAGTAGTATGTCCTGCCTCCTCTGTTTCCTATCCTGACCTTTCCCTGACCTCTTCATCTTAGAGCTCTTCAGGCTACTGTCCTTGGTCCTCTTCCTTACTCGTACTCAATTCCTTGGTCATCTTACCCAGCCTTGTGGCTTCAAGTATCATCTCTATACCAGTGATTGCCAAATTTACAATTCCAGTCTGAACCTGTCTCCTGAACTCCAGACTCCTATATCCAGTTGCCTACTAGACCTCTTCACTTCAGTGCCTGATAGGCATCTTAAATCTCAATTTGTCCAAAACCCAACTCATGAACTTCTAATCTTCCTCCCAGTATCAACTCCCATCCAACTTGATGGTGCCTCCAGCTTTCCACCTGGTCAAGCCAAAAACCTTGAAGTCGTCCTTGACTCCTCTTTCTCACATTTATATCCAGTCTATCAGCAAATCCTGATGGCTTTACATCTAAACAGATCCAGATCTGCTCACTATTTCTCACTTCTATGTCTCCCTGCTTCAGACCCACTGTCCTCTAGACCCTCTGAATTACTGTAGTAACCTTATCTCCCTGCTTGCCTTCCTGCCCACATCCTCTGACTCCATTACCACAATTTATTCTCCATGAGAGTGGTTTTTTAAATTTATTTAAAAAAATTTTTTAACATTTATTCCTTTGAGAGAGAGAGAGAGAGAGAGAGAGAGAGCAAGAGCAAGCGGGGGTGGGGCAGAGAGAAAGGGAGACACAAAATCCAAAGCAGACTCCAGGCTCTGAGCTGTCAGCACCATAGCCTGACATGGGGCTCAAACTCACGAACCATTGGATCATGACCTTAGCCAGAGTTGGACGCTTAGCCCACTGAACCAGCCAGGCACCCCTAGAGTGTTTTTATTTTAAGTGTAAGTTAGATTGTATCAGTCCTCTGCTCAGAACCCACCTATGGTTTCCATCTCATGCAGAGTAAAAGCCAAAGACCTTAAAATGGCCCAAAAGCCGTTATAAGATATAAGGAAAATCTATATGGTACCCTAGAACTAAGAGAGAGTACCCAAACAAGGACAAACTCTCTCCTAGGCTAGGGTTCAGACCTTATTGGAGAAGGTATATAGTTCAGCTCACTGAGTAGCAAACAATTTTGCTGGTTTTCCCAGGATGGAGCTAGTCTGCAATATCTGGGCAGGTAGAAACCAACCCTCTGGGAGTGCAGACAGTCCACAGATGATCAGCAACCAGTGGCATGGGTGTGCAGAGGAAGCAGAAGCTTGCTGGGAACCCTTCAGGCTGCAGGCCAACAGCACAGAATGAGATCCACAGGTTGGGGCACTTATTTCCCCATTAGTGAAGGAAGACCAGGTCAAAGCTACAAGGTCACCAAGAGACCGCATGTTCTTGGTGGCTGGCAGTGGCAGAGCTCTTTTGGATGTCTTCATTTCTATACTGCTGACACATTATGCAGTAGCTGGTAATAGCAAGAGAGCCACTTCCTCTAGTGTCCTTCCAGAGACCTCCATTGAGAAAGCTTAATGTTATGCTCACTGCAAAGGAGAGATGCATAAAGGAATTCTATCCATAGGACAGCATATATTGAAGGGTAAATTTGAAGTTGAGAGGCAATCCATTAACAACATTGTTTCTCTAACAAGACAAGTACTTTAGCATGTGCTCATGTCCCTTTGCTCTTCTCCCATCCTTGCCTCCTCCATTCATGTTGATACTGTCCAGTGGATGTTCTCTTTATTTTATTTTACCTAGCCTTTTAATGCAACAATAATAAGAAACAATAAACAAATATCAACATATTTGGAGACCCCTTTCTTCCCATTTCTCTTATAGCTTCTCCGGGATTATTATTTTCTTGTTTTTAATCCTTCTTTCAAAACCGTTTTTGAAGTGAGACTTTCTGTGACAAACCTTGTGAAGCCTTGTTAGCCTGAAGTTATTATTATTTTATTTTTATTTTTATTTGAGAGAAAGAGAGAGAGAGCATGCACAAGTTGAGGAAAGGGACAGAGGGAGAGAGAAAAAATCTCAGGCAGGCTCCATGCTCAGCACAGAGCCCAATGTGGGCCTTGATCCCACGACCTTGGGATCATGACCTGAGCGGAAATCAAGAGCCAGATGCTCAACCAACTGAGCCACCCAGGCAGCCCCTGAAGTTAATTTTTTATAAAGTCTTCATTGATTGCCAATTTGGCTATAAACTTGGGTATACATTTATTTCCCTTCAATATTTTACTCCACAGTCTTCTTGCATCCAAGGGTTACTACAAAGAAAGCTGATGTTAACCTGAACCTGTTCCTTTGTAGATAATCTGATCTTGGCTGAGTTTGCTTTGATTTTCTTAAAATTCACTACATGTCCAGATTTGTATTTTTATTCTATTTTGCACTCTATAATCTTTTTCAATTAGGGTTTTTAAATTTTTTTAGTTCTTGGAAATTATTATAATTCTCTCTTCAAGTATTTGTCGCCATTTTTATTTTCTCTCCTGGAACTCTTATGGTCTGGCCGTGGGCACTTTTACTTCCGTCCTCTATCTCTCATGGCCTTTATTTTATATTTTTTTTCTTTATACATTTCTGGTTGTTTTCTGGGAGAGCTCAAGCTGATCTTTTAACTTACTAATTTCTGCGCTGTATCTATCCTACTGTCTCATCTATTTTGTTCTTTATTTCAGTTATTACATTTTTAATACCTAAAACTGCCACCAAGTGGCAGTGGGTGTAGGATATTCAGAAGCACTACCTGATGGGATAGGCTACTACAACTGGTAAAAAATAGAATGTGTGGAACTTCCAGTGGTTTCCAAATCTGGCTGTTCGTTGAAGTCCTATTGTGAGCTCTTAAGAAACAAGCAAAGAGAACTCCCGCACTTGCAGACCTAACTTCCAGAACTCCTGCACGGCTAGAGGAACCACTGCCTTTGTCCATAGGTCAGGAATTGGGGGAATTGGAAGGATCAGTGAGTGGAAGGGATGTGGGGAGAGTGCAAACCAGGGGGGAATGGCAAGGCACTGCCTCAATTTATATTATTCTGTGTTTTACATTGCAGATCGCTTCCCTGATTTGCTTAAGAGTATTTATCTTGATTCTCTAAAATTCTGTGTTCACATAGTTCTGCTCCAGTTGGTGTATCTTTCCATCATGTTGTCTCTCTTTTAAGGAATTTGTGCTCCTCAGGTATGCGGCTACTTTGGCCTGTGAGCTCATGTTTTCTTGGGGCAGTCAACCTATCTAGTAACATGTACTGAGAAAGGGCTGAAAACTAGGGAATGTTGTTGGTAGTTCTGGCGAGTTTGAGAAAAGGAGAAGATAGAGACACAGAGTGGAGTGCCACAGGACCCAAATAGCCAGTACTGATTATTTCCATTTGCTGCTATTGCACTAGGAAACTTCTCTGATCAGGGTGTCACCTTCAAACCCATAGGGAGAATCTAGAAAATTTCTAGGTTTTTTAAGCATACATTTATCTCATTTAATCCTCCTAAGATGATTAACTGTCCATCAAAATGCATGTTTCTCCTCCCACAGGAGAGAACTGAGGTGAGGAAGAGACTGCCCAGCCAAGGCTGCTTAGCCACTTGCATTTTAGTGAGACCATTAACCTGCCAATGGAATATAAACAGAAATGGTACGTGTTGCTTTGGGAGCCAACAGATTTGCCTTTTTCCCCTCCTCTTTCCTGCATGCAGAGGACTCTCAAGGCCCTAGCAAATGGTAGAACCACAAGATGGAAGACATCAGGGTCCCCGAATGATGGATGGAGTGTGGATGACCAGGGATTTCTGCCATGAATGCAAAAGAGAAATAAACTTTAATTTCATTCAGCCGTTGAAATGTTAGTGTTTATGTTACAGTAGCTGGGTCCAGATCTGTCCAATACTCCTCACTTCTACTGCTTCTTTCTCCATGGTTCACACCAGTTGTCCTCTTTCCTGTGAATTATTGTAGTAACCTCCTCATTTGCCTGTCTGCTTCCATTCCCTAAGTAATACAGGTAGGTGTTAGTAATATACCCATTTTGGGGCACTTGGATGGTGGCTCTATCGGTTAAACATCTGACTCTTGATTTCAGCTCAGGTCATAATCTCATGGTGTGTGGGTTCAAGCCCTGCATCAAGCTCTGCACTGACAGCACAGAACATGCTTGGAATTCTCTCTAGACCCCTTCCTCACTGGCATGCTCTCTCTCTCAAAATAAATAAACTTAAAAAAAATTTTAAATACCCATTTTACAGATGCAGAAACTTGACTTCAGTGGCAAAGCTAGGATTTGAATCAAAATGTTGTGAAATACAAATAAAGGCTATAGATACGTTCCAGATTAATGGACATTAAAGAGACATGACAATTAAATGTAACTATAGACTGACTCCAAGAACAGAAGGGAAAGAATGTTACAAAGGACACCAGGTCAAGGAACAACATTGAAATTGGAATTTGGATGGCAGATTAAAGTATTGTATCAATTGAATTTATGAAATTGATAACTGTACAGTAGTTATGTAAGAGAATATCCTTGGGGCACCTGGGTGCCTCAGTCAGTGTCCAGGTCTTGATTTAAGCTTAGGTCATAATTTCACAGTTCGTGAGATCGAGCCCTGACAGTATGGAGTTTGCTTGGGATTCTCTCTGCCCCTTCCCTGCTTGCACTGTCTCTCAAAATAATTTTTTTTTTTTAAAAAAAGAGAATATCCCTGTTGGGAAATACACACTGAAGTGTTATATGTAACCTACCCTCAAATAGTTCAAATATTATGTAACACATATACATACACACGTACCTGTACGTGTGTGTATACAGATTGGGGTCGGGGAGCCTGGGAGGAATGATAAATGAGGTAAAATGTTAAAAATACTTGAATGTGATAAGGGTATACAGGTTTATTGCATTATTTTTTCAATTTTTTATAAATTTGATATTTCCAAATGAAAAGTGTAAAAACAAAACCAAAATCCCCCAAAAGTTCATTGCTTTCATTCCATTCTTTTTTTTATTTTTTATTAAAAAAATTTGTTTTAGTTTATTTTTGAGAGAGACAGAGCACAAGCAGGGGAGGGGCAGAGAGAGGGAAACACAGAATGCAAAGCAGGCTCCAGGCTCTGGGCTGTCAGCACAGAGCCCTATGCATGGGTCAAACTCACGAGCCATGAGATCATGACCTGAGCCGAAGTTGGATGCTTAACTGACTGAGTCACCCAGGTGCCCCACTAAACTCACTCTAGTCAGGCTGTCTATCCCACAACTCCAGTAAAATACAGTTGTCAAGGTTACCAATTACATCTAGTTTGCCAACTCCAGTGATCAGTTCTTGGGTTTTTATTTGACCCATCGCTAGCTTTCACACAGTTTATCACTCCCTTCTTCTTGAAATGTGTTCTCTTGAGTTCTGGACACCACTCTTTAATGGTTCTTCTCTCACACTCCTCGCTGCTCCCTCTCAGTCTCTTTAACAGCTCCCTTTTATATCTCCTCCTTCTAAACACTGGAGTGCCCCAGGCCTAGAGTCAAGCCATCTAGGAGTTCCTTTGTGATGTCTGGGTCCATTTCCCAATCTCAATCTGGTGTCTTTATTCACTCACCCTAATTTGAGCATGTAGTATTCTTCCAGGAAATGTAAGGTCCTCCTCCTTTTGAGGTCTTACCCACATTCATTTCCCTATTACCTGTTTCCTGGTTCAGAGCAGTTGATAGCTGTGCACAGTAGGGGAAGTCTTTCACACTATCCTGAGCACACATTCTGCGAGAGGGATGTGGAGCTGGAAACTCTTTTTAAAAAGTCCTGGAGAGGTATGAAGTGTAATTGTCCCTTCAGAAATGAGAAATCTAGGGCCCAGTGAAGGAAAGGTCCTTGCTGTCGGCCATTCAGCTGATTACTGGCAGTGTTTGAGCTAAGACCAAGGTGTCTCTGCTCTCTCCTTACGTGGTGATTTAATGTGTTTGTTTTAGGAACTTCAAGAACCTGATGAAAGCTACAGACTTTTTCCAGTGGTCAGTGGGGTATACTAGTACATTCTTTTTCATCTAATTTCAGGAGCTCTGTGGCCCCTTAGAGCACATCCAGACCTTGGGTTGCAAACCTCTACTTTATCAGAAAAATCCAAAAACGTGGAGAAATCTACAGGATAACTGATTCAGTGTCTTCAACAAATCAATAGTGTGAAAAACTGAGGACGGGGGAGTATAAAATTTTAAGATTAAAAGAGTTATAGGAAGTAACAGTCAAATGCAGTGTGTAGACCTTGTTTGAATTCTAATTCAAATGTTCCACCCATCTGCGGGGGACCACCACAGAAATTTACATAGAGTATCGTATGACATTAGAAATTATTAATTTTGTTAGATGTGAAATCATTATGTAAGAGAATTTATTTTTTTTAGAGATGAGCATCAAAGTATTTAGGGTTGAAATGTCATGATGTCTGGGATTTATTTTATTTTTTTATTTTTATTTTTATTAAAAAAATTTTTAATGTCCATTTATTTTTAAGAGAAAGGGAGAGAATGCAAGCTGGGGAAGAGCAAAGAGAGAGAAGGACAGAGGATCCAAAGTAGGCTCTGCACTGACAGTAAAGAGCCCCATGCAGGGCTCCAACTCATGAACTGTGAGATCATGACCTGAGCCAAAGTCTGACACTTAACTGACTGAGCCACCCAGTTGTCCCTGGGATTTAATTTAAAATACAAAGAAAAAAATAGATGAAGCAGTTTTTGCAAGAGGTTTATGATTAAATCTAGGAGATGGGGTTCTGGAGGTTTGTTTTAATACTGTTCTACTTTTGTGATTGAAAATTTTTCATAATAAAAAGAATATACAAACAAGACGAGGAAATCTAGAATGTCACAGCCAGTACCAAGGTTTTGATGCTCCCTAAAGAGCCAACTATAGAATTCCTGACTCTAGGACCACAACAGCTAGATTGTGTGTGTGTGTGTGTGTGTGTGTGTGTGTGTGTGTGTGTGTGTGTTTTCTCAGTGTCTTGTTTACTTTTGACCAGAAGACCCACTGATGTCCTGCAAAATGTGTTAGATAGGTATTGCTATTCCCTTTCTGGGAGTTTCAAGGAATTTTTCCATTTCATCAATGTTGTCAAAATTATGGGCATAGAGTTATTCATAGTATGTAGTCCTTTATTCTTTTAATGCCTGCAGGGTCTGTAGTGATGTTCATGCCTCTTTCGTGCCTGATGTTTGCAATTTGTGCACTATCCTCTTTTTGACATAGACAAACAGGTCAGAAAGGAGAAATGATTCAGGTCAAGGATGCAGAGCCAGCTGGACCATCCATATTTCTGCTGCCTGGTCAGTCATCCTTTTTGGAGCTTCCTGTCCCTACCCATAGCTCTTATACTCTCCATGTGGACCTTGGCCTCCGAGGTAAATTCACCTTCTCAGAATGTTCTCTTGCCCTCTATCCCTGGCTTCTCCCACAAAGCTAAACTCGGGTAGAGAGAGTAGAATAACAAAGGAGAGGTTGGGATGAGGGGTGGCATATGGCATAGATGGGCTACTCACTAAAAGCTGACGGAAGGTTCAGCTTACCTGGAGAGAGGCAACTCTCTCTCTTTCCTGGAGAGGAGATCAGAAAAGGATCACAGTTACTGGCAGGGACAACTTCCTCTGCTTTATCACCCCTTCCTTTAACTTTTGTCTCCTTCATTGCTAGAGGGAAGGGATCATGAGACACTCTCAGGGTCTCCTCAACACCCACCACACCTGCTGTTTGGGACTCCCAGTCACCAGCATGCAGAACTATGAACAGTGAAATAGAGTCTACCTCCACTGTAAACCTCCAAACACTATGCCATGTCTTCTGAGTTTACAGTCCATTTCCTTTCTGCTATGTCAGTGCCTCTAATATTAATGCCAGATCTTCATTCATTTCTGTGCCAGGTGCTTTACTTCCTATGGTCTTTAGGGGAGGATTGGGGGAGGCGAGGAAGGAAGAGGACAAGGACAGACTCTTCTGCCTGAAGGCCTCCAGAGGGTGAGTCCCCAGTGCCTTTTGGGATCTTTTCCCCCTCTCAGGAGTATATACCTGGCATCCCTAGCTACCTTTCTGGAGAAGCAATGTTTGAGGAACAGGGACACACATTACAGGGCTTGCTGCAAATGAGAGCCTCCTCTTTATTCCAAATATGGAAGCTGGTTTCTGGAGCTGGGTAGGGAAAGGGCTTTTGCGTGGGCCAACCTCTGTGTGGGCCCTAGGAATAAGGGTCTCGATTATGGTGACAAGATCTTTCTCCAGGTGGGAATGAAAAGTCCTGACCTCCCGTCAGTCCTAGATTAGGGGGTGGGAGTAATGATATGGGGCATTTTCTTGGTGAGGTGAATATCAGCTTCAGGCAGACTCTTCCAGGCGAGTTCTAAGATCCCATAGTGAGCAATGCCCGTGGGAAGCATGGTACGCACATTATTCTGACCTGGGAGGGACACCACCTCCTGGAACTCCAGGGGGCCTTTAGGGCTTTGAGAGCCACCACAAAACAGGTGGTAAAACAACCTCTCCCCAGGAACTAGGTCTGTGGCCCGTAGGGCCTCCATGTAGCTGATCTCTTGGGATCGGGGTTCCTCCTTCAGTAACAGCTCCTGCAGAAGCCTCTGGATTCGGGGAGACTTAAGGTGGTACAGGTCCATGAGCTGGTAGAACTGTTCCATCCAAGCGGCGCTGTCATCTGCATATCGCTGTTGCAACATCCGCAAAACATAGTACACTGCCACAAATGTCTCCCATTGAGGCAGCTCTTCCTTCTTAGAGACAGGCCGTTCCTTCTTTTCCAGCTTGGGCAATTTGGGAAACCTGCCTTTATCCTTAAAAGCCCAGAAGTCCTTTTGAAACATCAGCGCAAGGGTTTGTTTTTCTACAGAGGCCTCGGCATCTGGGAACATGTCTCTTGTGGTGGGATGAAAGTGTCGAGTCTCCATCTCCCTGAGAGCGGTGGACATCTGCTCTGCCCGCGCGCTCCTGTAAGGCTCTCCTAGAAGGTGCCAATTTATACCTTTTGGGGTTGGGATCCTTTGGATATCTAATGGGGGCTTTGCTGTGGGGACAGCCAGAGGTTTTAACCAGCTTCCTTTTTCCTTTCCTTTTATAGGAGGGATCACTTTCAGGTACTTTGGACCCATGGGCTCCTTAGTGGGTTTTGCACTCCGTGATTCCAGGACCTGCTTGTGACGGTTCACGATGGCTTTGAGTTGGGCCAGATGTATCCAGTCTAGCTTTCCTTTTGAGGTGAGGTCTTTGAGAAGCTGGCACAATCTATGGAAACTATCCCTGGAAAGCTGTTCTCCTGCCTCCATCCGTTCTAGGACATGGTGGATCCACTCTACATCTGAGAGTCTTACCTCAGTGCCTGTTTTCTTAGCCAAGATTTGGGGCACAGGTAACTGCACCTCAGTCTGTCTCATCAGAGATGGAGGATGCCGCAAAATCCACTGCCACTTGGGCCCTGATGGTTTGCGTTGGAGTTTCTGAGCTTCCATCGTCTTCCTCAATGTGTGAGATAAATATGAGGTCTTGAAGTCTGGCTCTGGGGGCTCCAAAACTGTATCCAAAACTTGGAGAGGTACGGGCTTATGTTTCTTCAACAGTTCTCCTTGTTTATCCAAAAGCCTTGACTCTGGAAGAACCCTGGATGTCTCAAGTGTCCTGGCCTTTTCTTCCCAGGATACTTGTTTCATAGACCCTGGCACTGGTATCTTCTCTTTCCTGTCCGGAGCTATGGAGATCAGTTTCTTGGAAGGGACTTTCAGAACTTTTAGTTGTATAGCACTGTCTTTGATATCAGGAATTCTTTTTCTGATAGAGGGGATTATTTCTCTTCCTCTTCGGTCTCCTTGTCTTTGTTCTTGAAGCTTAGGTAATTTTTCTTTTTTTAAGATCTCTTTTTCCTTGTCTGCCTCTTCTTCCAGTGAGCTTTTCTCCTCCTCTTTCTCACTCAGACTTTCTGACTCTTCCTCACTGATGCTTTTCTCCTCCTCCTCTTCCTTCTCTGACATTTCCTCCCCCTCCTCTTCCTTCTCTGACATTTCCTCCCCCTCCTCTGACACTTCCTTCTCTTCCCCTTCTTCCTCTTCCCCTTCTTCCTCCTCCTCTTCCTCCTTCTTCTGTTCCTGCACCTCCTTTTTCTTCTTCTCCTTCTCTTTCTCCTCCCTTCCCTCCTCTTCCACCTCCACTTCTTCCTCCACCACCCCCTCCTCCACCACCCCCTCCTCTACTACCCCCTTCTCCATCACTCCTTCCCCTAGTGCCCCCTCCTCCACCACCCCCTCCTCCACCAATACCTCCCCTACTACCCCCTCCTCCACCAGTCCCTCCCCTACCACCCCCTCCTCCATCACTCCTTCCCCTAGTGCCCCCTCCTCCACCACCCCCTCCTCCACCAGTACCTCCCCTACTACCCCCTCCTCCATCACTCCTTCC
>CM053563.1:13488704-13663703 GCA_028646485.1 Cryptoprocta ferox | reverse complement strand
CTCTACTACCTCCTCCTCCATCACTCCTTCCCCTAGTGCCCCCTCTTCCACCACCCCCTCCTCCACTACCCCCTCATCCACCACTCCCTCCTCCATCACCCCCTCCTCCATCACTCCTTCCCCTAGTACACCCTCCTCCACCACTCCCTCCTCCTCTTCCTCCTCCACCACTCCCTCCTCCTCTTCCTCCTCCACCACTCCCTCCTCCTCTTCTTCCTCCTCTTCCTCTTCCTCCTCCTCCTCTTCCTCCTCTTCCTCTTCCTCCTCCTCAGACAAACTCTCTTGCTCTACTTCATCTAATAGGCTTTCCATGTCCTTGGAAAAGCTCTCTCTACTTTCCTCTTGACTGGGAAGCTCTCCCTTTGTTGTAACCACTGTCTTTCGCTCTTTTCTCTTTCTCGACCTTTGTTCAAGCAACGGTATTACCTCTTCTTCCTCTATTACTGCTCCCTCCACTTTTTCCAGTATGATTTCTCTCTGTTGTCTGGCCAGTTTTCTTTCTTCCTTGGTTATTTCTTCCTCTTTCTTTATCATTCTTTCCATTTCTTTGGCAAGTTTTCTCTGCTTCTTAGCCAGTTTCTTCTCATCTTCGGTTATTTCCAGCGGTTCCGCAGAAAAATCGCACTCTTTGGCATCAAGTTTACTTTGTTCCTTGCCCAATCCCCTTTCCTTTGCAAAGAATGACCTCTTTGTCTTTGTCAACTCTATTTCTTCCTGGGTCAGTTTCGTTTCTTTTTTGCTAAGGTTTTGAAGTGCCTGTAAGATTTTGCTGCTCACTTTTGTCTTTGCCTTGGAAGTGCCCTCTCTTTCTTTAGCTAACTTCCTTATTACTTTGACTAGCTTTCTCTCTTCCTGGGCATACACTCTCCCTCCTCTGGTATATTCCAGTTTTCCTTTGGCAGTGTCCTTTTGCTCTGTGGCCAATATCCTATCTTCGTACACCAGCATCTTCTCCTCTAGGGACAATTTCTTCTTCATTAGTTCTAGTTCATTGTTAGTCACTTTCCCCTCTCTTAAGGTTTTTTTGGTCTCTCCTGTGGAGAGAGTTTGCTTACCCTCAGCCAGCCTCACCTTCTCTTGGGTCGGTTTCTTCATTTCCATGTCCAGTGCCTTTTCTTTCTTGGTGCTCTCCCACTCTCCTCTGAGGAGTTTCAGTTGTTGAAATACCGCCCTCTTCTCCACAGCTAATCTCATCTTGTCCTGGGCTAGATTGTGCTGCTTCTCAGCCAGACTTTCCTCTAATTGGGCCAGCTTTTTCTCTGCCTCAGCCACCTTCTCCTTATGGGAAACTTTTTCCTTTTCTTCCATCAGCTGCTTCCCTACCTGACTAAGTTTCTTCTTGTACATGTCCATTTTCTCCTTTACTTCAATTAATTTATTTCTGTTTTGGGTGAGGTTTTCTTTGAGCTTCAGGAAGTTCTCTTTCTTCTGAGTAAATTTCACTGTCTCATAAAGCTGATTCTCCTTCTCCTGAGCCAGAGACATCCCCTTCCAGGCTAGGATATTCTTGTTCTCTATGAGTTTCTCCTTCTTCTGGACCAATTTTTCTTTCTCCTGGGCTAGTTTTAACTTGTTCTCCATCAGTTTCTTCTTTTTCTGGGCAAGGCTTACCTCTTCTTCAGGCAGTTTCTCCTTATCCTTGCCCAGTTTCCGCTCTTCCTGCATCAGCAGCTCTTCTTCCAGGGCCAGTGCTTTCTCTTCCTTAAGCAGTTTCTGTTCTTGCCAGGACAGCGTCTTCTCTTCCTGGTACAGTCCTTCCTCTTCCTCAGCTAACTCCTTCTCTTCCTGGCTCAGTTCTTCTTCTTTCCAAGCCAGCCCCTGCTCTTCTGATGCCAGCTCCTCCAATTCCTGGGCTAGTTCCTTTTCTTGCAATGCCAGATCTTGCTCCTTCTGCACCAGTTTTTCCATTTTCTGGACCAGTATTGTTTTTACCTCAGCCACCTTCCCTCCTTTCTTTGCTATTTTCTCTTCTACTCGAGCCAGTTCCTCAAATTTCTTGGCCAGTTTCTTCCTTTTCTGGGCCAGTTTCTCTGCTTCCTGGGTTAGTTTCTCCTCTCTTTGGGCCAGTTTTTCTTCTTTGTAGACAAGGATCCTCTCTGCCTGGGCCATTGTCCTGTCTCTTTGAGCCAGTTTCCCATATTCTCTGGCCAGTTTCCTCTCTTCCTGGGCCAGCTTTCTCTCTTCTTGTGCTAACTTCTCTTCTTCTTGGGCCAGCTTCCTTTCTTCTTGGGCTCGTTTTCTTTCAGCCTGGGCCCGTTTCCTCTCGATATGGGCCTGTTTATATTCTTTTTGGATCTGTCTCTGCTCTTTTTCCATCAGCTCTTCTTCTCCTCCTCCTTCTTTTCCTTCTCCCCATTCCTGAGACAATTTTTCTCCTTCCAGGGTCAATTCCTCCTCCTTATCCTTGAACTGTGGCTCCTTGGGCCTGGCTGATACCTCTTCCCTGGTCCCTGCCCACTCATCCCATCTCAGCTTCCTCTTGTCCTCATCCAGCTTTTCCTCGGCTGGGAGTGGCTTCTTTTCATCCGTTTGTGCTTTCTCCTCTTTCTCAAGATGCTTCCTGTCCCAAGCTTCCTTCCATTCATTCCACGATATCCTCGTCTCACCATTGGCCTGTTTACACTCATCCCTGGACTTCTTCCATTCCTGCCAAGACAGCTTCCTCTCTTCTGTAACTGGTCTTCCTTCTTGTGCAACCACTCCCTCCTCTGGCTTGGCCATTTCCTCCATTTTCTGACTCACATCTTTCTCTCCTTTGGCTACTTTCCTATGTTTTTTAGCCACTTTTATTTCCTGCCAGACTGCTTTCCTCTCTTGCTTAAAGGGCTTCTTAAAGGATTTCTTCTCTTTCTTTGATATTTGTTTTCCCTTGGTTAGGTCACCTGGTTCTAAAAACATAAATTTCTTTTTCTTGCCTTTTTTGGAAATCTCCTGGGTTTCCTGCACATTTGGCATGTCACTTGCTTCCTTTTGCACTTGCTCTTGCGCCTCTGGTATCTCATCCTCTCTTCTGATCACTATGTCTTCTCTAATTGTCCCTTCATGAATAAAAATTGGTTTCTTCTTTGGCCAGGCTATATCCCAGTCGAGGTCCTCAAACAAAATCTCATTTTCTTTCTTCAACAAGGGGCAGATCTCCTTAAAAAGTTCCCAGCTGGGCTGCCGATCTGCCAGTACCTCTTGAGCCATGGTCACTAGCTCCATGTTTAGAGCTTGTGACAGTTTGGTTTGGGAATCAGATAGTCTCAAGGTCATAAGACGACATAGATCATTCCGCCATGATGAGCCATCTCCAGGGGTGGCCCTGTGGCCAGGCACTCCAGAGATACCTCGCTCTCTGGCATTCAGCCTCTTCATAACTGGTTCAACCTTTACAGCAGACAGAGATTTCTCAACTGTAACTCCAGCTTCTTTTGTCTTCTTGTGCCTCTTTAGGGGCTTCTTAACTGTTTTTTTCTTGCCTCTTCTGTCATGTAATTTCCTCAGCATCTTCAGGGTCAGTGCAGTATGGTCCTTTGGGGCATCTTTCTCTGGAGGTTGTTGTTCAGCATCTTTTGAAATCTTGAACACACTTATGGTTGAAGACCTTCCAGAATGGATGGCCGTATCCTTCACCTCAAGCAGTGCAGCTTCACTCTGGTCACCTTCACCCTCTAAGGGACGTGGTCCTTTGCCAGCCTTTTTTATCTTCTTCAGGGTCTGCCACAGTTTTTGGGCTGCAGAGAAGATCATAAGACATAGATAAGGAAGACATGGCATGGGAGGCCTAAGTCACACCCTTCCCACTAATGGCATGAGCTAAGAGGAACTACCATAAAAGAAGTAGCAACAGAGGGGGCCGAGGCTTAAAAAAGGGGGGGGGATTCTCCTTACTTTATTCCAGTCCTCCCCCCTTCCAAATCCTATGAACATAAGCCTTGAAGTCTCCCTGAGTTTGGGTAGATTCTTCCCAGGAAAGTTCTTTTGGTAAAAACATCTGTCTGCTTCTCTCTAGTCCCACCTGATTGATATCTCTTGACCCATGTTAGCCCTAACTGTGTTGCTTTGGGGACCCTGAGGCATGAACCAGATCACCCCATACATACTGTGCTTTTTTCCCCCTGCTTGGCCTCGTCTTTGGCCGTTGCTGGGCTTGGTGGCAACTTCAGATTCTTTAGGAACTTCAGATTTCTTGGAAAGGGACAAAAGTTTATAAGTTTTTGCAAACTCTAAAGAAAACACAGGCTTTTTGTCTCCCTCTGACAAGGTCAGGTTTTCATTCAGTCGCTGCTCCACTTGAGTATGAAGGATTTGGAGATCTGTGGCCTGCATCCCCAGCAGATGGTCCAGGGGTTCCTCCCCAATCATTTCCTGCCTATGAAAGTCAAAGGGGAGGAAAGACATGGTGAGTCATGGACAACAGGGTGAATGAGAAGGAAAGAACTACCGTGGAATAGTCAGGGGGCTTGGCAAAGTGGCCAACAGAGACAGTGTATGTCAAGGTAAAGGATGGCCAAGAAGAAAGAAGAAATCTAGAAACCTAAGGCAGCAATGAATGGAGTGGTTTGTATGGGGACTACAGGAGTAGGAGAAAAGGATGAAAAGGGGAACTTCAATAAGTCGGGGACAGATGGGAGTAGGAGAAGAAATGGAGACAGGAGTAAGCAGTAGGGATTGTCAGGAGGGTCCAGAAATGGAAAAAGACTATGAAAGAGAACAAGGACAGGAAGAATGAATGCACAGGTATGAAGAATAGCGAAGGAAGGGAAGGAGAGAAGAAAACTAGAGGCTAGTCAAGAATTGCAGAAGGCACAAAAAACTTACTGCATCTTCTGGAAGGTGTCTTGGTGCTGGATCAAATTTAGAAGTGAGGACTTAGTGTGGATTCCAGTGTCACCCATGAGGCTCAGGGCCTTACTCCTCACTCTTTGGTCCTTGTCCATCAATCCTTGGGCCAGAGGCATGGCAAAGAAATGAGTAATCATTCCTAGACGCTTTAGCCCTTCCCAGGCTAGCTCTCGGATCAGTGGATTGGAATTGGTGGTATCATTCAGTAGACGATGGGCTGTTTCAGAGCGCATGGCTGAAGATACCTCAAAAGAGGCAAAGATTTGCCCTAGTGCACCAATACAGCATTGGAACTTGAGTGGAGAAGCATGAATCATAATGTTGAGAATTGTCTCCACCAGGCTATTAATAGCTATTTCACTCATCTTTTTGCCCAGCCAACTGCGGTTTGCTGAGTCTGTAAGGACACTGTAGGTTATATCCTTGGATAATCTCGTTTCTATGAAGTCTTCATCCTCCTTTTCCTGTGAATATACTCCTGCATTACTTATCAGTTTTGCCCTACTGTGCCAGAAGAAGAATTGCTGGGACTTGTCCCATTCTATTTCCCGCATTGGTGAATGCAGGTTGCACTGGAGGAATATTGGACTGCCCTCTGGCCAAAGACGGGCACGAATCACTGAGTTGGGGATATAGCAGTCCGGAGCCAACAGCCATTTCTGCCCTTTACCAAAGTAGCATTGCAATATTTGGTAGGGGTTGAGTCCATCCCAGGTAGTCAGCTGTAGTTGGGGAGGAATCACATAATGGGCGTGATGAGGTTTTGTCATCTCTGTCGAATCCATTTCCCCTTTATACAAGGAATCGTGTCTGAAGGCAGACAGTAACACGGGACTCCCTTGTTCATCTTCGATGACATGTGGCACCGTATGGTCAAAGGCAATGGCCCGGTTATTGACCAGTTTCTCCAGCCCCACTAATTCCTGTTTCCCCTTTTCAAGGTAGATATACTTGGGCACAAACATGGTCTCAAAGGAGAAGAAAAAGCTGGGCATGAAAGGCTTAGGGATCTCTACCACTTCATCCAGCATGCTCATAAAGGAAAGGTGAGACAGCAGGGATGGGTGAAGCAGTTTGAGACAGGACACCAGATAAAGACTCTGGTTAAAGGTCACAAGCAAGTCACCCCGGTCATTTGCAAAGCAGAGTGGGCCAAAGTGCAGTGATGAGTCCAGCATGGCTATGAGTCTGCCGTGGAAGTTCCAGACCCGCACAGAGCCATCAATACCACCTGTGACAAAAAGACTCAAGGACAGGCAGACATCAAAGGATGTGATGGTACACTGGTGCAGAGGCAATGTCTCTATGAACACTGAGCCTTCCTGTGACTCAGAGGACAGGAAATCACAGAACTTCCAGAGACGCAGACAGTTCTTCTCTGTGATGGAGCACACAGACATGGGTAAGAGTATCAGGTGTTTTAGGTGACAGCTGCTGAAGATGCTGGCGAGGCACTTCAAACGTACTTTCTTCCCCTCGAGCACTGCTTCTGATAGGTGCACATAGTCATCCATTCCATAGGAGCAGAGCAAAGCGTTTTCTCGGCTACCAAAATGCCCTCCAGGCAGCGTAGAAAGTGCCAGTACAGCTCCAAAGTGCATGAATTTCTCTATTCGGGCGCTGTTGTGCTGGGAAAGCACTCTTATCACACCACTCTGGTGTCCAGAGAACATTAGTCCTTGGAGACCTGGACCCAGGTAGAAATGTCCGTAAGCCAGGCATTGTACCCAGTCTTGAGAATTGGGTGAGGTGCACAAGAGATACTTGGCTGGGCAAGGGCTGCGGGTCGTGTCAAACACCAGCACATCTGCGCTGCCTGTGGCTACAAAGAGCTCCTCTTTCTCTGGGTCATAGGCCCAATCAACAGCCTGGTCCAGGACTGAGAAGGGCCAGGTGAGGAGCAGAAGATCCCCTGTGACTGGGGACACAAAGCGCAATAAGCCATCGTCAGTAGTGCACAGGATCCGGAAGCAGTTATCACTGCAGCGGACCCGACGCACCTGCTGGGGAGTAGAGCCACAGACATTGAAGAGGCTATAGAAGCAGGGCAGACGGTGCAAGGAGAAAGAACAGGTAGTCTGGCAGAAGAAAGTAATGCTGTCAATAAACTGGAGCCGACAGAGCTCCTCGCCGAGTTCAAGCCGCCGCAGCAGGTTCCCGGAAGTGAGGTTCCACTCCTTGATTAAGCCTTCCTTGCCAGCTGTCAGCAGGGTGTGGGTTTCGGGCCGGCTGCGGATACACACCACTGATGAGAAATGGGCCTTGAAACTGTGGAGAGAGTGGCTCCGGATGAGGCTCCAAACTTGGATTTCCCCAGTGTAGTTCCCGGCATAGAGAAAGCCCTGGTCAAAACAGGTGAAGCAGCAGGTGATAGATGAGCCACTGGTGGTGGAAGTGAACCTCTCAACCTCAGCTAGCTGGCCGTGGCCCTGGCGCTCCAGGACCCTCACCACAGTCTCACACAGGGCCAGAAGGGAGCCATTGGGGCCATTCAGCATGATGTCTTGGATAAGCTCATCACCAGGCATGGGAACCATGTGGGCCATTTGGAGGCCCTTGCCACTCCGGTCAATGATCCAGGTGACCACTGCCCCCAGGATGCCCGACAGAAGCATTTTCATTTCTGGGTCATAGCAGAGGCAGTTGATGTTAAAGCGGCAGGGCACTGTACTCAGGGGTTTAAATGACCGAAAGTGGTCCCCAAAGAGCCGCAGGATCAGGTCACCGCAGTAGGCCACAAGGATATGAAAGGAACCTGTGTGGACCATAGACTGGATAGGAGGCAACTGTTCAGTCATGGAGAATACTCTCTTCTCAACCAGGTCCTCAGTTTTGCTCTTCATCCATACTACGGCCTACAAGAGAGTAAGATGGAGACTGCCTAGAAGAGATAGTAGAAGAGGAAAGGGCAGAGTAGTCTGCTATCCCCCACCCCATTCTTGTGCTGAAGAGGACTTGGAAGACTCTAGAGTGTTTTGACCCCCTGATTATGGGAACTGGAAATACAGTAGAAGCAGGAAGCCTGGGACCCTTTCTCTAACCTTGGCCTACTTTAGGGGAGCCAGAAAATCGACTTGGTGAGGAGACTGCAATTGGAGAAAGGATGAAGGGGGAATCTTAGATCTCGGTCACTTTCATCAAGAGGCAGATTTTCCTTTGTTGGTCTGGGGTGAGAGCTTATGTAGGCCCCTGTAGAATGGGCTAAGAAGGAGAAGAAAGGCTACGTAGTTTTACCTGTATTTCTTTTGTGCTTGTCACCCAAGAGAGGGAGGCAAAGAAGCTGGCATCGCTGAAGTAGTGGCATATAAGCGGCATATTGTGAGGATGGCAAGACTCTCTGAACAGTATCTGGGACCGGTCGCTCAGCACAACTAGATCCTCCTTTGAGTTATCCGAAACTTGCTGGAGAGAGGCATGGTGTAAGCGAAGAGACTGGGGCACACTGTCACTAAGTATATTCTCACAAAAGCCACAACCGAAGCTGTTAACAAAGTCACGCCACCTGCCCGTTACCCCCTCACATGCACAGCTTGTCCCTTGTACAACACCTGTGCTTCGCAAGCGAGCCACACTGCCCAACACAATAGAGAACCGAACCCCTACAGAGCGTAGATGGGCAAATTTCATAGTGTGAGCACAGGGAAAAGCATGTTCTTCCCAAAGTACCTGTTCTCTGACACTCCCCCTTCTGTCTAAAAGGTACATATGTCATAAAAGACACATTTAACACACATTAGTCAGGCAAGGGCATCACCATATACCTACATGATATGTAACAGAGTGTGGCCAAAAAAAATCCATGCAGCTTGAAGTTATTTTTTTTTAATTTTTTAAATGTTTATTTAGTTTTGAGAGAGAGAGAGAGAGAGAGAGAGAGAGAGACAGACAGACAGAGCGTGAGCAGGGGAGGGGTAGAGAGAGAGGGAGACACAGAATCTGAAGCAGGTTCCAGGCTCTGAGCTGTCAGCACAGAGTCCCACACGGGGCTCCAACTCATGAACAGTGAGATCATGACCTCAGCCAAAGCCATATACTCAACCGACTGAGCCACCCAGGCACCGCCAGCTTGAAGTTCTTAAGGCTTAAAAGTGCATGAAGACTTTTAGGACACCCTACCTGGCTTTTAAACTTGAAAGAGGAAGATAGTATATATATATACTATCCACAGTGATAGAGCATGTGCATGTGCTATGAAACATGCACCTGGGATGGTTTACACAGAGCCAACCATAACAAAACTGAGGTTGACAAATGTTCTGTCTAGTGCCTTCTCCCTTCTCTTTTAGAAAAATCTCCCCAAAGTGTTCACCTTCCACTATCAAGTGTACTTGCAAGAGATCCCTAGATTCATTTGGAAATTGATGGCCCACTTCCCACTATGCCTGCTTCCTGCTTCCATGGAAAAATCTATGCTCCTGTGAAGTGCTCATAATGATTAAGACAGAGGCCAATAATATGTTTATGTCCTACATATATATTACCTTGCTTTTACATATGATGTCATTTATGAGGTATTTAAAATCCTGCCACAGGGGAATGAGTCTGGAAGAAGCCATCACCTTGATTATTCCTCCTCAGGACCGTTGCTCAAACACGTGCAGGAATCCAAAAGACAGCTTAGCCATTACTACTTTTTGAGGAGCTAGGAAATAGAAATCAAGATTCATGAACTCATGTTTATTGAACAATTTTTGAATATCAGGAACTATGCTTAAGACTTGCCTTCTCATTTAATCCTGGGGCCCAGTGAGGTAGCTATTACCTCACTTTATAGATGAGAAAACCGAGCCTTAGGAAGGATAAATAAAAGAGAGGAAGATTGAATCTCAGCATTGGCTGTCATAACCCAGTGGTTGTTACAGGTGAAGGAAGCAGGGAGAGGAGCCAGAAAGGAATACCATCACAGGCAAATAACATTTCTTTACTGCTGGTAGTGTGTCAAGAGAGTATTTTGCAAGGACTAGGAGTAACCGAAGTGTGGTCCCTGGATCTCCTGTACCGGGATTCCTAGGAGAGGAGTCCGTCTTAACATGGAGAACCCTCGGTTCTGGTTTAGACCTACTGAAGCAGAACCATGGAGGTGGGACCCAGGGGCTTTCTCCTCTAACAAGTTCCCTAGGTGTTTCTATGGACATTCAAGTCGGACTACTGAAACAGGAAATCGAGAGGATGGCGCCCAGGACTAAGAATCAACGCCACCTCGCACAGCTGGAGAAAGGATCCAACGGTTTGACTTTGTAGGCTTTCCCAGGCTTGTGGAATCAAGTAGCTCTCTTACACATGCTGCACCTGCTGTTCATCCTCTTCCTCTGTGCCTTCGTGAGGACACACCTCTACATATCCTTCTTGGATTGGGAATCCTACTTTTTATTTTATTTTATTTTATTTATATTTTTAAAGTTTATTTATTTATTTTGAGAGAGAGAGAACACAAGCAGGGCAGAAAGAGAGGGAGAGAAAGAATCTCAAGCAGCCTCCTGTGAGTGCAGAGCCCGAAACAGGGCTTGATCCCACCATCCTGGGAACACGACCTGCATTGAAATCCAGAGTTGATACTTAACGACGGAGCCACCCAGCTGCCCTTATTTTATTTTATTTTAAAGTTTGTTTATTTATTTAGAGAGAGAGTGCACAAGCAGGTCAGACAGAGAGGGAGAGAAAGAGAGAATTCCAAGCAGGCTCCACGCTCAGTGCAGAGCCTAACACGGGGCTCAATCTCACAACTGCAAGATCACGACCTGAGCCAATATCAAGCGTCAGAGGCTCAAACGACTGAGCCACCCAGGCGCTCTGGGAATCCTACTTTTAATAAGCCCCCTCAGTCAGGGAGTCTGGCATTACTGGTCTGACGATGGGCTTCTCTTCCTCATTTGTAAAATGAAAATGCCAGTCTTGCCTACTTCACAGGATTGTTGCAAAGATCAAATAAGCTAATTCCTGTGAATTCCTTTTTAAGTACACTCTGTAGCAACAAACAATTATGATTGCTGTTTTTAGGCTGGTTTGGTTCTCAGACAAGTATTTATTTCTTTTCCAAACTATACTTTGTACTTTTCAGTTGCTCTGGAAACATGACTGCTAAGTATATAGTCTGGCCAGCAGAGGGCGCTAGAGGCCATCCTTGTGCCTGCCAGATGAAGGAAAACTGACGAACTTCCAGGGTTTTGTTTTGTTTTTTTAATGTTTATTTATTTGAGAGAGAGAGACAGAGACAGAGAGAGACAGAGAGAGAGCATGAGCAAGGGAGAGGGAGACACAGAATGCAAAGCAGGCTCCAGTCACTGAGCTGTCAGCACAGAGCCCAATGCAGGGCTTGAACTCACAAACCATGAGATCATGGCCTGAGCTGACGTCGGATGCTTAACCAACTGAGTCACCCAGGTGCCCCTGAACTTGCAGTTTTAAGAAGTGGATCCTAAAGCGTGATCCCCTAGGCCAGCAGCGTAGGTACCACCTGGGAACTTGTTAGAAATGCAAATTATCAGGCCCCACACCAGACCTAATGGATTGGTAACTCTGAGGGTAGAGTTTTAGAATCTCTCCAGCTGATCTTTATGCATACTAAAATCTGAGAACCGCTTACTTGGAGAGTGATTGGAGCTCTAGATCAGTTTGGCCTGGGCTTCCTGAAGTAAGGTCAGCAGAACCCACCCTCTGGCATGGCTAAGCCTAGACCCTGTGTTGCCACAGAGACTTGGTGGCTGGGTTTGGGGGGAAATAGTAGGCAAAATTTGTCATCATTCTCTCATGTGTAGAGGGGGCTAGAGCCCTCCCAAAAGTTTTCACACCAATCACTGCATTAGTTCTCAAAATAATTCTGAGAGGCAGATAGCATTCATCTCCATTATACATTAGGAGGAACGTGAATTCAGAGGGGACAAGGGAGGTGTTCAAGACTCCAGGGGGCAGATTCAAGACTAAGATCCAATCCACAGTTCAGGATTCTTCTTCCATATCAGAGGAGAAAGGGGTTCTGCCGGCTGATACTCAGGAAGCTCTCTGACTCACAAACCCACTAGTGGGAACTGGTGACTGGCTGCCAGACACTAGCATCCCTCCATCTCCACTGTCCCCAAGGCTGCATGCTGCCCTCCTGCCATATCTTTCCTCATTCCAGTCCCCTGTAACCCTACACTTGGTGCTCCTTTGGACCACATTTCAGAAGCCAGTGTGAGATGTTTCACATCCTGCACATCAGCGGATGGCCCAGTGGGCCAGGCCCCATAGCTGAGATTTACCCCACTGGGTCCTTGATGCCCCAGAGTTAGGGAAAGAGTAGTCATTTGTAACAAATTTGTAGTCACTATTATCAGTTTCCATTGTTTCTAATATCTACTCTGGGTCCAACTTCTCTTGGCTAGCCTGCAAAAAGCAGGCAGTTGGGACCCTTTGGGAGCAATATTCCTTGGGGGTCAGTGAGAAAGAAGGCCTTCAAACCCCAAACTTCTGTTTATTTTTTTTTTGCCACTCTCGCCCAGCCCACATACTACCTTTCCTCAGAGGAAATCTCTCTCCTAAAGTTCACCCACATTTGATTCCCTAAAAGCAAATCTGGAGTGAGCTCCAGATGCCTTAATCCCAATAATCTTGACTTTTTACTATCTTGATAACCCAAAGATGATCTAATGAGAGAATTCAAGCCCTGCAGTCAATTTAGGGGAGTTTGTATTTGGGGCCAAGGTTTGGTATGCCCTGCTGACTATGGAGACAAACCAGGTCTGTGACTGGACACTGCCCTACACCCTTTTCTTAGCTGCAGTCCACTCCAAGCTACTGTGTCAGTGATGGTGATGGAGGGCCAGATTTCAGCAAGCTCTGCCTTTGTAATAAGGAGAATTGGCTCTAGGGGGCACTGCACTCCATGACACCATTGGGCCCCTCGGCTCCTTTTGGGTCACTCCTGGGCTCCATATGCTCTGTTAGAGTAATGTGAGGGCATACAGTTCTTGCCCCGTAGAGCTTACAGTTCAGCAGGGAAGGCAGACATCAAAGAGTTGTCATAAAATTGATTACAGTGAGAAATTGAGTAATGGGTTATATCATTCTTTGAACTTTTCTGCAACTTTTAATCTTCTCAAACTTATTCTATAGATGCAGTTTTAAAAAGGAAAGGAACACAGTGCTGTGAGTACATATAACAAGGAGACTTGGCCACACAAAAGAAGGGTGATGTGCCCTTCACACGTTGAGGACCCTGCATGGTGGCTCTCACGTTAGGGAATAGGGGTGCAGAAAGCTGGCACCAGAAGGGCCTAATTGGTCAGTGGGGCTGTAAGGCCAAAGGTAATCCTGGGAACTGAGTAGACATTTTAAATATCTTGTTTCGTTTTAATTCTTATAATGATTCTATGACTTAGCTAGCATCCTCCCCTTACAAAACTTTTTAAAATGGACATGGTAGTCTCCCTGTCTGCCCCTCCCTATTTGTGCTCTTGTCTCTCTCTCTCTCTCTCTCTCTCAAAAATAAACATTGAAAAAACTTTAAAAAAATAAGATGAGCATGGCAAAAAATATTCAAAAGATACTAAGAAGCATATAATGAAAAAGACACCTTTGCACACGTGATAGCTTGTCCTTGTTTCCCTTTCACAAAGGTAACCCTGGTTGTGTCTTTCTGCAGGTGTTCTGTACATACGCAAGCATATATGTAAAAAATATCGTTAGAAGTGGTAATACACTCTATTCACCGTTCTGCACCTCTTTCTCACCTAATATATCTTAGAGATTAGCTCGTATTAATACTCAATAGCTCTGTCTCATTTTTCAGCAGTTGCCAGCTGCTTGGTATTTAGGGTTTATTTATCCAAACTCCTATTCATGGACATTGGGCTGTTTGCAACCTTTTGCTATGACAACCTCTGCCACAAATGAGTGTCTGTTAATGCCTTAAAGTTTAGATTTTATTTCGTTTTTAGTTAAATTAAATTTTAAAATTGAAGCAATGTAAATGTTTTCTCTTTAAACATAACTTATTTTGGATATATAGGGTTAAATAAAATCTTAAAGTTAATTTCACCTTCTTTTAATTTTTTTAAAAATGTAGTAATTAAAATGGCAAATACGGTTGCATTGTATTTCTGTTGGGTAGTCCTGCTTTAGATTGTCACCGTTTGACGGTGGTCTGATATCCCCACCGGACTTAGCTCCTTCAAGGTGGGAACACAGTCTGTTTTCTCGGTGTCCTCATAATCACCCAACCAGGCATGACGTAGGTGCTTAATATGTTTCTGTTGAATGAATGAACAAATAAATGACCCTCGGTCCTCCCCCAGGGATACGTGCTTTCCTGCTTCAAGTCTTACTGACCATCTTCTTGGAAGAAACAATGAGGTGTGAAAGGTATTGAATGGGTTTTCTTGACAGAGGGAGGACCTTCCACTTTCAGCCAATCCCTCCGTAACCCCTATGGAGTTGGAGTGGTATCATCCAGTTTTTGAAAAAAGGGTCGGATTCTTGATTATGTCAGCAAGTGGACTAAATGTGAACAAAATTCCTAGGCGGGTAGGTACTCAACAAGCACTAGACACCCTCAGAACGTGTGATCAACGACTGAAAGGTGGCTAAGAGGGCCTCCAGGGCAGCCCTGTGGGTGGTGGTCCGGAGGCTCCCGACGAAGGAAGAGCTCTGGAGCTGCCTGCGCAAGCGAGAGGCCACTACACCCGAGTCCCTACCCACTCGGGCGTCCCGGCCATCCGCGTGCGCAGGGAGGAGGGCGTGTCCTCCCCTTCAAGGCTGGAGCTATGCCTATTACCTGTGACTACAGGACTCCAGACAAGGGACGGGTACGGCGTGTGTGGCGACACCCGGGAGCTCCTATGTGAAGTACTAGACCTAGAAGGAGCGCCTGAGGAGCGACCTTGGGGGTGCTGCGGGAGGACTCGCCCAACAGAGCGGTTAGCTCCCCAACCCCGCGCTACGCAGAGTGATCGAGGCTAGCGGAGCGAGCGCGCGTGCGCAGTAGCGCGCGCCCGTAGGCAAAAGCCCAGCGCGCGGCTCCGCGCGCGCCTTCGAAAGAGAAAAAAAAGTCTCCCCCGCGGGAGCCCGCGGCATTTAGGCCGGAGTTGGCCAGCGAGCGCGCGTGCGCGAGCGCGCACAGACGCCCTCCTCCGCCGCTCCCCTCCATTGGGGGTCTAGCGCACAGCTCCGCTGTCCCCGCCTCTCCCGAGGCTCGCGCCCTCGGGGTAAGTACCTTGCGCCTTGCGGAGAGGGGGGGTGGTGAATCCGCCGAAGGAAGGCTGGAGGCGGACAGGGCTGGGAGAAAGGGAAAAAGCGCCCTCGCGGAGCGAAGAGCTCGGCCACCAGGCTGGAGTCTGCAGAAGACACGCCTCCATCCCTCACGCCCCTCGGGGCTGCGGAAGTGCTCTGGAGACTGGAGCGGCAAGGAGGCGACAGGTGAACTACCATTCCCAGAAGGCGGCGCGGGGCTGCGCCTACTGCTCCCGGCAGTACCTGCGCGTTAGGCTTTTTTCAGTTTGCTGCCTCCTAGGGCGAAACTACAGTTCCCAGGAGGTCTCGCGCGAAGCGGCTTGGAAGTGGGCAGCCTGGAAGTCACTCGGGCCACAGGAGCTGGCGGCGTCTCCAGCGAACGGCGCGGGGCCGGACACCGCGGTCGTGGGGCCCGCATGACGGGCAGCCGGGACGCCCAGGTATGTGGTTTCGGGTGTAGGGACGGCCTCACGTACGGGTGGCGGGGAATCGATGTCCACTTGGACCCTGAGGGTCAGCGCGGGCTGGGGACCCGGCGGATGGCCGGGTGTGGGCACCGGTTGTTGGGGGCGGCGGCCCCGGGACTCGCGCCCTCCGGACCTGGCCGGACCTGTGCCCGTATGATTCAACTTTCGAGACATGGTACCCAGCGCTGTATGAAAGCATGGAATGGGAGTCGGGTAGCGATGGGTTCGCGTCCTGCCTCTGCAACTCGGGAGCTGCGATCTGAGAAAATCGTACCGAACCTCAGTTTCCCCTTAGGTAAAATGGGGAGAAGAGTGTCTTTTGCTGGGGATTCTGTTGAGATGTTGAGCTATGGCGAATAAAGCATTTGGCACATAGAATGCACTTACTACGTTTTTGCGCTATTGTTGGCTCCCAAGAAATAGGGTAAGGGTATTATCCGTAAGCATAGGGTTAGTTGAGGGTGTGCATGTAAAGAGCCGAGTCCATAGTTAGCACTCAGTGCAGGATAGCTGCAGTTAACTGAAGTTACTTTGAGAGCTTTGGTTTGGGAGGCAGAGACCCAGATTCAAATTTAGGCTCTGCCATTTGCCAGCTGTGTGACCTTGGGCACCTGACTTCACCTCTCTGTGGCTCGATTTCTCTATCTGCAAAATGGGGATTTTAATAGCAGCCACCTCATAGAGTTGTTTGGAGGATGCAGTGAGAATACTATGTGTAAAGTGCTTAGAGCAGCAGCTGGCACATAGTCAGCGTTCAATAAATGGTACCATTTATTCAGCGTTTTCCCAGTGACCCAGAGACCCTCTGAGGGTGGGGCTCTGGCTGGAGTCTAGGTCCGGGCCACTGGGGAGACCACTGGTCTAGTTGATTTCCTCTTCTGCAGCCTCAGGTTCCTCATTTGTAAAATGGGATGACAATATCAGTCCCAGAAGGTTGTAAAGATTTGCTGAGGTTGTATTCCTAGTCCAAAGCCATCTCTTACTAAGTAGCAGCTCTTATGTATTATAATTGTTCTTCTTCAATGTTCTCCATCTGGCCCAGAGACTGTCTAACTGTGGGCTGTGACATGACAGCCCTGAGCTCCCCCACACATTCACTCCCAGCCTCAGTGTCCCATCTGTGAAATGGTAGTCATAGGATTTTGTGCCAGGGTTGTTTTGATGATTCCAGGAGATAATTCATGTTTAGTCTTTAGCACAGGGCAGGGTGCATAGTAAGCACTTAATAAACGTATCTTGTTTCTCTTAATAGGCCTTTGCTGCTTATATTGATTTACAGAGCAGAGCAGGGATAAGGTTAGGGTCTCTCCCACCCTAATTTTTCTTCACGAAAGATCAAATTATGGCACATATGTAGTATAACAGCCTGAGAAGAGCCAGCACTGGCTGGCTGTCAGCAGCCCCTGGCTCCCCTCCCCCGTACTACTCCCCTCCCCCTCCACCCAACACCAGCACATTCACTCCAGTGCCTTAGTACCACCCCAGTGCTGCCAGCACTTGACTCTGTCTCAAAGCCATATTAGCCAGCTCCAGATGTGGGCCTGAGCTTCCTTGATGTCCTCTGGTGACTGTCCCTTGGGTACCATGAGCTCAACATGTTTAAACTAAACTCCTCCTCCCAGACCCAGTAGTCACCATCTCAGCAAATGGGCCAACACTGACCCACCATCTCAGTATTGGCCCAGTATTGGCAGAAACTTGAGAGTTGTTTTTCTCCCCCAGCCTTTCCAGGTCCAGCTGATGGGCAAGAAGGATGGAGCTGCTGTTTCATAGAAACACCATTTCATTGGCCTGTCTTGGTCTCCCGTCTCATGGGCACCAAAAGTCCACCTTGGCCACTAGAGATGGCTTTTCTGATAAGGTTGAGTTGTTTCTTTTAGATCACCAAGGATTAACACATGTAAAACATTAGTAAGGGGCAGAGAAGACCATACGGACTTGGCCTGACTGCAGCGGGCACAGGTGTAGCATAAAGGCCTGGTTTCCAGGGGGCCCATTTTTACCAGTGTGGGTGAGTGGTTAATTACTTTCTCAAAAGTAACACTGTTTCAGTGAGTTGAATATCCTGTTTGGGAAGAAGGCAATCCTGGGCATTTGGGGAGGCAGTGCCCACAAGAGGGAAAAGGCTGGGAAGGGAATTTATTATACCCCTGTGTAGGCTTAAGTCTGTTGGCAGAAACCTGTCATTTTGATTTTGTTTAATGATGGGAACCCATGGTCTCAGTCACATATTTATGACAGCCGCCAAATTTACCTATGTGCTTTTTTTTAAGTATTTATTTTTGAGAGAGAGACAGACAGTGGGGTGGGGGTGGGGGCAGAGAGACAGGGAGACCCAGAATCTGAAGCAGGCTCCAGGCTCTGAGCTGTCAGCAGAACCCAACGTAGGGCTGGAACTCATGAACCACGAGATCATGACCTGAGTCAAAATTGGACACTTAATTGACTGAGCCACCCAGGTGCCCCCTAAGTGTTTTTTTTTTTTTTTTTTTTTTTAATCTGAGGAAATAAAGCAGTGCCTTAAAGAAAGCTTGGTCTGAATTGTTAGTGACAACAGCACATGGTTCTTTAGTAGTCTGTTGTGGAAGGGTCTAAGAGTTAAATGTGAGCCTGTTTTTCAGACATTGCAGTTGTCAGGTGGTAAATCAAAAATGGAATTTAGAACGTGTAGTAATTGGTGCCTTTTTTCCCCCTGTAAAACACATTTCACTGATATATTTCAAATTTAGGTTTAAAAAATGACACAGGTTGGGGCACCTGGGTGGTTCAGTCGGTTGAGCATCCAACTTCGGCTCAGGTCTTGATCTCACGGTTCACGGGTTTGAGTCCCGCATCGGGTTTTGTGCTGACAGCACAGAGCCTGCTTCAGATTCTGTCTCCCTCTCTTTCTGCCCCTCCTGCACTCTCATGCTTGTTCTCTCTCCCTCTTTCTCTCTCAAAAATAAACGTTAAAAAAATCTTTTTGGGGGGTGCCTGGGTGGCCCAGTCGGTTGGGCATCCGACTTTGGCTCAGGTCATGATCTCATGGTTTGTGAGTTTGAGCCTCGCTTCGGGCTGTCTGCTGACAGCTCAGAGCCTGGAGCCTGCGATTCTGTGTCTTCCCCTGTCTCTGCCCCTCACCCACTCACACTCTGTCTCTCTCTGTCTTAAAAATAAACAAACATTACAAAAAAATTTTTTTAATCTTTTTTGAATTGACACAGGTTATGGTAACAGCTTGACCTTGTTGTCTGTTTAACTCGCATAATCTAAATGAAATGTATTTATGTTTTCTTTAATGTTTATTTTTGAGAGAGAGAATGTGAGTGAGGGAGGGGCAGAGAGAAAGAGAGAGAGAGACAGAGGATCCAAAATGGGTTGTATGCTGACGGCACAGAGGTTTCGAACACGAACCCTGAGATCATGACCTGAGCCGAAATCTACTGGCAACCGGCTGAGCCACCCAGTGCCCCTGATGTATTTATGTTTTAATAAGAGAATTAAACAGTTTTCTCCTTTAAAGTATTTGTTTTTAGCTTTTAGAAAGAAACTTTTGGACCAGTTCGTGCATTTGTGCTTTCTTTAAGAATGATCCTGTTCCCATTACCGAGGACTGTTCTGGTCATGGACTTACTTAGTGTGTGTGGGAATGGGTTGAATTTTGGTTTAAAACAAAGTTATGCAGTGATACACACGCTTGTTGTAACATGTCAAACAACACAGATATATAACACAGATATAAAGAAAATAATAGGTGCTGCCCTCCACTCTAAAATGCCCTCCCCCAAAGATAACCATTTATCCAGGCAGTGAGTATTTACGTATCCACTGTCAGGTTTTGGAGATGAACAAAATGGATATGCCTTCTGCCCTTGGCAATTTAGGTAGATCCTCTCCCTTGCCTTTTTCTGTGCTTATAAGGATGTACATATGCATATATTGATTGTTTTCTTCCTTCTCCCTCACCACTCCCCCAAAAAGGAGGGGTACCGATCAAGTTACACATATTTGTAACTTGATTTTTTCAGTTGATGATAGGGCATATTCCTTCAAGTCATTACATACAGATCTGGCTCATTCTTTTTTTTTTTTTTTTTTAAGATTTTATTTTTAAGTAATCTCTGCATCTAGCATGGGGCTCGAACTTACAATCCCGAGATTCGAGAGTCGCATGCTCCACTGACAGAGCCAGCCAGGAGCCCCTGACTCATTCTTTTTAACAGCTAGACCCACATCCACATTCTTCAGTATGAAGAGGCCATGCTTTATTCCCCCATTCCCCTGTCGCTGGACATTTAGGTTGTTTCTGGGATTTCTTTTATCTTTGCAAAGACATATCCAGTAAGCATTCTGGTACGTGGGCAGTAGATCTAGTGGCTAAAAGCACTTGGACAGTGAACAAAACAGACAAGATCCTCACTCCCCTAGGGTTTAGGCTCTAGCTGGGGAGACATGCAATAAACAAGGTAATTTTAGATGGCTTAAGTCTCCTAGAGGAAATAACAGGCTGAGGGGATAGAGAGTGGCTGATAGGGCAGGCTGGTGGTGGGGAGGGGTTGGATACTTTACCTTGGATGGTACGGGAAGGCCTGCATGAGCAAGAGGCACTAGCTGTGTCACGAGCTGGGGGAAGAACATTCCAGGCAGCAGGAACAGCAAATGCAAAGACGCAAAGGTGAGAATGAGTTAGCTACAAAAACAGGATCATGTGGCTGGAAAAGGGTGAGATCACATTTTTCAAGTTCATGCTACTTTATTTTTTTGTGAAATAATTATAATAATAATAGCAATGCACCTTACTTTTTTAAAGTTTATGTATTTATTTTGAGAGAGAGAGAGAGAGAGAGAGAAAGCATGAGTGGGGGAGGGGCAGAGAGAGAGGGAGAGAGAATCCCAAGCAGGTTCCACGCTGTCAGCACAGAGCCTGACATGGGGCTCTAACCCACAAACCATGAGACCACAGCCTGAGCTGAAGTCAGACGCTTAACCAGCTGAGCCACCCAGGTGCCCCAACACCTTACTTTCTTGGTGCTTAGGCTGTACTAGTTGCTCTTCTCAGCATTTCACACTTCTCCTCAGCCAGTCCTCACAAGAGTCCAGTGAAGTAGGTAAGTTTATGGGACTCACTTTACAGATGAGGAGTTGATTCCAGACTCCAGACTCTGCCACATGCCATAGTGCTGCTCTTCCCAGGCCCTGTTTACTAGGCTGAGGCAAGTTTGCGAAGTAAATTCAGCATTTCCTTTCGAAGCTGTCTGACCTGTAAAGCACTGTGGACTATGTTTAGTTCATCATTCACGTGACAGCAGGAGTGGTCTGTGGATGCTGTGGCATCATTTCTACTGACAGTAAGACATGATGGGGTCACTTTCTGTCGGGATGTTTCGTTGGTTGTTTCAGAACTGAAAGCCCTCTTGCAGAGCCTGTCTTAAAATACAGCAAGGTTGACTGCTTGAGGTGTGGTGGGGAAGGAGAGTGAACAAGGTGAGGGTCCCATTTGGGTGAGCTTTGATGGGGGACTTGGGCTGGTAGGGTGTTTCTCAGCACCAGGCCAGCATTTTTGACTGTTAAGTATCAAATACGGTCCGGTAACTAAAAGATAACCTGGCCCTGCAGGGGCCCCAGCACCCTGCCCCAGCCACCATAACTATGTCCATTTTGATTTGATGTAGCCTGGCCTTGTGGGTTGTTAAATATGTTGGACAAAGGCCAGGCCTGGCTAGATGTAAAGACAGCGGTGGGTGCATTTTAAGACCAGGAGAAGTGTGGAGAGCATCTTTATCCAGCCATCTATGAGACATTTTGTTCTACCCTAGCCTGTATGTCAGGCACCGTGCCAGACACTGATAGTAACAGAGTTGAATAAGAAGACACTGGATGTCAGAGGTCTGCAGCAGCACTGTCCATTAGAAATCCACTGTGAGCCACCAACGTGGACCATATACAGAATTTACATTTTTATAATGGCCCCTTAAAAGAGTAAAAAGAAATGGAAGAAACTAATTTTAAGCGTGTATTTTATTTAATCTAAAATATTATCATTTCATATGTAATCAGTGTAAAAATTATTGAGATGTTTTACATTTTCTCCCCACTCTAAGTCTTCAGAATACAGTGTAGTTTTACACCTTTAGCACATCTCCAACTGTGCCAGCCATATTTCAGGTGCACAGTAGCCACATGTGGTGGGCAGCGTGGGCCTAGGGTATGAGACTCATCTGTAAATCACGGGTGGTTGTTCACAGTGACAGATCAAAGATGCCATCCCTGTTTTATCTTGGTGAATAAAGGCGGGTGAGTGATGAAAAGCGTATTAATCCTAGGCGGGTATAGCTAACCCCACAGCTGTCATCCATCAAAGGTGCCTTATGGGCCTGGAACTGTGCTCAGTGCTTGACGTGTGTCACCTGTGTTCCGAGGTGGCGGGGACAGGTTATCCCAGTTGTACACATGAGGAAGCTGAGCTCTGGCAACGAGAGGCCACTTGCTGGAGATTAGGAAGTGATGGAGGCAGAATTTGAACTCCGATTCAGAGACCATACTCTTAAATCTGTCGGAAATGCCGTATTAGTGTTTGAGGGGGATAGGCTCTGAGTTTTGAGCAATAAAAGCCACAGGAAGGACTCATCACACAAAATGAAGTCCCAGAGTTGTGTAAGCATTGATCCTTGAGTTTATGTTGGTGCTGGGGTGCTGGCATAGACCTACGTGACTGACACCTGTACTCCTTACTTTGAGCTCTCGGTTTGGTGGAAACAGGTCTTATCTCCCAGGAAAGGGAGAGGACTTTGGAGACTGAGGAGCAGGGTGGGCAGGGACAGCGAGGGAGGCAAGAAAAGGGCCCAGCCTATTGAATGGCCATCCTAAACCACTTCTTTGAGTGTGAAGCCTCTTTTCTCTTTCTGCTGTGGACTCTGTGTCCCCCGAGGCTGTGGCCCTCTGTGGGAGCTGTGTGGCATCTTCCAGTGAGCTCAGCAACAGCCACACGTACCCAGCACGTGAATCTTGCTTTTGCTCTGATCCAAAGTGGCATTGCTGGATGGGAGGGATGGGAGGAGCAGTGCCGCAATAGTTGCCTCTTTCATCCGTGAGAGTCATTGTTCTGGACTCTGATTACTCTCCTGGTTCAGGGTTCCCTGTCTCAGGGACAAGATGAATCTGGACCCTCTACCCAAACATGGCAGGTACTGGAGATTCTCAGTTTGCTCATGTCCCCAGGTAGTGGCCTGGTGCCAGTCCCTGTCCCCAGGTGGTGACTCATGAGGATTTTAACCTCTCTATCGCTCTCCTCTCCTGCTGTTGGACAGTGCCTGGCATGTAAAAGATGCTCAGTAGGTATCTGTTGGCTGAAGTAATGATCCTAGCCAGCATTCACTGAGCTCTCATCATGTTTAAAGGCCCTGCTCTGAGTGCTTTTCTTGTAATATCTCATTTAAGCCTCAAAACGACTCCATGGAGTAGGTACTGTTATTATCCCCCTTTCCCAGATAAGGAAGCAGGTCCTGAGAAGTGCAGGTCCTGAAGCTGGTGGGTGTCAAAGCCAGGATTCAAACCCAAGCCACTGGCTCCAGAGTCCAGGCTCTTAAACACTTACTATGCCGTCTCTTGTGGATGGACAGATGGACTCACAGGGTGGGCAAGCCGGACCATTCTGACTTGTTCCAGCCTCTCCACTCCACGTGTGGTGTCTGTGTTTCCATTCTGAGACAGCCCTGCATCAGGTCTCAGGCCCCTTTGTGCCTGGAGGCTTGAACACCACTTTGGGCACAAGGTTTTTCTAGGATTCTGGAACCTGCACTCCCCCTCTCTCTAAATTAACAAACGCCGACTGGATGTTCGGTATTATTAAGGAATTCTTGGGTTTTTTAGATGTGATAATGATACTGTGGTCCTGCTTAAGAAAAAAGTCCTTGTCTTTAAGTGGACATTCTGAAATACCTGTGAACTGTTAAGGTGTCCAGGATTTGGTTCAAAATAGTATGGACAGGCCGAGAGTAGAGGGGGACTGTATATATGGGTGAATGAAGAGATGAAGTGAGACTGGCCACGAGTTGATAACTGTTGAAGCCGGCTGATGGGGGATTATATCTTCTCTTTTCACCTTTATATGTTTGAAATGTCTCATCCTGAAAAGTTAGAAACAAGGACAACAAAAGTTGCTCAGGATTGGTGTGTTTCGAGCTCAAGTGTAGCTGTGGGGGAGTTCCCTGCCCCTGCCCAGTCCACTTGCGTAATAAAAACAGGGATTCTTGGTTTTCTTGTTGGTGTTTTTGTTACAGGAGTCACTGGTCGGCCCAAGGCTTTGGAAGCCCCTTAGGTAAAGCAATGTCCAGGAGCAGTGAGGACTCTGGAAGGTTCCAGCGGCCACTCACTTCCCCGGCTGCTTTGAGTGCTGGCCGCAGTGGCACCGGCTCTGTGAGTCAGTTTCCAGAGGCCCTGCTTCCCTGAGAAATGGCTCCCTCCAGCACCTTGACCGTGGGGCCCCTCCCACATTTTTTCCAAGGACCTGTTTCAACAGGAGGCCTCAGATCTTCCCCTAGTACTCCCCTCTAGACAGACATGCACCCGATCCTTCCTTTGATGGGTCTCTGTGAAGGCCCCACACGGAACCAGAATCCAGCATTTGATTTGCCTCTAGCACTGCAGTGGGGGGCAGGGTAGGTGTCCCCTTTCAGTTCTGACAACAGAAGGAAAGGGGCAAGATGCAGCTTGTGACGGACAGACGGTGCCTCGGACCTGATGGTTTTCCTCCTCAAGCCCACAGTTAGAACACCTTTACCACACATGAGTAGAAGCCCCCGTCGCATTTGTTCTTTTGGGGACTCTCACTTAGCCTGAATCCTTGTGTGGAAATGGCAGGAAAAGGGGACACCCTTGTTTGGGGGTTTCTGCTTAGTGGTTGCCTCCCAGGTGGGTAGAGATGGTTGACGTGAAGCTGCTCTGGCTCTGATCCTGCCAGAGGCTGGCGTTTGTCCCAGCTCAGGATTAGTTCTTTTCTCCGAGGCCCCGTGTCTCTACGCCACACACTTGGTTTGTGGGCAAGGGAGGAGGAGAGCCCCTGCCTCAAACCCCTGCCCCCTGCATCCTCTTCAGCTCTGCCCTTTCTTTTTCTTTCAAAGGCTCTGAGGCAAGTCCAGTGTGGAGAAACCACTAGTGTGGAGAAATCACCAACTTAGCTTGATTTTCCCGTGTTTCCAATGTAGACCTGCACGTGTGGGATCTGAGGGTGGCAAACCCCAAATAGTGACTCTGCATCTGATTTTTCAGATTACTCATTCAGCGGGTGTTCACTGAGCTGAGCCCTCCTCTAGGAACTGGGGATGCGGCAGTGAGCAAGACAGACAAGTTTCTCCCCTCCCGGGGCTCTCCTTGTTCAAGTCGGGGGTTCAGACAGTAAACAAGAGAATTAAGGACAATGTCTACCGCGTCAGATGGTAGTAAGTGCTAAACAGAATAAATTAAGCAGGGAAAGGGACTATGAAGTATTAGCGTGGTGGAGGGTGTTGAGGCTTTAGACAGGATGGCCAGAGATGGCCTCCCTGGGAAGTGACTTGAGTACAGGCCTGAAGAAGGTGAGGCAGTGTCAGCAGAGGGGGTGTCGAGGCAGAGGGAACAGCCAGTGCAAAGGCCCTGAGATACGGGCCTGGTAAGATTGAGGAGCTCACAAGGAGGCCCATGTGGCCAGAGCAGGGGATGAGGGCAGAGAATTGACAGGCTTGCTGATCTTGTAGTATCCAGTACAAGTTTGTCTTTTCTCAGAGATGGGAGGATATTACATGGTTGATTGATTTTATTAAATTTCATTAAATTTTGAAAAGTGACCACCCGTGCATGGCACCGAAGGCACAAAAGTAAGGGAGTTACCTCCCTTGCTCAGAGGCCACCACGATTCCAGTTTCTTGCTGGTGACTAGCTTCTTGACACGGCATTATTTGAGTGAGTTCCCTGGCTTGTATTAGGTTGAGCCATATGAAATTACCTTTTTGCAGATCAAGAATGTGTGAATATTGGCAATTTTATGAGGTTCAGCGTAATAGCTTCCTTTCCAGAGCCAGAGAAATCTGACCAGGGCTTTCTTGCTGCTAGGGTTAGTGGTCAGAGGTCGAGACCCCCCTCCCCTTTCTGCATCCCACACTGACCGGCCCAACGGTGTCAGCAGCGCCAGCAAATGCAGAACCCTGGCCCTACCCACAGCCCTGTACCCAGTCTTGCTGTGAAGCCTGATAAGGGGCTGCCTCTTCCTGCTGGGACCTTACCTGGGGGTGGCGTTAGTCATTCTTTGGCTTTCTGCATCTTGGTGCCACCAGTTTTGAAATCACAGATAACTCCCAGAGGAAAGGGCAGCCCTGGATTCTTGCCAGATGTTTGGCATGACTCACGTGGTGGGGGTGCTCTCCAGGGCTGGGCAGAGGTTATGGGCATTCCGGATCAGTAGCCGGGCAGAGTAGCTGGCAGAGTATCTGTGGGGTATCCGCGGAAGGAGGCCCGAGAAGTGATGGAGAAAGGCCTCAGCCCCTCCTGTGTGTTACACCCCTCCACTGACTGGACAGTTTCACATCTCTAGAGGCCGCAGGGCCCTGGGCTGAGTTCTGGCTGTAACATAAAGGTAAAGGAGTCCTGGATCCATCCAGCTTTGGAGGAGCTCTGTCAGGAAGTTGTGTCAGTTGGTATGCCTTTGGTTGCAAACAATAGTAACAGCAACAAAAGCAGCAGCAAATAGGTAGTTTATATAACGTCTGCCCGGTGCTAGGCACTGTGCTAGGTAGGCGCGTCCCACGAAGTGACTCATCCAGGCCTCCCAACAGCCCTGGTAGAGAAGTATTCATATTGTTTCTCTTTTGCAGATGAGGCAGCTAAATTTAAATAACTTGCCCAAGGTCACACAGCTAGAGAATCATAGTGACAAGATTTGGACCCAGGGACTTTCGACTCCAGAGGCCTTGCTCTGAAATGACTTGTGTGCTTCTGCAGTGCTTCTCAAACCTCAGCAGACATCAGAATCCCCTGGAGTGCTTGTTACATTACAGATTGCGAGGCCCCACCAAGAGTTTCTGATTTAGTAGGTCTGGCTTGAGAATTTGCATTTTTAACAAGTACTCAGGTGCTACTAGGTGCTCCTGCCTGAGAGCACATCTGGAGTACCACTGACCTACTGCAGTAGGAAACCCAGATGCAGTTGGCCTGCAGTCAGATTTATGATCTCATGCAGCAAAGAAGCCCATAGGTTGGTACCACCTTAATTGATTGACTAATTAAGCCTGTAAGCAAGCCCTCTATTGTGTCACTCTGCCATCCTTGTTTGTTTCCTGTGTCCTCAGACTCTCCTCATGGCCACAAGATGACTGCCACAGCTCCAGCTGTCACATCCCAAAAGGCTGTACCTAGTAGTACAAAGAGGGCATCTATCACTCACTGTTTATCTCTAACAAGTGAGGAAACTTTTCCTAGATACCCCTCATATCTCAGATTCCCCTCATATCTCATTGACCAGCATTGTAGCACGTGACCACACCTGGGCAAATCACAGGCAAGAGCCGATCAGGATTTACTCTCAGGGCTGAGGCTGGAACCATCCTTACCTGAAGCACATGACTGCTGGGAAGAGAGTGCCTACAGGAATAAAATTGGAGTACTGTTTAGGAAGGGACTTGGAGAAGGGGATGAAATTGGTAGGCAATCAACGGGGTCTGCTGCAGAAGTTAGTAAAACGAAGTAGAAGCATCGCATTCATACATTTTCATGTCCTTGTACTGATACCCTTTGTTTTGTAATTACCTGAATCAGGACATCACTTTTGTTCTCTACTGATGTCCGCCTTCAAGAAGGTGTACTCAGAGTCCCTGTACCGTAGGAGCTGTAGATCTTGTCGAGAAACCCAATTTTTTATTTGAAAATCCCGGCACACCCAAGCTGAGTGATGAGGCAGCAGTCTGAGGGGCAGTGTGCATGTGTTTGAGAGCATTTGCTCTGCTCAGAAACACTTGGCTCTTTCTCCTCTGCTCTTGACCATCAGTTTCCCCCTCTGAGGACCGGCTTGGAAGGTGGTTGTATGGATGAAAGGAGAGGATGCAGGTCAGGTGCTTACCCCAAGTCACTGGCACGTGCTTGCTCGCAAATATGACCTCTGCTGTTAACCAGTGGGATTTATTAATTGAATAATTAAGTTACCATTTAATAATTCTGCCCCCTCCTTCCAACAGTCCGTGAAAGTGACTATTCATTTTGCAGACTGAGGTTTCCCATGGATGCCGATTGGTCCCGTTTATGGACACAGTGTAAAGTTACTGCCCCGCAGGACTACAGAGGGACTGGGGGACGGAGCGTGGGCTCGAACTGAGGTGGGGCTGGTAGTGATACTGACCTCCTAGGTTGTTGGGTGGATGCCGTGCATTAAAGTATGTAAAGTACTTCGAACACTGCAGTCTGGCCCCCAGTGAGCACTTAATACACACAGTACAGGTGACCCATGAACAACTGGGGGGCTGGGGCCCCTGACCCCCTGCACAGTCGAAAATCTGAATACAACTTTTAACTCCCCCCAAACTTAACTACTAACAGCCTACTGTTGACTCGAAGCATTACTGAGAACATACATATATTTTGTATGCTGTATGTATTATATAGGGTATTCTTACAATAAAGTAAGCTGGAAAAAAAATGTTATCGAGAAAATCATAAAGAAGAGAAAATACATTTATAGTACTATTCTATAAGAACTATAAAAGTGGACCTGTGCAGTTCAAACCCATGTTCAAGGGTCAACGGTATTTTTTTGTGGGTAAAAGAAGGGCAGCAAGAATCTTCATTTTTTATCCCCTTCAGCTGCCCAGGATTTAAAACTCCATGCCCATGATTACGCCGTATTTTGAAGGTATAAGCTGAATCTGATTGAATCCGAGGGCAGAATGTCATGACTGTGGCTGATAGTTGTTGAGCATTTTTTGTGGGTTAGGCTAAGTGCTCCCCATACAGACCTACCAACTCTCACACTCACCCCATTTTACAGATGCGGCAACTGGGACCCATTGTGGGGGATCCGGTGTCTCATCTTGAAAGGAGATCTGGTGCAGTGGTTAAGAACTGCAAACCCAGAGTCGCTCTGCTGGGATTACCTCTCTGCCCCACCACTTTCTTGCTATGTGATCTCCAGTCTGTGACTTCTCCGTTTCTGAACTTTCTCACTTGTGAAATAAAAACGATAATAGTGTACCCTGGGAGGGTAGCTGTGTGGGCGAAGGGAGATAACTCCTAGGAAGTGCTTAGAAGGTTGCCTCGAGTGAGAGCACCCAGGCTCTGGTGGTGGTGGTGGTGATTATTAGGCAAAGCCATTCGGGGCTGTGCTTCCAAAGCTGGCCGGAGGGGCCCAGAGGCGGTGCTTAATCATTAAGCTACATTGCCTCTGCCTCGGCCCGAGTCCGGAGCAGCCCGGGAGTCCGCACCGGGAGCGGAGCCCACCTTTGGATTGTGAGGTTGTGAATGAAGCGGGCAGGCGCCAGCCCAGGGCAGGGGAGCCTGTGGGCACGGATCCAGCCCTGGCTCGGTCAGTGAACAGGTGGCCCGGCCCGTTCCTGGATCAGCAGTAACAGGCGAGCCGTCTTTGTTACCTTTGAGCTTTCTCTGAAGCCCATTCAGGCTGCTCAGACCACGTGTCTGGTGAGTAAGGAGTCCTGTTTTTTCCCTCCCCCAAAGGGACTGCGGGCGAAACAGCCCTCTTTGGGCGCGCGCGTGTTTGCGCGGAGCGGGCACCTCGCGGGGGAACTCCGGTGGCTGGCGTGTTCCCGCGGCTGTTGAATAAGTCGCTGTTAGGAGCTGGCGCGGCAGGTTCCCGTTTCCGCATTCCAGACACCCACAGCGGGCCCAGCGGGGGAGGCACCGGGGGCGGGCAGCCTGCAGAGCTCGGGCAGGTGGCCTTGCCGGGAGCGGACCCGGCCCAGTCTCCTGCCCACCTGCCGGCTGTGTGATCAGCGCTGCGCTCGGGACGTCTCTGGGGTGAGCGATGTTTGCTAAGTTTGGTAGTAACTTGTAGAGGAGAGAAAGGTAACGATGTGTTTCTTCTTTTCGGGAATTAGACTGGTGGCTTTTTTGTTTTCTTTTTCTTCCCTCCTCTGGCATGAAGTGTTTACCTGTCTGCTCCTAACTGTGAAGAAAGGTGGGCGGAGTGTTGAGGGAGTGAGAGGAAAATGGAGGAGATTTTCTCCCCGGAGAGGGAGCCAGTTGGTGACTGCTGACCTCCTGTGGGATGCAAACTTCTGTGCCAGGGACTGTGGGGCATCCCAGCCTGGCACAGGGGAGCTGTGTGATCTCAGGCGGGTTCCTTTCCCTCTCTGGGCCTCAGTTTCCTCATCTGATGAAAGGGGAAGTAGGAGCAGTACCCACTCATCTTCCCAGTGAATCGTTATGTAAAGTGCTCACAGCCTGGGTAGGGAGTGGTGCTCAGTGTCAGCTAGCCCTGTGCCCCCGCCCCAGCCCTGCGCCCCCCAAATTCCCTGGCCTTATCTCTGACTTCTCAACTGCTGCTGGCCGCACTCCAGCTACTCAGGCCTCCTTCTGTTCCTCCCTCAGGGCCTTTGCCCTGTCTGTTCCCTCGGCCTGGAACACTTTCCCCAATATCCCCAAAACTCCCCCCACTTCAGGTCTCTGCTCAAATGTCACCCTCTCCCTGAGGCCTCTGTCCCTATTAAATAGCACTCTCTCCACCATTCTTAGCCCTTCACTGTGCTTTATTTTTCTTCATGGCATTTATTACCATTTGACATATTTGTTTATTATCTGCTCCTCCCCCTACCTGTACTCCGTAAAAGGGCAGGGACTTCGGTCTCTATCCTTGTAGAGCAGTTCCTGGCATGTGGTAGGTGTGGGATAAATTATTTTATGAATAAATTTATGATATCTGGTGCAACATTGTCCGAGGATGGATGACCGTCCTCATTTGGGGTTTGAATTAGAATGTCCCCACACCTGCAGCTGTGGGGGAGGTGGCATTCCCACACCCTCCCTTTGATCCTCATTGGGCAGGCCTGAGGCATCAGGGCCTCTGGTTTCCTGTCCCTCAGGACCTGCGGTCTGGAGAGTCTGGGCCCTGCCAGGGGCTCATGCAGGCAGCCTGGATTCACGTGGCCGGGATCAGATGGCCTTGGCCCTGGTGAGTGTGGAGGCTGCATGCAGGTTAATTCAGGTGGGGAGAACTTTGTCCAAGACCCCGCCCGCACATGCATACTCCCGCGTGTATATGGAGAGCCCAGTTAATCACCAGGTCCTGCTCAGTGTTCCTGCAGCAAGGTCAGGAGTGCCTTGGAAATCAGAATTAACCGGCCAGGCCTGGTGTATTGGTCTTCCCTGCTTTAACAGGCAATAATTCTCATTCGGGGGCTGAACACATTGTAAGTAAATGGTGAACTCAGGGAATGTGTCGTAGCTGACACCACCTCATCAGTGCTCTGGCTCCTGGTGTCAGCAGTTGGTTCCATAAAAGTGTCCTGGGCAGGGCTTCCCCAGGCTCTGTGGAGCGAGGTCAGTGGCCCTCTCGGATTTCTCTGGATGGCAGGAGACGCCGAGGCACTGCGGTGCTGATGGACTTCCAGCTGCATCACGCACCACCACACTTCTGGGCCTGAACGTGTCAGGCGTCTGAGGAGCTGCTCCTCCGGCAGTGCCCTTTGAGCCGCAGGGGCAGTGGTGCAGTTCCAGTGCCCCTCCTGAGAGACCGTGGCACGTCACGCTCAAGTGCAAGCACGGCCGGCGCTCTGGGCACAGTGCTTACCTTCTCTGGGGCTCCATTTCCTGATCTGGAAAATGGGAATAATTAATAGTTCCCGCATTGAGTGAGAAGTTCAGGTGAGATCAGGTGACCTAGTCGAGCACTGTGGTGCGTAGAAAACACTCCCTACATGGGGGTAATAATCATGAATTAATTCCAAGCTCCTCTTCAATTTTTTTTCTGTCCCTAGTTTGTGGACTCCTCTCTGCCCCACTCCCATGTCAGCATCCTCCCCACAGTCCACCCATAATAACAGTCAAGTACTGTATGTATCTTTCTACCTTGCATTTTGTTTTTCTAAATGTTTTATTTATTTTTGAGAGAGAAGGAGGGAGAGAAAGAGAGAAAGAATGAGAATGAATGGGGGGGAGGGGCAGAGACACACACACACACACACACACACACACACACACACACACACACAGAATTTGAAGCAGGCTCCAGGCTCCGAGCTGTCAGCACAGAGCCCAACACGGGGCTCGAGCCCAGGAACCGTGAGATCATGAACTGAGCCGAAGTCAGACGGCTTAACCAACTGAGCCACCCAGGTGCCCCACATTTTGTTTTTCTAACGTGGCAATACCATGTAGAAATGCCTCCAGGTTCTCAGGTAGTACTCAGATTTGCTCTTTTTGATGGCTGTGTTAACACATGGTGGTGTGGGTGTACCATAATGAATTTGGCTAGGCCATCACTGATGTGCATTCCCTTTGTTTCTGTTTTTTTTTTCAAATTATTATTTTTATTGATAGCCTTCTTTAATTAGATTGCAGGCGTCCAACCTGCTTAGCCACCTTATTAACCTAGGCTCTAAGCCTTTGAAAATGAATATGAAGTAGCATTAGTATAATGATACCTCTTGCCCAGATAGGAGATGTGTTTTCTGAGGGTTCTCACCAGGTCCAGCACAATGTTGAACTTTCCACTTTCAATGCTTTTTAATTATAAAAGTAAGTAAAAGATTCATCACCCCTAATATGGATTAGCTGTGTTTCATGAGTACTCGTTAACAAAACTTTTTCATTTTAAGGATCTTTATTATCAATATGCAAGAGATTTTGTTGGGATCTTTGATCGACGGGCACATATCTTTTTTAGGTGTACTTTAATTATGGGATATATTTGGCTTTGGGAAACTTGTACAGTGGTGTGCCCACATAGAGGTTTATTCCACTTCTCTACTGCTACATAACAGGGTGCCCTAAAACTTAATGCCTTAAAATGACAAACTCTGGTTTGCTGAGGCTCATGCGGACGGCTCTTCTACCAGTCTTGACCGAGGTTTCTTATGTGGCTACAAAGGGTAGATGGAGCCGGAATACTCAAGCTGTTTCACTCATCTTGTGCCCTCGAGATGGCCGGGCCCCTCTCTCTGTAGTCAGTCTCAGGATCTCTTCTTAAATGTGGCCTCGCCAGCCAATAGTTGGACTTATAACATGGCAGCCCAGGGCTTCCTAATGAGCCTTCTTAAGGCGGAGTCCACAACTGGCCCAGCTCACTTTCCCTCATTCTGTTGTCTAAAGTGAGTCATAGGTCAGCCCAGATTCAGTGTGGGAGGGACGATGGAAGATTTGAGTTCCCGAGATGTGGCCCATTGGGGATCATCTTCAGAGACTACGACAGCCTTCATTTTCTCCCCCGAGGAGAAGTGCAGAGGTTAGCAGGGAAAGGTGGTGCCACAGCTTCCCATCTCTCCAGTGTCCCAGGCTCCTCTTTATCTGCACTGCTCCTGCCCTTAGCCTCATGGCAAGAGGAAGCCCCACATCCTTGTCACAGGCAGAAAGAGACTGTCTCTTAAGGGAGACAGTAAGTACCTCTATCGTAGGAAACCAAAGCCTTCCCTGAAATCTTTAGCTGACTTCTGCTTGTGTCACGTTGGCTAGAGATCTCCATGACGTGACTACCCCTAGCTACAGGGAAGTCACAGAAATGCAGATTTTAAAGCTGGACTTCTCACCACTCTGAATGAAGGGTCAGTATTGAAGAAGAAGGGAGAGTGGACATGCGAGTAGGCATCTAGAAGGGGCCTGTTCAGACAGCATCTTGTATTCATTTATCATCTGTTCAGTAAGTACTTGGGATGAGCAGTGCACTAGGCTTCTTACAGAGGCTGCAAGTATGGGGAAAGGAAGCACAGCTGGGGGTTAAACTGACCAGGATCATTTGCAGGCCTTCACTAGATCATTGCTCAGCTCATGCCCGTCCTCCATGGAGATGTTTGAAGTTAGACTAGTGAGAATAATAATAACCAGTCTCATTGAGGGCTTACCTTGTGTAGAGGACCTATGCACCAACCCATTTAATCTTCACAGTGGCCCCATGAAGTAGGCACTGTTATCATCCTCCCTTTTCTGATACAGAAACAGAGGACAGAGACGTTAAATAACCTGCCACAGGTCCTGCCTGCCTACTTACCGTACCCAGGGAGTAGTGCGGTCGCCGTGTGGTCTCTGGGCGTCTGGCTCCGGAGTTCGTGAACCACTGCGCTATACTGTGAGTTTCTTGTAGGAAACATTTCTTGTTGAAATGAATGGTTAAGTGATGGCAGAACAAAACATGAAGCAGAAGGCACCTACTACTTGATCTACTCCGCTCCTACTTCCTACCTCATTGGTCCCATATGTCAGGAACTTGGTGGACATGCTCTCTCGCCTCTTTCTAAATGTGTTCCATTTTTTTAAAGATGGCCTTTGGGCACGCAGAATCAGATTTATCGGAATCCTTGGTGCAATAAAACACTGGTATTTTTGGCTCATGCAAAATTGTCTGTCTGTTCCAATTAACAGCCATTAGCCTGCTGCCTGCCCAGGAATTAGAACATTGGGAATAACACATGAACCTGTGTGGTACTTCCCATTCCATCTCCTGTCTGCTGTCCCAGAGGTGACCACCATCTTGAATTTTTTATTTATCATTCTTTGTCTTAAGAATTATTTTTGAACTTTATACAAATGATACTGTACTGTATATAGTTTGGTGGGACTTGCATTTTTCACATAATGTCGTGAATCTAAGATTGATCCAGACTATTTTTGTATAGCTGTAGTTCATTCTGGGTTTGTTTTTTTGGGTTTTTTGTTTGTTTGTTTGTTTGCTGCTATATGATATTCCACTGGCTGAATATACTACATTTTTGTTAGTCATTTGCATGACAATGAACATTTCATTAGTTTCTAGATTTTTTGCTATTCGTGGGCTACTGTGAATGTTGTTACACGTTTCCTAGTATGTATCAACATGAATTTCTTTTAGGTGTGTACTAGGCACGAGTTTGGTGGATTGTAGGATGTGAGCATCTTTGACGTCACCAAATAAATATTGTCAGACTTCTCTGGACGTTGCCACCAAGGACTTGGTTTGGTAAAGCTTTTTTAGTTTTTGCGAGATATGAAATGAAACTCATTGTGGTTTTAATTACACTCCTCTGAAGACTGATAAGGCAGAATATCTTTTTCTTCTTCTGGATGTAGCTTGCTCATCACTTTTGCTGCATTTTAGTCCTGATTGTAGGTGTTCTTTTTTTTTTTTTTTTTTTGAGAGAGAGCGAGCTTGCGTGAGCGGGGGAGGGGCGGGGAGGAAACAGACAGAGAGAGAGAGAGAGAGAGAGAGAGAGAGAGAGAGAAGGACTCTTAAACAGGCTCCATGCCCAGCACAGAGCCCAACACAGGGGGCTCCATCTCACAACCTGAGATCATGACCTGAGCAGAAATCAAGAGTCGGACGCTTAACCGACTAAGCCACCCAGGTGCCCCTGTAGGTGTTCTTTATATACACTTGACCCTTAAACAGTGTGGGGGTTAAGGGCACATACCTACCCACATAGTTGAAAATCTGTGTATAACTTTGACTCCCTAGAAGCTTAACTACTAATTGTGTACCGTTGACTAGAAGCCTTACTGATAATGTAAACAGTCAATTAACATGTATTTTGTATGTTATACATATTATGTACTGTATCATTAAAGCTAGAGAAAAGAAAATGTTATTGAGAAAAATCATAAGGAAGAGAAAATACATTTATAGTACTGTATGAACTATATCAGTGGACCTGCTTAGTTCAGACCTGTGTTGTTTGAGAATCAGCTGTACTCTGGTTACTAATCATGAGGCAGCAGCCTATTTAACCTAATTGAAAACTTTGTGATTCTCATGTCGTTATTTCCTTGTTGTTCCCACCCGTTTACCCTCTCCCCAGCTCCATGATAGCTTTTTGTGTATCTGCAGCTCACAGTGATTCTTGTTTGGAATAGTTCTCAGTTTATGGACATTTTTATACATTTGTATAGATATAGGACTTGTTTCACTCACTCTGACTAGTTTTTTGATCCCAAGTGTATCAGGATTAGGTTCAATTGCATATAATAGAAAACCACATGTAAAACAGAATGGTAATGCCCTAAGCAAGATAGAAATTTCTTTCTCTATCACATAAAGGAGCCCAGTGATATAAGTAGGCCACGGCTACATTCTTACTGTAGACTCAGGCTCCTTCTTCCTCTATGATCTATCAACCTTGTCCTGCCACCTCATGATTCAAGATGGCTGCTCAAGCTCCAGCCATTGCATCCCAGCCAGCAGGAAGGAAGGAATGAAGATGGGCACCCCTGTCTCTTTAAAAAAGACTTAATGGAGGGGCTCCTGCCTGGGTGGCTCAGTCAGTTAAGTGTCTCTTGATTTTGGCTCAGGGTATGATTTCACAGTTCATGAGTTCAAGCCCTGCATCAGGCTCTGCACTGACAGTGTGGAGCCTGCTTAGGATTCTCTGTCCTTCTCTCTCTGCCCCTCCCCCACTTGCTCTCGCTCTTGCTCTCTCTCTCTCTCTCTTTCTCTCTCTCTCTCTCTCTCTCAAAAATTTAAAAAAAAAAAGACCTAATGGAAGTTGCACATCATAATTCTACTTACAAACTCTTGCTCTGAACTTAGGGTATAATATATAGTTGCAAGGGGTCTGGGAAATGTAGTCTTTATTTCACATGCCCTTGTGCTTAGCTAAACATCAGATTCTGGGGCACCTGGCCTGACTCAGTGGAGCATGGGGACTATTGATCTCAAGGTTGTGAGTTCAAGCCCTACGTTGGATGTAGACATTACTTAAAAATAAAATCTTTAACGATCAGATTCTGCTAAGTTAAAAGGGGAGACTAAACATTGGATTAGGTAGCCAGCAGCTTTACTAGTTCTGAAGTGTTCCCTAAAAATGGCTTTTTTTTTTTAAATTTTAACGTTCATTTTTGAGAGACAGAGCACAAGCAGGGGAGGGGCAGAGAGAGAGAGGGAGACACAGAATATGCAAAAGGCTCCAGGCTCCAAACTCTCAGCACACAGCCCGATGCGGGGCTTGAACCAACGAACCGAGAGATCACGACGTGAGCTGAAGTCGGTGCTTAACCAACTGAGCCATCCAGGTGCCCCTCCCTAAAAATGGCTCTTAAAGGAGTTGCCAAACACTAGGATGGTACCTCAAGGTCATGTCCCTTTGGTTCTTTGATTTATTACACAAATATTAATGGAGCACTCGTTTTGTACAGATGTTGTTTTGGGAACTGGGAAGATAGTAATGAACTGTTGTTTCTGCCCTCATGGAACTTACACTATAAAAGGGAAGATAGAGAGTAAAGAAACATATATAGTAAGTCCAAAAGAGATAATAGGTGTGAAAAAAAAAATGAAGGTGGGTACATGCAATGAGAATAAGTAGCATGTGGTGCTATTTAATTAATTTTCCCCCCAAATTTTTTTGAATATTTATTTTGAGAGCACACACATGCACATGGGGGAGGGGCAGAGAGAGGGAGAGAGAATTTCAAGCAGACTCCGTGCTGTCAGTGCAGAGTCCAACGCAAGGCTAACCCATGAACCATGAGATCATGACCTGAGCTGAAATCAACAGTTGGATGCTCAGCTGAGCCACCCAGGCGCCCCTTTTCAAAACATTTTTTTTTTCAAAACATTTTTTAAGGTTATTTAAGTAACCTCTACACATGCTGCTCCTACTGAGCCAGCCAGCCAGGCGCCCCTATTTTAATTAATTTTTGAAGACCTGTGGTGCTGTTTGAGAGAGTGGGGTTAGGGAAGGCATCTTTCAGAAGATGACATTGGAGCAGAGGTGAAGAAAGGGAATGGCGAAACCATGTGGGTATCTGGGGGAAGAGCATTTGGGGGGAAATAAGGGCCAGTGAGAGGTTCTGAGGTGAGAAGGTGCCTGGCATGCTTGAGGAACTTCCGAGCGCCTGCAGGGCTGTAGAGAGGTGAGCCAGGGAGAGATGGGGCAGTGGCGGGGGGGTGGGGGGGAGGGGAACGAGAGAGGAGATGGGGGCTGATTGGGTGGGGCCTTGGGGCCACAATGAGGACTTTGGCTTTACCCAGACTGACCCGAAGCAGCAGGAGGAAGACGTCATCTGATCGTTAGCCCTTGGCGGTGAAAGTAATCACGAGCTGCCTTCTCAGCCACCCTCTCGGTTTAATCACCTCTAGACACCGTTTGAGAAAAGTCAATAATAGCTTCAGCTCTTCTTAACTCATGACCACTCTGGGTTTATTTGTACAGGCCACTACCCACCCCCACGGGATTATTTTATAGGTACATAGTTCAGTTTTTATCTATGAAACATAAGGTTTTTTAAGGACACCATGACAATATCACGACCATGATTAAAATAAATAACAATAATTGCTTGATGTCATCTAGTATCCAGTTAGTATTAACATTTCAGATCTTCTCATAAAAAATCATATTAGAATTGATTTGTTCCAATCAAGGTCCACTGTGGGATTTGGCTCACAGGCCTGTTAAGTGTCATTTAATCTGTGGGTTCCCCGTCATCCCGCCTCCCCCCCTTTTTTTCTTGGATAGTTTATTTGTTGAGAAAAGCTCCGTGCCACGTAATTTGCCCTGTAGCTCTCCCACAGTCTGTGTCTGGGGTTGTATTTCTGTGGTGGTGGCTAACAAATTCTTCTGCCCCTGTGTTTCCTGCCGTTGGGTGGTTGGGTTTGGAGAATGGATCAGATTCAGGTGTGATGTGCACACACACGCGTATTGGTATGTGTACCGGGGCAGGGACGGCAGGGCCTTCTCCTGGCTGTTGCGTGTTCTGTGCTCAGCAGGTGGATGAAGCCTGTGGTCTCTTTCAGTGACATCCTGTAGAGTTAATGGCTGTAAATAACCATTTCTGAGACCTGTGATTTCACTCGGGGTTTGCAGAAATTGTGACCCTTGTAATTCTGGCCTCCTCTTCACTGATTAGCTGGAATATTCCTTTAGAGAGAAACCTCCCTCATCTATTATTTAGTTATCCTGAGGGTACTGACTCTTTTGAACTTTTGTTTACGTTAGAAATGAGTATTAGACGACCGGGCTGGTGGCTTCTGATCTGTGGATTTTTTCCTTTGGCGATCCCAGTCCTCTTTGTTTTTGCGTCCATTCATTCGATGTGTATGGGGTCTGCAACTGGCACACCTCAGCTCGGATTTGGGAGTAAACAGATGAACTGCCACAGTCATCTTCCTGTTCAGGCGCAGCTGCTTCGGGCCTTACCTTTGACCAGGTGGAGCCCTGTGTGTGTGTGTGTGTGTGTGTGTGTGTGTACCATGTAACCAGGGAGAGACTACTCTAGGCCATTGTTGACATTTCCAGTTCTTGTTCTCTTTCCCTGGCCATGCATTTTCAAACCTAAGCCTCTAGAGAGTTCTTGCTCCACTTGCCAGGGGATTACGCCCTTATGCTTGGGGCAAGAGGTGTTTGAGTGTTTGGATTCCTTCTGATCTGAAACTCCCTTCCTAGACAAAAGAACAAAAAGTGACTCTGCTCCATCGGAGAGACTCTCCTTCTAGTAGCCTGGCCAGGGGTGCTCTCTGACCCCAGGCACTGTTGTCTGGGTCATAAATTCTTTAGAGCACTAGCACGCATGAAATCATTTGGATGCCTTGGGATCAGTTAGGCGTTATATTGCAGCTACCTACGGGCTTTCTTTTCTTCTGGAGATGACAACACATTTACTCCCTCTGGGCGCAGGGTGTGTGTGTGTGTGTGTGTGTGTGTGTGTGTGAAGATTTGATGTAGAATGATGTCGAATTCATTAATTCATTCAGTCGCTGACTTGTGCCTTTGGCAAATATTCATTGAGCATCACATGTGTTCCCAGTGCTGAGGTCAGAGCCCGAGAAGGCCTGTCCTCCTGGGGTTTAGGTTCACATTGAAGGACACAGAAGAGAAAGTAGTAAACAAATTAATAAGATATTTCAAGTGGGGCTGAATCGTGCTGTGAAGTGATGAAAGCAGACCGATGAGAGACCTACCTGGAAGGCGGAGAGGGCTGTGGGAGGCTGGAGAGCTGGGGAAGCTGGGGGAGAGCTTTGCGGGGAGGTGACAGCAGCTGAGACCGGAATGGTACAAAGGTGCCAGCCTCGCGAACGATCTGCGGGAAGAGGTCCTGGCAGAAGGAACAGCAAGGACAGAGGTGCTGAGGCGAGGAGTTTGGTGGGTGGAGGGACAGCAGAGTAGCCAGTGTGGCTGGAGCCTTGTAGAAGGAGGCGGAAGGGTAGGCAGGGGTGGGAGCCAGGGAGAGGGTTTGGCTTTTATTTTGAGTGTCCTTGCTGTCATTGCCTCTGGAGGAGTGGCAATGGAACAAGGAGGGAGGCTGCCTTTACTGGAGGCAGGAGAGGGCTATGGTGCCCGGCTAGCGGAGTGGCACTGGCACTTGATGGAAGTCCATGGCCTGACAAGTTGCTAAGGGATTGGTCAGAGTGAGTGGTATGTGGGGGGGGTGGGGAGGAGGAGATTTTCTAGGGGTTTCAGGCTTTGGGCTGCAGGTTTGGATGGATGGCAGTAATGACAGTCCTCTGCCCCCTTTAACACTGGCTGGGCTGTCTACTCACACACGTCTCCTTTAACCCTCTTTACAGTAGACTATTACTCCCCATTTCACAGATGAGGAAACTGAGGCCCAGAGAAACGAAGCCCTTGATCCTTGTCACTCAGCTAGTTGCGGCTGGTTTGGAACCTGGGTGGCCCGACCCACAGTCTGACCTTGCTCCCCTTTCTCTCACTCCAGCCACAGCTGTTTATTCGTGATGTTGGCACAGCCTGTGGCCAGGAGGAGCTAACATCAGTGTCCTACATTTATGAAACCAGGGAGGGATCAAGTCCACATCAGTGGCCCTTCCACCATCGCCACTAACCTAGATCCTGTCGTGCCTTTCATTACAGTATTTATTACAGGACAGAAAACAGGGACTTTCTGGGTGCTGACACATATGTAACTTGACACTTGGGCCAGATAAGGTGTATACAGGCCCCGGACGTGGAGCTCCTGAGCCTGCTTAACTGATTGGGCTGCAAGTCTCCTTGCCCATCAATCCCTTCTTGTCTCCTCCTCCAGCAATCCACATGTAAAGGGAGCTCACCCCCCACGGGGGGTGTGTCCTGTGTGATCCCTCAGCCAGCCACGTGGCTTTCCTTGGCATCCTCTGGGAGACGGGTGTGACCCCATCCTCCATCCGCATGTGGAGCAGGTGAAAGGAGGTGCTGAGTTGGTCCCGCTTGATGCTCCCCTGTCACTGGCACTGACGGATGCTCATCATCTCCTACTCCTCCTTGCATTTAGGTTGCTTGGCAGAAATTTCATATTGATCGATTTTTTTTTTGTATTGATTTAAAACTTACATCAGCCACATGCTGATTGTAAACACTTCAAGCAGTAGAGCAGTATGTAGAGCAAAACATGGCAGTTCCTTGCTCCTCTCGTGACTCTGGCACCTGCCCCCCGCCCCCCGCCCCCGAGTGTCTCTCGCCTGTCCAGAGTGACATTAAGTGTACCCTTTTTGCTGTGCATGTGGTAGATCGTGTTTAAGAGCCTGGGCTCTGGGGCCACAGTGCTTGGGTTCAAACCCCAGCTTTGCCAGGTACTGACTTGAGCCTTTACTTAATCATTTTGTGCCCCAGTTTCCCCATCTGTGAAATGGTGGTGATGATCCTAACGTCTTGGTTTGTAAGGATTCATCACATTAATATAGGTAAAAAAAGTTAGAGTGGCACTTGGCATGTGATAAGCGCTCACATGTTAGCTATTTTTATTACACACATGTATGCCTATAGTTTGTTGTACAAACATACTGTCTACTATGTTCTGCAGACGGCACTTTCCTTTAACAGTCTGCTTGGGCAGCCTACTGTGAAAGTGGGTCAAGGTGAGCCATGTTCTTTTTAATGCCTTCATAATGTTCCATAAGCACCCTGTTGTTGAACATACTGCTCACTTCCACCTTCCATTATTGTAACTCTGAACATCTCACACACAAAAACCTTTGTTTGCTCCTTAGATTTTTCTTAGGACAGAGTTCTAGAGTTGCAATTACTGATACAAAATGTATGAATGTGTTTAAACACTTTGAGATATTTATTGCCGAGTTGTCTGGTTATTAACCATTTTTTTCCTTGTTTGTTGTCTGTTTTTCTAGGGGGTAGTTTTTATTTCTTATTGATTTGCAGGGTATCTTTATATTACTGAAGGTAGGAATCATTTATTATAGGTTGCAGATTTACATCCCCAGTGAATTATTTATCTTTTAATTTTATAATGTTACTAAACATTACACATTAAATGTGTAAAATCACACTGAGGTTTTTTTGTTGATGTTGTTGTTTGCTTTTATGCTTTGGCCTTTAATGTAAGATGAGATAAATACTGTATTTTCTTCCTACTTACTTTATAGCTTCATTTTTTTTTTTTTTTAAGATTTTAAGTATTCCCTATACTCAACATGGGGCTCAAACTCACAACCCTGAGGTCAAGAATCACATGTATAGGGGCACCTGGGTGACTCAAGTGGTTAGGCATCCAGATCTTGATTTCAGTTCAGGTCATGATCTCAGGGTCATGAGATCAAGCCCCATGTCTGGCCCTGTGCTGAGTGTGGAGGCTGCTTAGGATACTCCCCCCCCCCTCTACTTCACCCCCACTGCACTCTCTTTCTCAAAAGAACAAAAAGAAGGAGGAGGAGGAGGAGGAGGAAGAGGAGGAGAAGCACACATAGCTTCATTGTTTACATCCAACATCTGGATTTTGTTTTTCTGGTGTTAGGTGGGATAAAGATCTTAAACCCACGCCCTGCCAATAGTTAATCAGTTGTCTCTCGCAGTATTGATTGAATCAGCCATCCTTTCCCACTGACTTGAAAAGCTTAGTACGAGCCCGGTCCTGGTCTGAGTGTTTTATTGTTCACCTTTCAGTCCCTGCTATAATTCAGTGAAGCAGGTTGGTAATACCCCCTTCACAACGACTAAACTGAAGCACAGAGAGGTGACTTTGCTTGATGTCTTGCAACTTGGAAGAGGCAGAGTCTGTTTTGGAATAGGGTGGATTTCGTCAATAACCGGCTGCCTTATTTCTAATATATTTTCAACGACTTTTCCTGCAGTTACTTGGCAGACCTTCCTTTTGTCCACGAGTGATTGTCGTCTTGATGGCCTCTGTGCTGCAGCTGACTGTGTTAGGCCTGTCCCCTGCCTCACCACCCGGCCCGGCTCCCACGACAACAATAAATGCCAGTGGAGGTCACGGGCAGGTGTGGGTGCCTCAGATGCTTTACCCTGCCAGGCCTCCCTTGATGGGGGCCCGGTTAGGCAGGGCCCAGAATTGTTCTGAGTACTCCTAAGGAAGTCCACAGTGGCCAGTGTGTGGCCATGTCAGTGAAGGGCTCATCTGTCCCCCATGTCTGGGCCAAACCAGGGAAAAAGCTGGCAACTTGAGTACAGGCAGCAGTGGACAACATTCTGGGACCTTGATGAAGATGAAAAAAAGAAAGAAAGGAAGAAAGAAAAAGATAGAGGTCTACCAGCAGGGGTGTGGGGAGCTCAGCAAGAAGATCCAGAACTCGGCTGCTGAGTCACTAGAACTGGTTGCCCACCTGGGTGTCATGAGGCCTGACAGACTGCCAGCTTTGTAGCTTTCCCTTTTCTTGGCTGGGTGTCCTTGGGCAAGTAACTTAACCTCTCTGTGCCTCGGCTTCGTGAGTAATAATGGCTCCTACCCTAGGTTCTTATGAGGAGTAAATGATCCCTGCAAAGTGCTTAGAACTGTGGTTTGCACATAATAACCACTCAAATAAAGGTTAGTCATTGTTTCTTTCCCTGTCCCCCTTTCTGTGTTCCTGAGGGCGGGGATAAAGGTTCCAGGAGATGTACAAAAGTATGTGTGGGCAGATATCATCACTTAGGTATTTCCTGAACACCTACGACATGGCACACAAGTGCTAGGGCCGCAGCGGGGCCTGGGATAGACACAGTGTCCACACTTCTGGCGCTGACATTCTTGAGTGGAACTAGACTCTAAACAAACATAAATAACGTGATGTTAGGTAGTGAGATGTGCTGTGAAGAAAACCGGCCAGGGGAAAGGCTGGAGAGTGGCAGAAGCTACCAGTTTAGCAGAGGTGATCAGGGCAGATCGGCGAAGAGATGACTTTGATCAAGACCTGAATATGAGGAGCCACCCATGGAAACATTTGGGCAAGAACATTCCAGATAGCATAGCAAACACAAAGGCCCTGAGGCAGGAGCTTACAGAGCGGGGTCTAAGAGGTACAAGGAGGCCCTTGTGGCCCGAGGGCCATGAGGGAAGGGACAGTGAGAATGGCAGAAGATGAGCTCAGAGAGGGAGCCAGGTAGGAAGTTGTTGGCCCAGGTTCTTTGACTTGAATATACAGGAGCCCATGTCCGATCCATCCAAGCCTAGAAGAATTCTGAGATGCCTCCTGGAGCTTGGGCCAGGCATTGTCTGCTGGTGCTGTGATCAGCAGGTCCGGGGCCCAGCCAGTCTTCCCTCTCCATTTCCCACCTCTGCCTCTATGTTCTCTTGGCTTCCTTTCCTCTCTGGGCTTCTCCAGGTATCGGGGTGTCCCAAAGCTCCTTCCTTAATGGGGTCTCCAGGTCCCAGCCACAGTTGAAGACTTGACTGGCTGTTTCCATCCTGGAACAGGACTGACCCAGCTTTGGTCAGTTGGCTGCCTCTCCTCCAGGGAGCTCTGGCAAGGCAATAAGCATGACACACACACTTCTCATAAAATGAAGACTTTCTTTGCCCTCCTGGCCCAGGGCATCATTCTTACATATGAAGTGTTATCACGTTGTGGTTAAGAACAGGGGCCAGACGGCCTGGATTCAAAGTTCCGCTGCTTGCTAGCTATATCACCTTGGGTTTATCACTTCAGCTCTCTGAGCCTCACTTTCCTCACCTGTAAAAGGTGGATGGTAAATGTTTCTACCTCATGGGGCCATTCAGAGCATTAAATAAGTTTACGTAAAGAATTTAGTTTGGGGCGCCTGGGTGGCTCTGTTGGTTGAGCATCTGACTCTTGATTTTGGCTCAAGTCATGATCTCACAGCTTTGTGAGTTCAAGCCCTGCGTGGGGCTCTGTGCTGACAATGCAGAACCTGCGTGGGATTCTCTTTCTCTCTCTGCCCCTCCCCCACTCTCTCAAAATAAATAAACTTCAAAATATTAAAAATAAAAAAAGAAAGAAGTTAGTTTGAGCCATAATAAGCACTCAAGAAGTATTATTTATCATCATTCTATTTTTCCTCTGTGAGGCTGGATAGTGCTCTGTAGTTCAAGCTAGGACTTGGGAACAGTCTGGAATCGATCCCAGCTCCACCCGAACTAGCTCTGTGATCTTGAGTAAGTGAGTAGCTTCTCTCTGCCTCATAGGGAGAATAACAAGCTGACAGGACTCGTTTATTGGATGGACGTGTGTTGTCTAAGGTTTGGGGTTCTTGTGGAAATGCCAGTGATCTCAGGTGTCTGGGCGCAGTGCAGCCCTGTCTCCTGGTCTCACCCCGTGAGTGTGAACTGATGGCAGGGGTAATGTGCAGCGGCTTGTGCAGGGCCCATCTCTACATGGCATAGCAGCACGATGCTCCCTGCCAGCACGTCCGTCACCTCTTAGCCCAAGCTCTGTGAGAGCAGGACCCAGGTCTGACCCATCCAGCCCCAGGCCTGAGGCCTGCGGCCCCCGGCATGCTGTGCCGAGTGGGAGCAAGAAGCGCTCACCTTCATCAGGTTTCTTCGCTTGTCAAAGACAGATCTGAAAAACAGCTTCTCAAGAAATGTCGTGTTTGTGTCCGATCATACCTGTTCCCTGGACACTGGGACTCTGAAACCTGACTGGGAATTGGCATCACCTAGGGACTCTTCTTAACAGTTGGGATTCTCTGGCTTTGTTCCTGGAGCATCTGTTGGGGCAGGTGTGTAGTGGATATCATCTGCTGGTTTGGTCCAACAACCATTCATGGTTCTTTTGTGGTTTTCCTTTTGAGGATTTGCTCCCCCACCATCCAGTTCATTCATTCACTGAGCCCAGCTGTATGTATGATACTACTTACTCTGAGGAGGGAGGGGGTGGTGGCAATGAATCAGAAGGCCTGCCCTTGAAAATGAAATGGGGTAACTATCTTATAAGTTATAAATGATAAGTTATACAATAGATAACTGTACATTAGCTAGCAGGATTATAGCACCCGGCACTTTCTAATTTCAGTAATTACACTGTAATTGAGAAACTATCATTGTTCTTAGTAGACACCCACTGATTTCTGTAGGGGTTAAAAACAAGAACAGATTCATGGAAAAAGGGAGGCAAACCAGTATTGGCTGAACAATCAAAAAAATGACTAAGATATTTATCTTCTTTCAGTTAGGAGCTATTGTCATAAAGGCAGCCATAACGAAATGCTCTGTTGTGTGGAGTAGGTTTCTACTCAACAAATCAATGTTTATATCCACAATTTGAGTTTAGAGATTCTGGGGCGCCTGGGTGGCTCAGTTGGTTAAGCGTCCGACTTTGGCTCAGGTCATGATCTCACAGTCCGTGGATTCAAGCCCCGCGTCTGGCTGTGTGCTAACAGCTCAGAGTCTGGAGCCTGTTTCCGATTCTGTGTCTCCCTCTCTCTCTGCCCCTCCCCTACTCACACTCATGCTCTCTCTTTCTCTCTCTCACTCCCAAAAATAAACATTAAAAAATAAAGATTCTAAAAACTTTAGTAGGTAGAATGTTTATAGATTATTTTCATTTTTTTCTTTATATTTGTATGTATTTTTCAGTTTCTGGAGAGAACTTTTAGAAACAGGAGTATTAAAACAACTTTTAAAAAGCGCCTCCCCCACCTTCTCCCGCCTTGCGGAGAATTCTGGTCCATGTGGTTTGGATGTGGAACGGGAGCAGCCCTGGGCCATTCAGACTGTTCTGTTTCTCGCTGCCCCAGTGTCTGGCTCAGGAAAGGGCTCATGAGTCACGTCAGTCTGCTCAGAATTTATGCATGTCTTTTGCTAGAGCAGCCAGGAAAGAGGTGCTTGCTTTCTACTGGGGTGCAAAGTTGTGGAGCGTAAGCCTAATGTTGCTGGGGGCCATCTTTGCCCAAAGGGTCAGATGGGAAGGACATTGGAAATGATTGGTTCTTGATAAATTCTTTGGGTAACTGGAAATTGGAATGACCCCTGAACTTTTCAGCAACATGAACCAGAAAATTGCTTTTTATTTTCTTCTTGAGCCAGTTTGACTTGGGTCTCTGCCACTTGCAACCAAGAGTCCTTTAAGTGATTTAGTAATTCTTGTGGGCTCTAGAATCTGTATTTTAAAATTATCCATAAGTGGTTTGTATGATTCAGATGTTTGAGAACCACTTTGCTAGACTTTTCTGAGTGGTGGTCCTCAGACTTCAGTGAGCAACAGACTTGGCCTGGGGAATGTGTTAAAAATAGAGGCTCTGTTCCACACTGCGGGTGGTTCTGATCTGGGCCCTGGGTATATCTGGGTTCTGAGCAATGTCTTGGGTGACTAGACGTACCTCAGAGTTTGAGAACCACTCTGATATAGTATTGGGATCATACTCAGCCTAGGGCCTTAGCCACAGAGGGGACCCAGGGTCTTTCTCAAATGAATGAAAGTAGTATGAGTTCCGTCTTCTCTGGAAAATCATTCCTTTCCTGCCTGTTACTCAGCCTTGCACACCACATCATGTTTTGAGGGAAATTTGGTTAGATATGTGAGCTTTATTAGCATAATGTTTTTTACCCGTGTGTAGCCCCTCCGCTAACTTAGAAAGAGCTGGATATAGTGCAAGCTGAAATGTTGCTTCAGATTCAAAACAAAGTCATCTCTTGAAGAAGGGTTTTGGTAATAGTGGAAACTATTTAAGAGGGTAATTACTCACTGACTCAATCCCAAGTAATTTATGGTGAATACTTCCCTCACGTGTGTGTGTGTGTATGTGTGTGTGTGTGTACACACGTGTGCCCAAACTTACTTGGAGGTGAAGTAAGGGCCATAGCCCTTTTACTTGGGTAAAAGGGAATCTTTTGAGTTGACCCATTGGGCCAGAAAATCCCTTTTCAAATACTGTCTTGTAGCAGCTTTGCATGTGAGGCCCCTGAGAGTTGAGAGGAAGAGGGTGTAGAGCCTGACTGACTGTCCTGTTTGGCTCTAACCCCAGGCACGTGTGACTTTGCCATTGTCTGGAGTCTTTCCCCCCACCCCAGGATTTGTACCCCATGCTGAGTTCCTGTAGCTCAGGCATCAGGAATTAGGGTGTGGGCTGGCCAGGATTATTCCGATTTAAACTGATCATCTCCAAATATTTTTGTTTGTGTTCCCTCAAAAGAATTTTGATAAACCATACCTCCTTGTGCATTATAAAGCTAACATTCAAAATAATTTTATGGTAACTGTAAACTACTATTCGTGGGAGAAATAATATGTAATACATATTTTGTAAGGTGAGATGAGATGGAGATTGTAATTGAAATAAATATTTTATAATATGGTTGAGATAAAGTAGGTTTTTTGCTACCTTATTGTATAAAGCACACAGAATCTGAAAGAAATCACATACATTTTCCCCTGGGAATTTTTTCTAGGGATTCAAAATTTTGGTAGTCCTACAAAACATTCCATTTAAAGGAAAGAGGGCCACTAACCTATATATACTGCTTTGAGTATTCTGAATTTAGGGAATCCCAGCAGGGCCAGAATATCCTGTTTTTAAAGCAGGGAAGGACAGGCAAGGCTGGGGTTTTAAGGAGCTTTCTTATTCATTAAAGACTACTTCCCTCAAGTCATTATTTTCATATTTTGTGTTGTTTGGCGTCCTAGAGGCTTACACACCCGCTGGGCAGCTGTACTGTAGGGGATGGACAACTGAGAAGACAGGCTAGTTTGCAGTCAGATCAGTTTTGGGAAGGGGAACTTGGTTGGGGCCATTGAGGATCTGAACATTGCTTCCCTTAAAAACATTTGTGCCCTTGGATCCAATAAAAGTCTGCATTAAACCCCTGGGGATAAGCACATTTAAGCCTGAAGAATGTCATTGCGAAGAATCTGGCTGTTTCTTATCTCATAGGGGAGGAAGTCCAAAGGTATGCCGGTTATAGAGATGGTTGATTGGTTCACCACCGCCACCACCATCACAGACCCAGTTTATCTCATTTCCTGGTTCTGGAGACTTCTTCCTGTGTGCAATCCGAGCCTGGTCCCCTGCACTCTGGCAGTGCTGGGCATCCTGGGCAGACAAGACATTGTCTAAAGGAGTAAGAAGCTGGGCACCTGTCTCCAGAAACGCAGGCAACTCTTTATATATTATTGGCCCATTGGAGATAGGCCAGCCTATCTCCTAAAGATCAGTAACAAACTAATGTGTTCAGATGTAAAATGCTCAAAAAAAAAAAAATCACTTCTTGAACACTGAACAGTTAATGTTGGCTAAAACACAGTTTCCAGAGCCTTTACCCTGCCACTCCCCGCTGGTCAATGGCATCTCGAACTTGCATCGCCTCTGTTGACCTCAGTCAACCTTTTCATGTCCACACTTGGTTCTGACCTTCTACTGATTGTATGTAAAATGTAATCTTGAGACTTCCTGCTCATCATTTTGTTAAAAATGTTACATTGAGAGCATACAAGTTTCCCATATAAAAATTAGATGAAAACACATGAATTATGTACATTCCATGAAGTCTGAATATTAAAAACCAAAAAAAAATATTTTACTGGGAAAAAAATGTCAACTGGAAGATATTCTTTGCAGCACCCATCATAAGCCCTCAATAAATGTTGTTGTTGAGTGAATTAAGTGGGGAGTAAATTAGGAGGAATTAGAAGGACAGTGATTGAATTGACAACTTTTAAGAACCCTGAAATCAGACCTAAATTCTAATCCTGCCTCTGCTACCTTTCCACTGTGTGTCCTTGATCAGGTCATTTACTTGTCTGAGCCTCAGTTAATTTCCTAGTAAAAAGAGGATTAACTCAGAGCATATTGAATTAGTAAGGATAGTTTAGGTTCTGCTGCTGTAACAAATAACCCTCATATCTCAGTATCTTAAACGACTTCCCATTGAGTCTCATTAATACCACATATTCTTCATGGTTTGGTGGTCGTCTCTGCTCTACATCATCTTCATTCAGGGACCCAGATTCCACCATCTGGAACAGGTTTACTTGTGCAATAAGGGGAAGATAGGGCTTTGTACATCAGCTCTCAAATGATCCCATGTGGAACTGACCACCATTGCTTCTCCTCATATTTCGTTGGCTAAAGCCAACCTTAATAGCCATAGCCAACTTCAGGATGGCGAGGAAATGCAGTTCCACTCTGTGCCTGAAAAGTGAGTGAGAAATAATAGTAAGAATACTATCATCTACTACAGTTGCCCTGAAGCTTAAATAAGGTAAATTGTATGTAGCTGTTATCTTAAGTCACAATAAAAGTAAGGAATGTAAGTGCTAGTTTGTTATGGTTGATGATGACAGGAGAATAAGTGATTGCTAGTTTCATCTTGCAGATTGCAATGGGGGCTGGTGGATGAGCTTGGTGACTAAGGTGCTGGCCCAGGTTCCAATCTCAGATCCCCTACTTGCCCTGTTAAAAAGAGTAGTTATAGTAGTGAACTCCAGGGGATGTGATGATTTTGATGTTCATGCATGGGAGGGATCAGCCTCGAGTCTGTGCTGGACACCATCAAAAGTGGGTTATTATTCACAAATAATAAAATACCTAGGAATAGGCTTAATCAAGGAAGTGAAAGACTCGTATGCTGAAAACTATAAAACATTGATGAAAGATATTGAAGATGATACAAACCAATGGAAAGATATTCCATGCTCATGGATTGGGAGAATAAATATTGTTAAAATGTCCACACTACCCAAAGCAATCTGCAGATTTAATGAAATCCCTATCAAAATACCAACAGCATTTGTTCACAGAACTAGAACAAATAATCCTAAAATTTGTATGGAACCACAAAAGACCCAGAATAGCCAGAGCAATCCTGAAAAAGAAGAACAGATCTGGAGGCATCACAATTCCAGACTTTCAGTTATGCTGAAAGTTTCAGCCTAGCATGCTGTAGTCATCAAAACAGTATGGTACTGGCACAAAAAGAGACACATAGATCAATGGGACAGAATAGAGAGTCCAGAAATAAATCCACAGTTACATGGTCAATTAATATTTGACAAAGGAGGCAAGAATATACAACGAGAAAAAGACAGTCCCTTCAACAAATGGTATTGGGAAAACTCAACGGCCACATGCAAAAGAATGAAATTGGACTACTTTTTTATACCACACACAAACTCAAAATGGATAAAAGACTTAAATGTGAGACTTAAAACCATACATATCCTAGAAGAGAGCATAAACAGTAATTTCTCTGACATTTGCCATAGCAGCATTTTTTCTGTTTCTCCTAAGACAAGGGAAATAAAAGCAAAATAAACTATTAAGACTATATCAGAAAAAAAAGCTTCTGCACAGTGAAGGAAACAGTCAACTAAAAGACAACCTACTGAATGGGAGAAGATATTGCAAAGGACCTATCTAATAAAGGATTAGTATTTAAAATACATAAAGAACTTCTAAAACTCAACACCAAAACCCCCCAAATAATCCAGTTACAAAATGGGCAGAAAACATGAACAAACATTTCTCCAAAGAACACATACAGATGGCCAACAGACACATGAAAAGATGCTCAACATCACTCATCAGGGAAATGCAAATCAAAACCACAGTAGGATATCACCTCACACCTGTCAGAATGGCTAAAATCAACAACACAAGAAACAAGAGGTGTTGGTAAGGATGTGGAGAAATAGAAACCTTCGTGCACTATTGGCGGGAATGGAAACTTGGTGCAGCCACTATGGAAAAAAGTAGGGAGGTTCTTCAAAAAATTAAAAATAGAATTATCATAGGATCCAGTAATTCCAATACTGGATATTTAGCCAAAGATACGAAAATGCTAATTCGAAAAGATGGATAAAAAGATATGTGTATGTGTGTATGTGTATATACATACATATACATTTGTATGTATATGTATGTATACATATCCATTGTGTGTATATGTATATATGCACATGTGTATCCATTGTGTGTGTATATATTGAGACTACATCAAAATAAAAAGCTTTTTAAAGCTTCTTAAAATATATATACACAATGGAATATTAGTCATAAAAAAAGAATGAAATCTTGCCGTTTGCAATAATATGGATGGATCTAGAGATTATACTGCTAAGTGAAATAAGTTGGAGAAAGACAAATACTGTGTGATTTCACTCATGTGGAATTTAAGAAACCAAACAAATGAACAACCTAAAAAAAGACAAACAAAAACAACAGACTCTTAACTATAGAGTGATGGTTGTCAGAGGAGATATCGGTGGGAGGATGGGTGAGACAAAGAGGATTAAAGTATACTTAGTGCGAGGAGCACTGAGTAATGTATCTTATTGAGTCACTGTATTGTACACCTGGAATTAATATAATAGTATATGTTAATTATACTGGAACTAAAAAATTAAATTAATAAATAAAAATACCTTTGCCTAGGGCAAAAAAGTGGTTTGTTACTATTGTTGTCACCAATATTGCTTTATTAGGTGGCCCTGATAGCCTATGTAGAGTTAATTTAAAATTACTTAGTCACTTGTCTCTTGCTTCTTTCTCTCTACACTCTATTTACTCCTCCCACATACCCCACAGGTTTTGATGTCATTTCTCGTGAGCCATTCATTTCTAAATGATTTACAAATTTTTAAAACTTTTTCAAACTTAAAAAAAATTTTTTTAATTTTTATTTATTTTTGAGAGAGAGAGAGAGAGAGAATGAGAGAGAGAGAGAGAGAGAGAGAGAGAGAGAGAGAGAATGAGTGGGGGAGGGGCAGAGAGAGAGAGGGGGGAGACACAGAATCTGAAGCAGGCTCCAGGCTCTGAGCTGTCAGCACAGAGCCTGATGTGGGGCTCGAACTCACGAGCTGCGAGATCATGACCTGAGCCGAAGTCAGATGCTTAACTGACTGAGCCGCCAAGGTGCCCCTCAAACTTTTTTAAAATCTACACCCAGTGTGGTGCTTGAAATCACGACCCCAAGATCTCAAGAGTCTTTTTGTTCTACTGACTGAGCCAGCCAGGCACCCCTAAATAATTTGCAGTTTTTTTAAATGTTTATTTGTTTTTGAGAGAGAGAGACAGAGAGAGAGAGAGAGAGAGTGCGCGAGCAGGGTAGGGGCAGAGAGAGACAGACAGACACACAGATTTTGAAACAGGCCTCAGGCTCTGAGCTGTGACACAGAGCCCGATGTGGGGCTCGAACTCACAAACCGTGAGATCATGACCTGAGCTGAAGTCAGATGCTTAACCAACTGAGCCACCCAGGTGCCCCATGTGATTTGCAATTTTTAAACATCTTTGTTGAGGTATAACTTTTTACATCTGGCTTCTGTCACTTAGCATAATGTTTTTGAGATGTTGCATGTCTCAGCATGTATCAATAGTTCTTTTTATTGCTGAGTAATATTCTATTGTCTGGGTATGCCACATTTTGTTTATCCATTCACCAGTTGATGGATATTTGGATTACGTCCAGTGTTGGGCTATTATGAGTAATGCGGTGATGAACATTTAGGTGCAAGTCTTTGTGTGGACATATGTTTTCATTTCCACCTAGGAGTAGAGTTGCTGGATCATTTGGTAACTCTTGTTTAATTTTTTAAGAAACTGCCAAATTGTTTTCCAAAGTGACCACACCAATTTATATCCTGCCAGCAGTGTATTGAGGATTCCAGTTTTTCCATATTCTCACCAACACTTGTTGTTATAGACTTCCTAGTGGATGTGCAGAGGTATCTTCCTGCAGTTTTGATTCACATTTCCCTAATGAATAATTGATCATCCTTTTTTATGTGCTTTTTGGCCATATGTGTATCTTCTTTGATGAAATATCTCTTTGAATCTTTTGCTAATTTCTTCTTGAGTTGTAGGAGTTCTTCATATGCTGTAGATAATAGTCACTCATAAGTTCATGTAATTTGCAAATATTTCTCCTAGTCTGTGACTTTCATTTTCTTTCTTGTATTTTTTACTGGCTGCTTGGAGTTTATTTTCTACTTGGTGCAAGGCACACATTACAGGTTGTCAGGAAAGCTCACACGTGGCTTTGATAATAAAGTGTCGGGTTCTCTCACCTTCCTTTTTGGTGTTTTGCTGCTTTGCTATAAAATAACCCAACTGCTTCTGCTTGCTGCAGCCTGTCTAGTCTACCGGGTGGGGCAGGGAGGGGCTCTGAGGAGCTTAGTACATCCTAAAGACTGGTGGCTGGTGGTGGCCACCCAGGACTGGGGGCCTGGTGTTGGCTTCACCAGGCTGGCCACCAGGCTGCTTCCTCATGGCTTTCCAGGCCATGTCGCAGGTGATCGTGCCGCTGCAGGCCTGGGGAGATTCCTAAGCATCCTCGGGACTCTAACACTGTGGCCATGAACCCAAGAGTGGGCTTTCTGAAAAAGAAGCTTGCCCACTGGTGATCTGAGTGGGTCTTGGCAGGATTGGGGCGGGGTAGGATGGCTTCCCCAGGGTATTCTGCACTTCTGCAGGAGCTGATACTGGAAGCGGAACCCAGACAGTGCTGGTAGTAGTTGTGGGTGGCCACAAGCGAATGAGCCGTTGGAGAGGGTGGCCGCCTTGCTGTTGCTTGTGGGCTGGTGGAAAGCTGGGTGGCAACCCCCCCCAACCCCCGCTTAGGCCTCAGCATGCGAGGACAGGGGCGCTAGTCCATAGAACCCATTTGCAGGGGAGACTACAGGAGGCGGCTCCACCACAAGGTATGGGGTGTGTGTGTTCACTTTCATTCATTCATTCATTCATTCACTCATTCATTTTGAGAGAGAGAGAGAGAGAGAGCGTGAGCAAGGGAAGGGCAGAGAGAGAGGGAGAGAGAGAATCCCAAGCAGGCTCCACACTGTCAGTGGGGAGCCAGATGCGGGGACAAACCCTGAGATCATGACCTGAGCCGAAACCAAGAATCAGACACTTAACCTGAGCCACCCAGATGCCCCAGTATTCATTTTCTTAATGATGTCTTTGGAAATGCAAAAATACTTAATTGCAGTGAAATCTGGTTTATCAATTTATTCTTTTATGGATTCTGTTTTTGATGTCTTTTTTAAGAACTCTGCCTAATTCAGTGTCACAATGATTTTCTTCTTACGTTTTTTTCCCTAGAGGTTTTGTAACATTTAGCTCTTACCTTTAGGATTGTAGTCCATTTGACATAATTTTTGTTTATTATGTGAGGTCTCAATTTATCTGTTTGCATGTGACTATCCAATTGTCCCAGCATCATTTGTTGGAAGAAAGGCCATATTTTGACATTGAATTATGTAAGCACTTTTCTTGAAAATCAGTTGACTGTTAATGATGTATTTCTGGACTCTCAGTTCTGACCCATTGATCTAAATATCTACCCTATTGCTAGTACCACACTGTTTTCATTATTGTAACTTTTTTTATAACTTGTTGATAAATTGGGAAGTGTAAATCCTTACTTTTTTTTTTTATCAAAATTGTTTTGGCTATTTTGGGTCCTTGCATTTTCTTGTAAATTTCAGCATTGTCTTGTTGATTTCTGCATAAAAGCCTACTTGGATTTGATAGAGTTCATGTTTTCTATGTATAAATTTGGTCAGAATTCGTATGTTAACAGTAGTCTCCCACTCTATGAACATGGGATGCTTCTCCATTTATTTTGATTTTCTTCCATTTCTCTCAGCATGTTTATTTTATAATTTTCAGTTTACAAGTCCTAATACTTTTTGTTAAATTTATTTATTTATTTATTAACTATTTATTTTTCATAGAGTGCAAGCCAGGGAGGGGTAGAGAGACAAGGTCAGAGGATCTGAAGCAGGCTTTACACTGATAGGCTGACAGCAGCAAGCCCGATGCGGGGCTTGAACTCACAAACCGTGAGACCATGACCTGAGCCGAAGTCGGACAATCAACCGACTGAGCTGCCCAGGTGCACCATTGTTAAATTTATTTTTATCTTCTGGTGTTATTTCTTCTTGTCAGTTGTCATCCGAAAGGACTTCCTATAGTATTTCTTGTAAATCAAAATTTAGTAGCAGCGAATTCTGTCTCTGTCTGGGAATGCCTTTATTTCACCTTGCTTTTAAAATATAGTTTTGCTGGATATAGAATTCTTGTTTGGTAGGATTTTTTTCTTTCAGCATTTTGAATATGTTATCCTGTTGCCTTTTGACCTCCATGTTTTTGGTTGGAAATAAGCCAATTGCATTGATGCTTCCTGTGCATGATAGGCTGTTGTTTTCCTCTTTCTACTTATATATATTAAATATAGTATATGTTACATTTATATTTATATATATCTTTTGGCTCTCTTCCTTTTCTGGGACTTCCATTTTGTTCATGTTGGTGACCTTGATGGTGTCCCACATGACTCCGAGAGTATTTATTTTTGTTCATTTTTCTTCTGTTTTTCATTTGTTTCATCTTGGTAAGTTCTGTTGATCTATCTTTAAGCTCACTGGTTCTTTCTTCTGCCATTTCAGATCTGCTATTGAGCTCCTCTATATTGGTGAATTTTTCATTTCAATTATTGTCATTTTCAACTTTAGAGTTTTCCTTTTAAAAAAATTTGTTTCTTTATTGTCTCTCCTTTAATTTTTTTAGACATGATTTCCTTTAGTTTGTAAACATGTTTATGGTAGCTATTTGAAGTCTGTGTCTGCTAAGTCAAACTTCTGGGTCCTCTGAAAAACAATTTCTATTAACCACTTCTCTTCCTGAGTATGGGTCACAGTTGACTATTTCTTTGTGTGTCATAATTTTTTTTTTTTTTAGGTCATACATTGTAGCAACTCTGGAGTCAGGTCCCTTCCTTCCCAGGTCTTTATTGTTGCTATCTTTTTTTTTAAGGTTTTATTTTTAAAGCACTTTCCTGAGCCAATTCTTTGGCCTCTGATGCCATTCTCTCCTGATGCCTCTGCTATTTTCTTAAAAAAAAATTTTTTTTTTCTTGTCTTAATTTTAAGTGTAAGTTACTAGGGGTTGCCCTTGGTTCAGTATGGTTTACTGGTCAGCTAGTGCTTGATCAGAGGTTGTCCTGAAAAATCTTGAGCCAATAAGGCTTCCACTCTTGGACAGTGGATCTGTGTGTGGGTTGGGGAATATTTTTAAGTTCAAGCGGTTTATGAATCTGCCCCAGCTATTGCTTTCTGTCTGGCTATCTGGTGTCTTCTCCGCATATTCTTAAAGCCTCCCTCCACACCAGGGAAATGTGGATGATAACTTAGGGCCCTCTCTAGTCTCTCCAGAACTTGTGTGCAGCCTTGTATATATACACATTCTTCAGATCAGCAGGATGCAGGGGAGCTTACTAAGGCCCAGTATGTCTGTCTCATTCTGTGGATCTTCTGTTCAATTTCTGGCTCATCTCTCTGCAGGTCTGCTCCTTGCTCCCACCAGATTATAACTGCAGTCTAGCTGTGATGATGGTCTTTCCCATTTGTTTGCCCCTGAGATTGCTACTGTTTCATCAATGCCCAGGAGTGTGGGGTTTTTCCTTGCTCTGCTTGGAGTCAGTCAACCCCCACCCCCCTGCCCCCCAACAGTGAAGTTTTCATGGCTTGCTCTGTTTTTGTCTGACTATAGCTCTGACTCTAACACTGCTGGAGTGTGCAATGGGAGCCTGTGACGGGGCATGTGATGATCACGTGATGGAAACAAGCTAAGTAAAATACCACATACTTCCATTGCGCCTACTCGGAAGTTCAGCAGTTTCCCTTGAATAAATGTTTCTCAGGTTATTATACACCTTTGATTTCTAGAGCTCTCAGATGGTTGTATTTAACGGTTCCGTTTTATTGTTGGATTTTAGAAGAAACAAGTTTTCTGAGCTCCTCATTTTGTCATTCCAGAGGTCTGGTCGGCAATTTTGACTTTTGATTTCCTCTTTATCTTAAGACATATCCAGAGGTATTTACAAATTTTCAAATTTCAGATGCAAAACCCTGGCTTTACTTTGTGACCCTTTGGGGAACTTTAAAAATTGTTTTTGGGGGGCACCTGGGTGGCTCAGGTGGTTAAGCATCTGACTCTTGATTTTGACTCAGGTCATGATCTCACAGTTTGTGGGGTTCAGCCCCACCTTGGGTTTGGGTTCAGCACTGATAGCATGGATCTCTCCCTCTCTCTCTGCCCCTCCCTGCTTGGTTGCGCGCCCGCTCTCTCTCTCAGAAAAAATTATTTTTGTTTTTTACTTTTTATTCTTTCTTACAAACAGTTGCAAACACAAGATATAGAGCAGCATATATTATGTAGTTGTGACCAGTCTTATTTCATTTATATTCTGACTTCACCTTCCCCCCGCCTGTTATTTCGAAGCACACGCTATATACATCATACCCTTTCACCCACCAGTATTTCAGCATGTAGTTCTAACAGGAGAAGGTCTTTCTTTTTTTTAATAAAATTTTTAAAAGATTTATTTATTATTGAGAGAGAGAGAGAGAGAGCGTGAGTGAGCAGGGGAGGGGCAGAAAGAGGGGAACAGAGGATCCGAAGTGGGCTCCGTGCTGACAACAGACAGCCCAAATGCAAGGCTTGAATGAACCACGAGACCATGACCTGAGCCTAAGTCAGACACTTAACCAACTGAACTATCCAGGTGCCTGGAGAAGGTCTCTTTTTTAAAAACATAACTGCGATACTGTTATTACAGCTAAAACAGTTAGTAGTGACTCCTGAGTAACATCAGGCAGACTTGGGGAACTTCGAAAAATAGATTTCCACTCCAGTGAGATCAGACTCTGAGGGGAAGGTCCAGGCATCAGGGTAGGTTAAACTCTCCGGGTAATTATGACATGGAGCTGAGGTTGTGAAACATTCTGTTAGATTTCTCATTATCCTTTCCCAAAATTGTTCTTCCTTGCTAGTTGAAATGCATTAAAGTCAGAGTATTGTGATAGGAAAAATTCTCTTTTGGGGAATATGAGGTTGTTTTTTTTTTTTCTTTCTTTCTTTTCCTAACATAGAATCCGTTTTTATGAACATTCAATGGATATTTTATAAAGACTGAATTTCATCTGCATTCTGGTAGAAGTTTTACATAACCTTTAAAACCAAGTTGCTAGTTAGTGTTATTTGAATTTCTCTAGCCTTATTTTTGGCCAGCTTTATCTCTAACTCTCCGAAAAGAAATGTGTTCTCACAGTGATTATGATTTTGTCAGTTCTTATACTTCTAAATGTTTTAAACATTTAGATTGCTATTTCCTTCGTAACTTTTTGCCATGTAGAATGAAGGAAAACAGCAGCAGACTGTCTTCTCCTTCCCCTGCCCCCCCCCCCACCCACCCAGCTCTTTCGTTTTCCAGTCCTTAGTTGCACTTGGAATGTTTTCTGATGTTGGTGTCATCAGCTGTGTTGGGTTGACATCAAATGCCATTTCAGCCTTTCTGTACCAGGCCCTGTCTCTGCAGGGTTCATGTTAGGGACCCAGCCTTCAGCTGTGTCTTCAGTACAGCAGGCCGTTGCTGCCTCCTGCCCACCCTCAGAAGCACCTGCTTCCTTTCTGATCATTGTGTGTGGTAGGCACTTTGGGGAAATGTGCACGTCAGAAGCAGCAAGCTGTGATTGAACACGTGATTCCGCGTGGCCCGGGTGTGTGCTGGGCTAGTTCTCCACCCACTCCGTTAGTACCATTTGGTCTAGACACGGAGTCCCCCCACTCCCCGGCTGTGTGATCTGTGGCTCACTGTTTTTCCCAAAATAAGGGCTAATAATTCGTTTTGAATTCCTCTTGGATTTTAATCCTTGGTCCAGAAACGTTGATCTCTTTGAAGAAATGTTCCTCAGGAGGGAGAAGCAGCACTCTGGGGAGCTGGCAGGTTCTGCCCTTCCCAGCTTGCCACAGTAGCCATGGGCCTCTGCCAGTCACATGTGTCACCTGCTTGGGCTCAGCAAGGGATGCTTTTGCAGCGACTTGCCCATGATGACAAGGACAGGTTTGGACAGAGCTCCCTTTCCTTAAGGGAGAGTGACGAGGCCTTGATTTCGCAGGAGCTAGAGGGATGTCATTTGACCAGCTCAGAGTGGTGGATCGTGGACTCCTGATCTGGGATTCAGGAGCATTCCTGTGTCTTCTGGATGACTTCTGCCATGGGCCCACCTCCCTCTGTGTTGCCCATCAGAGGCCAGTTCTGTTCTCCAGTCTGCTGCAGGAGGGAGAGGCCGGATCGTGTCGTGCCAGCCATTCGGGGCGGGGAGGTGGTTTTGATTTGCCTCCACCCTCCTCTCCAGTGTTTTCTTCTGCCCAGAATCCCAGCCAGGATTGTCTTGCTCCTGTGCCGCCTCCAGAGACTTGCGCCTCTGCAGCCGTTCTTGTTTGTTCTCCTCACCTGCCAGGCAGTGGGGGGTTGGGGGTGGGGGCAGGTGTCAGTGGTGCAGATGGAAAACGGGCACATGGAGGGCTCAGGACTTCTCTAGATCCCAGGGTTATGGGCAGAGCCATTCGCACAAGGCCAGAGGAGCAAGCACAGTGTTTGGAAACATGGCTTCCCAAGGTGGGCAGACCCAGGACTTAACACTGCTGACTGGAGAATGGGCTACAGGGTACCACACCCTCTGGGCCTCAGTTTCCTTTTTGTGGTATTAGTTTGCCGGGGCTGCCATAACTAAGTACTAGAGACTAGTGGCTCAAACAGCAGAAATTAATTGTCCCGTTGTTCTAGAGGCTTCAAGTTCGAGATCAAGGTGTCAACGGGGTTGATTGCTTTTGAGGCCTGTGCGGAAGAATCTGTTCCGTACCTTACTTCTAGCTTCTGGTGGTTTGCTGATAATATTTGGCAATCCTTGGCTTCTACTGCATCACCTTAATCTCTGCCTTCATCTTCACTTGGCATTCTCCCTGTGTATGTCTGCGTCCAAATTTCCCCTTCTTATAAGAACACCAGACATATTGGATTAGAGACCCACCTATCTCCAAATAAGGTCAGATTCTAAAGTACTGAAGCTTAAGAGTTCAACACATAAATGGGGGGGGGGGGACACAATTCAACCTATCGCAGGAAAAAAGTAGCATTGGTCACACTGCCCATGCACCAGGGCTGTTGGGTTATTCATACCAGTAAAGCACTTTGCTCTGTTTCTGTCCCATAGTAATTGCTTAGTAATGTTAGTCTCATTGAGGGGCTTTGATGACTTCCTCTCTTGATGGGACCATTGCCGTAGCCTCCTGATTGACTCACTGCTTCAGTTCAAGCCTCTTCCGTTCCATTCTTCAGAGATAGAAATGAAGTCATGTCATAGCCCATTTGTAAACACTTCAGTGATTTCCCATTTCTAGCAGTCAGGATCTTAGGGCTGCAGGGAACAGAAAACCTAGCCCAAACTGGAGAGATTATTGGCTTAACATAATTGAAGTCCAGGGGTAATCTGCTTTAGGTACAGCTTGATCCAGAATTTAGATAATGTTATTACCAATACTGAGGTTTTTTTCTCCTTGATCTCTCAGATGGTTCCTCTGAGCTGTTTTTACTCATAACACTTAGGGCACCAAATGTGTGGGGATTTTCCTCAACCAGCCGATTCTCCAACTCTCCAGACCACCTGGGTGTGTTACCATTCAATTCAAGTCTGACACTAACTACCCAGAGTTAGCACAGACCCCGCAGGTTAAGGGTGCAGTCCAAGACTGCCCCCACTTCAGACACCAGTAAAAAATTCCAGATTGCCACCTGTATTTCTGACCAACTGGCTATAAATTGGGGTTCTAGTGACCCCATTCTCAGGTTTGATGATTTGCTGCTAGAATGGCTCCCAGAACTTAGGAAGACACTTTCCTTACATTTCATGTTTTCTTACAAAGGATGTGACTCAGGAACAGGCAGATGGAAGAGATGCATGGGACAAGGTCAGGGGAAGAGGCCCAGGACTTCCATGACCTTTTCAGGCACGCCACCTCCATATGTTCACCAACCCGGGAGCTTTCCAACCCAATGTTCAGGGGCTTTTATGGAGATTTCATTATGCAGGCACCATTGATTAAATCAGTGACCAGGGATGGTTAGCTCCATCTCCATCTCCATCTCCATCTCCATCTCCATCTCCCTCTCCCTCTCCATCTCCATCTCCATCTCCATCTCCATCTCCATCTCCCTCTCCCTCTCCCTCTCCCTCTCCCTCTCCCTCTCCCTCTCCCTCTCCCTCTCCCTTCCTGTAGGTTGAGGGGTGGGTGGGACTGCCAGTTACAACCCTTTCATCATGCCTTGGTCTTTCTAGTGACCAGCCCCCTTCTAGAAGCTATCTAGGGGCCCCTCAGCCAAGGGTGGCTTTATAAGCATAACTCAGGTGTGGTTGAAAGGGGCTTGTTAGGAATAATACAAGATGTTCCTATCACCCCTGTCATTCAAGAAATTCTGAGGATTTTAGGAGTGCCTGGGTGACTCATTGGGTTAAGCTTCTGACTTCGGCTCAGGTCATGATCTCACAGTTCGTGAGTTTGAGGCCCGCATCAGGCTCTGTGCTGACAGCTCAGAGCCTGGGGCCTGCTTCAGATTCTGTGTTTCCCCCTCTGTTGGCCCCTCCGCTGCTTGTGCTCTGTCTCTCTCTCTTTCTCTCAAAAATAAACATTAAAAAAGAATTTAAAAATTAAAAAAAGAAATTCCAAAGATTTTAGAAGCTTCATGTCAGCAACCAGGGACAAAGACCAACTATATATTTATCACAGTTCTGGTCTCAAATTGGTTGTTCTCTGATAGTTATAAGATGATTGCAACCAATCTCAGCCTCAGCCTTGAATTATGAGGTGCAAGTCCCATGGAAAAAAGAGGGTGAAAGACCTTTTTTGTGGGACCTTCTTCAAAAGTTCTTAAATTCACTGTGTGGCAGCTTAGGTCATATGCCACAACTATTACCATCGCCATGACCAGGGGAAGACAGATGCCTTCGTGGGCTTTGTTAGGTCGGGGTCGGGGCCGGAGCTCCCTGGATATCTCATGGCCGGAAAGTGGGGGCCATCTGGGCTCTGAGTGAAAATAGGGTGCTTTGTGGGAAAAAGTCGTGGCCTGCACGTGCACCATGACGCACCCCCGGCCAGTCTCGCTCACCAGCACAGCAGCCAGGCTTTCATGCAGTTTCTGAAATGAGCCATGCTGTTTCCCTACCTCAGAGCCTTGGTATGTGCTCTCCCCTGACCTTAAAATGCTCTGCCCATTGCCTTTTCACCTGGCCTTGTCCTTCTTTATTATTTTAAGTTTACTTATTTATTTTGAGAGAGAGAGAGAGCGCGCGCATGTGTACACACACATGAGCGTGAGCAGGGGAGGGGCAGAAAGAGAGACAGACAGAGAGACAGAGAGAGAATTCCAAGCAGGCTGTGTGCTGTCCACGCAGAGCCTGTCATGAGGTTTGATCACATGAACCTCGAGATCATGGCCTAAAACGAGATCAAGAGTCATCCGCTTCACCAACTGACCCACCCAGGCACCCCTGGCCTTGGCCTTCTTATCCCTCAGATCTCAGCCTAAATGTCAAGTCCTCTAAAAGGCCCTCCTGGACCATCCTGAATCTAAACTCGGGCCCCTGTTATTCTCACCAGGCAAACCTTCAGAGAAGTTATCATATTTAATTATACATTATGTTTACTTTTACATGTTTAATGTCTGTCTTCCTCACAGGAAGGTCAAGCCCAGGCCTATTCATACTTCCTCCCATTGCATCCCCAGTACATACTAGGTGCTCAAAAAAAAAAAAAAAACTTTATTGAGTAAGTGTGGTCGAATTGGAATGGTTTACTCATTTAAAATTAATGCTAGACTATCACTGAACTGGAGCAGGAAATAATGACTAGCCGGAAGTATTAAAAACCCTGGCAGTGAAATTTCAGAGGGAAAGTTTAACTAGTTGATTAACTGAAATGCATGCTTCAGCCATATTTTTGTAGGCCTGTTGGCATTAGTGATGCCCAGAACTTCCTTTTAGAGTCTTGGGGCCAGTTGGCATCTCACCTACATCTCCTAACAATGAAAACTTCATGTTCACTGGAGTATGACAATTAACACAGATTTTTAATTAGCCTGTTAGTCATCTTGTATCCGAAGAGGCCAGGGAGTGGAAAGCTAAGGTCAAGTGTTGTGACCATGCTGCTGACACTAAAGAATCTCTGCAGTCCATCAAGGATAGAAGCCTTGTTCCAGGTCACCCCCTTGTCTCCTGAAGCCACAGTCAGCCTCTTAGTGCAGAGTGAAGGGGTCACCAGTTTTCTTCCCTGGCAGAAGGCAGGTGTGGGGACACTCGAGGATATGGGGGTGTATCTTATGGAAGAATTAACTTGGGCAGTCATCAGGTAAAGCGAAAATACTGTAGAGTGAGACCACCTTTAACCTTTCCTTAAGAGGTCGAGCATTAGTTAAATATAGGTTTGGCTGTTATAACAGACCCAGAATAGCAGCGGTGTAAATGAGAGAGCAGTTGATTTGTCGCTCATGAAACAGTTTGAGAGTAAGCAGCCCCGGGCTGACATGGCGGCTCCGCAGTGTTGGGGGACGGCCAGTTTGTCGCTCCCCATTCCCGGGGTGTTGCCCTCATCTGCATGGTCCGGGATGATGCCCCACCATCGTGTGCGCTCCAGCCCACGGGAAGGGAGGATGTGAGAGAAGACGGAGCCCCCTTTAGTCTTAAGACAGGGCATTTTTTTTTTGACCTAAAATTCACTTAAAATTTACCCTAAGTGTACGTTTCGGTAGTTCTCAGTGTATTCACAAGGTTGTGCCCTCCCATCGCGATCAAATTGCAGAACGTTTTCATTACCCCAAAAAGAAACCCAGAACCTATTCACCCCACCTTCTCCCCCCTCCTCCCAACCCCTGGCAACCACTACTCTACTTTCTGTCTCCACGAATTTGCCTGTTCTGGACCTTTCATGTAAATTGAAGGATGCAGTGGCGGGCCTTTTGTGTCTGACTTCTTTCACTCAGCATCAAGATGGCCAGTACTTCATTTCTTTCTGTGGCTGGACACTCCTTTGTATGGAGGTACCACATTTTGCTTCTCCATTCATCAGTCGATGGACCTTTGGGTTATTTCCACTGTTTGGCTCTTCTGAATGAAGTGTGAACATTCATTTCTGTGTAAATTTTTATGTGAACGTATTCTTCAGTTTTCTTGGATATATACCTACAAGTGGAATTGATGGACCATGTGGTAACTATGTTTTAACATTTTGAAGAAGAAGGCAGAGGTTCTTAATGTTGGTGTGCCAGGGACTTTTTGACATCTACTTCTCAAAATCTTGCTTTTAAATTCATAAAACACGCGGAATTACAGAGTATACCAATTGCATCGAAATGCAGTTTTTAAATTGTGAGGACGACAAGTCTGTGATCTAGTATGGCAAAATGCAGTGGTGGGTCTCCTACTACCTAATTTCAGAGTACTAAAGAGCGTGAATGTTATTTTGAGATGTTTGTAAGAACTAATGTGATTAAAAAAAAAAATACATGTGGGGCACCTGGTGGCTTAGTTGGTCAAGTGTCCAGCTCCTGATTTTGGCTCAGGTCATGATCTCACGGTTCATGGGTTGGAGCCCTGCATCGGGCTCTGCTCTGGCAGTGCAGAACCTACTTGGGATTCTCTCTCTCCCTCTTCTCTGCCCCTCCCCTGCTCACGCTCGCTCTCTCTTTCTCTGTCAAAATAAATAAAAATAAAAATAAATATACCTGTAATTTCTGTTGGTGACATTTCACAGGTATGAAACCTACTGTGGTTTGCCTATGTTCATAATTGGAAGGAAACACTGAATTTCAGTTAAAAGCTGAAAGTAAAAGTAAAAAGGTCATCTCCCTCCACCCCTCTAAATTACTGGGAGTTCCTGAATTCTACCACACTTCCAAGGGGGGATCAGAAGTCATACACACCTCTTCCACTCCCATCTCATTGGTCTGAATTTGGTCAGGTGACCATACCTTGGTGCAAGGGAGGCTGGGAATTGTAGTCTTCATTCACATTAGCCGTGTGCCTAGCTAAATGTAGGAGTTCCATTGTTAAAGGGAAAGGGAGGACGGGTATTGGGAGACAAGAAGTCACTATTACACTATACCCTATACAGCCAGTTTCTTTCCGGGGTCTGGTCTTTCTTCTAAGAAGCACCTGCCAAAGGAATTTGCCTTTAGAGGCCATGTTGTATGAAAAATATGCTTCTTGAAACATTAGATGCTACTCAGAGGGGCAAGCTGCTCCATGATGAACCGAGCTTGCCTGAGGGAATAGCATATGCTTGACTCTCATCTCACATTCACACAAGAACAAATGCTCATGAAGTGGAATGGTGGACATCTGTGCTATTTAAATTATTTGTCCTTTTTTACGGGGGTGAGAGGATTGAGGGGGTCAGGTGCATCATCATTGAGTCTGTATGAGGTAAACATTTGATGCAACCTCTTTGTACCTTTTTACTGTGCCGTAGATGTGTGGTTGGCTTCTCAAATGACGGGGTGTTATATTGGAATGCTTGATTCTAAGTGCCAGAACTCATCTTAGATCACCCAAAGCAGATGGGGACTGATCTATCGGCTCAGAATCCAAGAAAGTCAGCAACAAAGAGAGTGGGCAGCTTGGGTGTACAGGGGTAGGAAATCTCAGGACACATATGGCCCATTGGCAAAGTGACCTCTCCATAGTCTTGGTTGCAGGGGTTAAAGTGCAGTAAGACTGATGATAATAATGGTAACAGCTGGTCTTTATTGATTGCTTACTGTATACCTGGCAGGGTGCATGGATGAATTCATTTTACAGCAACCTTGTGAGCTGGATCCTGCTGTGTGTCCTCATTTTCCTGATGCCCAGGGGTTAATTAATCCGCTCAAGATCATGTTTGTTTATTTGTGGTAGAGGTGGTATTTTTACCCAGAGGATCCACTTCTGGCCTGTGCTTTTAATTAACCTTAGGAAGGAGGTGAGGGGGAAGGTAAAGTGCAGGAGTAGAGGCTTGAAATTCTGGACAGAGGAATGTGGAATGTATGTTTACTTTCATGCTTTTATTTTCCCAATATTTATTTTTAATGATGACTTTTGAGTTTCCATAATTGTGCCATTGCAGTGGTACATCTCTCCCCTCCTTAGCGCCACCATGTAAAAGCTCAAGTGACTACTGATCTCTTTCTCTATCGATTCTAGGCCAGCCCTCAGCCTGGTTTCAGGTTTTAAGAGCCAGTGTTTTACTGTCCTAGTTTTAAACATGAATTTTAAAAAAAGCAGTTGATATGTTACTCAGCAAATATTTACAGCGCCCACCAGGTGCCAGATCTGGGCCACCAGACACAGGTACATCATTAAGCAAGTCCTTGCCCTCATGGAATTGACAATCTAGAAGGGAGGCAGAGGATTTAGATGCTCAACAAATAACTTCACAAACATTGATTGCCGCTGTGATAAATACCATAAAGAGGAAATACAGGGAACTTGGAAGGCATATTAACATGTGGAGCTCAGGGCCAGACCCACGGGTCAGGGAAGGTAGTTAGGGGGCTTCCTGAGAATGTGCATGTCTGTGCTGAGCTCTGAGGCCAAAAGGTGGCGAGAGGGCAGCATCTGGGCAGAGGAGAAGCAGACCACCTCCGGGGTGAAGTTCAAAGGCCTAGGTACTGGTCATAACCCACCAGCTCCCACTGGACTCTGAGGAGAATGCCTGACATCAAGGCTCCCTCCCCTGCCCACTAGCAAGTCCGTTCCCTCATCTTTAAGATGGGAGCGACTTTGGTCATGGTGCCCACTGCATTGGTACCCGAGAGAGGTGAATGAGTACTATACGTAAGACCTCTAAATCTGCTCCAGGCATGTAGCAGGGGCTCGTGGGTATTAATAAGTGATGAATCCTTTTATGTTGTGGGACTCAAAAACTGCACATAGAAAACCAGAATCCAAGTTAGGAAAGTGCTTGACAGGTAGGTTACCAGACATGGGAACGTGGTATGGACGGCCTGAGGCACAACCACTGGTACCACCCCCCAGGAAGCATTCAGAAATGTGTGGAGTAGTTTGGTTTCACAGTAACATGGGGGCCAAGAATGCTAAATTTCCCGTGATGCAGAAGATTGATGTCGTCACGCAGGACTGTTCCACCCAAAGTGCGAGCAGTAGCTCCTTGGCTCTGCCTCCTGCTCCTGTTGGATCTCCTTCCCTACGTGGAAAGATGGCTATGTGTGTAGGTGCAGGCGGCCCCCAAATGCCCCGACCACCAGCGCCCCGTACAGTGTTCACAAGCTTCCCTGCCCTGTAGCACTGGGAGGCAGTGCCAGCTCGTTGGCAAGTGTGAAACCAAGTAAATAGTCCGGGTTTGTCAGTCAGGGGTCTTGGGTTGCAAGCAATAGAAGCCAGCCTGGACACCTGCACTAGAAGCAAGACTGTGGTCAGGCAGCTCTGGGGCATCTTGAGGCCAGGATTCAGGGCCATGTCTTCAGGGTTGTCCTGGCAGAGGAGGAGGCAGTGAAGACTGTAGCTGGTGTGAATCCCAACCTCGCTGCTGCTTCACAAGTTTCCCAGCCTTTCTGTGCCTCAGTTTGTCAGCTGTAAGACAGGGATAAACAGGACAGTTGTTGCGAGGACGCAGTAAGGTGAAACTTGGGACTTTTAAAACAGTGCTGTGTACAGAGTATATGGCTAGATAAAAGCCACTATTTTTATTTTATTCCTGTTATCATTATTTTGTTATTTGTGTCAGTACATTATCAGTATTAATGTGATTTTTGTCAGCAACTTGAAATTCAAATTGCTGAGGAAGAGCCACTGATTGGCCCAGCTTGGATCATGTGGCTGGGTGGGGCCTGTGAATGGCCATGCTGGTCCCCCATGCCCTACTCCCACCCCCCAGCTAGAATTGGGGAGGACTGGTTGTGCCCAGGAAAAGTTGGGCTGCTATCACTGGAAGTTGGGGCAAAGACACCAGTCAGACCCAGCCTCCAGATGTCCTCCATGCTCAGTCATTTGGCCTAATAAATGGTTATTTGCCTGCTTTGTGCCGTGGCCTGTGCTGAGCACAGAGGACACAGAGGAGACAGTGATTACACAAGGTGTCTTCCTGATAGATCTCAATGTTCAGAGGGAGACAGCTGGAGAGTGAGAGTGGTGCCTAGAGCAACACTTGACCCTTAGGAGGTTGGTAAATAGTTTTGTTTGTTTGTTTTTAAGATTGTTTATTTATTTATTTATTTATTTATTTATTGAGGGGGTGGGGGAGAGAGGGAGAGAGAACCAGCGGTGGAGGGGCAGAGAGAGAGAGGGAGACAGAAGATCCAAAGCGGGCTCCAGGCTTCGTGTTGACAGCACAGAGCCCGATGCAGGGCTCGAACTCACAAACCGTGAGATTATGACCTGAGCTGAAGTTGGACGCTTAATCAACTGAGCCACCAGGCGCCCCAGTAAATAATTCTTAAATGAACAAACACACAGGGAAATGCAAGAGGTTTATGGGAGCACACAACCAAAGCATCTACTCTGTACCCACCACTGATTTTAAAAGAAGCTCATGGTTGCACCTGCAGCTTCTAGGTGAGGCATAGAGGGGCATATGCCTGCATGTCCTTGCACACAGTAGGTGTTTAATAAATGGCCACTAAATGATCTCCTAGAAGCGTAGCCTTGCAGTCCACCCAGTGTGACAGTTGGGGGCAGACCCAGAATTGGGGAGCTGGCTGCCTTTTCTGTGGAACAGGATGTGTAGATGTGGCTCCAGGATGCATCTCTGTGGAATGCGGTTGCTAATACAAATGAGCTTCCTCACGTCACAAGGCATCTATTATGTGAACAGTTGGATGACTCGCTGTGGGACTGGGCGGGCTCTCAAGGGGAATTTCATAGCCGCAGTTACGTTTCAGGCTTCCCTTCGGAGAAGGGCTTTTCTCCACAAAAAAGACTCTTAATAAGAAAGATAATAATAGCCAGCACTTTCCAGGTGCCTGACACTGTTCAAAGGGATTAACCCATGGAATCCTCATAACATCCCATGAGGCCATAATTAACATTATCCCCATGGTGCTGAGGCTCAGGGAGGAAAAATAACTTACCTTTTGGGTTCTCAGCAAGTGAGGAAGAGAGTTTGGATGACGGTCACAGCCTCTCACTCCAGAGCTTAGGTTCTTCATGCCAGATAGTCGCCTTTCTCTCTGTATTACTGACTTTAACAGTATTTCATTAATTTGCACACAGTACCTTACTGAAAAATAAAGTCAACTTTCTTCCTTCCCCTGAACCCTCCACAGAAGCAGCCACTGTGGCCCGTCTCCTTTCAGAAATTCCCTGTGTATGTACGACTACTATATAAGTGCTGGCCAGACTCTCATCAACACAGAGGGCAGCAGACCACAGCCCACGGGCCATATTTGGCCCCACTGCCTGTTTCTGTATGATCCAGGCTTTTACACTTTTACATTTTTAATGGTTGAAAAAAATCAAAAGAACATTTCGTGGCATGTGAAATCACACGACCTTTGAGCTTCCACATCTATGAATAAAGTTTTACTGGCGCATAGCCAAGCTCCTTTGGTTACGCATGGTGTGTGGCTGCGTCCACACCAACAGCAAAGGTGAGCAGTTGCAACAGAGACCACATGGCCCCTAGCCTTATTTACTCTCTGCGGCTCTCTGCGGAAAAGTTTTGCCGATCCTTGCACTACACGCCTTCCTTCAGCAGTATGTCATACGGCACTTTCCTTGCAAGGTGACTGTTCCCTTCCGCCTCTCCCATTTGTTTCATGGAGACAGGCGGGCTGCAAGTTGTGGGCCAAGCCCAGGTGTGCAGTGAGGTGGGTTGGTTGGTGCATCCACTCAGGCTTACCCTAAGCATTTCGTGGGCACCAGCTGCATGGCAGGCTCCCGGCTGGCAGCCATAGCAGGTCTGGGCCTGCGCTCAGGAATCCACAGGCAGGTGGGGGAGTCACACGTTCTCAGGCAGTCCCACACAAGGATGCGTTCCGGTGCGTTCTCTGACCCTCTCTGTCCATTACCCCTGCTTTGTTTTTACTCGTGAGTCACTTTTTAAAAATTAGGCCATGCATTGATATACTTGGAAAGTCCATTTGTGTGCGTGCGTGTATGTATATGAGTGTGTGAGTGTGTGTGTGTGTGTTGTAGACACACACTGGCAGGTCTTTCTTTGCTACTCCTTTTCCTGCTTACCTTGTTCCTCCACCCCTTAAGCAATCATTTGTATTAGTTTTTGCATATCCTTTTAAAGTGTTTTAATGCAAATACTGATAACCTATTTTTATACTCCTTTCCTCAAATAAAATGTAGCAAACACCCTACCCTACAGTTTGCACTTTTTTTTTAAATCTCTGTTTATCCAGTCCACTGGTTGAACACCGAAGGATGGGTAGGAGTTAATTAGGGGAAAGAGAAAAGTGTGTATTGAGGAAGAGCATTTTGGGCAGAGAAAACAGCAAGAACAGCATGTGCAGAGGACCTGGGGAACGTGGCTTCCTCAAGGGTACAGGGAGGGCCTGTGAGGCTAAAACAAAGGAGGAGGGCCCTGTTCTGGCTGCCAGGGCCTGAAGGTCAAGGGAGGGATGGTGGCCTTGATTCGAGGAACACCTGGGTATGAGGTTCTGCTCTGTTTCCTTCCATGCCCTGCTTTCTCTATGGCCAAGTGCATGTGGCCTTTATCACGTGTGGCAAAGGAGAGGCCAAGAATGTCCTTGAGAGCAAGATATTGACTGTGGTTAATAATGAAAGAAAATTTCTCTTGTAAGCTCTTCCCAGGAGGTGTGATCTAGTGTCCAGTGGTTTGCAGGCCTGTACCTCCAGCCTCAAGGGTCCTTACCAATCACGTGACACAGGGCAAGTCCATCACCTCTCATCTTTTCAGTAGGCACAGTCATGATGCCAACCACAGGGGTTTTGGAGGGTAACACACTGTGCTCAGTTCCGAGGCTGCCACATACTAAGTGCCCAGTATGTGGCAGTGAGGGCTTCGTTTATTTTTATAGGCCTGGCTTGGGCTCATACTTAGCATAGCTCACAATGAAGACTTTTGACTTGGGAGCCTGATCACCTGGGTACTGATAACCCCTCTATCAGTTACTGTCTACGTTGGGTTAACTTACGTTGGGCAAGTAAGTTAACCGCTGCCTCTTGGTCCTGTGCTGAGGCGGAAAGGAGTTAACATTTGTATTGCACTTAAAGTAGTGCATGCAAGTAGTGACATCAGTGAATGCCATCTATTATTATTATTGTTGTTACTACACACCCTCTGCTTTCCATCAGTTTCTGTTAGACTCTGGGGAACTTAATGTCAGTGATGGCAGTGCCACCATCATTTCAGGGGAACAGTGCCCTTTGTTACCATTAACACCTCACCACTTCCAAAAAACACCCTCCTACATATACCTGGAGCAAAGGATTGTCTATTTTGTCAAGAATGGTAATTCCACTAGACACCTCTTTATATGTCACGGGCCATATAAAGCCCATGACTGCCCTTAACTGCAAGGACGGCTGGGAAATCTAGAATTTTCCTAATTGTCTCTGCCAGTAGGATAGAAATACATAATCACAGGGGTGCTCTGTAAGTATTTGCAAGTCTAACCATCAGGAGGGGCTCTCCTCCCAGCATATGACACATGTCCACGTTGTTGGGGTTGATTTGCAGAAAGTAACCCATGGAACTGCTGGGCTTCCAACCTGAAGTGCTGGAAGAAAGCTTGTGAGGGACACAGTTATAAAGCCCCTTGAGTTGTATCCATCTAATCAGGGAAACAATTATACCTCCTAGATCAAAGTCGAGAGGCAGGCTCTAGGAAGAGTGCCTAGAGCAGCTGGAGCAAGGCTGCAGAACCGGTTTTTTCCGGGCAGGTCTGTTTACCTACTTGTCTGATTACCTAGAGGACCATCCCATTGGCTCCTAGAGGCCTTCCAGGTCATACCCTCCCTTGGGCTGGGCCTCTTTTTGCAGATGGCTGGGCCCCCTTGGGCCGGGGAGTGCCTACTGTGTGTCAGGGCACTGTCCAGGGTGCTGGAGGTAATAAGTAACCCTTATTGTGCGCTGACCATGTGGCAGGCATTGCAGGTGCTTGGTTAACTCAGTTTCGCTCTCAGCAGCCCCAAGAAATGGGTCTGTGTTAAGCACATTACAGACATGTGAAAAAGCAAGGTCTTAATTTAAAAACAAAAACAAAAACAAAAATGGAGCTCCTGGGTGGCTCAGTTGGTTGAGCGTCTTGACTCTCGGTTTCAGCTCAGGTAGTGATCTTACAAGTCGTGTGACGGAGCCCTGCGTCAGGCTCTGTGCTGACAGTATGGAGCCTGCTTGGAATTCTCTCCCTCTCTCTGCCCCTCTCCAGCTTTTGCTCTTGCTCTCTCTCTCTCTCAAAAAAAATAAAAATAAAACCCTTACTTTTCATTATGTTCAATTTTTTAAATTGAATATCTGGTATCTTAGAATAACATGAACCTTTTTATTGATGGCTTATTTCGTTAGCCTGATTTCGTTTTTAGTATGTATGTATGTATGTATGTATGTGTGTGTGTGTGTGTATTTTGAGAGAGAGAGAGAAAAAAAAACGAATGAGCCGGGGAGGGGCAGAGAGAGAGGGGGGCAGAGGATCTGAAGCCGGCTTTTTGCTGACAACAGAGAGACCATTGGGGGCTCAAACTCTTGAAACGTGAGATCATGACCTGAGCCGAAGTCGGACCCTTAAGCAATTGAGCCACCCAGGCGCCCCTAGCCTGATTTTTTAAAAAATAGTCTTTACTTTTCAGAGCACTTTCAGATTCATAGCACAATGGAGGATACCCCCTACCCCACCCATGCGAGGACCTCCTCTGTTATCAACATTGTCCACCAGAGTGGTACATTATTACAATTGATGAATGTACATGGACATAACGTCGTTACCCAGAGTTCATAGTTTACATAGTTTACAGACTCTTGGGGTACATTCTGTGAGTTTGGACAAACGTATAATGACACATACCCACAATTATAGTATCTTACAGACTAGTTTCACTTCCCTAAAAATCCTGTGTGCTCCACCAGTTTGTCCTTCCCTCCTCCTAACCCCTGGCAATCATCAATCTCTTTGCAGTCTCCATAGTTTTGCCTTTCCCAGGATGTTGTATGATTGGAATTATACAGTATGTAGCCTTTTCAGATTGGCTACTTTGACTTAGTAAATACACTTGAGGTTTCTCTATTTCTTTTTATGGCTTGAATAATATTCCATTGTTTGGATGTACCAGTGTTTATCCATTCATCTACCGAAGGACTTCTTGGTTACTTCCAGGTTTGGGCAATTATGAATAAAGTTGCTATAAACATCTATGTGCAGATTTTTACGTGAGCCATTTCCAACTCGTTTGGGCAAATACCAAGGAGCATGATTGCTGGATCAAATGGTAAGAGTATGTTTACTTTTATAAGAAACCACCAAATTGTCTTCCAAAGCGGCTCTACCATTTTGCATTACCATTAGCAGTGAATGGGAGTTCCTGTTTTCCCACATCCTCACAAGCATTTGGTGTCAGTGTTCTGGATTTGGCCATTCTACTAGGTGTGTGGTGGTATCTTGCTGGTGTTGTTGTTGTTGTTGTTTTAAGTAAGTTCTACGCCCATTGTGGGGCTTGAATTCATGACCCTGAGAGTCACATACTCTACTGACTGAGCCAGCCAGATGCCCCTCTTGTTGTTTTAATTTGCATTTCCCTGTTGATATATAATGTGGAGCATCTTTTTATATGCTTGTCATCTGTGTATCTTCTTTGGTGAAGTGTCTGTTAAGATATTTGGCCCATTTTTTAAGTCTTTTGCAAATATTTTCTCACAATCTGTGCCTTGTCTTCTCATTCTCTTGACATTCTCTTTAACAGAGCAGAAGTTTTAAATTTTAATAGAGTTCAGTTTCTCAACTCTTTTTTTCCACGGATTATATGCCTTTGGTGTTGTATCTAAAAAATGATCACTATACCCAAGGTGATCTGGGTTTTCCCCTGCATTATCTTCTAGGAGTTTTAGGATTTTTGTTTTTACATTTAGGCCCGTGATTGATCCATTTTGTGTTAACTTTTGTGAAAGGTATAAGATCTGTGTCTAGATTCATTTTTTTTTTTTTTTTTTGCATGTGGATGTTCAGTTCCAGCACCATTTGTTGGAAAGATTATCTTTGTTCCATTGTGTCGTCTTCGGTCCTTTGTCAAAGATCAATTGACTGTACTTATGTGGGTCTATTTCTGGGGTGTCTGTTCAGTTTCATTAATCTATTCTTTCACCAACACTACGCTGTCTTAACTTCTGTAGCTTTGTGATTGGGTAGTATCAGTCCTCTGACTTCGTTCCTCTTCTTCAATATTGTGTTGGCTATTTTAGGTCTTTTGCTCTCCATATAAACTTTAGAATCATTTTGTCAATATTCAGAATGGCTGGGATTACATTTGGTTTTCTTTTTTTTGAGATGGCGTTTCACTGTGCTACCTAGGCTGCAGGTGCTGGCTGTTCACAGGCACGATCCTACTACTGACGAGCACAGGAGTTTTGACCTGCTCCATTTCCAGCCTGGGCTGATTGACCCCTCGTTAGGCAACCTGGTGGTCCCTGCTCCTGGGAGGTCACTGTACTGATGCTGGACTTAGTGCTAACATTCAGTGGGCATCCTCATGCCTCAGCTTCCCGAGTAGCTGGGACTATAGGCAGGTGCTACCACACCTGGCTGGAAAGAACAGATACCTTGACAACATTGAATCTTACTACTTATGAACATAGAATATCTCTCTATTTATTTATTTAGCTCTTTGATATCTTTCATCAGAATTTTGTCATTTTCCTCTTGTACGTATTTTGCTAGATTTATACCTAAGTATTTCATTTGGGGGGATGCTCATGTACCAAGGTACTGAGTTTTTTATTTCAAATCCCACTTTTTCATTGCCGGTATATAGGAAAGCAATAGATTTTTAATATTAACCTTGTATCCTGCAGCCTTGCTGTAATCACTTATTTGTTCCAGGAGCTTTGTATTTTCTTTTTATTTGATTCTTTAGGATTTTCTACACTTATGATGTCATCTGTGAACAAAGGCAGTTTTATTTCTTCCTTTCCAATCTGTATACCTTTTATTTCCTTTTCTTGTTTTACTGCATTAGCTAGGACTTCCAGCATGATATTGAAAAGTAATGGCGAGAAGGGGCATCCTTGCCTTGTTCCTGATGTTAGTGGGAAAACTTGGAGCTTCTCAACTCAACTGTATTACTGGGGCACGTGGGTGGCTCAGTAGAGCATCCAGCTTCAGCTTAGGTCATGATCTCATGGTTTGTGGGTTCGAGCCCTGCGTCAGAGTTTGTGCTGACAGTGCAGAGCCTGCTTCGAATTATTTGTCTCCCTCTCTGCCCTTCCCCCGCTCATACACATACACTCTCTCTCAAAAATAAACAAACATTAAACAAATTTTTTAAATTAACTGTGATGTTAGGGAATTGTTTTTTCACTCATTAGTTCACCTAAACCCAGTGTTTGGAAGGCAGGGACTTTGCATCCACATCCGTTAGCCCAATTCTGACCATGCGATAGGTTTTAGAAACATGTCTTAATGAATGAGTGAGTGGTGCACATGGTACCGTGAACAGCTAAACAGAATTTACATGGAGTCTCTTCTGGGCAGATGTCAAATCAGGGTTAGAGAGGTGGAGGGCAGTGATTGAAATCAGACTCGAGCCATGGGCTGAGGTTCAAATCTGCTGCTTTCTTGCTGGGTGATCTCAAGCAGGCAGTGCCCTTTTTGGGACCTCAGCATCATCATTTGTGAAGCGGGGATAATAATAGGACCTAACCCCTGAGGTGGCCGTGAGGGTTAGAAGAGTTGGAATTGTAAAGTGCCTGGCAGACAGGCGCATCTATAAGAGTTATCTATTGCTAGGAAGTCCTTATGTGGTAGTTTTGAACAAGAAGGGTCATTGAGTTTTAGCTTCGAGTATGTGGAGTAACAACAAGCTCAATTCCAGGGGAAGGTGATGTTCAATCCAGTTTAACCAGTGACTTCAGCCAAAAACAACTGCCCAGCGATGATCTTATATCTTATGTATAAAATATAAAATTATATATCCACCTCGGATCGGTAAGTTTGCCTAGTACAGATATGATCATAGAGGTGGAATTTGTGGAGTTGTGAGCAACTGTGTGTTCTTTGTGGGAGAAAGATACGGCCAGGCTGAGTCTCCTGAGAATAATGAGTAACTTTCCGAGGTGCCCTGTCGCTCCAGTTTCAGGCAGCACTGCCATAAGCCCTGTGCAGGGGCGGCCTGGGCAGTGGTTAAGGGCCCTGTGCTGCATTTGCTCCTTTACTAAATTGTGACCTTGGGCAAGTGACATAGCTTTCTCAAGCCTTGGTGTCTGTCTCTGTAAAATAAAGAACAAGTTCATCACAGGATTATTAATGAGCTTTGAACTAGTGAAGCACTTTGTACAGTTCCTGGCACATAGTAAGTGTGCATTAAATGTTCACTGCGTTATTATTATTGTAATTGTTTTTGTTGTTTTTTATTGTTCTTTGGTTGCTGTGGAATATGGCTGGTCCAGTACTCCGCAACTAGAGTTTACAACTCTAGCAAACTAGAGCCTGTTGTTCTGGCAAACCCTCAAGAAGATGGTCATCATTTCCTTAACCTGACTAGAAATAAAGATTCATGTATTCACTCAACAATATTTAGAGGGCTTCTGCTCTGCACCAGGCACTTAACTAAAAGAGGATACTGTGTGATATGAGCAACTGGTGAGAGGGTGCCTTAGCGGGGTTAAGAAGCGTGTGTCTGAGGAAGTGACATTTGATCTGAGATTTGAAGAATGAAAAGGGGCCAGCCATGCAAAGAGTTGAAAAAAGAGCATTCTTGGCAGAAAGGACAGCAGATACAAAGGCCCTGAGGTAGGAACAAGTTTGGCAAGTTGGAGGAACAGAGAGAAGAGGCTGGCCTGGCTTGAGTTGGATGAACAAGACTGAGAATGTGATGGGAGGAATTTGTGGGCCCTGCGTTTGCTCCCTGAAGCCTCCACTTTCTTCCATTCCTGGGAGTGTTTGGAGAAAAGGGCTGTGGGAGGCTGATTTTGGCATCTAGGAAGAGGTGTGACAGGGGACCAGAGGCCTGGCACCTGCCTTGCTCCAACTTTCTGAAGGCCCTTACCCAGAGACTCCAGTCCACGAGGAAAAGACCCTTCACCCCACAGCTAGGTTCCCTGATTTTTCAGACAATAGTGTGGTTCACATTTTAGTCCCAAAGGTGGCCCAGCTGTGCCTTTTTTTTTTTCTTTTATTTTGAGAGAGTGAAAGAGAGAATCCCAAGCAGGCTCTGCACTGTCAGCACAGAGCCTGATGTGGGGCTCGAACTCATGAAGCATGAGATCATGACCTGAGCCAAAAATCAGGAGTCAGATGCTTAATTGACCGAGCCACCCAGGCGCCCCAAGCCCAGCTGTGCTTTGATGCTCTCTGCCTGAAGCCTACTTTCTACATCCCCAAAGTAGGACGATTGAAAGCTAGCTGCCCTGGAGAAGTGCCAGAAAACAGCGCAGCCAAATGGAGCCTGTTTCTTGGGGGGTGGGGTGGGGGATTAATGAGCTCTTTCCTTTGTGCCAAAGGTAAGGAAGGTATTAAAACACCAGGGCTTGGTAGAATAAAGCAGCAGGTAGGCTCCTAGACTTGGGTTTCAGCTCTGACTTCCCCCACTTCCCCACCCGTGGGACCTTGGGCAAATGACTTCCCTATGCCTTGCCTTTGCTTTCTTGTCTGTAGAATGGGGACAGTAGTTCTCATGCTTAGAAAAGTGCACACAAGAAGTGCTGGCTATCATAATCATCACCTTCCAAACTTACGTCACAGTGAGATGAAGTCATCTCTCCTCTAGTTGTTCATCAGCAGTCACGACGCTCGGATTTTACTCCTGTTTCTCTGCATTGGCCGGATTCTTGCCCAGGAGCTTGGTTCTGGCAGACAGCCAGGAAGCAGCTCTGCTCCTGGGTGGTGGGGGGTGGGGGGAGAGGGGAGGACGTGAAACAGGTTATTTGATGCCAAGAAGTTGAGAGTTGATGGGATATTTGTCTCTAGAGATGGAGGACTGTGCGGAACCTCCACCCCCCACAGTGGTGACGGATCCCACCAAAGGACCAAAGACCCAGGAATGGAGATTTTCTCAGAGCTCCCTAGTTTCCATTCACTGAATGTACCTGAGAATCACCTAGGAAGCTTGTCAAAGTGCAGATTCTGATTCATGAGGTCTGGGAGAGCACCGAGGACCTGTGTTTCCAAGGAGGTCCCAGGGGGTACCGATGCTGCCAGATGCCACTGCTCCCTGGACCACAGCTTCTCCGACTGGACCCCTCTCACTGAATCTAGTCTGCGTTTTCATCAAATCCCTTGATGATTCACTGTTTTTTGTTTTGTTTTTTTTTATACTTTGAGAGCCTAGATCCAGGGTTTCTCAACCTCAACACTGTTGACCTTTTGGGTGGGACCATTCTTTGTTCTGGGGGCTCTCCTGGGCCCTGTGGGACGTTTAGCAGCACCCCTGGCCACTGACCACAGGATGCTGGTAGCAGCAGCATCCCGCCCCCGCTTGTGACCATCAAAAGTGTCTGCACATGTTCTCGGGAGTAGGGGTGGCAAATCACCCCCAGATGAGAGCCAGTGGGCCAAAACCCTCAAGCTTAGCTGTGCCCACAGATGGGCAGAGGTGGTGGCTACTTTCATTCTGGGTGGGGTCGGGATCCACACCAGGCTTTCCTACTCAGGATGCATTCTTTAGCTTGTTAACATCACTGCTTGTTGGCGCAGCACATGCAGACTGGGCCTTGGGTTTCCACCTACCCAGTGGGGGTGCTAGGTCCTTACTGAGCCAGCCTTAGAGAAGAGGATTTGGGGTTCACTTCTGTGTTTGTTGATGTTGCTTAGAAAGACAACCATGGGGGCCACCCGCCTGGCCTTTTGTTTGGCCTGGTGTCTGTTTGCATGAGTGGAGCTCATATGTTTACTTAAGGTTCTGTGTGACAGGGTCAGGGAGGCACCTGCTCTGGTGAGTACTCTGCAGAATTCTGGAGTGGTGTCGGCTCCTGTTTCTGTCCCTCCCCTCGCCCGTCCCCTCTTCTGGCTGTGGAGCCACCCCGGAGTGTTTCTGAGTCATCTTATACCACATCTTGATCTCTGTGACCAGATGGACTAGATCACCAGACGCCTGGGGGCAGGGATAGAGGCATCTTTTCTTGGTTTGTTAGGCCTGGCAGGTGGTAGGTGCTCTTGTTAAATAGATCCGAGGACCTCATTCAGTCACTGGATATCTCTTTGGGGGGCCTCTGGTGTGGCAGGCACCGCCTTGGGCATGGCATGAAAGGGGAAGGCAGCAAATTGTGACAATCGGAGGGTTCTCTTCACACAAGACCCTGATCACGGAGGGAGCGTTTATTTAATTCCATCTCCTGCCAAGGGGGGTCTGGAACACTAGCCTCACCTTCATGGAGCTTTCTGTTCTGTCTGGGGGTGGGGACGAAGAATAAACATATCAACAGCTGAACAAGCCAAATAATTGCAAGTGGATTATAATTCCTGCTGTCTCACCTGCTGGTCAGCAGGTCTTTTGAGAGTCTGCTTTTTCTTGATGTGTAACTGGTGGGTGATCGCAGGGTCTCAGAGGCTCAGTGGACATCTCTACCCACCTAAGGGGTGGGAGTATGTTTTATTGGGTCACTCACACTAATAGTAACAAACATTTATATAGCTCTGAGTGCCAGACCCAATTCTAAGTGTTTTAAATTCCCACAACCTTATGATGTTGGCCCTACCATTATCCCCCTTTTCCAGATGAGGAAACTGAGGCACAGAGAAGGGAGATACCTTACCTGCAGTCCCACAGCTGATAAATGGCAAAACTGGGATTTGAACCTAGGCTGTCTTTGGAGTCCTTACTCTTATGCACTCTGTGAACACATCAGGCCAAGATTGCTTACTAGTCCATCTATCTGGCGACCGGAGGAAGGTTCTGCTGATGAAGAAGGGAGAGTACCAGCGGCAGGCCTTCAGGGAAGAAACACCTCCTCACACTCCCCGAGTAAAGGCCATGGAGCAAAACCTAACAGAAGGGCTAGGGAGAGAGCAGTGTCACTGGTCAGTTACCATCACCCTGGAAAGGTCTGTCCTAGCTCCTGGAGCCCCCCTGCACATGAGTTCAGGGGGTTCATTGCTGAGGAGGGGGATGTGCTAGTAGCTTCTTGGAGACCGTGCAGAGTAGCAGTTAGCAGGAGTGTGGCTGCTCAGCTCTGTACTGTGCTGCGCCACCCTGTTACAGAGAAGACGGTCCACCCCATTTTCTCGGAGCTAGAGGCTGATTTCTCCTAGGGGTTGCTGGGAACAGGGAGATTTGGGGGCAGAGCTTGGGCATGAGGCTACGGAGCCTTGCATCCAATGGCTTTGGAGTCACGCTGTAGGTAACAGTGTCCTGGCTCCACCCTGTACTAGCTGTGTGACCTTGGGCAGGTGACTTCACCTCTCTGAGCTTCAGGCTCTTTGTTTTTAAAATACCTACCTTATTGAGCTGTACGCGTATGGGAGAGGTGGTGTTAATTTACTGAGGTCACTACATGAAGTGTTAGTCCAGAACTTGGCACCCCGTGGGCGCTCAGTACACGGGAGAGATGATGTTGTGTGAGGCAGTGACAACCATGTGCTTAAGGCAGGGCCTCTGGAACCACCACTCCCAGCTCCTTGGCCTTGGGCCACTGGCTTTAGCCTCCATGCGGCTGCATTTCCTTATCCTAAAACAAGGGTAATGTTAGTCCCCTCCTCATACGGATGCTGCAAGCATTCAGTGAGTCAGTTCTTGTGAAGCATTTAGCACACGTTAGCACATGGCCTGACACCCATGGTAAGCCCTGTAAGCACTGGCTGTCATGATGATGATCAGTTAATTAAGAATGTAGGCATGAGGCCTAGCAACCAGGTGAGGAGAAACCTTCCACTGAATAATTGTATGGATGGGTTGGTTTTAGAAAACTACAGTTTGGTCAGCCTGCTCTCCTTTGGGCACGAGGGATGGTGACGTGAGGTCCTGTTTGGTTGTATCAGAGACTCTTTTTCCTCCTTTCGGAGGAGAGTCGGCCTCTCAGGGCTGAGTGACGTGGGCTCAAAGGGGACAGTGGGGAGGCCGGGGTGCAGAGGTGCGCCATGACCTCCAGGAGTAAAGGAAGGTTCCATTCAGGTTCTGCTATATGCTGGGTCCATGGTCAGTTGTGCAGGGCAAGAGTGAGCCAGAGAATTGGCAGACCTGGGTCCCAGGTGTTCCCAGCTACTTGACTTTAGGTGAGCTCCTCAGGCTCGCTCAGTGTCAGTGGTCCATCAACGTAGATCTTGGTCAGTGCTGGCTGTTGTAGGAACAGCGGAGTAGTGAAGAGGTCAGGAGGGCAGCCCCAGAGTCAATCACCTGAGCAAGTGACTTAATCCCTTCTGAGCCTCAGTTTCCTCATCTGTGAAGTGGGGGTAATACCACCTGCCTCACATGGTGCCCTTTGAGGCTCATGAGTCAATCTATATAAAGTCCTTAAAGCAGCACGCGGCCTAGAGAAAGCCCTCCGTGCATGTTGGCTTTAGTGCTTTTACTATTAACCCATCCTAGAAGACAATGTAAGTAGAAAGTATAAACCATGGATATGTCCCAGGGGAACGGTGCCCTAATGAGAGAGTTCAGGAGAGATCTCAGCCTCTGGAAAGGTTATTTAGAGCTGGCATTTGAGCTTTTCTGTTTCTAGAACGTAAGTAAAAGAAGGTGCGAGGGAGAGAGCGTGCTGACTGGGAATGATGTCTTAGTGCCATGGGCACAGGTTTCCCAAGGTCAGATCATTCCACTAGATAATTTGAGGTGGTGTATGAATAAACACTTTAAACATTTTAATAGCTGTACTTTTATTTTAATGCGTAACAGGAAAAGAATTTCAATAGCACATCCAACCCAGTGTTCCACGGCTATTTCTGCTTTGGGTGAGGCTAACATCGGTATGTAAGCCAAAATAAAAAGTGAAGACAATTAAGGAACAATGTAGAGTAAGTGATAGGACAGGTGGTCTGGGGAGAGACATGGCAAAAACGGTGCCAGTGGATATAGATCCTGGTGGTTGGGACACAGGAGGGTTGAAGAAGCAGCTCCTTCGCGAGGTTTCTACGCCATTAGGCCCCCGCCGCCTCTCTCCTCCTCTGCTGTTTCATGCAACTCCAGCCACCTCAGACGGCTGTGGTTCCCTCCATCAGGTGCCAGGCAGGGGATAAAATGTGCCGAGTGTTTGACGCTGGCACCCTCTCTCTCTGCAGTGGAATGCAGAGTCTGTGGAAGGGCCTTGAGCAGCTAACTGTGAAATGGTAACAATCTTTAACCAACACTGAGTGAGTGCCAGCGACACGCTAATAAGCACTTTGCATGCACAATGGCATCGAACCCTTACTCTACGAGACGAACTGCTGGTTGAGCCGCAGGTAACACGATGCTGGTGATTCTTGGCTACTCGATGAGATGATGATTTCTCTCACTGCAAAGGATGGAGGAGACAGGCCCCATGGCCGTTGCAGAGGCTCGGTGACACCTTCGAGAACTCGGTGTTCTCTCTCTATTTCATAGCCCCCGTGTACATCCGTCTCATCCCCGTGTTGGTCGCTGTGTGGTCATGGGATAACCGCCCTGACCTGATGATCTCACCCTTACACACGGCATCCCAAGCAGGGAAAAGTGGCAGGGGAAAAGGCTTTCTCTTCCTGTGTCTTTCCTTTCCAAGGGGAACATGTTCTCATAAACATTCCCACCCCCAGCAGACTTCTCTTTATCTCTGAATGGCCGTAAAGGAGCCCATTGATTGCCCCTGGTTACAAGGGAGACAGCGAGAGACAAGGGTCGGGAGTGACCATAAGCTACACAGCTAAGTGTCTGCTGCAGGTGGGTCCCATACTAGCCCCCCCCTCTATAGATGAACAAAATCAAGGATCAGAGAGATGATCCTATAGATCATCCTACAGATGAGAAGATGGCTTGCCTAGGTTCTTATAGAGTTTGTAACGGCAGAGCAGGGATTTGAACCCACATCTTTCCTCCTGCAGAGCCTGTGGTCTTAACCCCTGTCCAGTACTGTCTTCCTGGCAGGGGACACCTAGATGGCCATAATGCAGGGTGATGAGTGGTGAGCGCCAAGTGCCGTGGGAACACAGGACAGAGATTCTGCGCGGCAAGGTCAGGGCAAGTGAGCTGGAGAGGAGAGAAAAGAGTGTGTAGAAAATCATGCTCAGGAATTGCACTGGTCTTTGAAAGGTAAGTAGGACTCCTGCCAGATACAAGGGAAATGGCGTGCGGAGGGTGGGCCCCAGAAGGAGGGGGCAGTGGGACAGTGCATGCTGAGCAGATTAATCAAGGCTCTTTGAATTGTCAAATGAATTTGTCTTGTGTCACTGGAAAGCCGAGAGGGGAGGAGCTTCAGACCTCACCCAGGTAGGGGGCTCAGACATGTCACTGGGGCTCTGTTCCTCTCCCTTGCTCTGCTTGACTTCACTGTGCAAACAGGCTGGGTCAAGGTGCAAATCCTCCTGATTTATGAAGCTGGTGGAAAGGGGATTTCTTGTCTTCAGCATATTTTTACAAGCCCCATGGAAGACTCTAATTGGGTATGTCCGTCCATTCGGGCTGCTATAACAAAAAAAACCACAGACTGGGTAAACTTATAAACACAGAAATTTCTTTCTCACCATCTTGGAACTTTGGGGAGTCCAGGATCAAGGTGTTGACAGATTTGTTGTCTGGTCAGAGCCAGCTCCTGCTTCAAAGATGACCATCTCTTTGCCGTGTTCTCACTCATGGCAGAAGGGGCAAGGGAGCTCTCTGGGACTCCTTCATAAGGTCATACTTGGGATTGGCCAGATCACTTCCCAAAAGTCCCGCCATCACATCATGGAGATGAGGTTTCAGCATACAGGTTTGGTGGGGGACACAAACATTCAGTCCGTAGCAGTCGGTCATGTGTCCATCCCCGAAGGTGGTGTCTGAGAGTGGGATGAAGGATGGGCACGGAGAGCCACAGCCTTGCCAGGACGGTGGAGCAGCATGGCCGCATGGTGGAGCGGCACCTCCTGAATGAGGAGGCAGAGCTGCTGGGCACACCGCATACATCCGCTAGTATGTGTGCGATCTGTGCTAGGTGCCTTCTGCTTCCATACTGCAGTTTCCTGATGAGAAAAATGGGACTAATGTTATCATCCCTACCTCGTACACAGGGTCTGGGGCAGATTCCACATAGTAAGCATCCACCACTATGGATAGGGAGTACTCCGTGGAACCCAGAGCAGTGGCTCCCAAGTGGAAGGCCTAAAATGCTACTTTGCCAGGACCTGGTATTACACACTTAAACCTAGATAGCTTGGGTTCGATTATCAGCTCTCACATATCAGAGCTGTGTAACCCTGGGCAAAGAACTTTACCTCTCTGTGCCTTCATTTTCGCATCAGAACCGGGGAGAAAAATGCTTAGGACACTGCCAGGTACTTGGTTGAAGTCAGTAAATATTTTTTTTTGATGGGTGCATGAATGGAAAAGCTGAGTTGGAAGGTACCTGCAAGTTGTTAGACCTTTTTGGATTTGTATTGCCCTCCAGAAAGCCATTACTCCATCAGTAGTATATGAAATGACCCATCTCCCTGCTCCTTTGTCAATACTTCTCTTTTAAGGTCTCGTTTCTCAGAAAAAAATTCATTGTTCTCTTAATCAGTAATGAAACCAGCCTGATGTTATGGACATGTAAGAAAACATCCATATTTTTCAGAGCTGCAAATTGAAACATGTGAGGTAAAATGACATGATGTCTAGGATTTACTTTACTTCTGCAAGAAGGAACGGGAGGAATAATAGATAAGGAATAAATGAAGCTCAGGTGGCAGAATCTTGGCAGAATCTGGGTTAGAGTATATGGGAGTTCGTTGTACCTTTGTACCTTTTCTAGAATGTTAACAAAACAAACCCAGCCCCATTCAACCCCAAGCGCGTGTACACACACACACACACACACACACACACACACACATACACACAGCCTAAAATTGAATAGTGGTGAACAGCTTCTCCTGCACACAGGCAGTTTGAGGGCCTGTTGGATAAATGACTGTCTTGCAGCCCCCAGTATCCTCCCCACATCCTCTCCCTGGAGACCCTTTATGGAGAGACCCTTTGGGCTCTGCAGCTGAAAGGGAAATGGCTTTCAGGCCCAACATAGCAATTTCTGCTCTGAACCAGGCATTCAGTGACCTTTTTCTGAAATGAAGGTTTTCTCTTCTCTCCCTGGAGGGGAGACAAACTCCCTAGTGATAAACCCCTGGGAAAACCCCCCTCACACGTTGGTATGGTTTTGCCCTTGGGTGGAGGGAGTCACGAGCTCCTCTGGTTCAGGGATCTGTGTGCTGGTGGCAAAAACATAACTGGCTGATCCTCCACAGTGACCAGATATGGACTCCAGCCCCGCTAGTCCTCTGAACACACAGAGAAGGCCTTGCCCATCCCTGCCGACAGGCTTTGCTCCCAGCCCCTTCTCGAGATTCACTCTTAAATCGGTGGTGGGCTGTGAGTTTTCCAGCTAGGCTTGTTCCCATCCCACTGCGGCACTGGGACTTAGGGAGGGGCGTTCACATCCCATCTGGTGCTGGGTGGAGTCTCAGTCGGTGGAGGGTCAGCGACCCAAGGGCTAACCCTGGACCCTCGAGAAAGGTCATCGTTTAAGAATGTCTCTTAGGCAGCCCCACAGGAGACCCACTTGTGGATGTGGTCAGCTGTAGCTTCCGGCTCTCTCACTTGCGCTGAATTTCGGCAATTTCTCATTTCCTTTAGGCAACAGAATGAGTCTGGAGAGAAGTATGAATAATCATGATGACACACTTGGCAGTAGGAACATTGGGAAGCTTGCCCTGAAGCTCATGGTTGGTGTCACTGTTGCCGAGGTCTTGAGCAGCGTGGACCAGGGAAAAGGGGGGCGCCTCGAGCCTCATGGCCTGGGTTCAAATCCCAACACCACCACTTAACAGCCAGGTGACCTTGGGAAAGTCACTTAACCTTTTTTGCCTGTTTCCTCATCTGTAAAATGATGATGATACCTGCATCATAGGATTGTAAGGATTAAATTAAAGAAATATCTATAAGATGTTTTATATGGCCTCTTGTGTAGTAGTTGCTTGGTTAATGCTGACTGTGGCAGTTACTGTTATGGTCAGGCACAGTTAGGATTGAGAACTGCTGGTCTATAGTAGGGGTCAGGTGGAAGCAGAAATCGGAGGAGAGGAGTAGGGAAGACTCCTTCCTCCCCAAGTCTGTAGTTTGGGGAAATAGGCTTAATTTTGCCTTTTGAAAATATTTTTCACTTGATGTTGAAAAATCTCTTAGAAAAGCACAGGTGGGAGACTTTAAATTAGGGGGAAAATCTCTCTCTCCACTTTTCTTCTATACACACACTGTTCACACTAGAAAAAAAAAACTGGAAGGAAATAAACCAACATCTTTACAGTGGTTATCCTCTGGTGGGGAGATGATGGGTAACTTTATATTCTTCTTTGCACTTTTTTTATTTTCTAAGTTTTTTTTATATGTTAAGCATATACCACTTTCAAAACAGAAAAAAATATATGTTAACAGGTAAGGAATCCTGTGAGCTGTGGTTTCTGGGAAGGTTGGGTAGAAGTCTCCCAGGATATAGCAGTCTGTTTAATGTTTGTGTCCCAAGAAGCCTGTGTTCCAAAGATCCTTGTTGAGGTTTACACTCCAACTCTATAACATTTCTACTCAAAAAGTTCTTAGTGTCAGAGCTGACTCCTCGTTACCTATCCCTCTACCTGCCCAGCTGTGCTCTAAGTATTCACACTCTCTCCATCCTTCTCTTGAGTTGAAAGAACTCCAGTTCTTTTGTGGCTTTGACCTTGAGTAGGAGCCTCATTTTTAGAATGAATCTTTTTAAACATTTTTATTTATTATTGAGAAACGGAGAGAGACAGAGCATGAGCAGGGGAGGGGCAGAGAGAGGGAGAGACACAGAATCCGAAGCAGGCTCCAGGCTCCGAGCTGTCAGCACAGAGCCCGACACGGGGCTGGAACTCACAAACTGCGAGATCATGACCTGAGCAGAAGTCGGACACTTAACGGACTGAGCCACTCAGGCGCCCCAGGAGCCTCATTTTTAAAGTGGGTATAGCAGTAGTTAAGTCCCTCATGAGGGTCATGCATCTCAGTTCATTGCCGTGCATACGGGTGCTTACATGGTAGCTGAAGTTATGAATAACAAAATTGAGAGCAAACCAGTTGACTTCTTTATTCAGGAAGCATGGATTAAAGACCTGTTCTGGGCCAGGTACCAGTGAGCAAGGTGGACACAGCGCGCCTCTCCACAGAGAGGGGGAGAAACACACAGTCTCCCCGATGAGTCCTGTGCCCTAAATGTTCAGGAGAAGGACAGGATTTTTTTGAGCCATGGAACAGGGGCTTCCCGGAGGCTCTCCACGGAAGTGAAGTTTAAGTAACATATTCCGGGTGCAAATGGAAAAAATGAAGTTGGTGGACATCTCTAGATAAACGTCGCTTCTGAATGTTTCCAGCTGCGGGCAGGGAGCTCCAGATGGGCGTTGCTATGGAAGCATCTTCCAGTTCTCACTTCCTGACTGAGTTTATTTCCGAGTTTCCCGTGCCCGTGCCAGTTCCCAGCTGTAAATACAGACGTGGTGGGGTCCCTTCTTCCTGCGGCCTCAGAGCTGTGCAGAGAGCGGATGTGGCTGGGAGCCAGCCTGGGAGCCTCCTCCCGACAGTTAGTTGTGGAACCTGCCGTGTGGTGGCTTCTCTTCCATCCAGCCTCTTTTCTCTTTTCTTTGTCCTCTCGTGGGACTGTGCCAGCGCACCCCAGCCTGTGTTTTGAAACTTTAGACCCCAGCTTGTATTTAATGGAGAAATGAGCTCATGAGGGCTTCCTCCGCCACCCAGCTACCGGAGAAGTTGAGTCCAGTCTCTTTTCATTCCGATCCCCCACTGAGGCTAGATTTGCGACCCTCCTGACAGAAACTGGGCTGGCTGTTCTTTGGGACTGTTTGTGAAGAAAGGGCTTGCTGACCTGAACAAAGAAACAGCAAACAAGATGGGGGAGGGGTGTAGCTAATTGCTTACAGAGATTGAGACCTTTCAGTTACCCTTCAGTGCTTTAGAATAATAATTGCTAATGTGTGGAGAATTTACAATGCGGGAGATATTCTTTAAATCATTTCTAATCCTCTTAACTACCCAATGAAGTGTTTATCATTACTATCCCCATTTAACAGCTGGGGAAACTGTGGCAGGGGCAAGTTAAGTCATTGACCAAATTGCTGTTACTGCTCTTAGAGCACCTTAAGGCTTGTCATCTTAGTGGCTCAGGCAAAAAAGGAGGATTTAACCAGAGCGTGCTGGATGGTCCGGACAAATGAAAGCGAAGCCTCAGAAAGGACTGTGTACTAGTCAGTTACTTGGTTGCAAGTAACAGAAACACCATAAACCCTAGGGGAAAGGATTGGCTCGCACAACTGGAAAGCCCAGAGGTGGGGTCAGCTTCTGGGCTCGTTGGGCCAGGAGCTCAGGGCCATCACAGTGACCCACTTTTTTCTGTCCTTCCATTCTTCCCTCTGATAATCAGGTCATCCTCAAACCTGGCTGCCCTGGAGGTTGCAGACTAGCTGCCCCACTGGTCCAGGTTTAAGACTCTGTTCCTGGTTGGAGAGAGAGGGGAGGTATCTGCCTCCAACCATAGTGCAAAGCATCAGAGCTCCTCTCTGATTGGACTAGCACGGGTCCCGTGACCTTCCCTGAACCAATCACTGGCCAGGGTGGGATCACCAACGGGCTGGTTGCTCCCACCCAGAAGCTCCTTGAGGAAGGACAGAATGGGTCCTGGGACCAGGCCACAAATGCCACTATCAGGATTCTTTCCTCATGGCTTCCCCCCGCCTGTGCCTGCTTTATTCATTCTCTTATATTAGTGTCTCTCTCTCTCTGTCTCCCTATTTCCCTCTTTCCCTCTCTCTCTCTCTCTCTCTCTCTCTCTCTCTCTGCCTCTGCCTTTCCTTCTAATGGCTGGGAAACCTGGTTATCCATAGTCCAAGTGGTATACCTTGCAGTACAGGCTCCTGAAGAGAATAGCCCTGTATTCTCTCAGCCCAAGCCCCAAACAACCCAACGAAGAAAAGATCTCTCCCTTTCAAGTCATTAATCAGGACCAGGAAGGGCTTCTCAAGACAGGCCCAGCTGAGGTCGGGCACTGTCCTCGGGCCAGTCAGCTGTAGGCAGGGATGGGGTCATTGTTCACTCTCCTCCCCTGGGTACCTACCGTGTCCTCTTCCCAGGACCTCTGGGCTGGGAATCATTTAAGCAAGACCCTGAGGACAGTGATTAAGCTGTACTTTTTTACTACGGGAATGCTAAAACTTCATTTCACTCCTGGGCCACTAGAGGATGAGGGGTGTCCCATGCAGTGTCCACATTTCCAAAGCAGTACCCTATGGAAAGGCCAGCCCAGCGTGCCATGGCCCCTGCCTGCCTTCTGCCCATAGCCTCGTCCTGCGGGTCCCTCTGCATCTGCCCGCTAGCCACCTGGCCTGCTTTCAGGCCCTTCAATGCATGGCATTTGTACCCTGCCCCTGGGATGATGCTGCTTCTCCTGGTCTCCCCCCCCACCCCCCGCCCCCCGCCCCAATTCTGGCCTGCCCATGCTGACTCTTCTTTCAGATCTCTCCCTAAACATGGCTCCAAGGGGCCTGCCCTCACTGTGCCTCACCCGTCGTCCCTGAGCTGCTCAGCTGACGTATTTGGGGCCTGTCATCCTCTCGATGATACCAGCTCTGTAAAGGCAGGGACCACATCCATTTTGTTAAAGGTGTAACCCCTTCTGCCAGACACACACTTTACTGAATCTTGCTGAGGAAGTGAACACAATTATAATAGTAATGTAATTAAAGCAGTAGCAATGATTAGCAATGGCTACTTTGTAATAGATATACTGCTGAGCACTTTTACATACAGAGGTTTTTTTAATATCAGTTTATTTTGAGAGAGAAAGACAGCGCGAGTGGGGGATGGGCAGAGAGAGAAAATCCCAAGTAGACTTCATGTTGCCAGCACAGAGCCCGATGTGGGGCCTGAACCCACGAAATCGTGAGATCATGACCTGAGGCAAAATCAAGAGTCGAATGTTCAAGGACTGAGCCACCCAGATGCCCCTACATACAAAGCTTTTAAATGATTGCCTCCATTTAACAAATATAATGACAATAGTAATTTATCAAGCAGTGAGTGCCAGCCATTATTCTAAGTCCCTTACCTGTGTCATCTCATTGAATCCTAATGGCAGCCCTCTGAGGCCACATTGCTTTCATTCGGACACCACGAACACCACGAACACCACGAACACCACGGGACATCACAGCACCTTGGCTGAGGTGTGTAGTAAACATAGTGACAGGATGTTGAGCTTTAGTCCTTCCTCCCCTCCCCCACCACCTCCTCCTCTTCCTATTGTCCATCAATAGGGGACTGGATGAATTCAGTTGTCTGTACAGCGGAATGCAGCCAAGGGGGACCACAGTCCTGAGAGGGAGCACCTTCCTTGCCTGCGGTACACCCTCAAGTATGAAAGAGGAAAGAAAAAAGAACGCCTTCTAGTAGTGATTCTCATCTCGGAATCAAAGGGAAGACTGTAGGTTTTATGAAGGTGCCAATCCTGGTCAGCCCTCAAACATTAAAAAAAAATTTTTTTTAATGTTTATTTTTGAGAGACAGAGAGACAGAGAGAGAGAGAGACAGAGCGTGAGCAGGGAAGGGACAGAGAGAGAGGAAGACACAGAATCCGAAGCAGGCTCCAGGCTCCAAGCTGTTAACATAGAGCTCTACACGGGGCTCGAACTCACAAACCGCGAGATCATGACCTGAGGCGAAGTCGGACGCTCAGCCGATTGAACCACCAGGCGCCCCTCGAGCACTCTTAACTCTCAGGCTAACATCCTTTAGGTTTCCACAGTGGGTGCTGTGTTCTGACTCTGTGTGTGTATATATTTTATATACAGACAGATGTATCCAAAATTAGATGTATGCATGCGCTTATAATTTTATCACTTTATTCAGGTCTCTGCTTGAATGGCTGGGATACTGCGTCAGACGGGCCTTCCCGAGCACCTTAAAATGGCCTAAAGTGACCCTCCCTGTCATTTTCGTCCCGTTTTATTTTTCTTTTCAGCACTTACCATGTGACATTATATGTGTGTTTGCTTTGTGCGCCATTCTCCTTAGCATGTGAGCTCTTTGTTGGACTGCTGTGTCTCAGCATCTAGAGCAGTGCCCGGCTCCCAGTAGTTTGGTAAGTGTGTGCTGAGTGAATGTTCAATGTGAACAAGACTGAGTAGTGACTGTTTTCCCCATGTTACGGACGTGGACCTGAATCCCCCCAGAGGCCTTGCCCTCTTTGTGTGGAACAAACGGAGGGCCCACTGCTGTTCTGACTGGAGAGGGGGCACGAAGTTTGCCCTGGACTGCCATTTTTGCTGTTATTTGTGCTTCGCCACTGACTCACAGTTCCTTGAGAGAGGTGGATATAGCCCAGGTCTCGTCCGCTGGGGCCTCTGCTCGTGAAGCATGGAGAAGCGTGCGTGGATTGCTTGGATGATGATGTTCTAGGCAGTTACTTCATGGAGAATAGGCAGAGGGATGAAGATGCTTCCCTTTGGAAGGCCTCCCTCCTCAGGAGGACCCTTCACCTCGCCCTCTGCTTACTATCATCAGAGTCCAGTTTGCCCAACGGACACCCTCAGACTTGAGAAGCCAAGTATGTCGCTTATTATGCCTTCAGTATTCCAGTTACGACGACAGCTTTGCTAGCATCTTTTAGGCGTCCCTCTGTGCCAGGCACTTTGCCAGTCATTTGATACCTGTTAGCTCATTTAATCCTCCCAACAGTCCTATCCTCCTCTCCCCTCCCCTCCCCTGTGTACTGATAAGGAAGCCCGGGACTCAGAAAGGTCTAGCGTGGAGTCCTGGGTCATACAGGTGCTAAGAGGCAGAGCTGGGACTTGATTCTGGCTCTAGCTGACTACGGAGATGTAGCTCTCCTGGCCACGTGGCCTTATTGCTTCTTCATCTGCTTTTGGGATTCTCCCAGTGACCAGAAGGGGAGGGTCTGCCTTCCTATACTGTGATGCGGATTGTTAATCGTGTTGCAAAGCCCTGCTGGCCAGCACGAGGCCTCGATGGGTTGGAGGAAGTGGATGGAGAGCTTTTGCTTATTTCTCACAGACAGTTGCCACACAAATGACCATACTTCTCTTTCTCGATGGGATTGGTTTCCATCTTGGGCAGAGGAGAGAGTCGGGTAGTGGCCAGAAGAACCCTGTTAATCACCCAATCAGATCAGTCCCTCCTCTGCTGATAACCCTCCCATGGCTCCATCTTATCCAGAGTAAAACCAAAGTCCTCACTGTGGCCAACTAGGCCCCACACAGTCTGCCCCCATTACGTGTGGCTCTGTCTCCTCCTTCTGTTCTCCTCACTTGTCCTGTTCCAGGCACATCAGCCAGCTCCATGCTCCACAAACACCCACATATGTGCCTGCCTCAGAGCCCTTGCACTGACTCTTTCTGCTACCAGGAAAATTCTTCTCTCATACCCACATCCTCCCTAATGTCCTAAAAGTCTTTGTTCATATGTTGCCTCCTCAGGGAGGTACTCATCTCTCTTTTCTGTTTTTCTCTGTACCACTTAACTAACCTATCTTTTACTTATTTTATTGTGCATCTTCCCCACTAGGACTATTAGCTCCAGTGTTCTGTTCACCTGGATCCCTAGTGCCTAGAACAGTGCCCGGCACTGAAGGGGCACTCAGTACACATTTCTTGAGAGAATGAATGGGCTCTCAAGTACAGAATGGTCCAGTCATGTATTATTGTGCTGGGGGAGGAAATGGGTGTGGGGGTGGTCCTGTTTCCGTACATCAAGCCTCAGTGAGCTCCTCTCATGCCAGGCTGCAGCTCTGGGCTCCAAACACCAGGCTAAATACGTCCTAGTTCTCCAAGCTGGTTTAGGGCGTGGGGGAAGGGTGTATCTGCTGGGTAGAACTCAGATCCTGCACCCGTGGTCTAGCTGTAGGGGAGGCTGTGAGAGCCAGTTGCTGGCCTTTGTAATATTTGATAATGGGAGGTAGGCCCAGCCTTCCACCAAGACTCATAGGTGAGAAATTCCCAAATCATAAGAAATATTATGTGCAGCCAAAATGTTTTAATTCTTTAAACATTTTATTAAACTGTGCATGTGTGTGTGTGTGTGTGTGTGCATGTGTGTGTGTGTGTAAATATATGAGCAAGGGCACATGCTGAAAGTGTATAACTAGATGAACTTCCACAAACTGAACACACTCATGTAACCAGCTCTAAAAACAATATTTCTAGCCCCCCAGAAGTCTCTTTCCTGTTCTCTCCCAGTCACTCCTCTCCTCCAAGCAAAACCACTCTCTTGATGTCTCACACCTGACTTTGAACTCTGTGTAAATGCTCCTTTGTGTCTGGCCCTTTCTAGTCAATGTTATATCCGTGAGATGTGCATGTCATTGCATGTAGTTAGGTTTCATGCCTACTCACTACTGTATACAGTCACAGGCAGATCTTACTGGCAGGAAGAAACCAGCCTTGAGAATAGCTAGAGCAAAATGTGCAAAGGCCCTGGGGTAGGAATAAGCTTGGAAGGGAAAGAAGGCCAGGGTGGTGGGAACATTTGAGCAATGCGTGAAACAGAAGGGGGTGAAGTTCGAGGGCTTTTTAAGCAAGAAAGCAATCTGATGTGATCCCTGTTTGATTTGATCACTCTGGCTGTATGTGGAGAATAGGATCTAAGAAGGCAAGAGGGGACTGCAGACCACCAGCAGGGAGCTGATGGAGTTGTCCAGGTGAAAGTTGAGGGTGGTAGCCTGGCGTAGAAAAGAGGAAGGGGCTCCTGGTTGGCTCAGTCGGATAAGCATCCAACTCTTGGTTTCAGCTCAGTTCACGATCTCACGTTTCGTGAGTTCGAGCCCTGTATCAGGCTCCAAGCTGACAGTGCGGAGCCTGCTTGGGATTCTCTCTCCCTCTCTCTCTGCCCCTCCCCCTCTCGCTGTCTTAGTCTCTCTCAAAATGAATAAATAAACTTAAAAAAAATAAAAAATTACAAAAGAGAGGAGAAAAGAAATGGATTCAGGATATATTTTTGGAGACACTGGCAACAGAACCTGCCAGTGAACTTGCCATGGAGGCTGTGGAGGATGAGGGAAGGGCAGACAAAAAGGATTCTGTTGTGTGTCTGCATGACAATTCGTTGGCTCCTCCCTGCTAACAGACACTCAGGTTGTCTCCCATTTTCCATACTCACACAGGCCGCTCCAGCCAGCACCACATCGACACATCCTTGTTGAGCTGGGTCTCAAAGGATCAAGAGGAAGGTCATCTAGGCAGAGGGAACTGCTCCAGCAAAAGCTGGGGCTTCCCCGACACCAATCCCAGTCAGACTGGAGCGTAGGCGGCAGAACGGTAGCAGAGGACCTGAATCGAGGGGACTTGCTGCCTGTTTTGAGATGTTCTTCCGTGCTCTCCCTTCCCCCACCTTTCTCATCCGTTCCCCTCCCCTCTGCAGGTCAATCCTGAGCTTCTGCCCGAGACGCAGTAGCAGGTGCTTATGTCGGAGTTGCTGCCACACGCGGGGCCCTTGCTTTCTGCGAGAGGTCAGCTTTGTTTTCCTGTCTCGTGAGTCACAGTGTGGCTTAAAAGCATTGGCTGGCGAGGCCTTTGGTTTGGCGCCAGCCGTAGGGGATGCCTGGCCTGCAGGAAATGAATGAGAAGGCCTCTCGTTTGTATGAGCTGGATTCTTTTGTGTCCTTTGTCCCCTGTTCCCTCCTGTTTCTTGTCTCTGACCTTGTTCTTGAGAGTGTGGGTCCCTCAGGCGGCAACTGCTGTAGGCCCCTCTCGCCTTTTCTGAGAGACTTTGGGCATTTGGGAGACTCGAGGCCACTTGTTTAGAGAGGGCAGCTCAGCCAGCATGAGTTGAAAACAGTGTGACCTGCATGCACCGGAGGAGAGCAAGCCCCCTGCCCCTGTCTCTCTCTGCCATCCGTGCCCTCAGGTCCCTGAAGATCTGGCTGCCACCATGGCTTGGGCGTCTTTCCTGTGCTATTGGGAGGGCCTGGCCAGGCCGACTTGTCAAAATTAGCATCTCTGGGAGTCTGCTTTCTGCCTGCCCAAGGGCTGTAGAATAGGAGGAATTGTGGATCACGAGGAGGTAAAATCTGACATGCTTCAGCTCATACTAGGTCAAAATAAAAAGGGGGCAACCTTGAAGGAGAAAAATATAGGGCATTAATGAGCTCAGCTAAGTACTCTCCCAGGTTGCTGGAGGACGTGTGAATCATTGCAACCTCTTTAGAAGGCAGCCTGAAAAAGATTTTTTATTTATTTTAGAATGAGCAGAATATGCACGTGATGAAACACTCAGATGGCACCCAGAAAGTAAGTCCCCCCCCTTCCACGGTAACCTCCCGCAAGGACACCCATTTCAGCTGTGTTCTTCCAGAGAGACTCAATACAAAACCAAGCCCATATTACATATACAGCTCTACACCTTGCTCTTGGAACCCTTTCCATAATATAAGTATGTAATATCCATAAATAGTCTTCAGTACAGCACTCCCGCTCCTGAGAATCTGCCTATAGAAAAAAATGGCCCCAGTGTCAAAGGATGTTTGTTACAGGGGCAAACCAACCAACCCTGGAAATAAAACAAATGTCCATTTTCCAGGAATGATTGAGTAAAATATGGCACATCCATACCGTGGAATGTTAGCTGCTAAAAAAAGATGGGTAAGACCCACTACTAGTTGATTTGGAGGCATTTTTGTGAGAATATTTCAGGGAAAACAGGATCCAGAGAAGTAAATATGATATGATCCCACTTAAGGGAAATACAATGACAAAAGTGTATGTATCTGTGTTGTATTTGAGTGATGATGTCACACTCCCATTGTCTTCCATGGCGCACGGCCTACTCAGCCCAGCATTCTGTCTGGAAGATGTTGCAGTATCCTTAATTGTGGTCCAAACAAGCTTCATCCATTGGTCAACGTTAGAGACCCCTTGGGAGGGTGCTCCGGCCACAGGTGGAGAGTCCATGGTGTTGGTGAGCCCTCACTTGGACCTTAGACTAGGAGAGGCTAACATGGGTGCTGTGTGAGAAGTCCCTTCTAAATGACCATGACAGACAGGCACTTTGACCTACTTCGCAGTCTCCGTAGAATGAATAAAGCAGCGTTTGGTCAGCCCTTTGAGGCATTCAGTGCTACGAGATCTGCCGCTCGTGAGAATAACACGAGTTACAGAAATGCTCAAGTCGAGGCATCAGGTCCCTGGCTGTGTTCCAGATGAAGCTTCCTGGGACTGGCAGCACAGGTGACAATTCTCCTTACGTCCACAGCTAAGCCCACCGCACAAGAACCATGCAGTGAAACGTTCCTCACGCCCCACTCTTAAACCAGATAAGCCCTACTGCTGGGAAAAGTGGACCTAGAAGAGATGTTCTGGGCGGACACATCCCCACGAGACCGCTGCATTACACCACTCCAGGCGCACTGTTTGCCCTGTGGTCTGTGGTGGCTGTGGCCCTGGAGATGTTCTTTGTGAGACTCTGCGTTCCTTCCCCTTTCCTCCTTATGATTCCAGGATGCATTCTTCCAGAGCCTGGTGTTTCCCTCAGAATGGGTGTGGCTGGCAGTGGTTTGGGGCTAATGACCCCTTTGGGTTATAACTTGTCCTCTGCTGGTCTTCACTTGCAGTGGCTGTTCTTAACGGGAAAGGCGTAAGGGTCAAATTGAGGCTTCCTCCTCTGACTAGACCATGTTTACTCACAGTGCTTTCTCCCCTTCTTCTTTCTTTTTTTGTGTTTATTTATCTATTTTGAGAGAGAGAGAGAGCCCACGTGCAAGCCGGGGAGGAGCAGGGAGAGAGGGAGAGAAAATCCCAAGCAGGCTCCTCACTGTCAGCGCAGAGCCCGACGCGGGCCTCGATCCCAGGAACCGTGAGGTCACATGACCTGAGCTAAAACCAAGAAAGAATCAAGACGCTTAACCCACTAAACCACCCAGATGTCCCTCTCCTTCTTAACTATATCTCTTGCTCCTCCCCACCCCCACTAAAAAGACAGAGGACACTTCCTGTCTCTGGAGCAGCATTTCTTCCTCTCTTTCCTCTCCTCCAGGTTGTTGATCAGAAGTAAGAGCTCCCTTCTTGCTGGCTTACCTGTTTCTCTGAGCCCCTCAGAGATGCAAGGACCTTGTTGTTACTGACTTAGAAGCTTTACCTTGCTTTGGGGGTGTGTATGTATAAAAGGCTTTGAGCAGGTGGGTAGTTGGTGGGGTTTAGTGGACCACTCTACCAGTGGATGCAAGAGAAACAGGTCTGGGTATAGATATTATGTTGATAGGTAAGGATTCATGTATGTATATCTATGTGAAGAAAGAGAGACTTTAACATCTTTGCTGAAAATATGAAAATGTGCCCCACAAAAAAAGCTGGACAGTGATTTTGTTCATTCATTCAGTTCATTTAACAGGCATTTGGTGACGTGCTCTTGTTCTGTGCATACTCTGAATCTGGCAGAAAGCCACTTTGGAAAAATTCACGAGACATGTGCATCTTCCTTTCCGGCCTCACGCTTGTAGCCAGCCCGTCCACGAGGCCTATGCATCCTTGATTTGAAATTCACATCTTTACCAGCCTCCCCCTTTCCTTTCCTCTGCCCTCGCCCGGGTCCCAGCCACCACCTCCTCTCCTTGGATAGTACAGCGGCCACCTCATCATTCTCCCTGCTACTTTTAAACCCAACCATCTCTGTCCAACGTCAGAGAAATCTTACAGAAATGTAGATCAGAACACATCACTCTCCTGCTTCCCCTCATACTTAGAATAAAAAGCGTGTGTATGACCATGGCTCACAGGCCCTCTGGGCATCTGCCACGTCCGGGAGCATTCCCTCCTGCGCAGCACCGATCTTGCCACACGGGCCTCCAGCGAGTTTCCCTGAATGGCCTCCCACATTCTCCTCCATCTCCTGGGATACTCTTTTTTTTTTTTTTTTTTTAACTTTCATTAGAGACTTTATTATCAACATAGTGATTGAATCACGGTAGCCCTTTGAGTGCCTTTTAATTGAGATATAATTCACATGCCATAAAATTCACTCGTTTAAAGTACACAGTTCAGTGGGTTTTGGTGTATTCACAAGGCTGTGCAACCATCACCAGTATCTAATTCCAGAACATTTTCATTGGCCCAAAAACAAAACAAAACAAAATTGTACTCATCAGCAATCATCTGCCCCCACCCCCCGCACTCCCTCCTCCCAGCCCCTGGCAACCACTAATCTACTTTCTGTCTGTCTGGATTTGCCTCTTCTGGACATTTCATGTAAATGGCATCATACAATACATGGTCTTTTGCGACTGGCTTCCCTCGCTCAGCATAATGTTTTCAGTGTTCATCCATGTTGGGCATGAATCAGTGCTTCCTTCTTTTTATGGCTGAATAATATTCCATTGTGTGGATGCGCCGCTTTTTGTTTATCTGTTCTTCCGTTGGTGGGCATTCTGGGAGACTCTTACTTCCACTTTTCACATGACTGCATTCTCCTTTCTCTTCAGTTCCGGGCTAAAATTCACTCTGGTTTCCTACATGGTACTTCTCACCATTTGTACTCATACATGTATTTATTTGCCTATTTGATTATTTTCTGTCCCCTGTTCTGGACTGTAAGGTTTGTAAGGGCAGGGACTGTGCTACTGTATCTAGCACCCTAGCTCACACAAGTGATCCGCCTAGGGGAGTGCTTCGTAATTACTGAATCACTCAGTAGATCTCCTGTAGCTCTTATTTTACCTCCTTGTAGGGCAAAATGCTTGTAACCCTGTTCTGTGAGAAATTCAGTGCCTAGCTTTCTACTTGCTGTTGAGGAGAGATTGAGGGTCCTCTAAAGCACGAGGACACTTTAAATGGCGGCAGGTTTCTAGAGGGATTTCTCTGGTGTGGAACGCTGTCCCATTGGCCATCTGCTGTGTAAGACCCTAGTATCCTTTGAAAGTACACTCGGCTGCCAGTAGCAGAGACCAGAAATAACCACAGTTTACATTCCACAGAAAGTGGTGTCTCTCATGATTAAAATGTCCAGAGGTTGCCAGCCCATGGCTGGTGGGGCAGCTCCACGGACATCAGGAAAACCAGGATCCTTCTATCTTTCTCTTCACCGTACCTAGCAGAAGGCTTTCATCCTAAAGGTGGCATCGTGGTCCACTATGACTCCTGGAGTCAAGCCAGTGAGTCTGAATCCAGGAGGGAATTGAGGGGAGGGGCACAAAAGTGTAGTCCACTCCATGTATCTGGTGAGGGATTTTCCTTGAAAGCCCCACAACAAGTTCTGCTTACCTCTTGTTGGCCACCCCTAGCTGCAGGGCAGATCAGGAGATATAGTAGTAACTGAGCACTCGGAGAAGAACGGGAAGAATGGGTGCTGGGTGGGCAGCTAGCACCCAGTAGGTCCATTTCCTGCCCACAGTACCCTGGGCCCTGGAGCCAGCTTCTCACTGGCCTGGACCTTCAAGCTTCCTTCCTTCCCTGAGTGGCCAGAATCAGAGCAGTACCTTTCTCTGTGTGTCTAGTGGAGCAGAGAGTAGGGTTTTGAAGCTTTTCACAGGACTTTCATCCAAAAAATTCATGTCACAATGGTAGTTCACCTTTACTGAACATTGACTGTTTAATAGGTTCTGTTCTAAATATTTTTCATAGAGGGGTGCCTGGGTGGCTCAGTCAGGTAAGCATCCGACTCTTGATTTCATCTTAGGTCATAATCCCAGGGTCGTGGGATCAAGCCCTGCATCAGGCTCCATGCTGAGCGTGGAGCCTATTTAAGATTCTCTCTCTCCCTCTCTGCCCCTTCCCTGCTTGCATGCATGCATTCTCTCTCTCTCTCTCTCTCTCTCTCTCTCAAAATAAAAAATAAAAACCTAACAAATAAATAAACATCTTCCTAGAGTAATTTATTTAGTTCTCACAGCACCCCGATTATTATTTACTATCCCCATTTTATAGGTAAGCAAACTGAGGCACAGATAGGTTGAGTAACCCTAGATGTTCTTGCTAATGATGGTTTTTTTTTTCATTCTTCCCTTTCAATACCTTATGAATAAGAGGATTAAAAAATAAAGACTGACCTATTTTGGTAGATTGACCACTCTTCCATCTTCCATCTGATTAGCTGAGATCTGTGGGAGTGCTTTGTGGAAAAGCACCCGACAGTCAACCACATTGACGAGCTGTTTTTATGGAGTGCAGGAAGGGGCTTAACTGTTGGCACATCCAGCAAATGGCTGGTGACAGGAGGAAAAAGGACCCACAAGCTCTGCAGGATTTCCCCAGCCCGGGAGCCTGGGGCCAGCAGACCCCGGTGCAGTTGTGCCAGCGGGCTGGGCCTCAGCCCTTAAAATCACAGTCTCCCTGACCGCTCTTACAAGCCCATAGGGAGAAAGAAGGCAGCTCGAAGTCAGGTCCTCCGAGAATTAATTCAGACACCATGTCATCTCTAGATGCCTGTGATCAGTCATGCTTAGTGGGAATCTCTGATTCCCAAAGTTCATCTCTGAGTCCTTTTGAGACACCTTCAAATCCGTGTTCGTGGCTGCTCGCACTCTCCAGAGCCCGTGGCAGCCAGCGTCTGGCTGTGGCACGGTGTTTTAGTTTGGCGTGCATTTGGCTGCAGGTATTGGCCTGAAACAGGCGTCATTGTCATCTCAGTACGTAAGACCCTGTGTGTCAAGTAACATCTGGAAGGAAAGGATGTGGTTCAATGCTGTGGCAGAGGGCGTGGCCAATACCAGCACTCCTCTGACTCTCTTGCCCCCTTATGGCCACAGATGGCTGCCACAGCCACCTTCCCAGGGGGCCAGCGCACCCAGAGAGTTCAGTCCTGTTCTGGCAGAGTCGTTGTTCTGGGGATAGGCGGGACCCTCTAGAATCCAAGTATCACATATGCATACCAAGCTAGTGAAGGGACAAAGGACTGTGTGAATGAGTTTTTTGGTTTTTTTTTGTTTTTTTTAGTTTATTTTTGAGAGGGACAGAAAGAACACACAGGGGAGGGGCAGAGAGAGAGGGAGAGAGAGAGGGAAAGAGAGAGAATCCAAAGTAGGCTCTGCACTGTCAGCACGAAGCGCAATATGGGGCTCAAACTCCTCGACTGTGAGATCATGACCTGAGCTGAAACCAAGAGTCAGATGCTTAACCCCCTGAGCCACCCAGACGCCCCTGAATGAGTCTTTTTTTGAGGCAAACACGCTCCTAGAATTCCTGAATGAGAAACCTTCACCTACACCCACATGAAGATATGCTCCTGTGTTCTACTCTAGACACACTTGTATTTTGATCCATCTGAAATTGATGTCTGGATGTGGAATGAGATGTGTTTCGGGGCTGAGCCTATACTCTTTAACTGCTGTGTTTGGGAAGTGGCATTGTTGACGGTTCTGGAGACAGACCAACTGGGTTCAGATCCCAGTGGATTTGTGCCATCTACTTGCTGTGTGATCTTGGGCAAGTTACCTCTCTGTACCTTAGTTTGCTGGTCAGTTAAAAATGGGGATGCCAGCAGACCCTCTTCACAGGGTTCTAAGGGTCAAGTGAGTTGATAGTTAACTGGAAACAGTGCCTGGCATGTAGTCAAATCAAAGCAAAAACCTCATGCTTTAAACCAGAGTGAGAATTTGCAAGGCCACATGGGTCTGGGAACTCAGCAGGGAATCCCAGACCCCAGTCAGTGGGGAAGTGAAGTGTGTCACTGAGGTTACCATCTCTTCCTCTTTACAAGAAATTGCCAGCTGCTCTCTCAAAATGTCTGTTCCTATGTATGCTCCCACCCGCGGTGACTGAGAGTTCCCCTTAGTCTACAACTTCAGTAACGTTTGGTGGTGTCAGAGTCTGACATTTTGGCCAGTCTGCTGTGCATGAAGTGGTCACATCTTGCTGCTTTCCCACAGCAGTTTCTCTGCAGAGGTCTGTCCTAAGCCACTCTACCACACAGTTACTTAGGCTAGGCTGGAGGTGGGACAGCCATTGGACCCCCTGGCACAGTGAAGTCCTCAGAGCCGTGTATCATGATGCTTATTTTCTGTGGGGGGCATGGGAGGGGACAGGAAATGAGGATGTAAGACCCTCGAAGTCAGTGACCCAGCCTTAGTCATATCTGTGGACTGAATCAATCAGTGAAAGAACTAGTGCTAAGTCGTTAGTGTGTTATTAATAGAATATAGGTCATAAGAGAAAACATGATTAATTGCAAGATGATCTCAGCGGCTGCCATACAGGATAGCAGTCGAGGGCCTAGATTTTCCCAAAGCAAAGTCTTTTCTTCACATAGCAGCCTTTTCTTTGTTGGCAGGTGGGTAGAGGCAGTTGAATGAACAGATTATTTTCCTAAGTCCCTATTTCAAAGATGGGATGAAGATGGGCATAATGGAACCTTCTGTAAATGAAGGATGATTGAACCTCTTTATTAATAGGTGGGTAGGTCCCTGTGGCCCAACGTGAAGCTCTGGTAAAGTCTAGAAAGGAGAAGGCGGCTTGTGGCAAAAGGCCCCAGTGAGCTGGGTTCTCCCTTACCTTAAGTCTAAATGCCTAGATCAGCCATTCACACAGCAAACTGCATGGAGGAGAAAGGTCTGACTGCCCCCATGAGCAGTTGGTCAGGAGGAGTGCGTATGCCCCCAACGATCTTAGACAGTGGATGAACACTGGCCAGAGGAAGAGAAAAGAGCTGGTGCCTGGTCCTAGCCTTTGGGGCTAGTAATTCTGCCCACTGGAAGAGCAGATCCAGCCACTGTCATAACCTCTGACCCGTCAGATCAGCCACCACTTCTTTACCCGCTCCATGGGGAGGACCAAGTCGAGGGGAGTGGAGAGGTGAAATCAAACGATCCTTTCCATATGAGCTGAGATTGAAATACAAGGGAAAACTAGAAACGTGAGGCCCAGAAGTACAGGAGCAGAAAGGCCCAGGTACTTGGGCTGCTTTGGGATCAGAGAGCAGCGCCGTGGCAATAGTGTCTGCTTCGTAAGGTATCAGTGAGGATCAAAACCAAGGTCAGTAACATGTAAATGCTTTGAAATGTGACAGAGGAGATTGGCTTTCCATATGTTATTGTGGAGCGGTAGAACTTCGGTTGGACACTTCCCTGAAAACCCAATTTTTAAAGCAGAAAGAAAGTGGAGCTGCTGTTACTAAGTGGGGGTGTGGGGGCCCACAGCCTCCCCCGCTGCCTCTCCTTACCCTCCGCAGTCTCCCCTGAGGACCGCACCTCCCGGGGCTCTAGAGAGGCCTGGCTCTGCCTCTCCCAGCCCTGGGCCCAAACAAGTCACATAAGCGTTCTGAACCTCAGTTTCCTTATCCATCAAGTGGACGGTTCAAACTGGGTCTGGGTGTTCTTCACCCAGTTCCTATGGACAGGGGCTTCAGAGCCCTTTGACATTTTGGAAACACAGTATTTTGTGGGTTTTCTCCCCTCTTTCTGGAGAGACATGACATAGTTTTGTTTTGTCAGCTTCTTAGAAAGGATCATGTTCGCCGAAACATGAAGGAATGCTGTATTGATTTCTGAGGTCCCTTCCAGTTCCATCAGTCAGTTATTTCTGTTGTAAATGACAGAATCTTCCCAGCTCAAACTGGCTTAAACTGCACAGGAAGTTAATGGCTTTGGGACCTGAAAATCCCGGAGCTGGCCGGACTGGAGCCAACACTCCGGTATTCTTGTCAGGAAGCTACCCTTCTCCATTTCCGGTTCTGCCAGAGTTCTGCCTCTCTCATCTTTGACTTCATTCTCCAGTGCCCCCCAGGTGGCAGAGAGGCCTTCAGCAGCCCCTACCTTCCATCCCATCCCTTTCCCCCCAGTAATTCCAGCAAACTTTCCAGGGCCTACTCTGATTGGCCCTGCTTGGATCATGTGTCTTTCCCGGAGCCAATCGCTGTGGCTGAAGGGAGGAACCAGTTTGGCTGTGAGTCAGGCCAGGCTATCCCCTCACCCCCAGGTTCTGTCACCTAGGATTCTGTTTCTTGGAATAAACCCTGGGAAGTGAGATGCGTGGCCCCGTGACCAGGAGGGCTCTTGCTCTAGCAGGTGTGCTGGGATTGATGAGGCAAGTCCAAGGGCATCCTCCCTTCCCAGGTGATGGGAGGAGGGGCTCTGGGAGATCTGGGGTCCTGGCTGAAGTGCTGACCCTGTAGCCCACCTTTGCTGTCATTTCCACAATCCCTCAGCATTCCCCTCTCTGCTGTGGCCCTCCCCCATGTATGAGCGACACGACACTGATGGATATGACAGCTCCCTCCAGTCAGAGAAACGTGGCACCACCACACGTCACTGCTGATGTGCCTTTAAAGAGACATGTGCATCACTCTAGAGAAAGGAAGAAGAATGAGAGTGGCAGAAAAGCAATTTCCGCTGTATTTGAAAAGGGAGCTATTAAAATTTTACAGGAGCTTTATTGCAGGGGCTTTCTGATCATCCCAGGAATTTTTTTAATGGAAAGTCTGGTGATAAAGGAAAATGTTCTGGGTGCTTCTGGTTCCCTCCTCCCCTGTCAAGCATCTTGAAAATCACAATTGTCAGGGCCTCACAGACCAGCTTAGGGAAAGTCAACTACCCAAGAGACTATTTCTGAGTTTTTAAAGAGTGTGTGTTTTTTTTCTGTGTTTGCTGTTTCTATGCTTAGTAACTGTGTCTAATTTTATTTTGTCCTCTCCTAAATGGCTTGGTGTAGTGAACTATGGGAATTGTCAAGAACTGCAGTCAACTCTGCCCTTCTGTGTTAATTGAGTCATTTGGTTTTGTGAACAAATGGAAATTCAGCTCAACCTGCTTAAGTGTAAAAAGAAGTATTTGCACTTACTTCCTGGGACATTGTACACTGAATGGCTTCAGGTGTGGCTAGATCCAGGGCCTTACATGAGGTTGCCAGGACCCTGTTTCCTTCTACCTCCTGGCTCTGTAGTCTTCTGTGCTGGTTTTGTTGTCACATAGGCTCTGAGGCAGCTCTCTATATGTATCCAACCAGCTAAGCAGTGCCCCAAGAGAAATAAACCATCTCTTTCCCTATAGTCCCAGGACATGTTCTGAGACCGGTGTTTATTGAACCTAATCATCGTGGCTTTGATGCCAGGGCCACCCTGAGCCATCTCTGAGGCAAGGAGCAGGGGAGAGGAGGTCCAGTGGCTTTCCTGGCCAGCCTGGATTGTATGACTAGCCCTCCAGGACCCCTTCCTCTACGGCATTCACAAGGATCTGAATCTGCCTCATACTTCCCAGTTATTCCCTTCCCCAGGAATCTGCTCTACCTTTACCCTATGGGGATTCTTAAACCTGGGTCCATAGACCCTTGAAGGGTCCTTGCATGGAATTTAGAGGATTATGAAGTTGGCTGGGAAAAAAGTTACATCTTTATTCCCTCTACCATCTGGAATTTAGCATTTCCTTTTCTTCGGAATGAGGGCCGAAGCCACAATTGTATTGTGATACCTGTGACTTTTTTGCCACTAGAAATTAAAAATATTTCCATATCACATTACAGTTGTTGCAAATATTGCAAAATATCATTTACACTTATCTGTTTCTAAATTACTATGGTTATTGGATGCACCACTAGGATCTTATAATTTAAAGCATTCATAAAGAAGCATGAATATTACCGTATCTCAGATTAGGTTTTATTTTACAGATACTTTGATATCTTAATATAATTGATTGCCTTTATAGCCTTGGGTATTGTATTTTGTTCACTTAAACACATGATTCTGAGAAGGAGTCCACACTCGTCTTTAGCAGGCTGCCAACAGGGCTCTCTGGCATGAGAAAGGTTAAGAACCCCTTTCGGTTTCTCCAGGAACCTAGGAGCAAGATTATTATAGATACCCTGGTTCCTAGATTCTGGAGAGCTAGCTAGCTAGTCACTAGGCTTCCTTCCTGGGAGCTTCCTGGAGGAGTTGGCTGGCGTTTGAGCTCAGCCTTGGTGTTTGAGTAGTGTTTGGACATTGTGCTGTTGGAGAAAGGGAGGCATTATCTGCCTGTAGCTAGCTCTCTCTTCATTGACCACCACGACCACTGGCCCAGCCACATGGTCAGGAGTAGGCTCTGGAGCCAGGCCGCTTGAGTTCATCCCCGCTGTAATATACTTTTGACTGGCTGGGCAGCCTCAGTTAGTGGGTTTTTTTTACCCACTCTGTGCCTCAGTTTCCTTTTCTGTAGCATGAATGTAATCATAAACATCAATTTCCTTAAGGTTATTGAGAGAGTGAAATGAGTCAGCACATGTCTGCTAGGGCACGGCCTGGCACATGGGGAGTGAAAGTCATTATTTAATGGCCATTCCTTATAGGAAGGTTCTAGATTATCCCCTCAGATCTCATCTCCCTGATTTGGTAAGTACCTGCCTTAAACTGAAACATGAGGGTGAACAGTACAGACAGTGGAGACATTCATTTATCCTAAAATATCTATTCAAATATGAACAACCATTCTAAATATTCAAAAACATAAATAAATATTATAAAGTTTTCATGAAATACCCAAATATGAACAATCATACTAAATATTTTAAAACATAAATTAATAATAAAATGTACAAGTCAGGACAAGCACTATTTGTCCTTGCCACTCCTCTACTCAAAATTGTCTGAAGGAAATATCCTTATAGTGGCCTTCCACCTGCCCCTGTCACCTCCCTGCCCTCCTCTCCAACCACTCGCTCCTTCACTCACCCTGTGCCAGGCACAGGGGCCTCCTGCTGCTCCTAAACTGCTCCATACACATACCCTGCCTCAGGTCCTTTGCACTGGCCATTCCCATGGCCTGGAAGACTCTTACACAGATAGTCACACAGCCTGTGGTCCTCCTGAGTTAAAGGGTCTGTTCTCTGTTCACTCTGGCAAGCAGCAGGCCCATCATTCTCCTCGCCCTGCTTAGTTTCCATCAAGATACTTACTACTCCCTGACTCTGCATCGTGTATTTGTTTTATTGTCTTCCTCCCTTACTGGAATGTCTTCTCTCTGAGGACAGCAACGTTGTCCTGGTCACTGGTGTTCCCTTGGTGCCTAGCACAGAGCCGGTGTTCTGTAAACATTTGTTGAGGGGGTGAATTTGTGAATGATGGAGACTGCGGCAGGAAGGCTCGGGCTGGCCAAAGACATAACCTTGTGTTGTTCTTCTCCATAGATGCACAGCCTTTGACATTGGCTCTCCTGGGACCCCCAAGGAGCACTAGTGTCAGGAACACACTGAGGGTGAGTACAGCGTGGCCGTCTGCTTAAATTTTACAACTAGTCCACATAGGCCTCTATTGTTTTTAAAAATCACTTGAAAAAGTATCGAGGGAAAAATGAAAGTCTCCTTCCCTGTCCTACGGGTCGCCTGCAAGTCTGACGAACCTTCCCTCTGAGCTGATTACGTCAGCAGTCAGGTGAATGGTCCCACTTAACGCACACGTGCACCTACATACTTTGCAGCACAAAGAGAAAAGAAGCCAGGCTGTATGTGCTGCTTCCTCAACGTGTTTCCCACCATCCCCAGCAGCAGCGTGTCCCTGAAATCTTTGTTCGTAGCACACATCCGTGTATCACACCCTCTCTGTTTTAATTCAGTTTTTTTTAATTTACACAGACTAAAATTCACTCTTTGGTGTACAGTTCTCTAAGCGTAAGCAAATACATTCAGTGTCTGTACCTGCCCACCACCATCAAGAGACAGAACGGCCCCATCACCCACCCTTTGCGGATATGCTGTTCCTCTGTAGGCTGAAGATACAGCATAGGGACTGACACAGAATTAAAACACGCGCATATAGCAAATACCTGTGACATAAAGATTTTGAATATGTTATAGTTAGGTTTCTGGGGACGTTGCTAGTGAACATCCTGGTGTGTGTCTTTGGCGTAGGCGAAGCGGTGGCACTCGGTTGCTAGTGGGGCATTCCAAAACGAGGATGCGCACCTTTGTTGGCAGGATGCCGTGAAGGTGCTTGGGGGTGAGGGCGCCGTCTGATCCTCGAAGCACCAAAAGCGCCTAATGGTATGGAAAGTAGAGAACAGAAGATGCTGGCGTCCAGACTCTGCACGGTTCGTGTGACTGTGATGTTGGCTGAGTTGCAGGGACCAGTGGGTCGAGCTTTGGGAACCGAGTGAATCTAGACAGCAGCTTCTCTTCTTGGCTGCATATTGGGTCTCTTCACCTTCCTTCATCCTGGCCCAAGGCTCTGCCCAGGGACCTGGGGCATGTTCATGGGACGGTCTCAAGGGGCCACATTTCCATCAAAAGATGCTTCTCAGCACGATTCTTTTTCTGTTTTTAATTTTTTTTTAATTTATTTTTGAGAGAGAGAGAGAGACAGCATGAGCAGGGGAGGGTCAGAGAGAGAGGGAGACACAGAATCTGAAGACAGGCTCCAGGCTCTGAGCTCTGTGCTGACAGCGAGCTCAGAGCCTGATGCGAGGCTCAAACCCACAAACCGTGAGATCAGGACCTGAGCCGAAGCTGGACGCTCAACCAACTGAGCCACCCAGGCGCCCCTCAGCACAATTCTTTATTAGCTCTTTTATTTTGAAGGAATTTTAGACTCCAGAAAAGTTACACAGGGTGTACAGAAAGCTCACGTACCTACCCTTCACCCAGCATTCCCTGATGTTACTGTCTTAGGCAGCCTTGGCACAGCTACCAAAATCAGGAAATGAGTACTGGTTCAGTACTGTGAACTAAGAGGGTTTAGTCAAGTTTTACTAGTTTTCCACCAATGTCCTTTTCTTTTCTTTTCAAAAAACTTTTTTAAATTTTATTTAATAAAAATATAAAACATTTTTAATTTTATTTTGGGGAGAGAGAGCACGAGCCGGGGCGGGGGTGGGCAGAGAGAGAGGGAGACACAGAATCTGAAGCAGGCCCCAGGCTCTGAGCTGTCAGCACAGAGCCCGACACGGGGCTCAAACCCATGAACCGTGAGATCATGACCTGAGCCACAGTTGGGTGCTTAACTGACTGAGCCACCCAGGCACCCCCCCACCAGTGTTCCCCCTCCACCCCCACCGATGTCCCTTTTCTGTTCCAAGATCCTATCCAGGATGCGACACTGTGTTTAGTCATCGTGTCTCCTTAGTCTCTTCCAGTCTGTAATGGTTCCTCAGTCTTCCTTTGTGCTCCATGACCCTGACGATAAATAGGCCTTTGAGCGCCTACTGTCACGTTCTAGGTACTGGGGATTCAGTACCTGTGGGAACTGACGTGCTACTGGAGAATAAAACAACAGACAGACAAGTGAATGTAGGAGAAGTCAGTAAAGCAGGAAGAGGGCTGTCTGGGAAGAACAGGAGCGATTTTAGGCCAGGTAATCCAAGAAGGCCTTCTGAGGAGGCCCTAAGTAAGAATAAGGTACCCAGCCTAATTCTTCCCCAAGCCAGTGGGAGATCCAAACAAAGTAGCTCACTTTGGAACAGGGTTTCTCGACTTGCAGCAACAGGACACTGTGTTCCCTCTGGATGGGGGGGGCAGCCCCTTGTTAGCTCTTGCCCTTTGTCGCCCTGTAATAATGCGAAGATCTCCTGACATTTTTTTTCCCGATAGAAGGCAAAAATGAAGAATTCTTGCTGGTCCAATAAACCCAAATTATGCTACATCAGATAACTTTTACTGGTTTGTGGATTGAACGTATTTTGTTTGTTTACCTTGTATTTGTTTATTATTAGTAGTAGTAGTAGTATTTATTAAATTACTTTTGTAACAAAAAATAACCGATTTTTCATTTTGGTGGTAATATAGATTCCATTTTATTTTATTTTAGAGAGAGAGAGCACGAGAGAGGGAGAGGGGCAGAGGGAGAGAGAAAGAATTCCAAGCGGGCTCCACGCTCAGTGTGGAGCCAAACGTGAGGCTCAGTCCCAACGACCCTGGGATTATGACCTGAGCCAAAATCAATAGTCAGATACCCAACTGACTGAGCCGCCTAGGGGCCCCAGTAGATTCCTTTTTAAATGTGTGTGTGTGTGTGTGTGTGTGTAAGTTTAAAAATGTATTGGTTTACTGGGGCTTCTGGCTGGCTGAGTTGGTGGAGCATGCAACTCTTAATCTCAGAGTCATGAGTTCAAACCCCACATTAGGTGGAGAGATAACTTTAAAACAAAGAAATAAATACAAATAAAAACGAAGTGGTTTAAAGAAAATATTAAGTAAATAATTGCACAGATGGGACTAGATGCAGCTGAAAAGAAGAGCAGAACATGGTGACTGAGGCTTGGGAGGCACTATTCTGGCTCAGTCTCCTGCCCTTTCTCCTCTAGGTCAGGGGTTCTCACCCAGGGACCTGAACAGAGGTTGGCAAACAGTTACCATGGACAGATGCCCTGAGCTATTTGTATTATGGTGGGTGCATCAGCCAGGAATGCTTTTAGCTACAAGAACAGAAAACCCAGCTTACAGCATTTTAAACAACCGAGCGTTGATTTCTCTCCCATAACAACAAACCTAAAGGTATTTGGTGAGTGATGTCCAGCCTGGAGCTTCTTTAATCCCCTCAGCCTCCCTCGTGATTGCGAGGTTGGTGCTGTAGCTCCAGTCAGAACGAGCAGAGGAGGGCCAGCCCCCAGCCGCACGTGTTTCCCTTTTCTGGACCACTGACACATTCCCCCCAAATCCCCCCAAAAGATTCCACCTGCGTCTCACTGGTCAGCAGTGTCACGTGGCCTCCCCTAGCTCCAAGAAAGGTGGGAAATTTCATTTAGCTTTTCCAGCCTCTCCTGAGGAGGAAGCCAGAGGAAAAGGGAATTGAGAGTGTCAGTTGGGTCAGCCAGCCAACAGTGCCTGGCTCCACAGGGGAAGAAAGACAGTAATAATTAACATTAATGGGTACTGACTCTGTGCCCAGCCCTTCTGAGCACTTTATATGCAGGATCTCATGTAAAGATCCTTGCATCCACCCTGTGAAGTCGCTGCCGTGATCTCCCCACAGGAATGACTTGGAAACTGAGGCACAGAGTGGTAAAGCCATCGACCAAGTCAGAGAGTCAGGGTGGGGACCTTTGCAGTCTGTCTCCAGAGCCCTCACTCTTGGCACTACACTTGATTACCTTCTCAGAGGTCCTGGGTCCCCCAGACTGCTGGCTATGTGACCTCGGTTTTAAATTCTTCCAGCAGAGGAGGAACGGGGCAGTGTGTTTTGCTTTGGGGACGTTTTAGTCATTGCAAAGCTTTCTTGTGAATCGCATCCGCCCTGTGCCTCTGCCTCTCCCCAGTCCTCGTCCAGTCCTGGTGAGCAGCACCAACCGCACGTCTTCTTCCTGGCTTGCAGGTGGCTGAGAAGACTTCTCCTGCACCCCCTCTTCCAAAGAAATGACACCTGTGCTTTTGATTTGTCTTCCTAGAATGAGGCTCAGGCCTTGTTTCCTTTCTTTGGGTTCTGCTGGTCGACTCAACACACATCTAACGTGCACCTCCTCTGTGCCCATCCCTGCTGTGTAGCCGTGTGCAGGGGTAGTGGCCTTCTGGCCGGTGGACCCTGCACTATGGCGCTCCCCGTCCCGGGAGGGAGGCAGGCCGGCCCTCAGTGACAGTGACAGCCCAGAGCGCTTCAGGGCCGTATGGGGGGAGCCCAGGGGATGGTGGGCCCCCAGAGGTGCCTAGCCAGCCTGGAGGTCAGCTAGGGCTCCTGGAAGCAGCTTTGGGCTTTATAGGAAGAAGAGGTTCATCAAGGAGCAGTTTCCCCTTCTCCACTCCCCCTTTTGTCAGTGAATCTCCCCTTTCTTCTTTCTGAATCGCCACCCCTTCCTCTGTAAAATGAGGGATTTGGACTTGGGTTTCTATCCATCTGTCTCATAAATATTGGGCATTTCCCATTTCCTGCTCCTGTACTTGGCACAGGGTCACAGGGCCGCCCTCCTGGAGAGAGAGGATTGTGGGAGAGATCTCTGGGTAAACAACCTGGAGCTATGGGAGTTCTAATAGGGAAAAGCCACAGGGCTGTGGGAACTCCAGGTGGGGGCGGGGGGACGGGGACACCGAATGCTGACTTGGCCTTTCCGAGCAAGCTTCTTGAAATCAAAATGGCGGAACAAGAATGGTCCAGCTATGCCCAGAGTAGGGAGTGTAACCCGGAAGCTTCCTAACCCTTGAGAATTGAAAAGTAATTATAGGGGTACCTGGGTGGCTCGGTTGGTTAAGCATCTGACTCTTGATCATAGCTCAGATCTTTATTTTCAGGGCCCAAGCCCCGCATTGGGCTCCACGCTAGGCATGAAACCTACTTTAAAAAAGAAAGAAAAGTGATTATGAATCTCAAATACTTAGAGTAGTGCTTGGCACAAAGTAATGACATAATACAGGAGGAGTGGTGGTGGTGGCTTATATGCCTTAGCCTTGACTGTGTGTGTGTCACAGGTTAGGCAGCATAGTCTCCAGCCTATAAGATAGTAAGCACTCGCCGGTGCTGTTATGATTACTTATTTACCAAATAGGAGTGTTTACCTTGTGCCCAGCTCCAGGCTGATACGGTGCCAGGATTAGCAGTACGGTGCTCTGGGAACAGGGCCTGGGCCAGAAGTCTCACAGCAGCAGAGCAGAGTGTCTCTGGTTATATTGGAAACCCACTGCTGTTGGCTTCCCAGTCCTTTTCCACCTAACTAGTCCCTGGGCCTTTCAGCACTGGCCGCTAGTGTGTGGGCTGCCCTTGACCTCCGTGACCAGAATGCATGGATGCTCTGCTCAGCCCATCAGCTGAGTCCCAAATTAGACCTGACAGTGTGATTTATTCTCTGGGATGGAGCTGGAAGGGCAGAACCCCAGTGGGTGATTCCACGGGAAGGTTGTCAGCCTGAATTAGCCCGGGCCCTTTCATGCAGTCTTGCTGGTTCAGCTTCCTGTGGCTAATAGGGTTTTCCAGGGTGTTGCTGGCTTCTGAGCCTCCTCCCGTCCCCAGGGGCTGAGACTTAGCTGTGATCCCTGAGGAGCTGTGTTTGCTGAGGGCCCCGAGGCAGGCTCTTTCTGAAGAGAATGGGGGCTCTGGGTCCTTTCATCAGTTGCATCAGGAATTGAAAGTGGTGATTCCCCAGGAAGTAGTCGTTCTGTGCCCCACACCCCCTTCCTTTCACTGAGTTCAGTTCTGGCGGCTGGAGGCCACAGCCTTACTCCTCACCTCCCAGTCTGCCATCACGCTTGTCTCTGCATCTAGCTGCCTTCCTTCCATCACAGGAATGCTAGCGATAGGCAAGGTTCTGCTGCGGTAACATTGACCGTGAAATCCTAGAAGTAGGACATAACAAATGTCAATTTCTTACTTGTGACACAAGGCAAGTCAGGTTGAGGGGGGGCATTACCTTGTACCTCAGAGACACAGGTCAATGTGGGCTCTAGTCTTGAAGCCTCATAACTGGAACACATAGCTTCCAGGGGCACGATAGCAGGACAGGGAACTAGAGAGTCACATAGGGCAGTGCTTAGATGCTAAGGCCCAGAGTGACACAGTTCACTTCCACTCACACCCAGAACTAGTTGCATGGCCCTGCGTCACTGCAACAGGCTGGAAATGTGGAGGTACATGGGTGTCGTGGTCACAACAGTCAAGTGTGATATTTATTAAACACCTTCTGTGGGCCAGACTCTCTGAAGGTTTGGCAGTACAAAGGGGTCCTCACCCTCCTGGAACTCATTCTCGGTGGAGGAAACAGAAGCTAAGTAAGTAATTACAGAAACAGCTGTGTGATTACAGCTGTGTGATTGCATCTGCGCTAAGTGCCCTCATGGAGGGACCAGGAGGGCATCTCCAAGGGGAGCCTGATGTGTTTTAGAGAGATCAGAAGACGTTGTAAGGACTGACCTTAGCGAGGAGGCCCGAAGGATCAGTAGACTTCACTGGAATGCGAGGGAGCGTTCCCAGCAGAGGGAACAGCATCGGCGGAGTTCTGGACTGGGAAGAGCTGGACTCTGTGAAGGAGCGGGATGAAGGCCAGTGTGACTGGAGGGTCACGACAGGGAGAAGTCAGGAGAACTTGGGTATTTGGAACACCTACCTTTTGGAGCTGTTGCAAGAACTGAGTTCAGTCATTGTTTCAGCAAATACTGAGTTCCTCCTCTTTGGCAGGCAGTTTCAGGTACTAGGGGCAGAGCAGGGAACAAGACAGACAAATGTCCCTGCTCTTATAGAGCTGGAGTTCTAGAAAGGAGAGACAGACGATAAACACGAAAAGCAAAGAAGGTGATTTTACCTGGTAAAAAAAAAAAAAAGTATGACCAATAAATAGGTACTTTGTAACAGAGAGTGTATAGCTCGGTTGTTTTCGGCCATGAATAACGGAAAACCCCATTCATGCTGGCGTAGGCAGTCAGGGAGTGCGTGGGCTCCCCAACTCCCAAGTCCAGGGGTTCTTCAGGCCGCCTTCTGGACTTGTGACATGGCAGCTCAACAGTGGCATCGAGGACCCAGGTTCCTTCTGCCACAGCTCTGCTGTTCCTGGTGCTGCCTACGCTTTAAGGCAGGCCCCTCCCACAGTCCTAATGTGGCAGTTAGGGACACTCCAGGCAGTCTCCGTAGAGAGCAGAAGCTTTTGCAAACTGTGTGTGCCCCAGGGACCTCCGCTAGCTCACCTTTATGGGTAATGAACTGTAGGGGCAGTAGGAGGGCAGGGGGGAGGCTGCTGCCATAGTCCAGAAGGGAGGCGATGAAGGACAGGGCCAAGGTGGCGGGAGAGAGGGCAGGTTAGGAGGCGGAGTGGACAGGGCTTGCTAATGGCATGGCTGCTCAAGAGAAGGAGCGCTGAGCAGGCAGACACACATACATGCTCACAGACGTCCCCCTTGCACCGTCTTCTTCCTGTGAAAGTCATGGTGCATATTTGCACATTACAGGCTTAGAAATCTTGCAGGAAAGATCCTGCTTCTTCGGCTGTGGGACCTTTTCATTTTCTAAAAGACCCTTCATAACATGTTCTACCAAAAAATCTGAAAAACCTTGCTTTAATGGTTCTCATCCTCGCTGCACATTAGAGTCATGTGGGGAGTTTTAAGAAACCCCAAGGCCTGGGCCCCACCCCAGACCAGTTCATTAGAATCACCGAGGGTGGGACCAGGCGTGGGCTGTTTACTTTAAAGCTCCCCAGATGTTTCCAGGGTGCGGCCAAGGGTGAGGACTACTACTTTATCATGTCCCTGGGTGAGCTTCACATTTATAAAGCTGCATTGTTTGTCCGGCTCTCTGATTATCAAAGTAATGCTTGTTTAAAAAGAAATCAAAGGACTCACAATCCTCCAAGACGATCACGTTTGCGAGCTAATGTGTTCCTTCGAAATTCTTTTAAATACTTGGGCTAAAAAAACACACATGTGTCCTATAACAAGGTATTCCCCATCTTTTCAAAGAGATTTTTTTTTTTTTAAGTTTTGGGGCCCACTTGAAATGTTTAGGGATTATAGATAACATAATCAGCTGTCTACTTATATTTTTAAAGCTTACTGATTTTGTAACACATTTAGAATCATGATATCAAAAATGCTGAAATCTAAATGTTACTTCCATCTTCTCACATATCATGAAAACAGTATTACACTCTTCACAGACATCCTTCTCACGAGAGTCACTTTTTGGGCCACTTACAGGTATTGCTAGCATCCATCATTTTCATGTTCATCTAAAGTGTTTATGATGGGGCACTTCTTTCTTTATTTTATTTATTTATTTATAATTTATTTATTTGTGAGAGAGAGAGATAGAACATGAGTGGGGGAGGGGCAGAGAGAGAGACACACACAGAATCCGAAGCAGGCTCCAGGCTCCGAGCTGTCAGCACAGAGCCCAATGTGGGGCTCGAACTCACAGACCATGAGATCATGATCTGAGCTGAAGTTGGACGCTTACCCGAATGAGCCACCCAGGCGCCCCTATGATGTGGCACTTCTTGAACCTATTATGTTTTCACTGGAAACTGTATCCTAAGCCTCCCAAGAACCCAGTCATATATGAGACAGGTGTTTTTTTTAAATTAATTCTCCTTTTAGTTGTGTATTGGTAATCTCTGAAGTATAGCCACTAACTCACTATGTTACATTAAAAAAAAACTATTTTTAAGGACAGTTACTGAAAATGGATGAATGAATAAATGTGAATACATAAAAGTGATTACATAAGCACTTGTTTTTGAGTCAGATTAATCATTCTGATATGAATAGATAATGTCAGTTTAGGAAAATTAAATTTCATCCCACACAGTGGCCCTTTGCTTGAAGACTGGTTGCAGTATTACCTTATGCACACTTTTTTTTCTGTTTTAAAAATTCTAGTTTAATGTCACCCTCTATATCATAAGACTTTTACATCCAGTATTTTGTTTAAAATAAGTGGATTTGCTTACAGTTATTTGTCCCTATTCTTTTTTAAAGGAATATTTAAAGGGCCTATTTAAGTGACTTACAACACTTGGAATTGTGACGTCAAGCCTTTGAGAATGTTTTCTAAGTCTCTTACAACATATGCTGCCTTTTTATCGTTACCCAAACCAGCATCATCTAAGTCTTTAGGTGCTAATGTATCTTTCCCAAATAGCACTTTGTTCAAAATAAAATAGTACGAAAACTCTAAAAGATAACTCTTATCTCCGAGGATCATTTTTTGGGGGGAAATCTTGTTTTATATTTGGGCAGTTCTTGTAATCACAGTAAATTAATTAGGTTAAATACACAGAATTAGCTCAATGGTGTTTGACTTTCCTGCCACGAGCAATAAATAGTTGGGAGAGCCCGAGTTCTCCAACTTTCCCAGCTTAATCTCATTCATTGATTTATTCATCCACTGATTCAGCATTGATTAATTTCCAGTCAGCTACGCTAAGAACTGGTGTAGACCACAGTAGTAAAAATGGCTTGTGTTGGAGTATGGCTAAAGCACTTACCTTCCGTGCCTCGGCTTCCCCATCTATAAACTACAGCTGGTGATACTACCTACCTCATAAAATGGTTTGTGGAGAGTCAGGGATTTAAATACAGATCCATGATCCCAGGTGGAACATGATCCAAACAGACTATCATTGCTGCAGAAATACCAGTGTGATGGATGCTTCCCCAGACCTTGCCGGGATTCAGCCTCTCTTTTGTCTGTCTAAAATCCAAATTATCCAGGGGCTCCTGAGTGGCTCAGTCAGTTGAGCATCCAATTTCAGCTCAGGTCATGATCTCATAGCTTGTGAGTTCGAGCTCCTCATCGGGCTCTGCACTCACAGCTCAGAGCCTGGAGCCTGCTTCAGATTCTGTTTCTATCTCTCTCTGCCCCTCCCCTGCTCACGTTCCGTCTCTCTCTCTCTCTCTCTCTCTCTCTCTCTCTCTCTAAAAAATAAACATTAAAAAAAAATTTTTTTTAATCCCAAATTATCCAGGGGCGCCTGGATGGGTCAGTCAGTTAAGCGTCCAACTTCAGTTCAGGTCATGATCTCATGGGTTATGAGTTCGAGCCCTGTATTGGGCTCCGTGCTGACCACTTGGAGCCTGCACCTCCCCCACTCACACTCTGTCCACTCTCTCTCTTTCAAAAATAACCATTAAAATAAATAAATAAATAATCCAAATTATCCAGAATTCCAAAACCCATCTAGCCTAAGAGGTTTGGAAAGGACTCATGAGGTATAAAAGCACTTAGCATAGTGCCTAGCATATAATAAATGCCATGTAAATGGTACCCATTTATTATTATTATTTAAAGTGCGTGCCTCACCTTAATCAGCATCTTGGAAATGCAAATGATAACCACAGTGAGATAGCATTCCACACCCACCTCAATGGCTAAAATAAAAGACAACATGGGAGGAAATGAGGTCAGAGAATTCATGTGAAGCCTTGTAGGGACTGAGGCTTTGTCCTAAATGTATAGTGGGAGGGTTCTGAGCACCGAATGGACGTGATCTGAGTCATGTTAACAGAGTCCCTCTGGCTGTGTGTGGGAGCAGGGGTGGGAGCCAGGAAACTAGGGAGGAAGCTCCTGCTAATAAGTCCATGGTCTGGGTGGGAGACAGTGCGGGGACGTAGGCAGGTCCTCATATTTTCAAAGTGGGGCCGACAGTAAGTATGAATGGACTGGGTGTAGGATGAGAGAGGGGCTGGCGAAGGACGGCACTAAGGTTTTGGCCTCACCACCAGCTAAATAGTGAAGACATTGAGTTGAGGACCACCTGAGCGGAGGTTTGCAAGGAGAAAGCAAAGGTGGTGTAAAGAATAGGGAATGCACCTTTGAGTGTGTTAAACCTAAGATGTCTCGGGGCACCTGGGTGGCTTAGTTGGTTAAGCGGCCGACTCCGGCTCAGGTCATCATCTCGCGGTTCGTGAGTTCAAGCCCCGTGTGCTGACAGCCCAGAGCCTGGAGCCTGCTTCGAATTCTGTGTCTCCCTCTCTCTCTCTCTCTGCCCCTTCCCTGCTCGTGCTCTGTCTCTCTGTCCTTCAAAAATAAATAAACATTAAAAAAAAATTTTTTTTAAACCTAAGATATCTTTTAGGCAGCTGCATGAGCTGGCTGGGAGGCAATCCGACATCCCAGTCTGGAGTTGAAGGGAAAGGTCCGTGCTGCTGAAGGAAATGTAGGAACCCTCAGCAAAGAGACAGTATTTAAAGCCAGGGGACCAGACGAGATCACCAGAGTGAGGGTGTGTTGATAGAGAAGAGAAAAGCTGTCCAGAGTCAGAGGCTGAGAAGGAAGTATCTGGAGGAGGGGGAGACCCAGAGAGCATGGAGCACTTCCAGGAAACAGCCGTGAAGGCAGGGACATGACTGACAAACGGTTGTTGGGAGCAGGTTCAAGAGAGACCGGGCTTTTGGGTTTGTTTTTATTTGTTTGTTTGTGTGTGTGTGTGTATATATATATATATATATATATATATTTTTTTTTTTTTTTTTTTACTCATTTTTGAGAGAGACAGAGTGTGAGCAGGGTAGGGGCAGAGAGAAAGGGAGACAGAGAATCTGAAGCAAGCTCCAGGCTCTGAGGTGTCAGCACAGAGCCAGATTCAGGGCTTGAACTCACGAACCCCAAGATTATGACCTGAGCCAAAGTCGGATGCTCAACTGACTGAGCCACCCAGGCACCCCATTTGTTTGTTTTTAGAACAGTTTCAGGTTTACAGAAAATTGATCTCACAAAGGTATGAAATGGATCCAACCTTAAAGACAGTACAGAATAGTTTCATGCCCCACCTGTTTGTTCCTCCTGCTCTCCCCTACCCCCTGATCTTTTTCCGAGTCAGGGCCTGTGTCCACCTCCCCAGCAGACATGAGCTGCGTGAGGGTGTGGCCCTGCGTGATCTGTTTGTTGCTCTGTCATTAGTGCTAAGGCCACCACATCTGACACACAGTAGCCGTACAGGGTCTTCTCCTATTGGGGAGGGATTAGAACTTGAAGGGGCCCTTGAAATCAGAGGCTGTCACTCCAGAGTGTGACATAAATTTGTCTTATGGACCTGGGCTTCTGTCTCCTCTGGGCACCTTCCCTCTTCCCCACCATGGGTTTTGGGGGAAGGAATAATCGGAAATGTAACCTAGACACCCGGGTTCCCCCAAATAACCATGTACTAAGTGCCTGGTCCCGTGGCAGGACTGACATGGCTTCCCCATCTGTAAACGGGGTAATAATAGTATCGACCTCATACAGCTGTTGTATGGAGTCAATGAGATAATGCTGTAAAACAACCGTAGGTGTTAATAAGTGTGAGCTGTTGTTAAAAGTAATACCATTACCATCATTCTGACTTCATGGCATTCACTCTCTGCTCAGGGAGATATAATCACTCAAATAACCACATAATTTAAGTGGTAATTAAACTCTAAGGAAAAGCCAAGGTGCCTTGAGAGAGTAGCAGGATAGGAGGTGAGGGTCTTATTTGAGACTGGGGTGGGATTGGGAGGGTCCGAGAGACTTTTCTGAAGAAGTGACCCCCAAGGATAAATAGGGACTCACCCCGGAGCGAGGTGTTTTGAGCAGAGAGAACAGCCTGTAAAGAGGCCCTGAGATGGTGCGCAGCTGAAGGGTGTTGGAGGGACCCTGGGCAGGGGTCAAGTCAGCAGGCCTGACATACGCGGCCCGGCGATAGAGACTGGGGCTCTCTTCCTACAGCCTCTTGGGAGCCATGGAAGGGTTTTAAGGAGAGCAGTGATACGGTTTGGTTTGGTCTTTTCACTCCTGTGTGTACTTTCAAAGCTTGGTGTCCTGACTCCTTTCTCTAGGACAGTTTGTACCACCTTCTGCAAGCCAGGGTCAGGGTCATACGCTCCAGCCCTCGCCCAACATGCGGCACCCTGAAGCGTGCTGTCCTCCGCCACTCAGTGTGCAGGGTTGAAAGGAGCTTTACCTCAGGAGACGGTGCCCTGGTTCCAGACTCACGGGTCCCCAGGAAAGAAACAGCTTGCCGATCCATGCCTGCCGGGCCACCGGGGGGTCACCTCACACCTCACGGCAGCACCATCTCTGTCCCAGCAAGTCTCTGGGCATTGCTGACCTGTGATCCTTCCTCTTATCAGATGAGACTGGTCCACTCCCCACAAAGTGCATTTCCCCTCACGCCCGGAGCTGCCAGCGGCACCCTCCTTCCCCAGTTCCCTGTTTTCTTTTGTCAGATGCCAACCAGTGTGTTGTCTCAGTTCCCTCTCCTGGGCCAGGCCCCGGACAGATGTGGGACAGGACGGGGAAGGGGGTTTCCAGATGACCTGTCTCCTCAGCACTGCACAGGAAATAGCTATTTTGTGGGCCACTTGTTTGGGGAGGCCCTGTGCCAGTGCCCCAGCCCCTCAGGGAGGGCCCAGGTGAGTCTACCCGCCTCCCCCTTAACCGCCCCCCCCCCCACCTTCCAGCCTGGGAATCATGTCAGATTCCTGGGGTGAGAGGCCCAGGTACCCTGGGCAGCTCCTCTGCGGAGTGGCCTCTGCAGGTTGCTGGGTGAGTGGAGGGCCCTGCTGTCCTTCCTCTGCTCACCCGAGGCTGCCTGCTCCCAAAGCAGGGAGGGCTGTGACCTCGGGGGAAGGGGCCTTTCTTCAGAGCAGTTGGATACATTGTGTCTCAGGAAACCCGGAGATCCTGTCTCAGGAAACCCGCAAAGCTTGCATCCGGGGCTCCTGAGCTGTGCCACCCAAGTAGTTGACAGACTCCTCTAGAGACTCTTAAACAGATGGGTTCCTCCCACCGCCCCAAGGCCTGATCCTTGCTGTTAAGTGTGTTACGGGTATTGGTTCATTTAATCCTCTCCGCAGCCCTATGAAATAGGTACTGTCAGGTTTATAGATGAGGAAACTGAGGCACAGGCCAGGTCACTTTTCAGAGCCATACAGCTAGAACGTGGCAGACAGGATTTAAACCCAGGCCTCATGGCTTCATAATCACTGTGCTGTGACTGCCTGCTCACTCCCCTGACACCCGCATGCACTCCCCTTCTCATAGCACCCTGTTTTCTCCTTAGCACTTCCCAGAATCAGTTTGTTAACCCGTGTGTCGCCTGTCTGCAGTCTTTAGCATGTACAATCCTATGTGACGATACAAATTATATGTTTTACTCGTTACTATAAACCCAAAATAGTATCCGGGATAGTGCCAGGCCCCAGGAGCTGCTCCTTCAGTATCAGTTGAAGGAATGAACCAAAGTTGCCAGTGAAAAGGATGTGGAGAGACCAGATCTCATAACTCTGCTCATGGGAACGTCCAGTGGTGCAGCCGCTCGCCCGTATAGGTTGGCAGGGTCTTAAAAATTAAATATACAACGATGACAGGACCCAGCCATTGCATTCTTGGGTGTTTATCTATCCCAGAGAAATAAGACTAATGTCCACACAAAAACCTGTACACGGTTGTTCACAGGAACTGTATTCATAAAAGTAAAAAACTGGAAGCAGCCTCGATGTCCTTCGGCGGATGAATGGTTGGACAGACTGTTGATAACCTGCACCCGTGTGGATGAACCCAGGGAAATTGTGCTGAGCACAAAGTCAATCCCAAATGGGAATAGGCACATGCCACGTAGGACTTCCACAGCTAGAGAGACGTCAGTGCCTGGCCGCAAAGCTTAGAAGGACAGACTGACTCTCTTATTAGGAGTAACGCAGCTGGTGGCTTTAAGTTGAAGCCAGTGCTCACTGATCGCTCTGAAGATCCTAGGGCCCTTAAGAACTATGCTTCATTGGGGCACCTGAGTGGCTCAGTCAGTTGGGCGTCTGACTTCAGCTCAGGTCATGAGTTCGAGCCCCACACCGGGCTTGCTGCTGTCAGCGTGGAGCCTGCTTTGGATTCTCTGCACCCCTCTCACTCTGCCTCTCCTTCTCCCTCTCTCTCTCTAAGAAATAATAAATAAACATAAAAGAATTATGCTTCATCTACTCTGCCTGTACTCTCTAGAGGAAACAACAAAGCCTAGAGGACAGCACATCTGTTTACAACATAGTGTACAGAATACTTTAGGCCCACTGCTGAGGCCTACTGCTCAGAAAAAAAGATTCCTTTCAGAATATTACTGCTCACTGACAATGCACCTGCACCCAAGAGCTCTGATGGAGATGGACGGTGAGATTCATGATGTTTTCATGCCTGCTGACACAATGTCCATTCCAAAGCCTGCAGACCGAGGAGTCATTTCAACTTTCAAGTCTTATTATTTGAGAAATGCATTTTGGTAGGCTATAGCTGCCACACATAGTGATTCCTTTGAGCAAAGTAAATTGAGAACCTTCTGGGAAGGATCCACCATTCTAGATGCCAGTTAGAACCTTTGTGATTCATGGGAAGAGGTCAAAATATCAACATGAACAGGAGTTTGCAAGAAGTTGATTCCACCCTTCATTGATGCCTTTGAGGGATCCAAGACTTCAGTGGAGGAAGTCACTGCGGATGTGGTAGAAACAGCAAGAGAACTCGGATTAGAAGGGGAGCCTGAAGGTGGGACTGAATTGCTTCGATCTCCTGATAAAACTTTAAGGGATGAGCAGCTACTTCTTATGCTGAAGAAAGGAAGAGATTTCTCAAGATGGAGTCTACTCCAGGTGAAGATGCTGTGAAGCTTGTTAAAATGACAACCAAGGATTTAGAATATTCCATAGACTTCGTTGATAAAGCAGCAGCCGGCTTTGAGAAGATTGACTTTGTTAAAAAGCAGTTCTCCTGTGGGTAAAATGCAATGAAACAGCATCGCATGCGACACAGTAATCATTCGTGAAAGGAAGAGTCAATCAATGTGGCCAACTTCACTGTTGTCTTATTTTTCAAAATTGCCACAGCCACCCCAACCTTCAGCAGCCGCCACCCTGCTCAGTCAGTGGACCTTGACATCGAGGCAAGACCCTCCACCAGCAAGAAGATTACGACTCACTGAAAGCTCAGAGGTGATGGTCAGCATTTTTCAGCAATAAAGGATTTTTAGGTGTTTATTTATTTATTTTGAGAGAATGTTGGGGAGGGGGGCAAGGGAAGGGCATAGAGAGAGGGAGAGAGAGAGAATCCCAAGCAGTCTCCACACTCAGTGTAGAGCCCAATGCGGGGCTCAATCCCAGGACCCTGGGATCATGACCTGAGCTGAAATCAAGGGTCAGACGCTTAACTGACTGAGCCACACAGTCGCCCCAATAAAAAGTATTTTTATTTATTTTTTAAATGTTTGTTTATTTTTGAGACAGAGAGAGACAGAGCTTGAAGTGGGGAGGGGCAGAGGGAGAAGGAGACACAAAATCCGAAGCAGGCTCCAGGCTCCAAGCTGTCAGCACAGAGCCCAACGCGGGGCTTGAACCCATGTACCGTGAGATCATGACCTGAGCTGAAGTTGGACGCTTAACCAACTGAGCCACCCAGGCGCCCCTAAAAAGTATTTTTAAATTAAGGTATATACATTATTGTGGGTTTTTTAGACATAATGCTTGCACACTTAGTAAACTATACTGTAGTGTAAACATAACATCTATACACACTGGGAACAAAAATTCATTTGACTCATTTTATTGCAATACTTTATTGCGGTATTCTGGAACTGAACCCACAGCATCTCTGACATGTGCCTGTATGTGGTATCTCTCCATATCTTACTAGTATATGTGAATCTACAATGATCTCAACAAAAAATTCTGTTTTAAAAAAGTTTCCAGTGAGACTGGAGGAGAGACAAAGGGGGAGCAGAGGGTGGCTCTGGCCAGAGAGGCTGGGGTAGGGGCAGGGCAGAACACAGGGCCTCCTAGGCCATGGAGTTGAGAGTTTATCCCAAGGTCAGGTCTCAAGTGAACCTGTCGGAGAGCCTTTTAGGGGTGCAGCCACCCAGCCTCCCAGGGAGATGAGCAGGGATGACCACCAGACCCTAACTTGCTGGGAGTTGGGTCCTAACTCCTGTGTTTGGCTGCACAAGTCTGGGAAGGAGCTTTGTATACAAGGACGAGGTCCTGGCTCCTCATCATGTGGGACAAATGGCTTTATAATCACCCCTGAGCCACCACAAGTCCCTAACTCCAGGGGAGGAGCAAGGTACCCAGTTAATATGGGTCATCGGCCAGCCTCTGTGTCTTGTTCAGGGTGTGGGTTACACACGTGTCAAAGTTCTGTACATTCAAAAGAGGTACATGTATGCAATTATACTTAAGTAATTAAATATATTCCATCAGATAATAATGATAAAATAGTTCCTGTTTTTTTACGTTTTCACTTATTTTTTAGAAGAGAGAGAGAGACAGAAAGAACGAGTAGGGGAGGGGCAGAGAGAGAGGGAGAGAAAGAGAATCCCAAGCAGGCCCCACACTGTTAGCACAGAGCCTGACTCGGGGCTCGAACTCACGAACCATGAGATCATGACCTGAGCCGAAACCAAGAGTTTGACGCTTAACCAACTGAGCCACCCAGGCGCCCCGTAGTTCATATTTATAAAGCCTTTTCTCTGTGCCAGGCTCCATGCTAAACACTTTACACATGTTAATTCATTTCACCGGCACAACAATTCTGTGCGATGGGTACGTCTGCTCGTATTTTACAGATGAGGCAGCTCAAGGCCGATCACTCGTCCCTGATCACAGGGCTCCCTAGTGGCAGAGCAGCGATTGGCACCGGCACAGGTGGACACGAGAGCTCAGGTTCCTTTGATTTCCCAGGCGTCTCACCCGGGCCCTTCCCGGATTCTGATGGACCGGTGGCACACGGCAGCCGGTGAGGCTCCTCAGGGCTCCTCGCCGAGGGCCCCCGGCCACGTGCTGTTTCAGAGAGCCCCGCTGAGGTCAGATCTTAGGGCGCCCGGATCCAGAAGTGTGACCTTTGATTCTGGAACAGAGCTGCCGCAGGAGAGCCAGGCTGGGCTTTCTTGTCCTCTCTCATCCTGTTCCCCAGCCAGCTGGGGATTAACCCCCTGCCGTTCCCAGGAGAAGTAGAACATAGGAAACTTGAGGCAGCTCGCTGGGCTCCTGTGATGAATGAGGGAAACGCAGTAACCCTCTGTGGGAGGTTCTTGCGCACAAAGGACAGCGCAGCTGGCTTTGCTGCAGCATCACATGCCTGGTGCCATCTGGGCGGGCAGGGGACGTGCGGCTTCAGACCTGCTCATAATCTCCTTGTGTTGGGATTCAGCGTGTCTCTGATGCCCCACCGCCCTCTTACGGAGATTTCTCCTCGTTAACAGTCAGAGAATGGCTGCCTCGTCCGTGGGTCTCTCTTAGGATGCTTTTAGGTGCAGGTAACAAAACCCCGACATCATTTGGCTAAATAGCAAAGAAGTTTAACGTGTCTTAGAAGTCTGTCGGGCAGTGGCCATCAGGTGGGTGGGATCAGTAGTTCAAATGTGTGTCATCACGGACTCAGGTTCTCAGAGTTAGCTTTACCCTAGAATGGAGATAGAGATAGAGAGAGACACAGATATATCGATATATCTACATACAGATACAGATACGCCTCTTTGTCCCAAAATGGCTGCCAGTGAGAGTCCGGGCCACTTGCTTTCTTGTCCACAGATATTAGGAGAGAGAGGGAAAAAAAGCATCCCTCATGGATTATAAATACTCCCTTTAGTCCATGACTGGTCCAGCTTAGGTCCTGCATCCCCGGCCCTTGCCAGCTGAATCACATCACCAGAGGAATGACACACGTTGATTGCCTTTAACCAGTTGGGGTCCATTATCCAGGAGAAGAGGGAAGTGGGTACCAAGTGGACAATCCAATGCCTGCCGCAGCTGGGAGAGGGCCTCCAGACTCCTCCCTGGCCGAAGCTCAGTGGGTTAAAAAACTATGTCAGGCCCAACAGATCGTGGCATTTAAGAACAGAGAAATACGGTTTTCTTTCTCTCTCTCTCTCTTTCTTTCGTTCATTCGTTTATTTTGAAAGAGCAAGAGAGCAGCAGCAGAGGGGCAGAGAGAGAGGGGAGGACAAAGGATCCAAAGCGGGCTCTGAGCTAACAGCACAGAGCCTGATGTGGGGCTCGAACTCACGAACTGTGAGATCATGACCTGAGCTGAGTCAGACATTCCACCGACTGAGCCACCCAGGCGCCTCTGGTTTTCTTTTGGAGAAGTACAGTGATTTGTGTCCAGTTTCTGCCTCTCTCCTGCCCTTCCACCCTCACATAACCCCACAAATGGGGGGGGCATGTGGTGTTTATCTCCCATAGACTACTTGTCTTTTGGTAGAAACTGTGTGTGTGTTGCCTCCTTTCTCAGTGGGTAGGTTTTTCTTACTTTTTCCTTCATTCTCTGTTTTCTCTTCCATTCCTTCCCCTCCTCTGAGGTGTGTGTGGTGTGTCTATAGCTACACGCGTATCCTTGCAGAGATATATATTGAGATTTGCATAAGAGCTTCCATAAATGGTTTTGGGCTCCATATCTCAGTCTTTCCATTTCTTCTGGTTTTCACCAAACAGCATGTTTTTGAGATTAGCCGTGTCACTGTGTGCTCCTGTGCGTTGTGTCCGCCGAGCAGCCATATGGAATGTATATCTGTGACTCCTCACATTTCCGGTTCCCCGTGTTGGCACCCAGGTCGCCCCCAACCCCACGCCACTGCAGACGGCACTCTGTGAACACCCACGTACACGTGTCCTTCTGAGTCCCTGGGGCTTGTATCCAGGAACCGTGTTGTGGCAGGAGACAGATAGACGGGCATCTCTCTTCCCCCAGGAATGGCCAGGTTGTTCTCCATGAGGCTGCTCTGGCCCGCGCTCTCCCCAGAGCACAGGAGAGTCCAGCTTTCCCGTTGACTTGGCATCATTTGCTTTTTTTCTGCTTCCTAATTTGTGCCAAGCCAGTGAAGTTGGGGTCTCGGGTTTTAACACTGTGATTACTGGTCTGGTGGAGTGCTACCTCCAGCCTCCTCCTGCACCTGTACCCTGACTCAGGCTTCCCTTAGCACGAGTGGCCTATTCAAAGATGAAGCAAGGCAGGAGGACATGGTCATTCGGGGCAAACTTCTGGAGCCCGATGGCCTGGGTTCAAATCCTGACCCTGCCATCTAACCTGGCAAGTTACTTAACCTCTCTGAGCCTGAATTTCCTTAAACAGAGAATGGAAATGATAGTGGTATCTAATCCTAAGGTATACTGTGGATTTATATATGAGATATACGAGATATATTTATATATGAGATAATATATATAAAGCATTTTGGACAGTATCCAGCATATATGTGATATGAAAATATCAGCAGTTAGTATCACTACCATAATTATTGAGTGTTGTAAAGTTTCTAAACATTCAAATATTTTACCCTTTTACCCTTTCTTTTATTTCTTTATTTATTTACTTATTTTCATTTTAGAGAGAGCTCACATGTGAGCAGGGAAGAGGAGCAGAGGGAGAGAGAGAGAGACAGAGAGAATTTTTTTTTAACATTTATTCATTTTTGAGAGACAGAACAGAGCGTGAGCAGGGGAGAGGCAGAGAGGGAGAAGACAGAATCCGAAGCACGCTCCAGGTTCTGAGCTGTCAGCACAGAGCTTGACATGGGGCTTGAACTCACTGACCTGAGCCAAAGTTGGACGCTCAACCAACTGAGCCACCCAGGCGCCGAGAGAGAGAGAGAGAGAGAGAGAGAGAGAGAGAGAGAGAGAGAGAGAGAGAATGAGTGGGGGAGGGGCAGAGAGAGAGGGGGAAGACACAGAATCTGAAGAAGGCTCCAGGCTCTGAGCTGTCAGCACAGAGCCTGATGCGGGGCTCGAACTCACGAGCTGCGAGATCATGACCTGAGCCGAAGTCAGATGCTTAACTGACTGAGCTGCCAAGGTGCCCCTCAAACTTTTTTAAAATCTACACCCAGTGTGGTGCTTGAAATCACGACCCCAAGATCTCAAGAGTCTTTTTGTTCTACTGACTGAGCCAGCCAGGCACCCCTAAATAATTTGCAATTTTTTTTTAATGTTTATTTGTTTTTGAGAGAGAAAGAGGGAGAGAGAGAGAGAATCTTAAGGAGGCCTCACAATCTCAGCATGGAACCTGCTTAAGAGTCTCTCTTAAGATGCTCTCTCAAGATTCCCGACTTGGGGCTCGATCCCACGACCCTGGGATCGTGACCTGAACCGAAATCAAGAGTCAGATGTTCAACCGACTGAGCCACTCAGGCGCCCCATTACCCTCTCTTTTCCTTTAATTCACATCAGATTGTCTGCCTTTGGAAGCATTTCTGGCTTCTCTCTGCTGGCTTTTTAGGGAGCATGAGAAAGATTATAGTGAAACTTGTACAAAGACAAATCAGGCCTGGATATACTCCTCTCTCCCACATTTGGGTGGGTAGTAGCCGTTCATTTCCAGGTATGTGACTGTATTCTTAATTTTTAAAAACGTGGCATGTGAATTTTTAAAAATTTCAACATTATAGAAGTATATAAGGTCAACATTGAAAATGTTGCTCCTTTCCCTGCATCCCCCTCCCATCTTACTTCTGGGAGATAAAATAATCATTGTGAACAGTTTGCTGTGTCAGCCCTGTTGTTAGGGGTGTGGACCCTGGACCCAGAGGACCTGGGCCTACATCTTGGTTCCAGCACTCATGGGCTCTGTGACCTACTGTATTAGTTTGCTGTTGCTGTCATAACAGTATCCGCAGAATGGGTGGTTGAAACAACAGAAATTTATTCTCTCCAGTTCTGAGATTTCCGTTCTAAGACCCAGATGCCATCAAGGTTGGTTTCCTCTGAGGCCTCTCTCCTTGGCTGGCAGGCAGCTGCCCTATCGCTCTTGTTCCTCTGTGCCCCCGTGGTGCCCACGTGTTTCTCTGTGTCCTGATCCTTCTTACAAGGACACCAGTCAGATTGGATTAGGACATCCCCTAATGGTCTCCTTTTAATTTACTTCTATAAAGGCCTTATCTCCAAATACAGTCACGTTCCAGGGTACTGGGGTTAGGACGTCAACATCTGACTTTGACGTTCTGTTCCTTGGTTTCCTCATCCATGAAATGGAGACAGTAAACTGTATCTACCTCATTAGGCTTTACGAATGTGTAATATATAGCATGTAATACATAATGTATATGAAGTGCCAGCACCTACTAAGCGGTGTATTCCTATTTTCACTTGGTGTTGGAATCACTGGGTCCACAGATGTACATGGTTTCAATTTAATTAACTGACAAATTGCCTTCAAAGAAGGTTCTGCCAGTTAGTACCCCTACCAACAGAATAGGGACCTGTTTTTTCTTGCCTGTTGGTTTTGTTTTAATAATGGAAAATTTCAGACATTTACAGAGGTAGAAAGAGGAGCATACAGAGCCCGCAGGTGCAGACCTGTCACTGGAGCCTGTAGTTACTGGCACCGCGCCAAGCATGCTTCATCCAACCCCCTGCCTTTGGATTATTTTGAAGCAGTTCTCAAACGTCGAATCATTTCATCTGGGAGGGGTTTAAACCCCACGCTCACAATGTTCCTGTGCCTTACGGAAGAGAGGAGGCAATTTCCATAAAATAATCCTTCGTCTGTGTGGGGCTTTTCAGTTTCCAGCTGCGTGTCCTCCCCCTCATTCTCAGATGCCCCTAAAATGCAAGCAAGACAGGTGTATCTGTCAGGAAAACAGAATCTAGGTATTTCTAGGTATTCCTCTTAAGTATTTCAGGCAGAAGGAATTCAACACGGAGAACTTGTGTTAAATGAGTGATGGAGGAACAGAGGAACCAAACAGGGACAGGAAGGCAGTCCTGAAACTAGAATCAGAGCTGGAGGGACACGAGGGGTAGGCGATATTACTGGAACCCAGGGCAGTGGGGGTGCCAAGGTGGAGGGTGAGAGGGAGAAGCACGCCCATTGGCTGAACTTAACGAGGAATCCTGGGAAATGTAGTTTCCTGTGGTTCAGAGTGGGACCGGCAGTGGATCAACCAGAGAAGTTGATACCCATTTTATAGTTGCGAAAACCAGAGGGTCTAGATGACCTGGTCAGGGGTGCGATGCTTAGTGATCAGCACCATCCTAGACACTGGGGTCCCTTAGTCGTTTCAGAAACCTAAGGCAGCTCTTTGGACATTGCCTGCCTGGTGCCTGGGACAGGCCTCCCTTGGGAGGCTCAAGGCCGTTTGCCCATGGTTACAGTTTCTTCCCCTGCTGGAAGAATCCACTCCAAGCTCCCCCCTGACCCTGTGCTCACACTCCCTGTTGTTCCTATCGGAGGCCTGGGTTGTGCCTTGACCTAAGGAAAGGCCTCCTGAGGACCCTGTGCCTGTAAGCAGAGCTGTGCTGCTTGCCTGCAGAGTTCTGTGTAGTGGGATGCAGGGAGCCCTGGCCTGAGGCGCCAGTGTCCCAGCCCAGGAGAGGAGCCGGAGGAATGTCACAGCACTGAGCAATGCCAGCTGGCATTTAGCGGGCGGTTGCACACCAGCCAGGCGCTAGGCACATAGGGTAAGAGGTGTACTGCGCATTCTCCTGGAGCTGCTGGCTTTGTGAGGGCGGGAGAAGCGGAGGTGGGGGGGGGGGGCAGCTATGCAGACCAGGGAGTTAAACACCAGTGTGGAGGCGGTCAGTCATCCAGGAGAGCCCCCAAATCAGAGATGACGAGGATTGCTAACGTTAACTGAGCCCTGCTCATAAAGCAGGCCTGTTTCAAGTACTTCACACTTCACATGGATTCACTCCTTGAATTCTCCCAGCAATCCTGTGAGGAGAGAAAGGCAGTTAAGTAGCTTGCCCAAGGTTGCACAAGCTAACATTCCCGGTAATCACCTGCGCCGGGCGCTGCGCTAGAACTTTACCTGTTGACTCCTTCAATGTTCACATCAGCCCCGTGAGGGAGGTACGTGTTATTTCCATCTTATAGGTGGAGTAACTGAGGCACAACGAGGTTAAGTGACTTGGCGAGGTCACGTGGCCGAGCTGAGATTCAGACTCGGGCAGCCTGGTTCTGAATCCCTGCTCTTACCTGCTCCACTGCACCGAGTCAAAGATAAGAATTAACATTTGCTTGCAGAGTGCTTTCTACTCTACTTTCTCAGATTTTGTCTCCTGAAAGGAGAGACAGATCATGGCAGCCATCTGACGGGCAAGGAAATGGCAAGGATGAAAGAAGCCGGTGACAGCAGCTAGCACCCGTCCCTGGCACCCCACCAAGTCCTGTCCACATAGGGGTATCAAAGTTTCTCCCAAGCCCTGTGAGGTAAATACAGATGAGGAAACTGAAGCTGGGGCAGATGAAACACCGTCGTTCAGAGCTGGGAGGTATGTAGCTGTGCTCAGGTCCTGGTGCGTCACATTCTGGATCATTCACCCAACGTTGACTGTGTGCTGACTCTGTGCAAACTGTGCCCAGCACTGTGCTAGTGCTGAGAGACAACAGCGAGCAAAACTGGCACTGATACTAATCCCCAGGGCACTCGCATTCAAGTATTCAGATACAAGCAGGGCTGGTGTCCACCAGCTGCCACCCATTCTGATTGCCTAGCGCCTGCGCCTTACTAGTTTCTACATGCCTTGTATCTCAGCCTGGAACAGAAGTAACAGATACTCAGCAGTTCTGGGATGCTTCAATAGCTCCACATGTCAGAAGCCCAAGTGTGTGCTTTTAAAATCATCTTAGCCTTTCCTCATGGTTACAAGATGGTTGCTGTGGCTCCAGGTATCACATCCTGTCAAAGCCATGAGGCAGGAAGCAGGGAGCCAGTCAGGACCGTGTTTCTGCTCCCCTTTCCCCTCCCCCAGCAGACTTCTCAACTCTAAGCTGGAAAACTGAGTGTCTGGCTTTTTCAGCATCAATACTGGCAGGTAAGCGAAGGAGAATAGTGTTAGAATGTTATGGGGAGACCAGTGAGATTGTTTGCTCTGGCTTAGGAGGTGAGCTTTACCTTCCTCTCAGGCCTGATCCCAGGTGTTTGTCTTCGTGTCATGGACATTTGTCCTTTATTCATACAAGGCAGGAGAGCCCAGAGGTTAATTAAGAGCATGGACTCTGGAGCTAGTCGGATGTTTGGAACCCAGCTTTGCTATTTACCAGCTTTGCTATTTACCAGCAGTGTGACCTTGAGCTTCAGTTTCCTTGTGTATAAAATGGCAATGATAATAGTACCTCTCTCAAAGGATTGTTGTGCAGATCAAGTGGGTTAATATGCAGGGCGCCTGGGTGACTTAGTCAGTTGAGCGTCCAACTTCGGCTCAGGTCATAATCTCACGGTTCGTGGGTTCGTGGGTTCGAGCCTCGCATCGGGCTCTGTGCTGTCAGCCCAGAGCCTGGAGCCTGCTTCAGATTCTGTGTGTCCCTCTCTCTCTGACACCCCCCATGCTCACTCTCTACCCCCCCCCTCAAAAATAAATAAACACTAAAATGGGTTAATGTGCATAAAGTGCACAGAACAGCACCAGGCACGTTGTAGGCCCATAGAAACATTAGGCAGTGTGATCATTCTTTCTCCCATTCACCAGATGTCGTTAAACAGCCCTTGTAGGTGCCAGCATCTGCCGGGGGTCGGGGGGTGGGGAGGGGCCCACAGGAGCTGGTCTCGTGGAGGCAGATGCGTGTACGTGCAGCACCCAACAGGAACGCCAGACGGATGGCCTTTCCAGACACCACATTGGGCAGGGACAGGGAGGGCACGGAGGGCTTCCCAGGGGCCAGCGCCAGATGAGCTGAGGGGGTCAGAGAAGGCGTCACTCGGGAGGCAGCTTGGGAAGTGGGCCTAAGGAAGAGGCAGGGTTGATGTGCAAAGAGTGGGGCAGTCACTGCACGCGGAACCCAAGGCCAAGGCAGGGAGACAGGGATGCCGCTCTATGGACGCATAGTTGGGAATTAGCGGGGAGTCCTGGGGGTGTTTGGCTAGGAGTTACATAGAGAAATCATCTTTGAATCCAAGTTTAAAAAAAAAAAAAGATCATCTAGAGTGGGCAAAAGCTCTTGGTCGTGAGGAAAGGTCTTTGTAAGATGAGATCCACAGCCTCCGTGAGGGTAATAATGGAATCTTTTATTGGGCACCAAATTAGACCATGCCCTGTGCTTTATATTCATTCCTCAGTGAGCCCTCCCAGCCTCCCCTGAAGTTAATGGTGGCATTCCTCTTTTCCAGAAGAGTCACTCGACCTTCCCATGCATTTAGTCGTTGCTCCTTTAGTGGGGATGTGTTGAGCACCTCACCAGGAAGGGAGTGAGCAGCGAAGTAAGTTTTGTGGAGCTCATGCTTCTGGTGTGGGGGACAGAGCAGCAAGCTACTAGATGGAGAGGCGAATTGAAGCCAAGCTTTCTCCAAAGCCAGCACTCTTGACTAAGATTCGAGATGCTGCTGTGAAGTGGGTAGGGATACAGGCTCACATTCCCGCCTTATCTCTTCCTGGCTCTTTGTGACCTTGGGCTAGTGACCTCCCCTCACAGAGCTTCAGTTTCCTTGTCTGTAAAATGAGGATCCGGGTAGGACCTCTATCAGTCAAGATTGCACTCTGCTACAAGTAACAGGAAACCAACAAGCAGTGGCTGAAACAAGGCAACAGTTTTCACTTGTACAAAGGAGGACAAGGGAGGTTGGATAGGCTGGGCAGGGCCACTGACTGGGAGAGTGGGCTCCTCGGACTCCTTGCCCTGCCATCCTCAGCATGTGACTTTCAGCCTCATGATCACAAGACGGCTACCTCACCTCCATGTATGGCAGCCACATTCCAGGAAGGAGAAGGGTGGAAGGGCTGTGCTGGCTGAGACTACTCCTTTCTGTTGGAAAGCAGTAGCTTTACCAGAAGATCCTTCATCCACCCCCCGCTGACTTCCCCTTAACTTCTCCTGGGCTACAATGGGACGCATAGGTAGCCAAAGCTGCAAGGGAACATGGCAAAGTAGGCTTTTTGGATGGGCATCCTGCTGCTCCAAACAAATTCCGGCTTCTCTCCAGGAAGGAGAGCGGGTTTGGATTTGAACAACACTGGAGTGCGTGCAGCCACCAGTACAAGACATTCAGCATCTGGAGCAGCACCCCCCCACCCCCAGAGGGTAACAGTGTTCTCATACTGAGTCCTCATTCTTGTTGTCAAGAAACAACACCACTTTGTGCTCCGTTTCCTCATCTGCTCATTGGGAGTGAGATTCCTTGCTGTGGGGCATCCTGAGCAGTGCTTGTGAGCCCGTGAAAACCTGGCTGGGAAGGACTTTGAGGCACATCCCACCCGTGGGAGGGCTGGGGCTGGCTTTTGTTTGGAGAGTTGTCAGATTTTCTTTCTATTTTTTTTTAACTTTTTTAATGTTTGTTTATTTTTGAGAGACAAAGACAGAGTACAAGTGAAGGAGGGGCAGAGAGAGAGGGAGACACAGAATCTGAAGCAGGTTCCAGGCTCCGAGCTGTCAGCGCAGAGCCCGGCGCGGGGCTCGAACTCCCAAACCACGAGATCATGACCTGAGCCGAAGTCGGACAGTTAACCAACTGAGCCACCCAGGTGTCCCCATAGTTGTCAGGTTTTCTTAAAGCTGAGCCCAGCCCCGGCAGCTGATGGTCAGCCCAAACATATTGGCCTGAAATAACTTGTTTATTCATCTCTGTCCCCTCTAGTCTGAACAGCGTGGGGGCAAGAACAGGAGGGGCATCCCACATCTCTGTGACCAGATCCAGCACAGCACCCGGTGCCCTCCCAGTACTCAGGATCGTATGCTGTGGAGCTCTGCTTCATGGGAGGAAAGAGTCAAATCCTCTCTAGGTTGTCCCCCTCTCATGTCAGCTCTATCCCCGTTCCAGGCCACGCCACTCCTGCCCCTGTCCACCCCCTACCTCCCCACCCTCAACACCAGGACGGCTACCCAGCCTCCTAATGGGACCTTGCTGCTCATTGGGTTCATTACTTACATGACATTCAGTTTGAGTCGCTCCCTCCTAAACACCCCCAGAGCCTCTGCACCTGCTATATCTGCCCCCCTCACCTACCAGCACCCCTTTCATGAAGCCTTCCTTGACCACCCACTGTGCCGTACCCTGTTCTTCCCTTCATCGGTTTATCTTTTCTTCATCCCCTTTTGTGCTGATGGGTGTACTTGGTAAATACATTCAATACATGTGTGTCTCCCTCTGCAGCCAAAGGGCAGAGAAGGGTCCACCTCGTTCACTGCTTTATTACAGAGTTGGTTCTCAGGAAATATTCATCTAGTGAATGGAAATCAATTAAGTGAATGAAAAGCTTTGTTTCCTGGATTTTGAAAACACATTCATTAAAAGTAATTCAGGAGAATATAGGAAGATACACATTTTCAAAAATAGTCCCAGCACCAAGAACTAACCCCAATTAATATTTTAGAGTATTTTTTTAAATGTTTATTTATTTTTGAGAAAGAGAGAAAGAGCAGGGAGACACAGAATCTGAGGCAGGCTCCAGGCTCTGAGCTGTCAGCACAGAGCCCGACGCAGGACTCAAATTCACAAACTGTGAGATCATGACCTGAGCCGAAGTCAGGCACTTAACCAACTGAGCCACCCAGGCGCTCCCATTTTAGAGTATTTTTTTCAGGCTTTCTTCTGTGACTGCCTCTGTACATGTAGATATATGTTTAACATCATGAGGTTGTGCAGTAGTTTTTTTAACCATTCTGTTGTTGGACATTGAGCTTGGTTCTTTTCTGTTTTTTTATAACCAATGCCATAATTTTTTTCTTCATTTCCATTGTTTCTTTGGGATCAATTCCCAGAAGTAGCATTACAGGTTCAGAGGGTAGGAACATTTTTAAAAGCTATTGCCAGATTGCCTCTAGAAAGTTTCCTTCAACTGTGAACATTTAAAAAAAAAAAGAAAGAAAAGAAAGTCATCCTGGGATGAGTGGCTGATTTCCTGGTTTCCTGGGCTCCTGTGGAGCCATGGCTTTGGGTTCCTGAAGGCCCAGTGGCCCCTTCCAGCCCTTCTGCCTTGCTGTTAGCACGGGTACCCATCCCACATGCAGGCCCTGGGCAGGATATTTGATTACCGCATTGTGCAAACAGAGCTGCAGGCCTTTGCCGTCTGCCAGCTGGTCCTCACGTCCACAAGAGGCTCTGCACCTAGTCAAGGGTCAAGACTAGAGCCTTTCTGGAGCTCACTGTGGGATCGGTTACAGGGGCAGGGCTAGGATGTGTGCTCCTAACGGCAGCTTGGCCCCCCAGCCCGTGTCCCGTAAGGCCTCCTGCAGGGTGGGGGCAGGCCCTTGCCCCTCCGTCCCCAGCTATCATGTGCTGAATTGTCCCCAAAGCCCTGCTGTGCGTGTAGTCCCCTCTCCCCACCTCCCTGGGGCTAGGAAGAAGTGCACACTCCCCCAGCATGCCCAGGATGTTTGTGCTTGGACAGGTGAGGTGGCTCTGCCGGTTCTGGGAAGTGGAAACCTTTTTTAAAGGAGAAAAAGTGAATTTTGAGCCAGGGGGGCAGAGAATGACTGGGGTATGTGGGTGTGTGTGTGTGTGGGTGTACAAACACACAGGTCTTCAAAGAGGGTCTTCTCTGTTTTCTAAGATTGCACATGTAATAGTACAATCTCATTATTTAAAAAGAATTCATACAGTGCAAAAGGTTTTAAACCTTTGTTCCTGTGACACCTCACATTTGCCCTGAGAAGTGTGTAAACTGTAAATAAACGGTTTAGGGAACACTTATAAAGCAAGCACTCATGTAACCCCCCGATCAAGAAAGAGAATTTTGCCAGCACCCCAGAAGCTCTGTGTCCCCCGCCATCGAGCACTCCCTCCGGCCCCCAAGAGCCACTCCTCCCCAGACAGACTTCCTTGTCACCATTTCTTGCCTTTCAAGGTTTGTTCGCAGATGAGAGTATAAGTAACATGGTTTCATTTTGCCTGTTTTTGAACTTCGTATAAACAGAATCATAAATTATGCACATTGTTCTGTGTCTGCCTCTTTTGCTCAGAATCCTGGAAGCTGCATTCTGGCTTTGATGTCAGCACATTTCTGGTACCAGAGTTCACTGCCATTGATACAAGGCTTTACAGATGCTCGTATTTGTGCGTTTTGTTTGATGAGTGTTAGAAAAACTATAATGAATCCCATACTGGTCTTATTAAGGTTTTAGTGAGTGACTTGGTTGAAAGGACTAACTTAAGTAAATAATAGTACAGGTGGTCTGCGGGTGTACAGGGGAGGCAGGTGACTTCGGGAAGTTTTGGAGCTTCGGAGTTGGCGATAGGAACACACACACACACACACACACACACACACACTGTCAGTCTCCTCCCTTGGGTAACTGCTTACAGGTAGAGGTTGGCCTTCCAGATCTTTGCTCTGCATCATCCTTGGTGGATATATAGATATAAAATATGTAGCATAGAGAATTTTTTAATACTATTTTTTTTAATTGTAAGAGAAAGTCTGCCATTCTTCTGAATTACTTCTGAATACATTCTCCTTCTTGGGGCTTCTGAGTCGATTTTCTGATTATAGCAGCCAATTTCCTTGTAAGATTCCACTTGAGGGTGGGGTGAGACGAGGCAGATGTAAATCCTTCCTGGAATATGAGAAAGTAGGGGCCCTAACAATGCCACACATGACAGTGGTTCTTTTACTAGACAGACAGTTTGGGATCTGCCTCCTTTTCTTTCTTTTTTTTTTTTTTAATCTTGGCCAATTCCTTAGTTTCTATCCCTTCCGGCAGTTGCTGGGAACTTGGAATATGGGAGGGAGTTAGGAGGGACCAGGCAGAGGCCTCCTGGCCTGGAACACATCCTCAGTGGTAAGTTAATGTGGGATTGTGACTCCGGGGCCAGAAATGTGCAGGGCTATGGCCACCTGTGTGTGCACACATGTCTCTCTCACACACACACACACACACACACACACACACACACAGAGGGACATGGACAGACGTGAACAGGGACCAGAAACATGGGATAGCAATGCAGAGAGATGAGGTAGAGATGTAGATAGAGACAGGGACACAGAAACGGGAGGCCAGTTGGCTAGTTAACTGGCTGTTGGCTTGCTGGTTGGTTGATTAACTGGATGATTGGTTGGTTAATTGCTTATCTGGTTGGCTGGCTAGTTGGTTATCTGGCCAGGTGGCTGACTGGTTGGTTTTGATTTTTTCTTTCTTTCTAATGGACTCAGAAAACATTTGTGGAAGACTCCCCTGACCCAAGCCCGGCTTCGGATCTGGGGAAAGAGCAGTGAACAGTGGCTGCGGGCATTTGGGGGTCTGACCACTGCTCCTCACCCTTCCCCCGCCGAGGGTGCTGTGAATGCAGTCCTGAGTAAGGATGCGTGCGTGCTTACTATGTGCCATTACCGTGCGGAGTGCACCATAGGGGGGTTGTCTCGGGCTCCCATGGCAGTGTGGCACGGTGGCACTGCTAGTCCTCTCTGGTCTGTGTGGGGGCCAGGATTTGATCCCAGGATCCCAACATGAGCCTGATTGCTGTCTGAAAACCACTCAGGAATGGAGAGCAGGCATTTATTGAGGGCTGCCTTGCTCACAGCTCTATCTATGCCTGCTTTTTAGAGATGACCTGACCGTGGTTATGGTGGCCGTAGAGTCACCCACCTGGTTCCAGCCCCACCTCTGTCTTTTACCTCAGTGGGTGATCTGGAACAGGAAACTTGCCCCTCTGAGTCTCAGTGTTACTTCTGCAAATTGGGGAAAACAGCAGGGCCCTCCCCCGGGATGCTGTGTGGGCTGAGTGGGGCTGCCACTGTGACACATAGCTTCGGGAACTGAACATTGGAGCAGGCCTCCAGTCTGGCTCCTGGGGGCATAAGTGCCCATTTTTGCTCTTTCTTTTGGCGACTGGTCTCTCGTGCAGAGTGGTCCTGTGAGAGGTCACAGGGCAGACCCTGGAGTCAGCCAGACCCAGATCCAGACCCCCGTTCCTCCTCTCATTCTCTCTTTTTTTTTTTCAATTTTTTTATGTCTTTATTTTTTTATTTTGAAAGAGTGAGACAGAGTGAGCGGGGGAGGGGCAGAGCGAGAGGGAGACACAGAATCTGAAGCAGGCTCCAGTCTCTGAGCTGTCAGCACAGAGCCTGACATGGGGCTCGAACCCACGCACCCCGAGATCATGACCTGAGCTTAAGTCGGATGCTTAACCAACTGAGCCACCCAGGCGCCCCTTTGTGATGTTGGGCAAGCACTGTCTCCTCCCAAAGCTCAGTTTCCCGATTTTGAAATGGCGGTGACGAGAGCACTGCCTCAGTGGACCATTAAGAGACAAGTTCAGTGCTCTGTAGCAGGCGCTCTGCGCCGGCTTGGGACTGGCCCTCAGCAGCCCCCAGGGTCGGGGCAGGTAAGGTGATTACTGCTGGCAGATGGCGCCCTCCTGGATAGCAAGGTTCACTCCCCTCCCCTCCCACCACAGGGGGCCTTTCTGCTTCTGTCCACCGCCCCCCCCCCCAAATCTCCTCAGGTGAGGAGAAGCAGAGCCTGAGATGCCCCCGGCTGGCCCCCTAAGAACAGGATGGAAAGAACAGGGCTTTAACAGATGTTCTCTGACAAGGGTTCCCTGGCTGTATTTAATCAAGATTGTCAAATATTGATTTAATCTCCGAGCCCAGCAGATGTGATCTTAGCAGGTTTCGGGGGCAATTAGCTGGGATTAGTTCGCAAGTCAGGCTCCATGCTGACAAGACACCATCTTCTAAAGGAGGCTCGGCCCGGTCACAGGAGTGAGCCCGTTGGGGGACATACTAAACACTTAACCACCACCCCAACCTGGCAGCGACAGCCGTGGAAGCAGACCCCGAAGCATCACCCCACACAGTGATGGGGGGTACTCAGGGCTCCAGGCAGCAGCTGTTTGCCAGAAGGTTTCAGAATCAAAATAAATGTCACGGCTACACCGGTGCATGTGGCTTGACAACAGGCCTGGCTAGAGCCAGTGAGGCTGCTCAGAGCAGCGGTTGTCCCCCTGCTTAAGTCTCCCCAGAAGGGGCTTCCCCGACCCCAGGCCCCTCATCCAGCCTCTAGCCAGTGCAGCTCTGTCATGTCATCTCAGGGCACACGCTTGGCTGCAGCTCCCGGGTGGGCCGGGTGCTCGTGCCCATGCTCCAGGGGGCATCCTTTTTTAACTTTGCATTTCAAAGTCTCATTTGAAGTGAGTACGACAGTGCCCAGAATTGGAACAAGATGCTTAATCCACATGTACTTCGGGGGAGGTGGTGACACCCTTGCCTAACCCACCCGGCCCCAAAGGGACTCAGAAAGGGCACCTCCCCATGAGTCTGGCTCCAGGCCCCCAGGAAGGAGGGGCTTGCCCAGCTTCTTGTTCAAGACAGGCCACTCCAGGCTACCCGGCTCCTGAGCCCAGAGCAACCAGGGCTCCTGCCAAGGCCACATTTGGTTCTGTTTGTTTGCCTGAGATTTTCTTTTTATTGTTATATAAGTAAACTGTTAACAGCTAATACTTGTATATTCCTGTGTGCAAGGGATAGTCTAAGTCTCTACATTCATTTACTCATAACATCCCCGAGAGTTAAGTCCTATTATTATCTCCATTTTACAGATGGAAAAACTGAGATGTAGAGAGGCTAAGTGACATGCCCGAGGTCTAGGTAATTAAGTGACAGAGCTGGGAATTGAACCTGAGTAGTCTTTGCTTCTAACCACTGAGCTATAGCTGCCATATCAGGAAATCTCCCAAGATCTGATAATAAGTAAGAAAAGCAACTATGAAGGCTGTTTATTTTTTTTAATTCATCTCTCTATATAAGCATGTAATTATACAAGCATTCAACCTACATCACGTCAACCGTTCTAGTTAGCAAACTAAAACACAGAAGGTGACATTGTAGTTTAAGGATTTAAGTACAGCCTCTGTTTCACCAAAGGGACATGTGGACACAAGATGGGGTGCCCCTTCCTTCCCTCAGTGAGTCTGGGTGCGAGCAGCTTGCAGGCCAAGGAGGAATCTCCACTGGGAATTTTCAGACTCCTGGGCCCTCGAGGCAAGGCTGACACGGGGCTGGGGCTCAACTGTGGAGGTGGTACGTCCTTATCTGTTCTGACTCTGCCTCCTGTACAGCCCTGGCTTTTCAGAAGGTGGCTTTCCCTCTGCCCATGTTTCTCCTCACATACTCCCTTCCCAAACTGGAAACTTAAAGCCTGAGATGCCCCTACCCTGTGCAGTTGTGAGCATTTCCTTGTAGACACAGAGAAAAAGGTCTGGAAGAAAGCATGCAAACCTCTCTCCGGAATGTGGATTCGGGGCAGGGCCTCATAGGGGAGCCTGAAGAGGGCCTTGAACTTACGTGCTTGTGTGAATTCAAGCACAGGCATGTAGAATTTTTTTAAAAGTTGTCCTTTTATCTCCACCCTGGTTTTACTCCTTAGAAGTAACCACTGTTAACAGTTTGGTGGGTGTCCTCCTAGGCCCTTTCCTTTATAGACATTTATGGTCTCTCTCTCTCTCTCTCTCTCTCCCTCTCCCTCTCTAATGGAATCCACCCCTTTTTCTTTAAGCCCTATTATTTTGTTTGGTTTTATTCTGCAATTTGCCTCTTTCCCTCTGCCAAGTGTACCATAGAGAAGAAACTCTGAAGCTAGATTGCCTGGGTTCGAATCCCAGTGACACTGCTTTCCTGTTGAGTGACCTTGGACAGGTTACTCAACCTCTCTGGACTCCGTTGCATTGGCTCTAAAATGAGGATGGTGTGGAGCACTTGGGTGGCTCAGTCAGTTAAGCCTCTGACTTCGGCCTCAGGTCATGATCTCGCGGTTCTTGGGTTCAAGCCCTGCATCGGGCTCTGTGCTGACAGCTCAGAGCCTGGAGCCTGCTTCAGATTCTGTGTCTCCCTCTCTCTGCCCCTCCCCTGCTTGCACTCTGCCTCTCTCTCTCTCAAAAATAAATAAACATTAAAAAAAATTTTTTTTAATGAGAATGGTGACAGTCCCTCCCTCACAGGGTTTCATGAGGATTAAAGGAGTTAATATGTGTAAAGAATTTAGCCTCGTACACGGTGAGCACTCCTCTAAATATGTACAAGTAATAGTTACTTGGGGCCGTGTGGGCATCTTGCATGCAGGACACCTGGCGCTACCTCTGCCCCACTGTTTATTACAGCTGCATTGTGTCCCTGGAGTTGGGCCACCCAGCGTTTAACCCATCCTTTGCCAGTGGGCTTTTAGGCTGCTCCCACCTCTTTCATATTACAGCAGTGTGGCGGTGTGAATACCCCGGCAGTGGAACCAACGTGCGCCTGTCTTCTGGCGTGCACTGGGGTGAATATCTGAGGGACAGATTCCTAGAAATGGAATTGCTGGATTAAAATAAAATAGTGTGCTGGGCCACCTGAGTGGCTCAGTCGGCCAAGTGTCTGACTTTGGCTCCGGTCATGATTTCATGATTTCATGTTTTGTGAGTTCGAGCCCCGCATCAGGCTCTGTGCTGACAGCTTGGAACCTGGAGTCCACTTCAAATTCTGTGTCTCCCTCTCTCTCTGCCCCTCCTGTGCTCACATTTTGTCTCTCCCTCTATCAAAACTAAATAACCATTAAAAAATTTTTTTAAATAAAATAATGTGCACACCTAAAACTTCAGCCCATAATTACAATTCATCCCCTTACTCTTCAAAGAAGGGGGAGACTCTCTTTTGATTTACACACATCGAAGAGAACAGGCCTCTCAGAAACTTGGACTCCTGGGACCCCCGCCAGTTTGAGTGTGACTGTAAGATTTAAATTAGAAACACCCATTCTCTGGATTCTTTGACCTTAAATAGGAAAGTGCAAGTTTTCACGGGTGTGAATAAAAAATACCTATTTGGTCTTCCGTCCCCAGTTCCTGGCCCCTAAAGCTTCTAAAACCCTTGGAATTTTCTGAGTGGTTTGGGTGATAGGGGCCTCTTTTGTTCTTTAGAATAAGCCCCTTTCGACCACACCTGAGTTTATGCTAATGAGGTGGGTCTTGGTGGACTTCAGCATAGCTTCTGGATGGGGGCTGGTTGCCAGGGAAACCAACCTTGTGATTTGAGGGTTGGAACGTTCAGCCCCACCCCGCTGACCTCTGGGGGGGGGAGGGGCTAGAGATAGCTTCAGTTCCTGATGACCAGTGATTTAATCAATCGTGCCCACACAGTGCAGCCTCCATGAAACCCTAAGCAACAGAGTTCAGAGAGTGTCTAGGTTGGTGAGCGCATCCACAGGCTGGGAGGGTGGTGCACCCCAAATTCCATGGCAACAGAGGCTCCTGCGCTCGAGACCCTTCGGGACTTCTTGAATATCCCTTCGTGTGACTGTTCATTTCTGTCTTTTATAATAAACCAGTAATAGGAAGTAAAGTATTTCAGTTCTGTGAGCTGTTAGAAAAGAACCTGAGGAGGGGGTTGTGGGAACCCCAGTTTGTAACCAAGTCAGGGTAACCTGGGGACCCCCCCCCCACTGGTGATTAGCATCTGAGGTGGGGGGGGGCAGTCTGGTGGAACTGACCCCTTAACCTGTGGGGTCTGTGCTAACTCCAGATAGTGTCAGGATTGAATTAAATTGTAGGACACTCACTGGGGTCTGCAGAGAACTGGAGAGTTGGTTGGTGCGGAAGAGCCACATATCTGGTGTCAGAAGCATTGAGAGTAAAACACAGATCAGAGTAGGACCTGGGGCTGGGGAGGGTGGGGGCTGCTGCCGTGTTTGGGGCAGATGGACCAGTCCCTGCCTCAGGGTCTCCTAATGAGACATGGGGAGTTCCATCCCATCCATTTTGTTTCCTGGGGGAGCTCCACAGTGGGCCTGGGCATGCTTCAGTTTCCGTTAAAGTGGAGGAAGACCCAGAGGGAGAAAACAGATTCTTAACCTGAAATCTCCTGAGCTGTTGCTGACTTTCCAGAGTTTTTGTCCTTATGAATTGATTTTGAAGATAACTTGCATCATTTGTGTATCCACACAACACACTCATTTGGGCCGCCACATCTTTTATTTAGAGCGCTGTGGCAAAGGTGTGGAAGCCAAACTGACGAGGTTTGGGGCCCGGCTGCCCCACCTGCCTACCAGCTATGCGACTCAGCCACATGACCTTTGTTTGCCTCATCTGTAAAATGGGCATGCTAGAAGTCCCTGCTTTGTAAAATTATTACAACACCTGTTAACACACACGGAGTGTGTGTTAGCCTTATTGTTACTACTGTCATCACTACATCATCGTCCCCTACCCTGCCTGTGCAGCAAGAACCCATGCGGTAGACCTAGCCCACTGCAGACTCGGAGCTGCTAGGAGTCCCAAGGAGGACCAGAGATACTCAGAGGCTTCAAATTCCAGTGGGCTAACTCCGCTAGTCCAGGGTGTGTGTAGACCCCTGGGAACTCAGCAAAGGGAGGATGGGGAAGGATTGTGTCTGGAGAATGGTAGGAAGGAAGGTAGGTAACAAAAGACAGGATAGGCCAGCAGCCCTGAGGGACAAGGGGTGTGCACAAAGCTTCCCAGAGCAGCGGTCCTCTGAAATACCTCCTGCAGTGGTCACCAGGGCCCTTCAGACCAATAATCCACATCATACGTGACCCTCTCAGCATCCCATGGGGCAGGACCACCTGCCCCTCCCCAGACCACACCCACTGCTGGGACCATACGTGCTCTCCTGCTTGCCCCCTGCATTTGCAGCAGATCAGGGCTTGGTGTCAGCCCTCCTTTCCTTGCTCTCTGTTCCTTCCCCTGTCCTCAGCCCTGGCTGCATATTAGAATCAGCTGCAGAGCTTTTAAAAGGCTCTCAGGCCTGGTCCCCACCCCAGACCAGCTGATTCAGACTCTCTGGGGGTGGAGTGTGAACACCTATATTTTTACAAAGCTCCCCTGGTGCCTCGCATGGACAGCGCGGGTGAGCACTACTGCCTTGGACAAGCCCATCGGGCCTGGTACACAGGCCACTCCCAGCTTTCCTGCCCGTGCATGCCAGCCTCGCTCATCAGCATACCTGGTGCGTGGCAGGCGCCATCTCTTCGGATCAGATGGCACCCCGGGAGGAGCCCTCCCATTGGGAGTAGCCCCCAGCCCCCACCCTGTCGCAACGTAGTGTTCCTTTAAACTGCTGACTGCCCTTTGAAGTTACCTTGTTTTCTATCTTTGTTTACTTACTTCTCTGGCTTCCCTCTCCTGGAAGTAAGTTCATGAGAGGTGGGCGTGTGGTCCCGCTCAGGGCTGTATCTTCTTCAGCACCTACAACAGCAGCACATAGTAGGTGCTTGAGAAGTGTGTTGAATAAATGAATGCATGTTAGGTCCTTGGTGTTTGCAAAATGAATGAATGAGTTATACATGCCTGGTCAGTGTTCAATAAAAAGAATAAGGTTTTAGTGCTTTTTCTTTTTTGACTGAATAAACTTTTGGGACTAAATGATTTGTAAGAATGTGATGGGTGTTGGTCATATGAATGAATGAATAAGCTGTAAGGACTAGCTCTTACTGGACGAATGAACAACTTGTACGTGCCCAGAGCTGCTGAATTGCCAGGCGCATGCAGTGGGGTCATCGTTACCCCTGAGCCTCTGAGAGTAGCCCTCAGACTTGGTGCCACGACCCTGAAGTGTCCAGAGCTCTTAGGTCCCGCTGATTCCCTATTGCAGTGACTGGATCACGTTTCCATGAAGAGGTAACCCCTGGAGTGGACGGGGGCACCTTTGGACGCAGAGAGCTGCCTAGGAAGGAGACCTTGGATACCTACCTCCTCCCCCATCCAAAGGCCTCTGAGGGGGCAGCGTGTGCGCCCACACACCCACACATGCACATCCACACCACACATTACTTTCAGCTTCCTGAACACTCTTCTTCCCAGAGGCAGACATGCTGGGTTACCAAGCACGCACCACCTGCCCTCAGGTCACAGACCCTGACTGAGCCAGCACGACTCCGGGTCTGAATAAGGATATTTATTCTTTAGCGGATATTTATTATTAATGACCTACTGTGTGTCAGGCCTGTGCTGGAGAGGCAGGTAGTGATATTCTCACGATTCAGTGCCTCACAAACCTTACATACGGTGAACAGTTAATTACATGATAAATTATGTACATACACTGAGGCAGGTAACCCCAGAGAGAAATGCTCTGTAAGAGTGCTCTGAGCACTCAGGTTGGGGATCGAACAAGGTTCATGAGAAGGAAAAGTCATGTGGAAAAAGTGATATTTGTCCTGAGTCTTGAGAAAGAACTATCTAGGTAAGGGAAAGGGCAACGGGAATGGCATGTACAAAGGCCCTGAGGCAACAGGTTGGATAAGCCATACATAAGTGGAATGAAAGAAGGACATGTGGCTGGGGCTCCCAGAGCAAGGAGAGGAGGAAAGGAGCCTTGAGGGCTGAGGTGAGGATTTTGAATTTTATCCTAAGATTTGAATTTATACTAAGATTCAAATATAAATATGAATCCTGAGATTGCTCTGCCTGCTGCATGGCAAAGGGCACTTACGGGAGCAGGAGCAGAAGGAGAGGTAACGGTGAGGCTATGGTCTACAGTCACCCGGCCCAGACCAGGGCGGGAGAGCTGCCATGGGACAGTCAGCAGGATGCGGGGTAACAGATTGCCTACGTGAAGGGAGTTCCCAGCTGGTGTCCTTGGACAGAAGGAAGTGCCTTTCCCTGAGACGAGGAAGAAGCAGATGGCATTCCTGTTCTGACAGATACTCTGCCGTACCACTGTCGACACCGGTCTTCGATGTTTGATTTGATTTGGCCAGTGAGATGTGAGAGAAGTGATATGTGTCATTCCTGAGCAGGAACTCTTGCATAGTTCAGCCATGTCCCTTACCTGTGAAATTGGCCGGGTCTCATGTAACCACTGCTCTGTCAACTAGGAGTAGAGCTGGCATGGGAAGGCCCTTGGCCTGCCCGTGTTGGACGTGCAGTATGAACAAGAAACAGACCTCTGTTGGGTAAGCCCCTAGTACGTGGGGTTCTCTGTTACTATGGCATAACCTAGCCCACCCTGACTATTCTGAGAAGGAACGAGTTCTGTAGTTCGGGAGAGATCAAGGGTTCATGGTGGGAATGTTCAGTTTGCAGTGCGTGTGACATATATATGTGGTGATGTCAAGTAAGCAGGTGGCTACCCAAGTCTGGAGCTCAGAGGAGTTGTACCTGGAGATAGTTTGCCCTGTGTCACCAGTAAGGAAAAGGAGAATTAGAAGTCCAGGACTTTGTCCACTGGGCAACCAGAAGGGCTCATGCTTGAACTCCGGACTGCCTGACTTGAGGAATGAAGCTTCTGGATCAGTCCCAACTCTGCCACCTCGTGGCCACCTGCTCTTGGGCACGTTACTTCATCTGTTCACTTCAGTTTCTTTATGTTAAGATGGAGATAATATCTACTTCATAGAAGTTGTGGAAATAAGAGAGATAACAAATGTTTAGTGCTTAGAGAAGGACCTAAGATCTGCCCCCCTAACTTTCAGCCCCTTTCACAAATGGTTCCTCCTCCTTCCCTCATGGTCCCAGGATGGCTGCAGTGATTCCATCCCTCATATCCTCTCAGACTCTGGGTAAGAGGGTAAAGCACAGCCTTCAGCCCTAGGACTCTTGGCAACCATGTCACTGGGTCTCACTGGTTTTGATCGGGTTACATGGTCAAGAAGGAGCTCCTCCTCTAGCCCGTTGGGTGGGAGTCAGAGAACACAGGTTCCCAAAGGGAAATCTGGGCCGTTTTTGGAAAACAGGTTTGCCGGAGAAGCAAACTGCAAGTGTCTACCGCTGGAAAGCTTGTGTTTTTCTCTTCTGCTCTGCCCTGGGAGGTTCTGCAGACGTCGTGGCTCATTCACAGAAGAGCAAGGCCCTTCAGACCCAGAACATCGAGGCCACTTGTCTGTTGTTCCAGCCTCTGAGTTTTAGGGGCCTGATAAGGGACCACCCTCTCAGCTTATTCTTCCTCAGCTTCTTCATGAGTGACGGTCTGGGAGCATTTACACAGATACACTGTTAGGTGCCTGTTCTTCCAACAGACCATGACATTTTTCGGGAGCCAGTGTGGCCAGCCCCAGAGGTAAGTCCTCACCGGCCCATGGACAATCAGGATGATCCCAGATTCTTCGCTTTCCCCATTTGCCTTGCTCCTAGAATGGCCATATGTGACCACATTCTGACCCCATTTGCCTCAACGAAAGTCTGTTGAGGGAGGGGGAATGTTCTGGCAAACATCCTCCTTCCTGATGAGGGTCAGATGGGCAGGACGTAAGAACAGTCTTACATCATCCCTTGCTTTCCCCCTTGCCCATGGTTCAGTGAGAAGTGTGGCTGTGGCTGCCAGCTTGCCACTCTGAGGTCAAAAGCCAAAGATGTAAGCCAGCAGCCCGCTGAGGAAAGCAGGGGATGATGGGGTGGAGGGAGAGAAAGTGCCTGACGTCATTCCAGTGTACCAAGAGTGGAGCCGCCATACCTGGCCGGTCACATAATGAAGTGTCTTCCTTGCCTGAGCCACCACTGGATAGTATTCTGTTACTTGCAGCCAAATGCATCCCTACCTGACTCTCCCACTGCCACTTCTCGTCATGCTCCCGCCCCGTATTTTCTCCCATCCAGCATCCCCAGCTGCCTTCCTTGTACACAGCAGTGGGAATTAGTCAGGGTCCTATGCCAGCAGCAGAAGCCACGGTTGACAATCTTGGGCAGAAGCAGAATTTATCAGGGGCTTACAGATCACCAGGAGGCCAGAGGAGCAGGCATAGAAAACAGGCAGGAACCAAGGAATGCTGGGGAGAAGGAACTTGTGCAGACAGGTGCAGGAGAGAACGCTCCGCCGCCGAGCCCGCCCCTGGCTGTGCTTCTGTGATTGTGGAGAGGGAGAAGATACATGAGATAGGTGGTCTTCTCCCCGATCTCCGGACTGAAATTGAGTCACGGTTTCAGTAACCAGTCCACGCCATACCGGGACCCGAACGCAGGCAGTCTGGCCCTCATAATGGGGGGTTCCCTATCAGAAAGATGGGCGTGTTCTTAGGAGGGGAGAGCTTGACAGCAGGCAGCTGGAAAGGGACCAGTGTGCACCAGTCCCTGAATCCCAGAGAGGCTGTGGGTATCACTCAGCCTTCCGAGCATCACCCAGAGACTCGGCTACACCTGCTCCGGGTAGAAAGACACCAGGGCGTCAGGAACATCTGTGTGTTTTCACAGGAGGGAGCAGAACAGATTGGGGGTTTCTGACTGAGCTGGAAGCAAATGCCATCAGCAAAGCCCATCTGTCGGGAGGTGCTTGCATAAGCAGGTCGGGGTCACGTCTGGGCCACTGGTTTTCCCAGCCAAACCAAATGTGGCCTCAAAGGACTAATCTGCCATGCCCTGCCAGGCTGACCCAGAGGTGAGACTGCGCTGCCAAGCATAAGAAGTGCCCCTGGCCAGGGGCGCCTGGGTCAGTAGGTTAAGCATCCTGCTCTTGATTTCGACTCAGGTCATGATCTCACAGTTCATTGGGTTCTACACTGACAGTGCAAAGCCTGCTTGGTCTTCTCTCTCTCTCTCTCTCTCTCTCTCTCTGCCCCTCCCCTGCTTTCAGGAGCAGGCGCTCTCTCTCAAGGTAAGTAATCTTTAAAAAAAAAAAAAAAAGTGCCCCTGGCCAACCCAGGGAGGGGGCTGGGAGTGGGGGGGAAAGCCATCTAGTTCCCCTTCCCAGAGACAACCACTGTTAGCAGTTTCTTGAAAATCCTTATAGAGATCTTCTCTGCGCGGTAGTTCGTTGTTGTTGCTGCTGTTATTTTTGTTTTTCAAACTGGGAGAAGTTGCATACAATTCAAGATTTCTGGTTCCTGGATTTAAAGATCCAGTGATCCAGGGACGCCTGGGTGGCTCAGTCAGGTCAGCATCCAACTTTGGCTCAGGTCATGATCACACCATTCCCAGGTTCAAGCCCCGCGTCGCGTCCGGCTCTGTGCAGACAGTTCAGAGCCTGGAGCCTGTTTCAGATTCTGTATCTCCTTTGCTCTCTCTGCCTCTCCCCTCCCCCCCTTCTCTCTCTCTCTCTCTCTCTCTCTCAAAAATAAATAAACATTAAAAAATTTAAAATTCCAGTGATCTGACATCCACATTCCTGCTGAGGCCCACCTACCTCTTTAGAAGACACCTGTGCTGTCCAGCTCACCCAGCCTCACCTGGCCTCGCTCCCATCTCCCATAACCAACCCGACTCTGGGGCTTTCCACCTCCTTCCACCTTCTCTGCGCCCTCCCCCCCGCCAACTGTGTGCCTCCCTGCAACATCTTCAGGAACGCTCCCTTGGGAGCTAAGAAGAAGGGTAAATTCTTGCTCCCCACTCCTCCCCCCACCCCTTCTGGTTCTCACTTTCTCAGGTGCTACAGGCTTGCCTCGCTTGCTTCATGAATAATCTGCTTCATGCTTCCCCCTGGGTCTCTCTCTGCCAGCTCCACTCCATACCTCTGGACATGGGTTAGGAAGTGCCCAGTGCACACACGCGCGCGCGCGCACACACACACACACACACACACAGCCTTCCACTCCCTCAGAAAGCACCTCTAGTCATTGGTAGGCTTCCCTTTGTAGGGAAGGCTTCACTGAAGAGCTGGCGTCATGCAGGGAGCCAGCCTGGTGAAGAACCAGGGAAGGATGTCCAGATATCCTGGGTGGGGTCTGATATGTCAACAGAACAGAAGAGAGGGCGAGTGTGATGGGATCTAAGTCAGGGATGGGGAGAGGCATCGGGGAGACTGGCAGGGACCAGAGCCTGCGGGGCTTGTGGGTGAGCAGATGAATTTGGATTTTATTCTAATTCGGTAAGGAGCCACTGGGGAGATCTCAGCAAAGAAGTGACAGGAGCTGATTTACTGGCTCATGGTATCTATTAATCACATGGAGTTCCAGAGACATCCCCTCCCCCAAACCTACCAGTGCTCATGGTGACTCATCTGTCATTTCTGGTCAGGCAGACGGCAGGACAGATAGATAATCCAGCCTCTACCTGCAGTACTCACAGGGGGTGGAGGAATGTGTTTAATGACACCACAAGAGACAAGTCAGCTGGATCCTGAAAGTGGGGAACTCCACGGGTTGCATGACCTCATTCCTTCCACAAGTAAATAGCGTCAAAATAAAGGTGATAGGGGTGGGGGAGACAGGGTAGAATAGAAGAGATTTAAGAAATATTATCTGCCAAATTAGAGTAGGGATCTTGTTTGAATCCTGATTTGAACTAACCAACTCTAAAAGACACCTTTGAGACACTGGGGGAAATGTAACACAGATACGAGGTATTACATGATATTAAAGAATTCTTGTTAATCTAGATGGGTGTGATGTGAGTATTTTGGTTGATTTTTTAAAGGCTTAACTACCAGGAGTGGCTCAGTCAGTTAAGCATCCAATTCTTGATTTTGGCTCAGGTCATGATCTCACAGTGAGATCAAGCCCCGCATCGGGCTCTGCACTGACAGAGCAGAGTCTGCTCCGGATTCTGCCTCCCTCTCTCTTTGCCCCTCCCTGGCTTGCAAGCAAGTGTGCATGCTCACTCGCTCTCTCAAATAAACATTAAAAAAATAAAGGCGTTAACTACTAGATATAGAAGCTTCAATATTTATAGGTAAAATTAGCTGAAACCTGGGACATACTCTAAAATATTCTGTCAAAAAAAAGGTATAGGAGTGGGTGGGTAGATGAAACAGCAATGACGAATAGTTAATGGTTGTTGAAGTTGGTCGGGTGCTCAATACGCTCTTCTGCTTTGGGTATGTTTTTTTTTAATATTTTGTTTATCTTGAGAGAGAGCGTGCATGTGTGCACACAAGTTGAGGAGGGGCAGAGAGAGGGGGAGAGAGAGAATCTCAAGCAGGCTCTGCCCTGTCAGTGCAGAGCCCAATGTGGGGCTCAAACTCACGAACCATGAGATCATGACCTGAGCCGAAATCAAGAGTCAGACGCTTAACCGAGGCACCCAAGCACCACTGGGTATGTTCGAAAGTTTCTATTATAAAAAGGTTTTTTTTAATGAGTAGAAAGCTGTCACACAAAAAGTCTTTCTCCGGGAACAGTAGCATTACATCTCACCTTTGCCTTCTCTCCTTTCTCAGCATGGCAGGGAAGACAGCCCTGCAGCCTGCCGGCCCTCACCCACATCTACTGCTTGCTCTGTCCTGCTGAGCTGCTCAGTCTGGAGACCCTAGGACAGCACCTGCCTCCTGAGGTTGTCCTGGCTCAGTTGTCCACAGCGATGGTGGAGAACTGGACTCCACAGGCTCACAACCTTCCAGTCAGGCTTCAGGGGCCAGCATCCTTCATCCTGGGACTGGCGGCCCTGAACAATGGCTGAGGGCCCGGGGACCCCATAAAGTCACTCCGCAGCTCAAGGGAGCCAGCAGCACTCCAGTGCCCGTGGACTATGACCACCTATCGGCCCATTCCCAATGATGGTGTGGATCTGGCCGCCAGTTGTGGGGCCAGGGGGGCCGATGTCCTCCCTGGGCCGCACGCAGGGGACTATGCTCCCATGGGATTCTGGGTCCAGAACGGCGGCATGCCCCAGCCGGTTGGTGAGAGCCCAGTCAGCTCCACCACCCGCCCCAGTCCCACCACCCCTGCAGTGCCCAAGATGGGTGTGCGCGCAAGAGTGGCCGACTGGCCGCCCAAGCGGGACGCCCTGAGAGAGCAGAACAACCCAAGCCCCTCCCAGGACGCAGACGGCACGAAGGCCACAAAGGTGGCCCATTCCCTGAGGAGCGTACAGAACGGACAGCCCCCTGTCAGCACCCCGGCTTCCTCAGGGCCCAAAGCCTTCCACAGACTCTCCAGGAGAAGGTCCAAAGATGTGGAATTCCAGGACGGGTGGCCCCGGTCCCCCGGCAGGGCCTTCCTCCCCCTGCGGCACCGCAGCAGCAGCGAGATCACCCTCAGCGAATGTGACGCGGAGGACACGGGGGAGCCGCGGGGGCCCCGGCACCCAGGGGCGCTGCCCCTCTTCCGGGAGTACGGGAGCACGTCCTCCATCGATGTGCAGGGCGTGCCCGAGCAGAGCTTCTTCGACATTCTCAACGAGTTCCGCAGCGAACAGCCCGAGGCCGCGGGCCCCCAGCACCTCCGCGAGCTGCTGCAGGCCGACCCCGGGCCCCACGTCCCGGGGGGCGGCGGCGCCAAGGGGGACCCCCGCAACGGGCAGCCGGCCAAGGACAGCCTCCTGGCCCTCCAGCCCGCCAAGGAGAAGGAGAAGGCCCGGAAGAAGGCGGCGCGCGGCCTGGGCGGCGGGGACGCGGCCGACTCGTCCATCTTCCGGAAGCTGAGGAGCGGGAAGGCGGACGGCGAGGGGGGCCGGGCCCCGGGCGAGGCCGAGGAGGGCCGGAGCCCCCCGGAGGCCGGCCGCCCCTGGGTCTGCCAGAAGAGCTTCGCCCACTTTGACGTGCAGAGCATGCTGTTCGACCTCAACGAGGCGGCCGCCAACAGGGTGGCCACGGCGCAGCGGCGCAACACCACCACGGGCGCCTCGGCCGCCTCCGCCACGGCGGCCCTCTCGGCGTCGCGGGCCCACGGCCTGGGCGGCCTGGACGCCGCCTTCCCCAGCACGGAGGACCTGAACTGCAAGGAGAACCTGGAGCAGGACCTGGGCGACGACAACAGCAACGACCTGCTGCTCAGCTGCCCGCACTTCCGCAACGAGATCGGCGGCGAGTGCGAGCGCAACGTGAGCTTCTCGCGGGCGGCCGGGGGCTCCCCTGGCGGCGGCGGCGGCGGCGGTGACGGCCGCCCCGCCGAGCCCGCCCTCAGCGCCCACCGCACCAACGCCAGCATCTCGGTGCTGGAGGTGCCCAAGGAGCAGCAGAGGACGCAGAGCCGCCCGCGGCAGTACAGCATCGAGCACGTGGACCTGGGCGCCCGCTACTACCAGGACCACTTCGTGGGCCGAGGTGACCGGGCGGGCGGGCGGGCTGCAGCTTGTCCCCGGGACCCCCGCCGCTCGTGCATTCCCTGTGTGCAGGCACACCCCCCGCCGCCCCCGAGGGGGCAGCATGAGCGGAGACCTGCCTCCGGCAGAGGGGTGAGGGTGCAGTGAGCGGAGCCTCATCCGGCGCTTAGCCGGCCGCCTCACACAGGGGTCAGCACGCCAAAGCCTTGAGCCGCGGGAAGCAGTAGATCGCATTCACTTAGCGGCTGTGTGCTGGGTTCAGCTAGGTGTCAGGCACTCTCTAGAGCCTGAGGATCCAGTATTGACTGGCTTAAGACCAAGATCTTTCCAGCACTTAAGGGGGGGGGGGAGTAATTACGATCAAAAAACCCGTGATTGATGTGCAAATTATATAAGGCAGTGTAGGGTGGCAAGCACTCTAGAGAAACCTAAAGTAAGGGAGAGGGAAATAGTGTCAAGGTCAGATGCTTCCTTTTCAATAGGGAATGGTTTGGGAGGGCCCCCTAGGTAGCTGAGTGCTGAGCTGAAGGAGAGAGCTGTGTAGAGATTGGGGCCAGTGTGCCTGCACAGGGAACAGCAACTTCAGTAGTCCTGAAACACTCAAGGAGGAGGAACAAGGCCAGTGTTGCTGGGACAGAGTGACTGAGAGAGTGAGGAAGGAGCTGAGGCAGAGACGTGTTGGGAGGCAGACAGCATGGGGCTTTATGGGTCATGACGAGGACCTGAGCGAGGTGGAGCCACAAGAGAGTTCTGAGCAGCAGAGGACCCTGAACTGACTGGGGTAATCACGGCCTCCTCCTGGGGGACAGATGCTGGGGGAAGCAGGGAAACCAGGGAGGAGGCAGCTGCAGTATTCCAGGCAGGCGATGCTGATGGACAAGTCCAGGTTGGGAGCCCATGAGTGCGGGACAAAGCAGGCAGGTTCCGGATCCCCTGTAAAGGTGGAGCTATTGATGTTTAGAAGGTGTTAACACCAGGGAGAGATGGACTGCCTACATCATTAGGTTCATTGGTGCTGGTGGGACAATTCAAGGAGGCAATACGGCGTAGTGCAGAGACCACAAACCCAGGCAGCTACAGGCGCTGGGCAGGGATGGGGCAAAGGGCAGCTCCTGCTCAGCTCCAGGAAACACGGGAAAACCCAGTGTTGCCAGCCTTTCAGATTTTTCAAGATTCTCCTGAAATGAAGCTTTTTTTTTTTTTAATGTCGATTCTCCTAATTTTTAAATGCTGGTAACCGTATTGATTTAGAATTGCTCATAACTGCCAGTGACAGACTTTAACTACATTGAAGTTTATTTCTATGATATAAAGAAGTCTGGTGGTCAGCAGCCTAGGGCTGGTATGGTTACTCCTCAGCATCAGTGGAATGCCATCCTTAGTGCATGGCCTCCAGCCCTCAGGATGGTCTCCTGGTCCAAGGTGGCTGCTGCACCTCCAGCTGTTGTATCCATGTTTCCAGACAAAGAAAAAGGAAAGGCTAAGGGCAAAACCGCAGATCTCCCGTCAAGTCATTTCCCTTTAAAGAGCTTTCTCAGAAGCCCTAGCTAGACATTGCTGCTTATTGACCACCACTATCTACAAGGCAGGCTAGGAAATACAGGTTTTCTGCTAGACAAATCCTCTTTCTTTTCCTCCCCTAAGAATAGAGGGTTTTTCTTGAAAAGGAAGAAGGGCAGAATAGAATGGGTAGGCAGCTAGTACTCCACAGCAACTAGTTAAAAAAATTTTTTTCAACCAGTGTCCTAGTCAAACCTAACAAATTTCAGCTAAGTCATTCCACAGAGCTCAGAGTGCGTGCAGGCCCTGGAGCTCCAGCATTGGCGTCCAGACAGACCTGGGCTCAGGGTGCCTGTTTCATAGCTTATTAGCTTGTGTAACACATTTCACCCCTCGGACTCTGTGTCCTCACGTGAGGAATGGAGATGATTGTAGCAGCATCACATGCCCCAAAACAAAAGGACACAGAGATAAAAAAATAAAAGGATGGGGGGAGGGGAAAAGCTCCAGCCAGTTGCTAACCAGGAGAAGAGTTGTGAACGTTTGTGACCTGGCAACCTGGGTTAGGGGGATATAAAAAACCTGATAAGGCTACAGGGAGAATTGAACAAATCCACAGTCAGTGGGAGATGTTGACAGGGTCTCTCTGAAATTGACCGATCTAGTGGTCAAGAAATCAGGCTGTAGAGGATTTGAATGACTGAATCAAAACCTGATTCTGCATTTTTGCACCTAACCAACAGAGAACACATTCTTTTCAACTCACACCTAGAAATACCTACAGAAGACTGGTGAGGATCAAATACAATTGTACATGAAAGCATTTCGTTCTTCATCGGGCAGGTAGTAAGTACTCATTAGGGAGCTTTATTTTTTAAAAAAGCCATTTTCTTTCAAAATTGGACTTTGTGGTAGCCCTGGAAGCTTATAAATTCCTCATTGGTCATTGTTTACTGAGTGCCTACTGTATGCCAGGAACGCAAGGTACTGGGTATGCATCAGTAGAAAACAAAACAGAACAACCCTTGCAGATGTTTAGGAATGAACTGATTATCTGTGGAACAAATACTTTTTATATTCTCTGACCAGCCGGGGAGATGGTTTACCCCAGTGCAGCTACTGATCTGACTGGCACCGTTAATTAACACACATTATTTAGGCCTTCGATAAGCTTTTGATGCACTAAAAAGCATCTCATGAGAACAGGAGCCATCAATTAAATATTCAGAGCACCGGGATGGGAAGGAATTTCCAGCAAGGGGTAGATGTTGACTTGAGTCAAGACAGACTGCTGGTGGGTATCCACCACAAGCAGGAAACACTTGGGTTATACATCAGAAAAAACTGTTTGCCTGGAAGGATTATAAAACAGCAGCATGTTTTAGAGAAAGGGGGAGACAGCTGCTATTTAGGGGAGAGAACAGGAAACTTGCTCCATGATTCAATGGCTCTATCACCGTAAGGGAAAAGAGTAGTGTTTAAGGATCCTAGGTGTATAGAAACATGGCTGGATAAAAGCGACACTTAGGGACTTGAATCATCGTCCCTTTTCTTGACAAACATCATGCCCTGGGATGATAATAGCTAACATTTCTTTTGTGCTTACTGTGTACTTGGCTCTGTGCTAAGTGCTTCACGCTTATTAACCTATTTAATCCCCACAACTGCCGAGAGGTGGGTCCAGCCTTACTGATCCCGTTTTACTGATGAGAATGCTGTGGAGTGCCTTGGCCTGGGCCATCCATCTAACCTAGCAGCAGACACCCCAGATTTGAGCCCTGCAAGCGGCGCTCTAGGATAGAATCTTAGCCACTTCACAGGGCTAATCGGCATCTGAGCTAATGATGAACATTTGCAAATCTGGGATAACCATATTATTTAATTTATTTTTACGTGCCAGACACTGTGCTAAGCGTTTAATATTTGTAGTCTCATTTCACCCTCACCTCACATCGACTCAATGAGTTATGGGTAGTGTCAGGGCACCCATTTCTTGGCTGAAGGAACTGAGGCTCAGAAAAGTTCTGTGACCTGGCTGAGGTGGCACAGTCAGGTGTTGCCATCAGTCTCTCTGTTGAGCATGGCCATGCCAGGCAGGACGTTTGTGTGAGCAGAACCCTGCGAGTTGCACAAGAACCTGCCCCAGGCATGCACAGCACCCCTCCTTCCCAGAGAACTCACTCTGAATTCTTCCGTCTCAGAACATGCCAATTACTTTGGTGTGGACGAGAAACTGGGCCCGGTGGCTGTGAGCATCAAGCGGGAGAAGTTGGAGGACCACAAGGACCACGGCCCTCAGTACCAGTACAGGATCATCTTCCGGACCCGTGAGGTAGGTTGCGTCACTGTTGTTAGTTTACGTAAATCATAGCTTGATGGCCCCTCACCCTCTGTGAGCCCTTACTCTGTGGTGGGCTCTGTGGGCAAGTGCTTCCTCTGCCTCGTCTCACATAATCTTCCTAATAACCTCCCGAGAGCAGTTCTGCTCATCTCTTCATTTTACAGAAGAGAAGACTAAGACTCAGAGAAATGAAATGATTTGCATGGGATCAGTGAATAAGGGCCCAGGCCAGGATTGGGATCTTGGAGAACCTACAATACTTATGTTGTGCAAGAGATTCACTCTGGTTAGAGTAAGAAATAAAGGGAGACGTGTAAGGGATTCTTTTGGGATCATGAGATGTCCTGCAGAAGGGAAAGAATTAAGGCAGCACGCTTCGGGCAGGGCAGGAATTGGGGCATCTCAGCCACAGTGGGCACTGCTGTTGGTGCTGCTCAGCTGAAAACACTCCCAGCGCTGTCAAGTCTGAGTAGAGGAGCCCGTTGTCCTGTTTTGGGCAGAGGAGGTCTTCCCCTAGATTAAATATCATCTGTGGCTAGGGAACAAGGCCTGCTGCGGGCACCCTGCTCAATTAGGACTCTTAATTGTAATTGACAGAAATCTACTTCTAACTGGTTCAAGCCAGAAATAGAATTCTTTGGTTCATATAACTGCAAATCCAGGCACGGTAGGGCTAGCTTCAGGCATAGCTGGATCCTGGCACTCAAACGATGTCACCAGAATTCTGCCCCCTGACCGTTCTGCTCCTCTAAGCTCTGCTTTTCTGCGTTGTGAATGTCATTCTCTTCTCTTCTGCCACCAGCAAGCTCTCTCCATGTCATGGGAAAATGGAGACCGGCTACTCATCTCTTCTTCATCTTTATACGTCTCCTCCACAAGGAAGAGATGCTTGCTGCCAAATCTGTGGGAAGGACTCTGACTGGCTCTGCTTGGATCACATGTGCTCCACTGGGTCCAGGGACAGGGCAGCACACTGTAATTGACAGTTCAGTTGGAACCACCTGGGGGAGGCAATCCCTCTGCAAAAAGAGGGGAGCTAGGCCAGCAAAAACAGCAGACTTCCAAAAGACCCAAGTAAGGAAGAGCTTTCCAGAAAAGGGGTGGTAGTCAGCTGGGCAGGCCCCCCAAAGTGGATCTCCCTCAGCCCTGCATTGCCCCATCCGCCTTTTCCCTGGCCTTTGCCCACACGTGGACCCCAGCAGCCTGCTGCTGCTGCCAAGGACTTTGGGTGTGAGGCCAGCCGAGCCTGGGCGTCATCCAGCCTGGCAGATGGTGTACCGAGGGCCCTGGCCCCGTCCCTTCACGAAGACCCTCTTGCTAGGGGAAATGGGACGACACAGAGGCTTTGTGGCAGCTTAGAGGAGGCAGCCCCACAACGCCATGCCCCCGACCACAGGTGGTCACCGGCTCCTCTGTCTCCCAGCCCCTCTTCCCTCCCGTCACCTTTCTGGCCAGATGAGCACCAGGGCAGAATGTGATGTGACAGCTCACACGGCATCAGACTGTGTCACGACATCTGGGGAACTGCTGGGTGAAATGACAAACACTAGTGGATAATATTTTATTACAACTGCTGCGACATTGCAGATCTACTAAATAACGCTGTGTCAGATGTTTTCTTTACTCTTTATCTATATTCACTCACTTAAATATCATGACAGTTCTGTGATAAAGGCACGATTGTCCTCATTGACAGATGACAAAACAAGGCACCGAGAGGTTGAGGGCCTCGCCCAAAGCGCCCTCCAGCAAGTGGCAGGGGGAAGAGTCAGCCTGTTCTCTAGCCCCGCTCGGCTGCCTCATTCCACTAACTTGGTTCAAAACTGCACAGCAGACCCATTGACGGGTTACAAACTCAGCTTAGTGCCAGCGCTTTTGTGCTATTGTTTCTTATTAATAAAAATGGAATATGTAGAATCAATTTTTAAAATACCAGCCTGCATTGCACATACCGGGAGTCATGAGGCTTGGGTGCAGGGGTGGGGTCATGGTATATTCTTTCTGCGGTGGTTCTTATTCAGTAAGTTTGAAACCAGCTCAGTGCTGCTCCTGCCTTGCACCTACTTCCACCCACTTCCTAGCTCCAACACCCACAGAACTAGCCTCCAGTCCTCCCCAGGATGGGCATGAGACTCTTGAGGCCCCGGGACACAGGTCCGGGATTCATCCGCACGGCAGAGATTCGTTCCACATCGCTACCTGCCAGCCCTGTGCTGGGCACCAAGGGCACAGTAGCGAGTAAGGTAGCAGAGATGCTGTGGGCCCGTGGTCTTGTGGCAGAGAGACCACAGACAATACACACATACTTTAGTAAGTTACACAGCATGGTAAGTGATGACAAGGTGAAAGTAAAGCAAGGAAGAGATAAGTGGTTCAGTGTTTAGGTAGAATGGTCAAGGGAGGTATCACTGGGAAGATAACATTTGAGTAACGACCTGAAGGAGATGCGAGAAGGGGCCATGTAGACATCTGGAACAAGAGCCTTCCAGGCAAAGGGAACAGCCAGTGAAAAGGTCCTGAGGTGGCATCACATCTGGCACATTGTAGAACTGGTATGGATTCCTAGTTTGGCCACCTACCAGCTGTGAACCTGGACACCTGACTTTTCTCAGAGCCTCAGTTTCCCTCTTGGGAATCCTAGTCTCCTGGAACCATAGTGTGGACCGTGTGGGGTTACACATTAGGCAGTGCTCAGCCTGGCACTTGGGAAGAGCCCTGTGAAGTTAAGTTAGCCATTGGCATTGTTTCAGTCTACTGTCCCCTTGTCACATTCCAGGCAGCCCTGTGAATTTTGGCCCACCACGAGGTTCACAGCCTCAACCAGGCCTTGTTCTAACCCCACATGCATGCAGGCTCAGCCCTGAGCCCAGCTCCTTCTGGAACTGCCCTGTTGGGCCCTCAGGCCTGAGGAGCTCATCACCTGAGTTGGAGGGAAGGCAGTGGCCAGCAAGGTTCACCTTGCTTCTTCCTCAAGCCCTTGCTATCATGGCAACATGGTAGATAGTCCACAGCCCCCAGTAGTAACAACAGTGTCCACAGTAATAGCTAACACTTTTAACACGGGTTCTTGCCAGACACTGTCCTAAGTGTTTTATATGCATGAAGCCTTCAAATCTTCTCAACAGTCTTATGACGTGGATCCTGTATTCCCATTCTGCAGATGAGGATGGGAGGCCGAGGCCCAGGGAGATCATCATTATCAGGGTCCCTAGTGGCAGAGCTGGGACATGGACCCAGGCTTCCCGGGGCCTAAGACCATGCTCTTAACCACTCAGCACACTGCCTGTGGGGTCGAGTTGGAATTCTGGCTCTGGGAACAGACAGCCCTGGGCTCAGTCTTTACCTGTGAATAGGCTCTGTGCTGCTGGTTCCCTGTCTCCCAGAACCTCCCAGGCGGGAAGGTTCTCTTGGACTGGCATGCGTGAGGTGGTAGCACGAGGCTGCAGGGCAGTGAGACTCCAAGTGGCAGATGTGACTACTGGCCTGGCCTGTAACTGTCACTGTCCCCCTCCCTCCACAGGGTCCAGGGGCCGTGCCGGGGAGCAAGGGTGGAGTTCACGGGCAGAGTTCTATCCTGTCCACATGCACATATCTCAGGCTCCCATAAACCAAGATGTGGAGTCCACGGTGAATGGCTTGGGCTGTTTTCCAAGACAGCAGGCTGGCCCGCCCCAGATGGCCACTCCCGGCCACTGAGCAGACAGTCGAGTGGGCCTGCATCTCCCAGCAGATGGGATGTGAGCATTGGCAGCGCTGAGCTTCCCGCCAGGGCAGGAACAGACTTGGAGCTGGGCTCTGGCACCACATGCCTGAATGCCAGGTCCCCCCAGCCCAGACAGGACAAGCCCTGGCCTGAGCCCCTTGCTGGCTTGTCTCTCCCAGGACATAGGAAATTCTAGGCAACCAGGGACGGTGTGGCCTCCAAGCCCAACAAGTCCCCCTTAGCCCAGCAAACGTGAGTTTTTGACAGGCTTGATTTTGTTAGGGTTAAAGGTTTGAATTTGTCATTTCTTTTTTATTTAAAACGTAACAGTCACTCATTGAGAATTTAAGTACATAAGTAAGTGTACAAAGTAGAAAAAGGAGAATCTCCTATTAAGTGAAAAAAGCAAGTGGAATAGTGTGAATCGACTAGGACTTCATTTGTATTCAGTAGGTGACTCTGATCGTGTGTGTGTCTGTGTGTTTATAGAAATAATCTCCAAAGCATATTGTTAAGTGGGGAGAAAAGCCAACTGTAGCTTCCTATTAAAGGTGAAATTTAAATTCTTAACTATGCATATGGCTTTGTAGAAATACATTTGACACGTGTATACATAATAATGGCTGACACGTATTGAGTGCTCACTGGATGCCAGATACAATGCTAAGCACTCTGTGGATTATCTTATTGAATATTTACAGCCTTTTGAGAGAGGCATTATTATCCTCATTTTATAGATGAGGAACACAGAGAAATTAAGCAACTTGCTTGCCCAGGGTCACACAATTAAGGAAGGCGTGGAGCCAGGATGTGAACCCAGGCAGACAGACTCCTAAGTGACCTCCCAGGAGAAGTTCCTGACGGGTGCACCCACCGCCCAGCAGAGAGAAGGATGCATCTGAGTCAGGAGCCGACAAGGAACCACCTGTGCAAATAGAAACCTCTCTGCTTACATGCCCTTGAGACTTTTCTATGGCTTGTGTGACTGGTTACCTTCAGCGAGATGATGCCGGTGTCATTGAGGGTGAGGTCACACAGGGCCATGCAGGCTGAGCAGGATGTGTAGATTTTATTTGGAGAGAAATGGGAAGCCACTAACCTGTTTTGCACAGAGGAGAGGCGTGGTCTGACTCAAGCTGCTTCAGGAAGAGTGGCCTGGGCCGGGGTGGCAGCGGTGTGGGAGCAGGGAGACCAGGAGGTGGCTATTATAAGCCAGGTAGGCAATGACAATGGACAGGACCAGGTAGAGAGTAGAGCTGGCCACTCGTTGCGCCCTGCCAGTGCCCTACTTACTCTGCCCAGCAGAGAAGGAAAAGCTGGGAGCTTTTCAAGTAGTGGCTTTTGGTCGAGCCTTCAGAGCCAAAATGTGACGGTAGGCCACCTGTCTCTAGAGCGGGAGAAAGACTGAGGTGCAGGACCATGCTTCCGCTTGGCCCCAGCAGAGGGCGCTGCAGGCCAGTGTCCATGTCAGCAGGATACAAAATCAGCTGATACAAAACCAGCATTGATGCACAACACAATCCCAGGGCCTCCCAGACCGGCAGGGCAAAGCATCCAACATCGTTGCTTTTCATGATCTATTTCAAGACTACTGTCCTTAAGGTAAAAGAGACTTTTTTTTAAATTAATTACTGAGGCCAGAGCTGAGAACTCCAAAACACGAGATCATTCCATTCCTTCCATGCATGCCTCTTGCCCAGGTCCTGTTTGGCAAGCGTGGGCTGTATGCTTAGAGGCGACGGCGTGACACATTATTTTTGCCATCTCTTGTGTTGACTTAGGGCAAGCGTGTTTTTCCAGTTAATACTGATTGAGCCTCCTTAGTCTTTTTTTTTCAATTTTTTAATTTATTTTTGAGAGAGAGACAGAGCACAAGCAGGGGAGGTGCAGAGGGAGAGGAGAGACAGAATCTGAAGCAGGCTCCAAGGCTCTGAGCAGCCTGCACAGAGCCCTATGCAGGGCTCAAACTCGTGAACCACAAGATCATGACCTGAGCTGAAGTCAGATGCTTAACCAACTGAGCCACCCAGGCGCCCAGTCTTAGTCTTTAAATCATAGCCTCAAGTGTATTTTGGATGCTTGTAGCAATTCCCTGAGGGGGGCTGTTTTTCCTGGTATTGCTGCAAACACCCTGTCATGCTATCTTGCTGGGGCTGGAGCTACAGGCCTGGCCCTGGGCATGGCGTCACCTGATGGCCCGCTCACATTGTGGATAGAGAAGCCTGAGCTGGTGCAAGCGAGGACATGAAGCCACAGGGGTTCTCGGGGCTAGCGGGACGGATGCTGGTGCAACCACTTGGAAAACTTTGGCAGTTCAGGAAAATTAAAGATTAACGTGCCCAGTGATTCAGCAGTTCCCCTCCTAGTTATAAACCCAAAAGAAAATGTGTTCGCATGCACTAAGAGGCACTCCTATGACTGTTCTAACAGCAGCGTTCATAGTTGTCAATACTAGAAACAGTTTCCGTGCTCCCGGTAGAATGGACTACATCCGTCGTGGCAAAACGGCAGCTTCTCACGGCAACGTGGTCGAACATCAGATCCATAGCATTGAGAGAAAGGAGCCAGATATAAAAGAATACAAACAGGCTGAAGCTCAAAAACAGGCAGAGATAAATTCTGGAGTTCGAAGTCAGGCTAGGGGAGGAAGGTAGGGGTTTGGGGGGGGGTGTTGAAAATACTTTTTTGATTTGGTGGGGATTACCTAGGTGTTCACTCTGTGATCATTCCTTTAGCTGTGCTTCCATGTGTTGAGTACTTCCCTGTATGCGGATTGTACTTCACAGTAAAAATAAAATAAAACACCGCCAATGAAAAAAGCTGTGAGTTTTGGAAAAGTCAGGGCTGCATCAGAATCCTGGTCTGGTCACTTAGCTATGGCGACCTTGGAGAAGGGCCCCTAACCTCTCGGAGCTTCAGTTTTCTTATCTGCAACATGAAGATGATAAAACCTCCCCTGAACAGACCTGTACATGTAATTAGGTAATTATCATTGGACCACTGCACCTTCATAAATGTGACTTTGTTATAAAGGTATATCAGTTAGAAATTGCTTTGCCTGCAAAGTAAACCGAAGACCTGACTGACCATAGCTAAAACAAATAGAGGGTTATTTTAATTCTCTAACAAGAAGCCTGGAGGTGGGCAGCTGCAGAGACTGACTTCTCTGTGGTTTTTTTGTTGTCTCTTTCCTCATGAACACAAAATGGCTGCCTTAGCCCCAAACAGCTTACCCTCACACCAGTGTCCTTAGCAAGAAAAAATGGGCAGGTGGAAAGTGGCTTTCCTTTAACAAAGGGAAGCACATGTGTCCAGAAGTCCTTCCCAAGCTGAATTCCCCTCACATTTCATTACCTGTAGCTAGTCATGTGGCCAGCTATCGGAAAAACATGGAAAGCACCATCTGGGAAAGTGAAATGAGATGGCTGTGATTGGCCTGACTAAAAGTTTTCAATCCTGGCTACAGCACTGAAAAGGTGTGTGTGTGTGTGTGTGTGTGTGTGTGTGTGTGTAAGTATACATCAGTATGAGTATGAATACATACATGCACACATACATACATGTCTGGGCCCCACCACAGACCAACCACATTACTACAGTAATATGTTTACACATATTATAATGAAGACAGAGTTCGTTTAGGGTTTGTCTTGTGAAGCCTGTTGTATTCCTTATACTTCTTGTTGGCTGATCTAATCTGTGTTCCCACTTAATTGCCAGTTGGGTGAAGATAGGGGTCTTTGTTTTGTTTGCTGCACCGGGAACAGGGCTAGATTTGGGGGGCATTCACTTGGTATTTGTTGAATGGACGAAGGTGTGCTCCATCCATTGTCTCATTGACTCATCCACGTAATCCTCCCAACACCCTTCTGGGCTTTGATGCCCACTTCAAGAAAGAGAAGCCGAGGCCCAGAGATTTGAAGGCACTTTCTCAGGACCACATAAACAGGAGGCAGCAAGCTCAAATCCTGGTCCAAACCCAGGGTTGACCCTGGGACCCAAGCTTCTGACCATCTCATACGCTGCTCTGAGAACGGGACACCCTCATGGCCTCTCATCCCTTCCTGGGTTCTGACAGCCTCCTGACCTCTTCTCTCCCTCAAACAGCTCATCACCCTGCGGGGGTCCATCCTGGAGGACGCCACACCCACGGCCACAAAGCATGGGACGGGGCGGGGCCTGCCCCTGAAGGACGCCCTGGAGTATGTCATCCCGGAGCTCAACATCCACTGCCTGCGGCTGGCTCTCAACACGCCCAAGGTGACTGAGCAGCTGCTGAAGCTCGACGAACAAGGGGTGAGTCAGGGGCCAGGGCGGGGGGCCGCTGGGACCGTAGCCTAAAACCTTATCCTGGTACCTCTTTCTGTCTTGGTCTGTTTTTTTTTCTTTCTTTTTCCAAGAATGGAAACCCACCTAAGCTACTTTAGGTAAAAAGAGGGGGTCTCTTATCAAATTCAAGGAGCCAAGAGCAGGAATGTGACTGGGTCTCAGGAGGAAAATGGTCTGGGGATGAAATAGCCACCAGGTTTCGTGGGGGGGGGGGGCAGGGGAGCAGGCTAGGGGAGTGTTCCCATCTCTGCACACTGGCTCCCTCTGCTTCCCTGTCCTCCCACAACTCCCAGAGTTTCTGTGAGAATAGCAGCCACATGCAGACCCCAGCTAGCTGACTCTCAGTCCCAGGAGAGCCTCTGACTGGCCCACGCTTAGGTCAGGTGTCTGTCCAAGGTTCAGTCACCTGTGACCAGGAAAATGAGAAATACATAAAACAAACATGTGGTGACGGGGGGCCCACTCCCTCAAAACAGAGTTGACTGCACTGAGCCCTGGAGAATTTCCTTTTGCAGAGTCTTAGCCAGGTCCAGCCTACCTCCTGTGGGCAGCCAGACAAGGCACCGGTGTCTTAATTCTTGAGAGAGCGGCGTGGCCCTCCGTAGAGAGAACAGAGCAGGCTGCGTGGACACCTTGTTGTGCCACTGTGGAATGGGAGGGAGGAGGAGGGACAACCAGGACGTGCCCCCCACTTCTTTTTCCCTCCTCTCTGGCTGCGACGCCGAACTCCTGTGCGACCCCAGGAGCTCCTTGGGCGCCGCACCTGAGAAAGCCCCTTTGTCCCCCTCCCTCTGACGTCCCCACCTGGCCCATCTCTGCAGCTGTGCCGGAAGCACAAAGTGGGCATCCTCTACTGCAAGGCTGGCCAGAGCTCGGAGGAGGAGATGTACAACAACGAGGAGGCCGGCCCAGCCTTTGAGGAGTTCCTCTCCCTGGTCGGGGAGAAGGTCTGCCTGAAGGGCTTCACCAAGTACGCCGCCCAGCTGGATGTCAAGAGTAAGCGGCACGGCGGGGTGGCCTCGTGGGGGAGCCAGTGGGATCCCTGTGGGCCACCACCTCATACCCACCCCAGGGGCAAAGGTTGCAAGGCCTGGTGATACCTGGGTGAGGACTCGGGGTGGTGGGAGCTCTCCGACTCCGCTGCTGGGGGTGCAGAGAGCACAACCGCTTTGGAAAACAGTACGGCATGTTCTAGTAAAGTTTAAAGACGCACCTACCCTGTGAGTCAGCAGTTGCGCTCCTAGACATGTCCTCTGGGAACTCAGGCACATGTGCGCTGGGCGATGTCCTGAATATTCATGACCACCGGCCTTGGATGGTGCCCAGTGCTCACGGGCAGAATTGTATTTCGCGCGGCAGAGAGCTGTGTGGCAATGACAGCAGCGAACTGGAGCCGCAGGCGTCAGCCTGGATGAGGCCCACATTCTTGATGTTGAGCGTGGACAGCGGGCCTCACAAGAGCAGGTGCCAAAAGATGCCTTTTATGCAACAGTCACATTGAAAGCACACTTAACAGTGTATTGTCTGGGGAGTTGTTCTTACGTAGGAAAACTCTACAGAAAAGGAAGGCCGTGATGGACATGATGTTCAGCGTAGTGGTTGCCTCCAGGAAGAGGGTGGACATAACTAGGAAACGATACTCACGTCTTCAGAGTATTGGTGGCGGGCGGTCTGTTTCTTAAGGCAGGTGCGAGGTACAACATACTCATTCTAGCATTTCCACACATAAATATGCATATATATACATAATATGTTTATATATGATGTTTAGAGCTAAAATGTGTCATGGCAGTTTGGGGGGGGTGGAAGGGTGATGTTATAAATTAGTGTCGTGGCTCCCTGCGGGGGCGGACCCCTCGGAAGTGGGCTGTTGTTGGGATAGTTCCTTCGGCTGAGTTGGGCCCTGAGTGATGGGGCCCTGGCTTGATCACTGGCTCTTCACCTTACCTGGCCATGCCTCCGTTTCCTCTCCTGGAAAAGGGAGGCCCAGATGAGGAGACCACATCTAGAGACATGAATGAAGTGTTAAGCCGGTGCCTATGGCAGTCGTCCATTGAAGGAGGCAGTGGGAAGAATAAGCCAGTGCTGGCTTAGGGTGTTGAACTGGTGGCTTTGCTGTCTCTGCCTCCGTTTCCTCATCTGTAAAGTTGTGTGTACCTCAGGAGCATGGTGTTGAACTGTGTTACTGAGCCCTCGCGCTGTGCCGGACAGACCCTGGCCCTGCCCGGCCTCCCCGAGCCGCCTGCACCTGGTCCACACCCGCCGCTCCGGAAGCCCACAGCAGGAGCGGCTCCGCTGGTGGTTCCTTCACCGCAAAAGGGGCAGTGCGCTCAGAAACAGGAAGCGGAGACTTGCTATCCCCCTTCTCAGACAGATGCCTGCTCCTGAGGGCCAGCGTCCTGCACAAAGTGACGGCCATAGTCTTGCCCCCCCACCCCCTGCAAGTTGGCTGTGAGCATCAGATGCCGGCACAGTGCCTGGCAGAGAGTCAGCACGCGAGGGCACATCAGCCGCTGCCACGTGGCTTCTGCGGGAAGTGGATTTTCTCAGAGGACCCCAAGGAGCACGGTGCCCCTGGCCAGTCTCGCCAGCTACCAGACAGGGAGGCCCTGGGCTTGCGGCCACCCGAAGGTCATCAGCTCCAGGCCTGGCTCTGGCACTGGCCAGCTGTGGCTTCAGTGCCCTCACCTGTCACAGCTCCCCCCTGCCCCCCAGAATGTGAGGCCGCAAGAACAGGGACTCTTGGGCCTGTTCTACCACTGTTACCCCAGCACCTTCAATTAAATCGAGCTTGGTAGAAGAACGGGCTTCCCCGGTGAGCATGACCTGCAGTTCCTGGCAGCACAGTTTGCGGGCTCACTCATGCGTTCGACAGAAGCCTTCCAGCCTTCCTCCCTGGGCAGTTCGAGATGTGTGGGGCACCTGCCTTTATGTCGGAGTGGGGAGGGGCTCCTTGAGAACATGGCGTGTGGCCTGAGAAGGGTGAGTTGGAATAAAAGATGCAGTGAAGGAGCAGGAAAGCATTCCAGGTAAAGGAACAGCACATGCAAAAGCCCTGAGGTCCAAAGGCTGTTGTCCAGGGAGTTCACGTGGAGGGTGAAGTGAGGAAGGCAGGTAGGACCCGCCGCGCAGGGCCTTGAGGGCTGAAGTTCAGGGATTGGGTAAGAGCAGCGCTGAGTCCTGTTAAGAAAACACTGTGGAGTCACACAGCCTGAGTTCCAGTCCGGACTCCACTGCGCATTGCCGTGTGACCTTAGGCAAGTCACTCCCTCCCTGTGCCTCAGTTTCCCCCTTGGAAACATGGCTCCAACAGTCAGATGTGCTTCTCCTTGGTCACAACCCCCTCCTGGTGAAAGATAACCAGCATCCTGACTCTCATGATTATCATTCGTCTTGCCACCTGTACGTGCATCTCTAAATATAATGTGTTTTGCCTGTTTTTGAACATAGCATGAATGGAGTCACACACTACGTGCTCCTCTTATGTCTGGCATCTTTCATCCGACATGATATATGTGGGATGCGGCCATGTGCTGACTGTGGCTCGTTCTTGTGACTGACACTGGAAGGCACTTATACGCATACTCCAGGACACCTGTATACCGTTTCTCTAGACTACGATCCCAGGAGACGCAGTGCTGAGTCATCAATTAAGCCCATCTTCAGGTTCACTAGATGTTGTGAAAAAGTTTTCCAAAGTGGTTGTACCAATTTGCACACCTAACCAGCCCCGTGAAGGGCCCTAGCCATTCTGCCTCGCCACCAGCCGTTGGTACAGTCAGACTTTTAATTTTTTTTTTTTTACCAGTCTGGTGGGTGTATAACATAAGGTTTCCTTTTTACCTAAATTTATTTAATTTTAAAGAGTGGAGTGAAGTGAAAACATCAAGCTACAAACTAACACAGATGGCATGTGGGCTGTGGCACCAGCCCAGGGGTTTGGGAAACGTGGTGCTAACCGGTGTTTCTGTTGCAGCCGACTCCACGGGCACCCACTCCCTCTACACAACATACCAGGACTACGAGATCATGTTCCACGTGTCCACCCTGCTCCCTTACACCCCCAACAACAGGCAGCAGGTCAGTGGGGCCCAGGGCGGGGGGTCCCACGTGATTTCCAGTTGGTGCACGACTGAACCCCAAGGCAGTCTCCTTCCCCGCAGTTGTTAGCTGGCTGCCCGGCTGGCACGGGCTCTCCTGCTGCCGCCCGTGGCCTTGGAGACCCTCCGCACATGGTCACGTCACCTGCGGGATGGAGGCCAGGTCAGGTGTCGTTGGAGATCAGTTTTTTTCCTATATGTTCCTTAGCCACTCTGCTTGCCTGTAGCTACCCCAGCTCCCCTCAAGCGTCTGTTGGGTCATTAGGGAGTCCTATGAAAAACAAGAGTGAGCCAGTCAATTTATTTCGACTAGAAGGAACAGAAATGCAAACCAAACTGGCATAAACAAAAAATGGGTTTTACTGGGTTATATAACTCTCAGGTGCCAGCACAGGGCTGGCTTGAGGCATGGCTGGATCCAGGGGCTCAAAGCATGTTAGGAATCCTTTTAATTTCTCAGCTCTGCTTTTCTTCAGAGTGGCCTTATTTTCAGGTCTTCCCCAGTAGTGGCAGAGATGCCCCCTAGCTGCCTTGAGCTCACATCCCACTAGAGTAGCTGCCCCAGGGGAGAGAGAGAGCTGTGCCTCCCTGGTGTCCCAGAAACGTTCCAGGGCTGAATCTTGTTAGACCATTCACTTGCCAGTCCCCCGGCCTGGGGCAGGGAAGGAATGGGCTGATTGGCCAAGCCTGAAGCATGCCCCCCCTGGGGATGGATGGTGAGCGGGGTCAGTTCAGCTTGAAACATTGAGATGGGGCAGGCGCTTCCCCAAAGGGGAGGGACATGGCTGTCAGGAGAAGAAGGAAAAGGTGCTAAGTGGGCAGGAACAGCTAACACCTGCTCCCTGCAGCTCCTCTCCTGGACGTGACACGCAGATTCTGTCCGGAAACAGCTCTTCCTAGTTCCTAAAGAACAGAAACCCTGCAGACTTGTGGTTCAGCAAGGGTGTATTATTTCCATTGGCACAGGTGACGTTGTAGATTTTCTAGATCAACAGTGGTCAGGTATACGTGATCTCACCAGGTTAACCTGTTAGTATTCTAGAAGAGCTGCGTGCCGCACACTGCTCTCGCACGGAGGACACGGCGGTAGGCTGCAAACGAAACAGACAAAACCACTGTCGTCGCAGAGCTGACGTGTTAGCGGGAAGGGACAGACCAGAAACAAGAGGAAGAGGGAACAGCCACTGTGTGCCAAGTGTCAGTAAATGTTGAGTGATGGCAGCAGGATAGTAGAAAGAGGGCATGTGAGGACCCAGCAGTCAAGGAAGGCCTCTGTGGGAGGGAGGTGTCTCCGCAAAGACCTAAAAGAGGGAGCCACACAGGGTTGTGCGGGAAGAGTGTTCCAGGCTGAGGGAACAGTCACTGCAGAGGCCTTGAAGAGAAAGTGTTTCTGGCACGTTCGAGAAGCAGCAGGAGGCCCACGTGGCCCGAACAGAGTGAGCGAGGGGGAACGTGGGCGATGTCAGAGCGGCGGTGGGGGCAGATGGCATGGGCCCCCCAGCCCCGGGCCATGTGGGGACTGCCTTTTACCCTGAGTGAGGTGAAGCCACTGGAGGGCTCTGAGCAGGGAGAGACAGGATCCGACCGAGGTCCAGGGCTATTTCCGGCTGCGCGTGGGGACCAGATGGGGGAGGGGGGTGAGAACCACAAGGTGGTGGGGAGGCTGCTGTGAGTGTCCAGGCAGGGCCCTCAAGCCAACCTGTGCCGCCCTTCTGTCCCCCGTTTCCATTCACCAGCTCCTAAGGAAGAGGCACATAGGAAACGACATTGTGACGATCATCTTCCAAGAGCCAGGGGCGCTGCCTTTCACCCCCAAGAACATCCGCTCACACTTTCAGCACGTCTTCATCATCGTCCGAGCCCACAACCCTTGCACTGATAATGTCTGCTACAGGTATGCACCTCCCACACGGGCCCCAGGGAACGGCCCAGGGATGCCCCCCCCACCCCTAGCCCTGCACACACGGGAAGTCACGGCCCCTGATTCCCAGCCTCCAGGTGGCGAGCAGAGAAGCAGCCAGCAGCCAGCAGTCACACAGGTGGGCTGCCTCCTATATGGCTTCAGGGAAACTCTGTCCTCACGTTCCCATGCCGTCCAAGAGAGCGATCCTCAACGAGACAGGGGCACGTCACCCCAGTTTTGATAAGGAGACCATCAGGGATTTGTAGTTGCCTGGAATCTTTTGGTTGCAAGTGACAAAAACTCCTCCTCAGCCTGGCTTAAGACAGAAAGGCATTCGTATATATCGGCTCCCGAATGACAGGTTCAGGCTTGGCTGATCTGCTCCACTCTCCTGTGCATCGCCTCATTTGCTGGCAACTCGAAGCCTAACATCCCCCCAGCTACAAATCCAGCAAAAGGAGAGCTTTGCTTTCCCGGGGAAAGCAGCCCCAGAATTGAGGCTCACTGACCTGGTTGGGGGTGAGGTGCCCATCGTAGGGCGAAACGACCACCACGCCACGCCTGGGCAGCGGGCACAGGGCTGGGGCACGGGAGTGCTGGCCCGGAGGGAAATTGCAGGATGGAAGGGTGGGGGCAGGGAGAGATTTGAGGTTCTAGATCACAGATCAACAGGAGACACGGGCCTCAGGCCCATTCAGCATCCTCCCCGAGCCCCAGTTCTCACCAGCGGAGTGGCCAGCACCCAAAGGCCAGATAGAAAGCGCTCTGGGTGTGGGGTGAGGATAGAGCCATCATCCTTGAAACCAGCTGATCGAGGACCTAGGCCCTGGGCCAAGGGCAGCACTTGCCCCTGGGACAGCACTGCAATATCTGGGGAATGGGCGAGGGAGCCCTATTTTCCATTTTCTGAAAACGGTTTGAAATTCAAAAGATACAAAATCTAACATAAAAAAAGTTACAAAAGGTCACAGTCTCCCTCCCACCCCTGAGCCCCCACCACCCAGCTGCCCTGCTAGCAGTTTCTTGTGCATCCTGGTATTTCATACATACTCAGGCAACTGCTTACGAGTATTCCTTTTCACCTTCTTAATACGAATGCAGCATATCACACACGCTGCTCTGAATCCTGTATTTTCTCACCAATCCTTGAGATCTCTCCAAACCAGTACATAAAGTGCTTTTTCATTCCTTGTGACCATGTAACATTCCATCATGCGGATTCAGGAGACTCTTCCCCCATCAGTGGGCACTTGGGTCATTTCCCATCGCCCGCTATCCCACTCCAGTCTGCAGTGAACCACCTTGCGCCAGCTCTCACTGCCCCTTGGTCCGAGTGTACAGCTGGGAGAATTCCTGAGACTGGAGTCCCCGGGCCCATGGGCGTGTGCGCAGGCGTACTGGTAGTCTAGTGGAATTGCCAGCATCTCCCATGTTCGTGAGTGCGCGGGTGTGTGAGAGAAGGGGGGGGGCTCACCGCGCAGTGCGTGCGGTCCAGAGCCCCGTCCTGGATGTGTCGCCCAGGTGGCTGGTGGGAGCCGGGCCTCCACGGGCATCAGGCCGCAGGCCCCCTCCGTCCTCACCCATTCGCAGCTGGGACACTGAGCAGCAGCTGCACATGCCCACCCTTCCGGGCCATGTGAGCAGGAGCTCGCTCGGATGTCCCACGTTCCTCGGCAGCTGAAAGGTAGCCTTGGTGAGGGAAGATGGCATTGTTGACACACACACCCCCCCGGAGGAGAAGGCTGCCCTCTCCCAGCACCTCAGAGGCAGGGGGCTGAGCTGAGGGCGTGGGGGTGGCCTTTCTCCCCTTCCTCGCTCCTGCCGGGGCTGTCACGGCAACCTTCTGCCAACTCCCCACCTTTCCACGCCAGCCTTTGCATGACGTCCAGGAGGCTTTCTCTTTCTTCTGATTCACCAGCCCTTCTTGTTTCTTACGATTTAATTTAAAATATTTTTATTATGCAATATTTTAAATATTCTGAAAAGCACAGAAAATAATATAACAGACACCCATGTGCCTACCACCAGATTTAACAGATGTTAACATTTCGCCATATTTGCTTCAGCTCTCTCTCTTTTCTTTATTTTTAAAGGAAGAAAATGTTAAAGATACAACCCAAGCTGCCCCCTTCCCACACCCTCTCCCTTCCTCTCCCCTCCTTCCCTACAGGCAGCTGCTCTCCGGACAGATCATACCCTGTTCCCCGTGTCCCCAAACACATTTTTTTTTTTAACTTTATAGTTTATTGTCAGGTTGGTTTCCATATAACACCCAGTGCTCTTCCCCACAAGTGACCTCCA
>CM053563.1:13386962-13488204 GCA_028646485.1 Cryptoprocta ferox | reverse complement strand
TGGGATTGCATTGAATGTGTAGATTGCTTTGGGTAATAATGACATTTTAACAATGTTTATTCTTCCGATCCATGAGCATGGAATGCTTTTCCATTTCTTTGTGTCTTCTTCAATTTCTTTCATAAGCTTTCTATAGTTTTCATCGTACAGGTCTTTTACGTCTTTGGTTAGGTTTATTCCTAGGTATTTTATGGTTTTTTGCCCAAACACATTTCTGTGCCAGCACTTGTCATGCTGTAAAAACAACTTATTGGCGTGGCCCTTGCCTCCCTTGAAGGTGGTAACCCCGTGTCACATTCCCCTTCATGTATCTGTCATGATATGGGGCTTGCCATGTAGTGGGCCCTAAACAGATGCCTGGCCCAAGTATCATAGGCACTGAGAAAAGAATTGTTGAGTGAGTGAGTGAGTATTCTGGAAATACTTACTGAGCTACCGTGACCAGGTGACCTGGTGTCGCACCATCTTCTGGTTGTGTGACAAGTTGCCATCCTTCCCGGTTTCAAGTGTGCGGTTTCTGGCTGGCACACCAGCATCCCGGCAGCCCCATCCCTGTGGGCTGTGAAAACCCTGTCCTTCCTGCCAGGAAGTAAGGGACCAGCTGTTTTGAGTGTCCAGAAACCTTGAGCAGCTTGTAATTTCATGGTTCTTAAAATCATGAATCAGGACTATGGGAAAACCCAAAACCCATCGTTCGAGGCAGCCAGGTGCTGACCGGAGCCGCTGCAGTTGTGACGTATGATGTGAACGCACTGTTAATCAGAAAGACTGGCGAAGTCTTCTGGTCCATCCCCCTGCCTGTTGGCAAGACCACGCCCACACGGTTTTGCACAGAAAACCTCCTGGTGTGTGTGGCCTTCGAAGAGCTGCATCCCTGGGACGTGCCTTTCTCCAAGCCTGCACCCACTGTGCATTGGTAGAAATCTGTTTCTTCCGGTCTGTTCAAGTTTAAGTCATTATTTAAATCAGTAGTGAACACCTGTGCTGGTGCTGGGGGACCAGCTAAGCTCAGGGTGGCATCTCCCCACGTGGCACTCGGGCACCGGAGGAGGGTCACTGGACAGTGAACAGTGGAGGTGCTGAGCGAGGGATCTGGCCTGACCCACCTGGGGTGTGCAAGGGCTCCCTCCATGGTCTCCTGCCCCAGGCTCCTTCCTATCCTTTCTTCATGGGGCAGCCATGGTGATCCTTAAGATTGTCAACCTGGTTGTCACTTGTTGCTAGCACCTGTGTCTGTCATGGACCTTCAAGAAGCAGATGCCTCCCTTAGGGTCTTAACTGAGGATTAATGAACAGGCTACTCACAGGTGTGCTTGGGTTAAGGGAACAAGAACAGGGAAGTGAGGCATCTGGGAACGAGCAGCAGCAGGGAGCCTTCGGCTTGACGAGTTTGGAGAGGATGGGAGAAGTTTCTGGAAGCTAGAGAGAGCTGTGGCTCTGGGAGAGGAGACACCAGGCAGGAGCTATGGCTGTGAATTGAAGGATCAAGGACTCAAGCCCAGCAAGAAGGCTGAGAAGAGACAGAAATTCTCGAAGCTCTCTCTTCTGTCACCTCCTGTTGCCTGCTGGTGCTTCCTGTTGGCCGAATTCACTGGAAGCTGGAGGGCATGGGAACCAGGTGAAGGTGACAGACAGCCTGCAGAAACCCACCTTCCAGGGCACTGAGCAGGGCAGAGCACGGCAGAGACCAGATCTGGGGGTGCAGATTGTGAGGAGCCAGCCCAGGTGGGGAAATGATGGCTTGGTCTCATGGTCGAGATGAAGAGCGTGAACATGCCATCAAGGTCCCTCGAGGCCTGGCCCATAGTGACCTTGTGAGCGCCCCACTCTTCGCTCACTGGGCTCAGACCCCCCCAGCCTCGTCTTTCCCAGTCAGGCCTTGAACATGCAGTGCCCACTGCCTGCAGGGCCCTCCCCTCAGCTCTTCCTCTGGCTCCTACTCGGCCTCCGATCCCAGTGTAATTATCACTTCTTCAGAGAGACCCCCCTGGGTTCCCCTTGTCCATATCAGGTCCTTCTGTTATTCCGGCTGTACCCCATTCACTTTCTTTGTCTTTATAAATTAATTTGTCAGTGTTTCGTGTGCCTCTCCTCCTGGATTAAAAGCCCTGGAGGCCAGGGACTGCTGTATCCCCAATCCCCAACGGAGAGCATCCCAGAAATGCTTGTCAAACAGATGCAGGAGTGTTCCACTGTCCCCTTTGTCATGATGGGGTTGGGAGTCAGAACCCGAACAAGCCTTACACTGTGTTTGGGTTCCATGGAATATGTTTTAGTCAGGAATCTCGTTATTTAAAAGTTATCTTATGGTGGGAAGAGAAGCGTCAGGACGTCTCTCCTAACGCAGTACTCACAAGGTGAGGTTTTTTGTGGAGGATGAATACAATAGTCTTTAAGAAAATCTCAGCAAGCTGCTCACTCCTTTATAGCAACTCATACTGCTTTTAATCATCATCATGTAAACAGCATAGCTTATGGTGCTTCTGCCACCCTTTAACATCTTCCAGCCAGAGTCATGGTCCCCCACCCCTGGCTGGTGACTCTGGGAGCTCCCGTAGCCTCTCTGCCTTAATCGGCTGCCCTATAGCCACCTGAGTGGTTCAATTTAGTCATTGGAACAACACATCCTTGATCCTCCGCAAATCTCCAGATTTGACTTCTCAGCAAATCTCCTGCCACCTCCCAGCTCAGGGCTGCTTCCCCCTGGAAAGCCTCCGTGGCTGGAGCCCCTTCTCGCCTCTCCTCTGTTCCACGTTACACATCTCCCACTGACCTATTTCTGGCGTGCCGAGGGTTGGAGCACGAGGAGGAAATGGGCGGCAGGGGAGTGTCCCTGGGACTGTGACCACAGCTGACTGCAAGCTCTCTGGGCTCTGCGGGGGCTCCCTGCCACCTTCCTGGTCTTCCAGGCTCCTCTCGACTACAGAGTCACCTCAGAGGCCCCTGCTGCTGGCGAGGGTGGGTGCAGAGATGATGGGGCTCACCGCCCAGGTTTCTCCAAAGATGTTCCTCCCAGCAGGCTCCCCTCTCTCTGTAGTTTGCTTCAGGGGTGAGGAGGTTCACTGGTTTAGCAGAACAGGTTTTAAATTATTTCCTTTTTACTTTATCACTCAGTCGGTTTCATTTCTGTCACAGTAGCATCTCGGTCAAAACTGAAGTAGGAAGGGTGCCTTCTACTTCATGAGGGTGTAACCTCTCGTTACAATGAATTTTCAAAATAACCCATATAGAGAAGATTTACAAAGTATGTTAAACAACATTACACAAATGTTTGAAAGAAGTCACATAAATGGCCTGTATCAGTCAGTTTTCCCACGATAATGCTGCTTAACAAACCATCCCAAAACTCAGTGGCTCACAAACATTAACATGTCTCTCTGGCCCACATGTCCGCAGGTCTGGCCGGCCTTGGCTCCCGGCCACAGATTGGGTCCAGGTCTGCTCCAGGTGTCCCTCATCCTTCTGGGGTCCCCGTGGCACATTCAGCTCCCGGAGAAGGCAGGAGTGCAGGAGGCAAGCCTGCCTCGCCACCCATCACATTTCATGCCTCGCTTGAAAGCTATTGGCTAAATCAAGTTATGTGACCAGGCCCAGAATCAGTGGGGTGGGGACGTACCTGCCCTCGAAGGTGGCGAGAGAGGAGTGAGTCTTTGCCAAACTGTAATCTACCACACAGTTTATATGTATGTAAGATGAGAATAACTGAAATGGAACAGCGGTAGGAGAATTCTTTGAACATCAGTGGATGATCTAACATCTACTGTCTAGGAAGTAAAAAATGCATGTACTTGCCCTAAGGGTGTCGAAAGTTTCCAGTCTAGCCAGCAACTTACTAGTTAGATCTAAATACTTCCGTTCTTAAAATGTACCCTCCTGTATCTGATTGCATGTTTTCTTTCTAAAGAGAATCTCAAGTGCCTTTCTTTCTACCATCTATTTCTCCCTCCTCAGTATGGCTGTGACCCGATCCAAAGACGCTCCTGCTTTCGGTCCCCCCATCCCCAGCGGAACCACATTCCGCAAGTCTGATGTCTTCAGAGACTTCTTGCTGGCCAAGGTGATTAATGCCGAGAACGCCGCACACAAGTCCGACAAATTCCACACTATGGCCACTAGGACCCGCCAGGAGTACCTCAAGGACCTGGCTGAAAACTGTGTCTCTAACACACCCATTGACTCCACTGGCAAATTCAACCTCATCTCCCTGACCTCCAAGAAGAAGGAGAAGACAAAAGCACGGGCAGGTGCTGAGCAACACAGCGCAGGCGCCATCGCCTGGAGGGTGGCGGCCCAGGACTATGCCCAGGGGGTAGAAATCGACTGCATTTTGGGGATTTCCAATGAGTTTGTGGTGCTCCTGGACCTTCGCACCAAGGAGGTGGTGTTCAACTGCTACTGCGGGGATGTCATCGGCTGGACCCCAGACTCCTCCACTCTCAAAATCTTCTACGGGCGAGGGGACCACATCTTCGTGCAGTCCACAGAAGGCTCTGTGGACGACATAAGGGAAATTGTCCAGAGACTGAAGGTAAGGTGGTACAGCACCTCTCTGGTTGGTGGAGGCCTTAGGGAACCCCCCCCCACACCAGCCTGGTCAGGCCAGGACACTAACTGGCCCCAAGAGAACCAGAATTGCCACTAGGGGGGCTTATAAGCCCTTTACCCTGGGTTCTTTCTAGGGAAGGTTTGGGCCAGGGATCCAAAGCTCTCCATTGCCATCACCTTGCAAAGACAGAAGTATTTATTCACTCTAGATGTTTATAGGAAACGTAAGCTTATGCTTATGTTCAAAATGTAAGCATACTTTCTGGAAGAATTAAAATAGAATGAAAAGCTTCCAAGCCACTAAGGATAGGGCATAAGCAGGAACCTGGAGGAATATAAGAAAGCACGGTACAAGAAACAGACAAACAAAATTATACAGCAGGAATAATTCCACATCAGTAATCACAGTAAATGTGAATGGTTTAACTTCTCTGTTAAAAGACAAAGATTCACAGTCTGGGTAAATTCTTACCCTAAACTCCTGGTAGACCCCTCAGACTCAGACTGTTGGCCAAAGCAAGGGTAGCAGATTTCAAGTCAGGTGACAGCTGAGTTGGTGATGGCTTGAAGCACTGTGCTAAGAAGTACTCGGGCCACATCTGAGCTCTGTGAGAAGGAACTCTGTAGTCAGGAGGGCAGGTCATGCATGTGAAATAGCGAAGGGTGTGTAACATGGACACGGGTTCTAGAGTCAGAAGGCCTGGCTTCAAGTCCTGGCACTGCCACTGGCCAGCCTGTGACCTTGAGCCAAGTTCTTAACTGCTGTGTGACTCAGTTTCCCCATCTTAAAATGGGAACAAAAATTACCATATGTTGTGTGGAAATTAAGGGTTGGATGAGTTCTGTTGCCCAGACAAGCTTGCCTGACTCAGCGAGCTGTGACCTCCAGATCCACCATGTTCACCCTTCTGGGCCTTTGCACTGTCTCGTTAAATTTAGGCTGGATTGATAAGGCCCTGCTCTCAGCTTCCTCAGCCCAAAATTCATGTTCATCTTTAGGTAGCGACACTAGTTTTAGGTAGCAACATGGATGTGAGGTCAGAGAACCAGGTCTCCATCTGTTTTGTTTACGTGCATATGTCCCATGCAAAGATCAGGACTGACGCATAAGTAGGTGTTCAATAAATACTGATTGGTTGGTTAGTTGAATGAGTTTAATTGAACCCTGATACTGTGCTAACAAGCATTTATGTGCATGATCTCACAGTCTTTCACCACTCCACAGAATTTAGGTACTGTTCTTATTTCCACTTGACAAGATGAGAAAATTGAGGTTCAGAGAGGTAGAGATACTCACATAAGGTCACGCAGCCAGCAGATGGCAGACTGGGGTCTGAATCCAGGTTTTCCTGACTCTAGAACCTATTTGTGCCCAAACTTGAGACCGGTAGCTTATTGGCATCTCCACCCGGGTCTCAGCCCCTGAAACGACATGTCCAAGAGCAAACTCCTGGTTTTGCTCCCCTGCCCCCCAGAATTTTCCTGTCTCCGTAAAGGGCAAGACCATTGCTCTATTTGTCGAGGTCAAAGGCCTTGGCATCAGCCTCACCGTTCTCCTCTCACACCCACATGCCGTCTAGCTCCGGTGGGCAGATTTCAGCTACCCCTCCCCTTCCACAGCCTCCCCCAGCCTCTCCTGGACTCTGCAGTCACCTCCTCCCTGGTCTCCCGTGCCTCCATCCTTGCTTCCCCATGTTCTGTCTTCAGGCACCCCAAGGGATCTGGTCCCATCACCGCTGTGCTCAGAACCGCCTGCCTACCCTAGGTGAAAGCCAGAGTCCTTCCAGGGGCCCCCGCATGATCTGGCTTCCTGTCACTCTCTCTGCCCTGGATAAACAGACCTTTGCTGCTTCCCAAGTGTGCTAGGCAGGCACTCAGCCTTTGCACCACCCACACCCTCTCGTTGGAGCACTTTAGTCACCTGTCATCAGGGAGGCCCCATATGTAAAATCGCAACCCCCCTCCCCGCGAGTTTGCCCTGGCACACTGTACCCACTTACCCTGCTTTAATTTTCTCCATAGCACTTAACCACCACACGAAGTGTGTTTATGTATTTGTTGTTACTGCTCTGTCCTCAGCACTCACGCCAGTATGCAGGAGACGCACCGTGAACTTGCACTGAACGCATGGTGCCTCACTACCCTATGGTAATAGCAAGAGCCAACATTTGTGGGGGGCTGTCCGACCCTACTCAGTGCCTTGCACAACTTGGCATTTTTTGCCTCACAAAAGCCCAGTGAGGGAGCTACGGTTATTATCCCCACTTCATGGATGAGGAATCTGGGGCCCAGAGAGAGTTAAGTACTTAGGTTCTTAAACACAAGAGGATTCTTCCTCCCAAAATCCTGACAGCAGCTCGCATTTCTTGTGCAGTGACCATGCCAGGCACCGCGCCAAGTTACACGTTTTACCCACATCCTCTCTGTGCCACTCCGTCCCACACCCACCCCCGAGCCTACTGTTGGTGCAGCGTTTTGCAGCCCGTTACCGCAGCCCTCCTCTCTCAGTGCCCCAAAGCCCACTGGGGAACCAGGTGGCCAGGAAGTAATGACGTAAGCCATCCTCTGCGAAGGGACAAGCCCATCTTAAATGACTCATGATGGCAAGTCTGCCTGATTCCCAAAGTCCTCCAGGGCGAGGAGTCTCCCTGCCCTCCCCGAGCAGAGCCCGGAGTCAGGCATCCTTCATTTGTTAAGTCAGCAAATCATTATGCGCCTGCCTCGGAGCCAGGCAGTGCTGGGACACAGCAGTGACCACGATGGGCCCTGGCCACCCTCCCGGGGCTCCCACCTGAGGCAGATACAGAGCAAGGAGTTACAGGGCCGAGAGGTTAAAGGGGAAGTATTGAGGATGCCAGGGAACCTATGGTGGGGAGAGGTCTCAAGCCCACAGGTTGGAGGTAGCCCCCGGACATACTCAGTTGGTTACCAGTGCTTAGCATTCAGAAGATGTCACAGAAGTGTGTCCTCCTGGAGGATCTGGCTGTGCTGGGCGTGGGTTTGCACAGGTCAGCCGAGGCAGGGCCACAAGTGCCCCCTCTAGCCACGGTTCCACCAGCTTGCATCTTGTGTATGCTGCCCACCAAGTACCCCAGCTCGTGAGCCTGGGATGGGGGGGCTCCCTGAGGAAGTAACTTTTAAACTGAGACTAGAGCAGGAAGTAGGAATCATCCTGGTGAAGAATGGAGGAGAAATAAACGGGAGCAGCAGGGAATACAGCATGAAGAGTAAAAGCAAGACTTAAAAAGTCAGGGCTGTACAGGTCTTAACATCTGAACGATAAGCAGAGCAGTTGTACCTGCCTCACACGTGAGATACCGATGACATTGGGGATATGAAGAGCATAACCAGGGCCTGGCACACAGAGCTCAGTCCCCAGGAAGATTACTTAAAAAGGGGGCCTTGGGCAGGCTGACCATGTGGCCTGGCAGAGAGTCCTCTGAACGGATGCGTGTTTGGTCTCGTAAGGTGTTCCCTGTGCCATGGGGCCTTTCTGGAGTCTTGTAAACGTCAGGAATGCTTCTGTTCTTGTGGGGCTTCCTTTGCTTTGTTAAAAAGCGAAAGGGACAGAACTGTCAGGACATTTAAGAGAGCAGGGGCACCTGGGTGGCTCAGTTGGTTAAGCATCCAACTGGTAACTTTGGCTCAGGTCATGATCTCACGGTTTGTGAGTTCAAGCCCCGCATCAGGCTCTGTGCTGACAGTGCAGAGCCTACTTGGTATTCTCTTGCTTGCTTGCTTTCTCTAAATTAATTAATTAATTAACAAACTAGCTGACTAGCTAACTAGCTAACTAAAAAAAAAGGTTTTGGGGCACATCTAGGTGGCTCAGTCCATTAAGTGTCCAACTTCGGCTCAGGTCATGATCTCACAGTTTGTGGGATTGAGCCCTGCGTTGGGCTTTCTGCTGTCAGAGCAGAGCCTGCTTTGGACCATCTGTCCCCAACCGCCCCCCCCCCGCCTTCCCCTCTGAAAAATAAATAGACATTAAAAAAAAAAAAGGTTTTAAGAGAGAGCAACCACAGAGTTCCGTTACCAGCTCTCCCCTCTCTATCCAAAATGATCTAAAACAGCTGTAGTGGGTCGCTGCAGGCTGAGCTGCTAAAAGAGACTGAGAGATCCAGTGGCCGAAACAAGGTGGGAGTTTCTTTCTCTTGTAGTTAATGCCCAGGCTGCTCAAGGTGGCAGGGACAGCTCAGGGACTCACACCCCTTCTGTCTGGTGGCACCTCATTTTCCTTCTGTATTGGTTGGTATGACTCCATATCCACGTTCCTGTCTGCAGGGAGAGAGAAGGCATGAGTGTTGGGGGTAAGCAGTTTTATTTTGAAGAGCACAAACTAGAAATTCCATCACTTCCACTCCTGTCCTGTTGGTCAAAACCAAATCAAATGTCCATACCCAGCTGCGAGAGAAGCTGAGACATGGGGGCCCAGCCGTGTGGCCGCCCGCCCATCCTAATCTGTACCGCCGTGGGAGGCTCAGTGCTGAAAGGAGGAAGGGAAGAGCGGAGAATGGACGACAGGCAGCAGTCTTGCTGAAGCCTCTGGGGAAGGTCGGGCCCTCCCCACGCCCCCCTGGGCCGGTGTGGCCTAATTGGTCAGGGGCACAGACACACCAGACATTTCTTTGTAACCCACAACCAGATGCTGTGGACACAAGGGTGACTGCTTCGGGAGGAAGAATTTTGACTCTCCAAGCAGAAGTAATGGGCTAGGGTGAAGTCAGTCACAACTTTCTCCCTTGATGCACTGAACACCAGGCTTTCCTCTGCAACCAGTTTTTCAAACTTTTTAATTATGGAAAATGTCGAACATACACCAAGGTAAAGAGACTCACCTAGCGAACTCCTAGGCCTTTACCAATTTTCTGCAGTTAGCAGCCACCCCGTGGCCAGCCTTGTTTCTTCCTTCCCTCCCTTCCCTTCCCCCTGATTATTTCATAACAAATCCTAGACATCCTATCCTATCAATCTACACATTTCAGTATTTATCTCGAGAACACACAGACCCCCCCCCAAAAAAACAACTCTCTTGTCATTGTCATACATAAAGAAGGAACAATAATTCTTTCTTGGCACATGAACAAGTTGGACTGTGAAATCAATTACTGGGTCTCGATCAAGAATTTTCAAGGACAGGATAGGAAAGAAGACACGGTATCACAGTCCATCCCTGTAAGTAAGGATACATTTGTCCCCCACTTTCCAGATTCTCACCATCTATGTCAAATGTGGTTAGGTCTTCAGAATATTTGTGGGTATATGGAGGTGTGAACGCAGAGAGGGGTTTGTGAAATAAAACCTGCTTAATGTGCATAGTGGCTGGAAAAATGAAAGCCACCGTTGTAACAGATTTGTCAAAAACCATAATTTCTAGCCAGGGAATGGCTTCTCACAGGCAGTTTGAACTATTACACCTTCTCTTTCCTTAATGCAGTTTTAGGAGAGGGCAGACAGATCTCGACGTGACTTGTTTAATAGCCATATCCGTGGCTCGTTAGGTTCTTTTCTCTCAAGAAGAGGAGGGAGTCCCTAAGGACATGCTGAAGGGCTGGGGTCCTCTTCAGCGGGTCCTCCTGTCTCTGCTACTACGATATCATGGCGAGAACCACGCACACACGGATGAAGCAGGGAATAAATTGGAAGCGAGGCCTTGTGCTGTCTGGTCAGCCCCACGCTGGAGGACGGTCTGAGGAGGAGATTGGGAAGGGGTTTGTGCCTCTGAGGATGAGGTCATGAAGTGAAGAATATGCCTCAAGCCCCCACCCAGAAAAGATCCCAGGATCTCTGGTCGGTTGCCTCTCCGGCTTACTTTGGTTAGAGTCACTGTGTCAGGATAAAATAGTAGTGGCTTAAAACAGCACAGGTTTATCTACTGCTCACACTACGTGTTCGTCTTGGGTTCAGCAGAGATCTCTGCTCCACACTTGTTCTAACTCTGAAGCCCTAAGCTGACCAAACAGCCACGATCTGGAACACTCCTGGTAGGTAGCTGTGGCAGAGGGGAAAGGCCTACGGTGGGGGGGAGGGGTCTCACGCTGGCAAGTAAATGCCCCAGCCTACATGACATGATGGTTCCACTCACCACTCAAGTTGTGACCAAACCAAGTCGCAGAACCCACCCACCCCAAGGGGCCAGGAAGTATCATCCTGCAGTTGCTGGGGAAGGAGGAGGCCCAGGGGCCTTGGGAATGTGTACACAGCTGCCTCCTGACTGCCACTGCCTCCGCAAGCTGATAAGCCACACAGCTGCACACCCACGTTTCGTCTTCAGAAAGCAGGGGTCCAGGCTGAGACTCGGTGGGTGTCCGTGCTCCTGCACCCTGGCATCACTGGGAGGGATGGGGGTTGCCAGGGTCTTCGGCCCCAAAGCAGGGAAATCTGTACAGGGACCGTCCAGAGCTGGCCCACAAACAGCTTCTGAGGCTAGATCCTGCCTGTTGCCTACAGGTCATGACCAACGGCTGGGAGACGGTGGACATGACCCTGCGGCGGAACGGGCTCGGGCAGCTGGGCTTCCACGTGAAGTACGACGGGACGGTGGCCGAGGTGGAGGACTACGGGTTTGCCTGGCAGGCCGGCCTCCGGCAAGGCAGTCGCCTGGTGGAGATCTGCAAGGTGGCCGTGGTCACGCTGACCCACGACCAGATGATCGACCTGCTGCGCACCTCTGTCACTGTCAAGGTGGTCATCATCCCGCCTTTCGACGATGGCACGCCCCGGAGGTAAGGGGACCTGGCCTGTGGGGCGGGAGCCAGGTGGGGGTTGGCACTTCCAGAGAGTCCGAGTGCCCCCCCGCCCCATCAGCGCTGTCCCTCGAGGCCCTTTCTCAGCGGGAAGAGCCGTAATGGTGACCAGGTGAGAGTCCACAACGATCGAGCACACACCACGTGCCACTTACGGCTGAAGCTCTCCAAACGCGTACCATCCAGTTTAACATCCGCAACAGCCCCCGAGGTGGGCACCCTCGCTCGTTCCGTTTTCTAGATGATGCACACAGTAACTCGCCCCGAGGGCACACTGCACTGGAATCGCTCCACGTATTTATTGTGCCCCGACTGCGTGCGAGCTCCATTTGAAGTGCTGGGGACACAGTAGTGACGGGACGGAGCGCCTGCTCCCTCAAAGTTTGTGTTCTAGAGGGAGGGACAGGCAGTAATTAAATAGATACAGTGCAAGACCTTCTTAAGGTTTAAGAAGAAAATTAAAGGGTAAATAAAGGTCCTGCCTTGTGGTGGGAGAACTGCTTATGTTATCAGGGAGGGCTACTGGGTGGAGGCAGCCTTGTGGTCTTCTCTGGGCCAGAGGGTCAGAGTGTGGACAGAGGCTCCAAAGGGGGACCGGGAGCAGAGCATGTGTGACATGTCTGTCCATGCAGCACGGAGAGATCAGTGTGGCTAGAACAGGGGTGAGAGGTGGTGGCAACCTTTAGGGGAGTTTACAGACGCAGTGACAGGCTCAGGTTTTATTCCACGGAAATGGGAAGAGAGCGGAGAGTTTGTTTGGGTTTTTTTTTTTTTTTTACTGGAACACTTCAAACATATTAATAGTGTACTGAGCCCCGTTTCAACACTTACCAACATGTAGCCAGTTTTGGGGTTTTTTTTCAATCTCCATACCTCCCTATCTTGGATTATTTGAAACAGTCCCAATGCTAATGTATTTCTTTCTTAATAAGAACCCCTAAAAAATTATGATGATACTTAAAAATGTTAACAGTAAGTCAGTATCAACTACTCATCTCCCATCTGTGTTTACCTTTCTGTTGTATCAGAGAGATCTTTTTTTTTTTTATCTTTATTTACTTTTGAGAGAGAGAGAGACAGAGCATAAGCAAGGGAGGAACAGAGAGAGAGGGAGACACAGAATCTGAAGCAGGCTCCAGGCTCCAAGCTGTCAGCACGGAGCCCAATGCAGGGCTCGAACTCACGAACCATGAGATCATGACCTGAGCCGAAGCCAGACGCTTAACCGACTGAGCCACCCAGGTGCCCCTAGAGACACCTTTTTTAAAAAGAATTGTTTTGTGGGGGTGCCTGGGTGGCTCACTCAGTTAAGCATCCAACTCTGGATTTTGGCTCTGGTCATGATCTCACAGTTCCCCACATGGGGCTCAGCGCAGAGCCTGCTTAAGATTCTCTCTCCCTCTCTCTCTGTGCCACTCCCCCCACTAAAATCTTCTTTAAAAAAATTGTTTTTAAAAGAATTGTTTTGTTAATCAGGCTCCTCCTGTTGTATTTGGTTGATGAGTGTCTTTAGGCTGTCTTAATCTATAAGCTTCCCCTCCCTCTTTTCTGTTCCCCTTGCAGTTTATTTTGGGAAGAAGCCAGGTCACTTGTCCTTTAGAGTTTCTCACCTCCTGGATTTAGCTACTTGCATCCCCCTGATGTCCTTTACCCTGTTTCTCTAGCACATGAATTTCCTGTAAACTGGAGTTTGATGTAGAAGCTTGATCCAATTCTGGTTAAATTTCTTTCGGTAACACCACTTCCTAGGTGTGTGTCTGTCAAGAGGCACCACGTGTCTGGTTGGCCCTCCATGAGTGACCCTAAGGGCAGTCGGGGGGTTCAGATGGTAGCCCCTGACCCGTCTTCAGACATTGTCCCCCTCAGAAGCTACTCGACATGATTGCCTAGATAAGTTATTTCATCATGCATCACATGATAGCAAGTGATGTTCTCAATTCCATCATTCCTTCTTCATTTATCGGGTGAAATTTTTCTAAAAAGAATGTTCCTTCAGTAACTATTTGGCTACTCCGAGGTATAATTTATTATATGGAGAAGGCAAGGTAAGTGCAGCTTTCAGAATAATGAGTTGGTACCCTACCAACCTCCAGAGGTGACCAGAGACAGAGAGAGAGAGAGCAAGCGAGAGAGTCACTACCTTCCAAGTGCTGGAAACACAGCTGCACAGGAGACAGTCAAGGCCTTGGCCCTCATGGAGCCACCAAATGGTTCAGGGGAGGCAGACAATAGACAAGTAAGCAAATAGGATGATTTCACATAGCAGAAGGGGGAGGCAGGTGAGCATAGTTGGGAAGGGCAGGCTCTACAGTGAGATTACCTAGGTTTGAATCTTAGCTCTTCCCTGTAGTAACTGTGGCCCTGGGCCAGTGGCCTCTTACCCTGTGCCTTGGTTTCTTCATTTGTAAAATGAGGACAATAATAGATCCTTTCCCCAAAGGTCGTTGGGAGGTTGGAGAAAAACTATAAAGCACATAGAACAGCCCTTGGCCTGTAGGAGGCGCTGTGGAGACACCAGTGGGGAGATACTGTGTGTGAGAAAGTAACTGGACAGGGTGGTCAGGGAAGGCCTGAATGAAGATGAGAAGGAGCCAGAAGAAAGGGCTTCCGGGGACGGGAGGGGTGGGTAGGAATTACAAAAGTGAGGACAAAGGCCCTCAGCTTGTTGACAGACCAGAAAGACGGTCAGGAGCAGAGTGAGCCAAGGGGAAGGCTGAGATGAGCGGACCCTGAGGACTATATACATGTGACCTCACAGGGCTGGCGTGATCCTCACTTCACAGATGAGCAAGCTGAGGCCCGGAGTGGACTCGTCACTTGCGCAGGGTTCCACTACTGGGTATAGCTACTAAGTGGCCGACAAACCTCAATCCGGGTGTCCCGGCCCGCTTGCTCCGAACTTGGTAGGAGGCAGTTCTGGGCATGCCGAAACCCTTCAGCCAAGGGCTTGGCCACCCCTCACCCACCTCCCCAGTGTCCCGCCCTTGGGACTCCAGTCTAACCCCAGGCATCCCCTTCTCTCAGCCCTCTTGTGGCGCCACAGCCCGGCCACACCTGCACCGGGCTCTGCAGAGGCAAGTCGAGCCGAAGTAAGTCCGCAGGCGAGCTCCCGAGCAGACCGCACCCCCCCTCCCCGCCTTGCTTTGCACCCACGCCCACACGTGTGCACCCGTAAGCCAGCCCGCCTGTCGGGTGACTCTCCAAAATTGGAGGTGCACGAGAGACCACAGAGGCGTCCCTGGACCTGCAGGTAGGGACCAACTCAAGCAAAGTGAAAGTCTTCAGGTTCCCTTTTCTAGCTTTGGGGAGACCAGGCCAGGGAGGGCGTGACCAGACAGGTGAGCCCGGCTCCGTGCCCTCATTAGGAGAGCTATCATCCTGCCCCCTTTGCAAGCAGCCACAGAAACAGGATCTCCTATTTTCCTGTCTGCAAGGGCAGGTGTGAGCTGAGACTTGGTGGTTTTTGTTGTTCTTCAAAGGCAGGGGTGTCTGGCCGACCTAATTTGCAGAGCTGATAATCCCAACGCTGGGGTCTCTCTAGCCTCTTGCTGCAGCCTTCTTCTGGCTCAAATGGCGAGATAAGCTCTGAGAGGAGATGCACAGGCACAGGCAGAGGTGCTGTCCCTGCCACCAGCCAGGCTCAGCATGGGGTGCGTCTGGACCCCAGGCTCTTCAGACACTGAAGAGGGTAGAGTGGGTCACCTGCACACTCCCAGGCCACAGGACAGATTCTTGAGTGATCCTAGCACCACTGGCCACAGCCGGGCCGGGCGGGTAGCTGGGATAACGTCCCACAGCCTAATGAGATGGTCATCGTGACTGTGGGCACTTGCGCAGGCCCAGGAGGGATGTTCTCATCTCACTTTCTCTCTGTTACTTCCTGATGGGGAAGGTGATCTCGGACGCTTTTATCCCCTTTAGTTAGACTCGGGAGTTAGAAACTCCTCCCTGAGAAGGGAGATCGGAACCACACAAGTAAGTAAGCAGGAGAGGTAAGAAAGGAGTCCCATGGCCGTCAGAAACTAGGCTGTTGGGAACTGAGGACAAGGAGACAGTGAGGACAAGAGGTCTGCAACCCCTGGGGCATCCTCTCTCAGACGCCTCCTGCATGTGGCTGAGGTTGAAAGACAGCGTTTCGTGCAACACTACTGGTTGAGCACAAGACTAGAAGCAACCTAAATATCTAACCACAGAGGACCGGCTGAGTAGATCCTAGGTCGTCCATGTGATGCAATAGTATTTGATTGTTTACAGGAAATAAAGTGAATTTGTTTGTGCTGAGAGGGCCTGGCAAGAAATAGTATTAATTGTGGGGCAAGGAGAGGGGGGAACAAGATGGTATTTGGAGCTAAGTGTGCTATTCTTTTTATTTCTATTTTAAATACTGTTTGCATAGGATCACTGCATAGACATACCTGCATAGGATGTTTCCAAAAGAACATGCAAGAAACTAGAAGCTGTGGTTGCTTCTGGTGTGTGAAACCGGGGGACAAGGATAAGGGACAGGAATGCCATTTTATCTCACTTTAATCTTTAAAAACAGTTCAAAAAGTAGGGGCACCTGGGTGGCTCAGTCAGTTGAGCATCCAACTCTTGGTTTCAGCTCAGGTCATGATCTCACAGTTTGTGAGATCGAGCCCCACATCGGGCTTTGCACCGACAGAACAGAGCCTGCTTGGGCTTGTCTCTCTGCCCTGCCTCTGCTCTTACAAGTGCGCTCTCTCTCTCTCTCTCTCTCTCTCTCAAAATAAATAAACTTAAAAAAATACAATTCAAAAACCAAATCAATGAAGTGGGTTTCTCAAACTTTACCATGTGTCAAAATCATCTCCAGCAGCTTGGTAAAATGCAGATTCCTGGGCCCCACCTTAACTGGGAGAGAAGTTAGGGACCCAAGAAATCTACTCAGTGGCTCCCACACCACTCTTCAGTGGGCCAGTGTGTGTCGTCGTTAATGTTGTGGCCTTTGGAGTCAACTTACTGTAGTTAAATCCAATTTCCACCTCTTACTGGCGGTGTGACCTCGGACAGGTTACTTAACTTCTCTCTAAACTGTGATGCGGTAATCAGGATTCCGGTTCCCAATGACAGACAGAACCAACTCAAACTTTGTGAAGCAAAACAAAGCCTTTACTGGCTTCTGCACCTGACAGACTAGGGGACAGAGCAAAATCGAGACCGGGCCAGACACAGGGACTCGGGTGCCCTCACCAGGAATCTTCATCACCTATGTCCTTTTCTGCGTCACTGTCATTCTCAGGCTGTCTCCCACTTGGTGGGAACAAAGGTGACCCACCCCCCTTCACAGCTTCAGCTTAGGACTACCTAGTGCAGCAGCCCCAGTGAACTAGATCTTTCCCCCAGGAGTTCCAGAAACCAGTCCAGAGTTGATGCTGTCTCTAATTGGCCCCACGTAAGGCACGTGACAATCCTGTGCCAGTCATGGTGTCCAGATGGAGAGGAGTTTCTGATTGGCCAGGCCCGGGTGACATTCTAACACCTGGGGCTGAGAAGTGGGGTCGGCCCCACAGAGCACACAGACCTGTTCTCAAGAGAAGGGGTGTGAGAGCTGGGCCGGCCGGAGCAGCTATGTGCCCTGCGGCACCACGCTGGTACCCTTGTCCCCGTCCACATGGGCCTGGCACTTCTACGGGTTCTGCTAGGCATGTGTATTGTTGTCATTTCTCATGTGGTACCTGGTGAGGCATTGGTATCTGCCATCCTACGGGAGCTAATGTTCCTGAGGAGCACAGTGTGCTGGACCCGGGTGCCAGAGCACCTGCTCGGGTCACCTTTGAAGACTCCCTGGCAGCCACGTCCTGAGCCCCCAGCCACCAAATCCACCAGCTCTTCTGCCAGCCCTGAAAGTTCCCTCTAGAGGACTCAGGAGAGCCACAGAGGATCAGCTTGATGAGGGCACGAGAGCTTCCGGGCTCCTCCAGGCTCCGCTCTCACAGCTGCCGGGAGGTGGATTTCGCGAGCTCGGCCCCCTCCTTGGGCGCAGAGCCCCCTCCCGTGCCGCACTGCAGCAGCGGTGGATAATGCCAGCCCGGCCCGAAGATCCCCCCACCTCGAGCCCGGAGCGCCGCGGTGCGCGTGCCAGCCTGGTCTGGGGGGAGTCACAGGCCGTTCTGCATCTATTTCAAGGTTCTGGATTTCGTGGCTTTTTTTTTTTTTTTCCAACCACCCTGCAAAGTAGGTCACCTGCTCCTCTTCCAGCTGCCTTTGAGCCTCTTTGGAACAAGGCAGATACTATCCTTTGGTTCTGAGGGCATCCGCCTTTCTGTCCCCAAGTACCGCTGCGGGGGGGGTGGATGGGGCACTGAGCCATTTCATGGAGGACATTGGCCCACTTGAGGCCTGGGTTGGGGAGAAGGGAGAGGAAGGAAGGTGAAGAGAGAGTGAGGAGAGGAGATGGGGCAGAGAGGGCCAGGCGATCAGAGCCTGGGTGTTGGGCCCTGTCCTGACTGACTTCTCTGAGCTGCTAAGTTTCCGACCAATTTGAAGGGTATCTCCTCGGCCTTTAAAATAGGCTTCATGGTTCAGATGTGGCCAGGAAACCCAGCCCAGTGTGACGAGGTGGCAGCCTCTCCTGGGCAACAGGCGAGCGTGCTGGTGGGCTGGGGTCCTTCTGAGTAACCACGTTTCTCTTCCCAGGGGCTGGCTGGAGACCTATGACATGAATACCTCGGAGCCCAAGACGGAGCCAGAGAGCATGACCCCCGGGGGCCGGCCCCCCTACCGCAGCAACGCTCCCTGGCAGTGGAGCGGGCCCGCCTCCCACAACTCTCTACCGGCCTCCAAGTGGGCCAGCCCCAGCACCCCCGGCCATGCCCAGTCCCTGAGCCGGGCCCCAAGGCAGGCCCCCATGGTCCCCTTCCGGGAGCCCCAGCCCCTCCACAGCAAGAGGTAAGGGCTAAAGAGGGGTGGGGCGCCACCCCGTGTCCCTCCCGGCTACCTCTGTGCTTTGCCCTTTTCTCTCTCCTCCCCCTTTTTTCCAGTAGCCTCCTCCCCTCAGTCCTTCTCCCCTTCTCGTCCTTTCTGCCTCCCTCCCTTCCTTCCCTTAAGTTTTCATTACGAGCTTCTTGTGTGCGGGCCCGGTGCTGGGGAGCTCTGTGTCAGAGGCTGGATACCCACCAGACCATGTATGATTAAAACTATATATATTTTTAAAAGATCAAGGGATGGAGAAAGCACAACATTCAGGGTAGTGATTGCTTCCTGGGGGAGGCAGGGGAGTGGGCGTCGGGAGAGCCCACAGGGGGGCAGGTGTCGGTGCCATTCTAGCTCTTGGCTTGGGTGGTAGCTTTGGGAGTTGGTTTTATTATGATGGTGGGTAGCTTGCAGATAAACTATTTTGAATGTGGTGTATATTTAAAAATAAAGAAAATTTTCCAAGAAGGGAAGGAATCCAGCTTGCAGAGGAGCATCTTGCTTCCACAGCCTGCCAGGCCTCGGTCAGGGCCTCCAAAGCTGACCCCCTGCAGCTGCAGTGGGGGAGGGAAGACAGGGGCTCCCAGCTTCCCACCACCCTCGTTCAGCAGCTGTCCCTCCGTCCTGATGGGAGGGCAGCAGCGAAGCTGATGGGCCGGGCCTGGGCCTGAGGGAAAGGTCTGTCTTCCCTCCTCTGAGGGCAGGGGTATCCTCACTCACCCCTACCTCCCTCCTCCTGTTTTTGTTCCAGGCCTGTCAGCTTCCCAGAAACCCCTTACACAGCATCACCAGCAGGGGCCGACAAAGTCCCTCCCTACCGGCAGCCTTCTGGGAGCTTCTCCACCCCCGGCTCGGCCACCTACGCAAGATACAAGCCATCCCCAGAAAGGTCAGAGTCTCTTCACTCTTTCCAAATTAAGGAATCTGATGAAAGCCGGGACCCTTCTTCCCCAGGAAATGCACATACCTTACAAGTTTATTTGCCTTTTTCTGGGGTTTCTGGATCCCTGAAGGTCATCGGAGGACCTCCAGGAGGATTGGCTATGTCTGATAAGATTTAGGGCCAAGCCACCCTGGGCAGGACTCACTGTTGGCTTTCCCAGTAGCAGAATTTCAGTTGCCTTTTTCTTAACACATGTATCCCTTGTTTAAGCAAGACCGGCTGCTACTAGCTTGGCCATTGAACGACCTCTCCATCTCCTCCTCCCAAGACCAGGCCACCAGCATTACCCAGTTTTCCTGGCCTTTCAGGCTTCAGTCCTGTCCCCTTGGACCCGTCTCCAGTCTGACAGCCTGAGGGATCCTCCCAACTCCTCCATGGCTCCCTCGTGCCTTCAGGATAAACCCAAGCTCTCCAGCTGCCCTTGGCCCTGGTGCCCTGTGCTCTTCTTCCCCCAGGATCTCTGTCTCAGGGTCAGCCCCATATTCCTCTGTCCTCAGGCCAGAGCCGTGGGCTTCATCCTGGATGTCTCCCTTCTTCCTCCCCGCTACTGTGGTCCCTCCATTCCGCCTCCTGAGCAGCCCAGCCCCCCAGCCCCTCCTCTCCCCAGTGCCCCACCCTGGCCACCTCCCTGAGCCCCCAGCCTCCATCCCACCTCCTGTGGCCCACCCTCCACCCAGCAGCTGGGGTATCTTTCCATATCAGGCCATGCCTGTCCCCTGCTTCAAACCTCCCACATGTCCCACAGCCCTCAGGACACAGCCTCAGCCCCTCCCCGTGGCCACCAGGCCCCGCCCACCTCTCCAGCCTTGTGTGGTGCCACATATCACCCTCCTTGGCCACTTACACTTTCCTGCGTAGGCTGACTGAATTTCAGAGCCCTCCTCCATGTTCCTCCCTCTCCTACAGATTCTTCACACTCTTCACCCCACACTCCCCCGTCCTGCCAGCTTGAGCACGGATGCTCCTCCTCTGGGAAGCCTTCCCTGAACCTCCCCCAGCACTAGGTGCTGCCATTCTGCCCCTCAGTTCCCTGTGTATTTCCTGACCGTGGGCTTGAGTACTCTCCATTCTGTTAGCGCAGTTAGGAGAACGTGTGTGTGCGCATGTGTGTGCGTGCACATCTTCCAGATCTAGGACCTTCCCGGTTCATCTGTGCATGACCGTCACCCAGCACGGGGGCTGGCACGTGGTACATCCTCGGGTGGGGTGAGCGCGTGAGTTTGTTTAAATATGGCCACCGCCGCAAGAGCAGGGATCCGTCCACTGAGCCAGGAGGTCTCAATCTCCAACGTGCCTTAGGATCACCCAGAAGGAGGCCTTGAAACAAACTTCCTCAGCCTCACCCGTGAGGCTCCGACGTGGTAGATCTGGAGTGTAGTACATACAGGATCGATGCTGCCAGTCCAGGGAACACTCTCAGGGCCACTGAACTAAACCATTGTTGGATTCTAAGCCTCTTCTGTAAAATCGGGTAAAACGTACTTCCTCTTCCATTTTCTAGCCGCCACCGTTCAGCTTTCATTCAGCAGAGGGTTTCAGACACCTGCTGTGTGCCGGGTGCACAAAGAACTATTTGGGCTACTCACTTACCAGGGGTTCCTGCGGTCAGTGCTGCTGGCCGTGGTAGAAAGCGCGCCCTGGAAACAACATGTGCCCTGACAAACACTCTGATAGACTCAAGTCTCGGAAGAGGGAGCACAGCCCGGCCCCAGAGGTCTAGGCTGGCTGCCTGGAGGAGGCGACTTTTGAACAGGCCTCTGAGGGATCACTAGGAGTTTGCCCCAGAGAAGAGGGAGAAAGTCATTCTAGGCAGAGCAAAGGCCACAGATGTGAGTAAGCGCAATGGTGTGGAATGCAGGAGGAACGGAGGGGAGTCTGCTGGGGGTGGGGGTGGCCAGGGGGGCACCTGGGCAGCAGCAGTGGCTGAGGCTAGAAATGAGAGTTGGTACAAAGTGATTGACCAAGAATGGAGATGGTGGGAATGATGTTACTGTTAAGTCTGGGGAGCATTGTTTTTCAAAGTCTTGATGTGCCTCCCCTTTATTATTAGTGCTTTTTAGACTTTTCAAAATAAGTATAGATTCACAGGAAGTTGCCACGAAATGCACAGGGAGCTCCATGAGCCCTTCACCCAGCCTCCGCCATATAGTATCAAAGCAGGGCATTGACACTGGTACAATCCATGCAGCTTGTTCAGAACTCACCAGTCACACATGGACACACGTGTGTGGTGAGGGTGTGTGGCTCTGTGCAGCTTTGTCACGTGTGTAGTGTTGCGTAACCACCACCACAATGTACACACTCGACTGTATCATCACCGCAAAGCTCCCCCCTGCTCCCCCTTTATAGCCACACCCACCCCTCCGCCATTTGGCAACCATTAATCGGTTCTGCGTCTCTGTTTACTGCTATTTTATGAATGTTCTATAAAAGGAATCATATAGTATATATATCGCTTGGGATTCTTTTCCACCTGCATAATTTCCTTGAGGTCCATTCAGGCTGTTCAATGTATCGATAGTCGATTCCTCATAGCTGAGCTGTCTTCCAAGGAATATTTGGGTGGTTTCTGGGCTTGGGCTGTTACAAACATTCATACTCTGAACACACATGAAAACAAATTTTTATTTTCCTGGGATAAATGCCCGGGAATACAATCGCTTGCCAAGATACGGATACAACCTAAGTATCTGTTGAGAGTTGAATGGATAAAGGAAACACGGTTCATATACACAGTGGAATATTATGTAGCCGTAAAGAGAGGAAATCCTGCCATTCATGACCACGAATTCGTGGCTGAACCTGGGGGTTATTACGCCAAGTGAAATAAATCACACAGAGAAAGACAAATACTGTATGGTGTCACTTATATGCAGAATCAAAAAAGTCGAACTTGGGGTGCCAGAGTAGCTCAGTTAAGCATCCACCTCGATTTTGGCTCAGGTCATGATCCCAGGGTCATGGGATGGAGCCCCTCATCGGGCTGTGCACTGAGCGTGGAGCCTGCTTGAGATTCTCTCTCCTTCTGCCCCTCTCCCCGGCTCATGCCCCCCTCCAAGAAAAAAATAAGTAAAATTTAAAAAGAATAAAAAGAGAGACAGTAGGTCAATTGGACTTTAAAAAAATAATCAAACTCATAGGAAAGGGAGGGTAGAGGGGTGGTTGGCTGGGGTGGGGGAAATGGGGAGAGGTTGGCCAGAGGGCACCAAGTTTCACTTGTAAGATGAGTACGTTCAGGGGATCTAACATCCGTACAGGCGCAGCGCCCATAGTTAATAATTCTGCATTGTGCACTTGAAATCTGCTAAGAGAGTAGATCTTGGGCGTTCTCACCCCCAAAAAAGGCAACTACGTGAAATGAGAGATGTGCTAATTAGCTTGATTGTGGCAATCGTTTCACAGTGTGTACATATATCAAATCATCACATTGTACACTTTAAATATATGACAGTTATATTTGTCACTTATACCTCAGCAAGGCTGGGGAGGGGCAGGAGAGATGCTTCTAGAGCGCTACTTGCTCAGCAAATGGAGACAAGTGTTACTTCAGTGAGTGTGTGTGCTGACTGTTCTGCATTGCACGTAGAGAAGTGTTTAGGGGAGAAAAACACAATTGCTTACTGGGTGGTAAGCCCATTTTTAGTTTTAAAAGGAACTGTCAGACTGATTTCGAGAGTGCGCGTACCATTTTATGCTCCTGCCAGCAGTGTGTGAATGATCAGGCTTCTCCACGTCCTCACCAGCATTGGGTGTCGCCACTGGTTTTCATTGTAGCTATTCTGCTGGGTGTGTGAGGAGACGTCATCGTGATCTAAATTTGCGTCTCCATAATGGCTGGTGACGCTGAACGTCTTTTCATGTGCTTATTTGCCAACTGTATACCTTTCTAGGGAAGTGTCCATGCAGGTCCTTTTGCCCATTTTCTAATCGGATGCAGCATTTTGCAGCTTTGGAGAGTTCTTTGTATATACCAGACACGAGTCCTTTGTCCACTCTGTTATTTGCAAATATTTTCTCCCAATCTTTAATTTGTACTTTCGTCTTTTTTTTTTCAATATTTATTTATTTGGGGGAGAGCGCAGGTGGGGGTGGGGCAGAGAGAGGGAGACAAAGGATCCCAACCAGGCTCTGTGCTGACAGGTCACAGTGGTCAAGGCCACTCGTCCAGGAAGTGGCAGAGTTGGGACAGGAACCCAGGCCCATGTGATTCTGGAGAACTGACATTGACCCGCGACCTGTCCTGCCAAAGGTCTCTGAGCTTATCCTCCAAATCAGGGGAGCACACAGTCCCTTCTGGAGTTCCCACCCCAGGAGACTGTTCAGGCTGCCTGGCGTGAACAGGTGGGAAAATACCACTTCTTCCTTGGACATCAGCCCTTCCCAGCCCATCCCTCCCTTCCCGGGGCTCCACGGGAAACCCCGTTCTCAACAGTTTGTGTGTTTTTTATCTCTGTCAACCTCTGGGTTCCAAGTTTTGCAAAATGGCGCTAGCACACGCACCCCCTGAAGCCTCAGAAGCGTCTTTCCCAGGCGGTCAGCAGCCCATGGGAAGAGGCCTGGGAGCAGGTCAGGGCTGCGCCAGTGTCAGCCTCAGCTCCCTTCCCCTCTCCCCTCCGCCCGGCTTCCCCAGGACCTCCTGGAACCCTTGTGACCGCTGTGTCTCCTGCTGTCTCCAGCAGGCCTGCTACTTGTGGCGTTCAAGCTCTTAGAATTGTGAGGGCCCTTAGACACAGAGTCTGCGCGGGGCCCATCTTGGATTTACTGAGAGGTGGTGAGATGGCCTTTGTCAGCCATGTGAGCATGGTGGGCAAGTGACTTCACCTCTCCACGCCTCACTTTGTCCACATGTAAAATGTCTGTCCCTGAGCAGTGCAGAGAACATTCAAGGAGGAAAACCCTGCAGAGCGCTTAGAACCGTGCCTGGCACGTAGGAGGTGCTCCTTACCGGTTATGACAGTTACCGCCGAGCGCAGTGCCTGTCCCGGCAGCAGGGGCACAGAGGCTGGCTGTTGCTGCCTCTGTCCTCAGGAGTTTGCCAGCCTCGTTTGCCGGGTGAGCAAGCCACCAAACTCAGCACAGAGCGTTAGGACGGGACAGTGCACCCAGCTCAGCAAGGCTGCAGGGCAGGGCCAAGGCCTCAGCTCACCAGACCACCTGGCTGGCTTTGCTTTTTTTTTTCCCCTGATTTTCTCTGCCAGCTCCATAAAGAGTGGTGCATTGGTGGGGACTTGAGAGGGCCTGAGGCCCTAAGGGGGTTTATCATCACATAGTCCAGGGGGAGGGTGGCTGCAGGGCTGGTTTAGGCAGGTCCTCAGGGACTGGCTCCTCCAGTGGCCCATGGTGGCTGTTGTGACCCCCAAACAAAATCAGTGCCCTGCAGAGGAAGACGGAAAAGCCTGTCTTTGTTTTTCAGAGTAAAGGAGCTGGGTCTCTTGCCTACCCCTGAACCAACCCCCGGCAGGGCCACATGGCACCCGCTAGACTGTCTTAAACTGTCAGGATTTATTCAAGTCTCATGGCTGAGGAATGGGCACCACAGGGGAAACTGGGCTTCACCAGCAGAGACAAAGAAGGTGGCGGGTTGGGTCCGCCCACCCTCCACCCAGCCGTCTTGGAATTCACCCCCGCATTACTCTGTCAGTCGGTGTAGGAGACTGGCAGGGCGGCCGGAGCCCTCCCCTCTAGAGAGACTCTTGCCCGCCTTCACACTGTCTTGGTATTTTCTTCCATGGCCATGTAGGAAGCTCAAAGCCAACATCCCGGCAGCCCAGCCCTGCCAGCCTGAGGGCACTCCACACCCAGGCCTCCGCAGGGTCTGCCAACACACCAGCTCCTACCTGAAGATGCTCCTAAAACTACAGATAGTTTCTCCCCAAAACCAAAACGCTTTATCTTTAAAGGGGTGTCATCTTCCAAGAAAAGGAAGAAGACTCTAACATTTCTCAGAAGAGGTTGAGGATAGCTCTGATCTTCTCTGCTTCTGGGGATTTTTGCCCAGAGCCAGGCATGGTGAGATGCCGGCATGCCCAGATTTCCAAATAGCTTGTCCAGGACCTGGCAGTGTTCAAAACAGCCCCAAAGGGGACAGATCCACACACAGGCACGCCCCAAAGAGTGGCAGCGTAGGTGGGTCATTTGACATTGGGATAACACGGTTTGTTAGGGAATGATGTGATTGGACGAAGTCCAGGTTGTCTTCGTGGAGGGACAGTAGCTGAGTGGTGAAGTGTGGTAAAATACTTCCAGCTAGACAGTGTGTCAGTCAGGATCAGGTTTAACTGCATAATAGAGAAAACAGTGACTCAGGCGAGACAGTTTCTTCCTTTCCCCTGTGTTGTCAGAGACCCAGGCTCCTCCTCACAGTGCTCCGCCATCTTGGCCTGTTGCCTGCTGGTCTTAAGGTGGCTGCTGGAGCTTCAGCCTTAAGGAAGTGATGAGGCCGAGGCACCCACAGCACACTTCCAGAGGCTTCCTGGAAGTCACATGCATCACTGTGGTCTCATTGGCCAGGCCTGCAAGCGAGCCTGGAAGTGTGCACTGTGAACCAGTTACACTGCAGCCCTGGGTACAGCCGGGATTCTGTCACCAAGCTGCAAGCACAGGACAGATACTGGGGGAGCGTCCGCTCATGCCTTCGGCTCTCCTCGGCCTGACCCCGGCCACCACTGACATTTTCCTTCCGAACGCGGGATCTGATGCCAACGCCTTGAGGGAATGGAATAAACACACCAACACCTCAATTTCCAGCTGCGGTGGAGCCATGTTTCACCAGGCAGTTGGCCGGCCGCTGAGTCGGTATTGAATACCGCTGTGCTTTTTCTTCTTTGGGCTGTGTCTGCCTTCCCTGGAGGTAGTAGAAGTCGAGGTCTGGGAAGGTGGGGATGACACGTATTTTCTCGGCAGGTGGGTGGAAGTGGGTGTTCGGGAAGTCCGGGACACCCCCGGAGCACCCCCCCCCCCCCCGCGGCCTGGAAGGCGGTGAAGCCTAGGGCTTCAGAGTCGGTCTTTGCAGAAACAGCCCTGGCTTTAGGCTGACGGGATTGCCCCGGAGATGTTGATTAACTCCTCTCTTCAGTGTTGGGAGTCCCAGTTTATCAGCCTCCCAAGTTGCAGGTGTAGACAGAAGGAAGCAAATTGGGGAATCACAAAAGCAGCTTCATTTAATGGAGGCTCCATGACTCTCCCCAAGTGCGGGGCCTGTGTCAGTGGGGTGTTCTAGCCGTAAGTAACCGAAATTTGGCTGGCTCAAACGTTGTGGGAATGTGTTATGGCACAGAAAAGGAGGCTCAGAAATAGGTCAGGCTCCAGGGAGGGTTAATCCAGCATTTCAACAACATTATCAAGGGCCTGGTCCCTTCCACCTTCTATGCTCAGCATTGGCCTCGTCCTCAGGCTGCTAGCAGGCAGGCCAGCAGCAGCTCACAGTGTTCTATCTGGACCCAGCAGCAATCCCCGGGTGAAGAAGAGAAGCCGTCCTTCCTCGTCATCACTCTCAGGAACCAGGAGACTTACCTCAGAAGCCCTCCCTGGCACACTTCCCCCATTTCAGTAACAAACACCTGAAAATGTCAGTCACTTAAATCAGCAAAGGTGTATCTGGCGCCCACGCTGGAGCTCACTGCTGGTTGGCAGGGGACCTCTCGAGTCCCAGGCTGCCAGAGGCAGCCACCATCCCTAGGTTGCTTCCCTCACAGCTCATTGACAAGACTGGGCCCAGACCACCACCACCACCACCCCCCCACCAGCCAACCTCAAGGGGCCAGGAGGTGCGGTCCTGCTGTGTGCTAGCCAGGTGGAGGGCCATAAGTATTTTCTGAGAAGCTTTGTAACTCTCCCATTCTCTCACATCATATCAGCTAAGGTTGCATCGTATGCCTAACCCTGAACCAACCCCAGGCAGAGAGAAGGGTTTCAGGCATGCCTGCTCTGATCTGAGGTGGAATGGACGTTGGAGGTGCCCTTAGAATTCATTCCAGGGCATAGAACTAGTGCATCTGGGACCATAGGGAGAACCTTCTGCCATTTCCTTCCTCAGATCTCAACCCTCCCCGCGGGTACACAGAGCCAGCCTCTGGGAGAGTCTCTGTCTAGGAGAGAACTCTGGTTATTTCACCTACTCTGCAAACCTGTGAAGTAGAAAATGTCATTATCCCATTTTTCAGATGAGAAAACTGCAGCTCAGACTAACGAGCACTTGCCTGACCAAGGTCACATAGCTAGAAAGAGATGGCACTGGGGTTTGAGCCCAGCTCTGTCTCAGTCTGAAGCCTGAGCATACAGCTTCCCTCCCGTAGCGCCTTCTTCCGACAGAGGGACATACACAGAGTCCTGGCCTGTTGGCGCCTTCTCACAGCTCTGTGTGGCAGCCTCAGCCTAAGCGCCGGGCTCACAGGACATCAGTCAGTCCTTTGAGGGAAGGCCTACTTCGGTCGAATCTCGACAGCTTAGGGAAACTGCAGCTTGGGGCTAGGAAGTGACTGTCTCTGGCTAAGAGGCGGTGGCGAGGTTTGAATGCCAACCTGCCCAGCTCTAGGCCTCCTGAACCTACAAACACTTCAGCCCGAGACAGGCGTGGGGGGCGGGGCTGTTGACAGTAGCTCACCCCATTTCACAGCCAAGAAACAAGACCCCTGGGGAAGCTCCCAGTGGGGCCTCCACCCAAGTGGCTTCTGCCCTTCCTTGACTGAAGAACCCAGCATTGCCTGGCGCTTCCTGGCATGCTTCCCGAGCGAGACTCATTCCTGACCCTCCGCTAATAGCACGTTTCCAGGATTACTCATCTAGGATCCCCTCCACGCAGAGCCTCCAGTGTGTTTAAAACCCACCCATGAGCAAGTCCTCGGGCTCAGGTGGTTTTTGACATGCCAGCCCTTCTTCACCCTGTGCTTGCCTCCTCTCACTCCCCTGCAGGTATGCAGCCGCCCCACACCCACTGCTGTCCTTTGATCCCCACTTCAGCCACGACGGGATGTCCAGCGGCGACTCCTCCTCGGGCGGCCTGACCAGCCAGGAGAGCACCATGGAGCGTCAGAAGCCAGGTAGGGCCTCCCCAGGGCCAGCCGCGCCTGCCTACCTTGCCCAGCGGGACCTCCTGTAATTTGCCAGGCGACACCCCTCCCCCCCGCCCCCCCCCCCCCGTCAGCGATAGAACACAAAAGAAAGCTGTTGGAGCCTCGTGTAAGATTAGGGAGGTCACCCCGCAGAGAGCCCGATCCTCCTCCGTCCAGACAGGGCGTCAGCAGGTGGCACGCACTCAGGAGCCCGCACACAGACGTGCGGTGTGGAGGTGTCAGCTTCCCAGGGAAACAGCAGAGAAGGACTAAAAGTGGTGCTCTCAGGAGAGCAGAGCTGCCTGTGTTCTGAGGCTTTTCCTTACATAAACCCTCCTGTGCTCCTTTCTCACTGTTAGATGTGCAGCACATGCTGAGAAAAGAGCCCAGATCATGAGTGTCTGGCATAACAGGTCACAAAGTGAACACACCCACTTCCCACACCCAGGATAAGAGGCTGAACGTGGCCAGCCTCCAAAAACCCCCCAGGCCCCTCCCAGTCAGCACCCCCAAAGGCCACCCCTGCCCTGCTTCTCCCAGGCCGACTTCGTTTTGCCTCACTGTGAATTTCATGTATATGAAACACTCCTGCTGGCTAGATGCGTTTCGTGTGCACGCCTGGCTTCTGTCGCTCAGTACCATGTTGTTGAGAGTCAGCCACATGGTTGTGGGGGGCAGTGCAATTTCAGAGTCGTTTTCCGTTGTTCGAAGGACCCACAACGTATTACTCCATTCTGGCGTTGATGGACATTTGGGTGGCTTCCAGCTTGGGGCTGCTTAGACTAGTGCTGTCAGGAGTCGTCTTGGACCAGTCTGTGGTAAACACACGCTCACACTTCTGCAGGGTGTATGCCTGCGAGTGGAACTGTCAGATCACACGTTTCACTTCATACGAAGCTGCCACACCTTTGCCCAGAGTTTCACGCTCCCAACCGTGACCGAGGAGAGGTCTGGCCCCTCCGTATCCTCACCAACCTTTGGTGGACGCATAGCGGTGTCGCATTTTGGTTTTAAGTTGCATTTCCTGGCGCCCAATGAGATGGAGCATCTTCTGATCTGTTTGTCCTCCCATGTGTGATCAATCGTGGGCTTGTACACTTAGTGGAATATTTGAAATAGAATTTCATGTAACACACTTGTTGCCCCTTTGAAGTCTGAGAGCTACTGGATGATGGGTGGGTTCGAAAGAAAGGAAAGGAATGAAGTGTCACAGAGTGTTGGCGTTGGAGGGAGGGACCTGGAGCTGTCCTCTTAGATATTTGAGAATTTCCAGACCGCTCCAGGGGCTGACCACGTCAGAGTCACAGCTCCCTCGGGCACAGTGGGGCAGGGAAGAGGTTGTGTGTCCCAGGATTAGCAGCCTGGGGAATTTCTCGGCCCTCCAACCCCATGGTTCCCTTAAACCAGGGAAAACGGTTGTGTTTCAGGCAGGCAGTTCGCCTTCCCAACTTTGCTCTCCCTTCTGCTGCCTCTGGGGCCTGCAAACATGGCTGGCTTCTCCTCCGCACGCCCGATCCTTCCAGCCACTGCCTGCAGCCCTGTGCTCTTCGCCACAGCAGACAGATTTGCATCTTTTCTTCCCCACCCAGTTCAGAAAAAGAAAAGTGTTGCTTGGCAATTTCATTACACCAAAGTGTAAGATGGGGAGGAAGTTTTTCCAACATTCACTCAAATAAGGTGTCACAGAAACTCACCATTGTCTTTCCCTTCTCTCTTCTGTCCCCTCGGGCTTGGCTCCCCCCTTACTTCCTTGGGACCTTGTTATAAGTTGACTTAACACCACTCGCCACCCCCACCCCACTCCCCCAAACACACAGCAATCAGGGCAGTCAGTGATTAGAAATCATGAAGCCTAGGGGCTCCTGGTGGCTCAATCGGTTAAGTGTCCAACTCGATTTCGGCTCAGGTCTTGATCTCACGGTTTGTGAGTTCAAGCCCCGCGTCGGGCTCCACACTGACGGTGTGGAGCCTGCTTGGAAACCCTCTCTCCCCTGCCGCTCGCTCTCAAAGTAAATAAATAAACATTAAAAAAAGAGAGAGATCATCATGAAGCCTAGAATGTGCTCACGACCCAGAGACGAGGTAGTGCAGGGTGGAGAACCCGGCACCGTGACGACACGGGGATCTGTCCAGCCCTGGTCAGAGGACAGCAGTCACAGTAACAGCAGCAGGGTTCTGTGTGCCTGTACACCAGCACTGCCCCGGGTACTCTCCATGCCCTCCTACTTAATAGGTAATCATCGCAGGGACGTGACAGGGTGGGCACTTTTTACTGGCCCATTTTAGAAACGAGGAAGAAGAGGGTCTGACTTTGGCTCAGGTCATGATCTCACGGTTTATGAGTTCGAGCCCCACATCAGGCGCTCTGCTGTCAGCGTGGAGCCTGCTTCAGATCGCCTCTGCCCCTCTGTCTGCCTTCACGCGCACACATGTTCTCTCTCTCCTCTCTCTCTCTCAAAAGTAAACATTATTTTAAAAAATGAAGATGAGGCATAGGAAGGTTGTCATTTGTCCAAGGTCCCTGCTGGTGAGAGGCATAATTGAGATTGAACCAAAGTCTGTTGGGTGCTAGAACCCCTCAGCCCCCACCGTCCACAGACACCACCCACAGCCCCTCACCCACAGGGTGTGAGTATTTCTGAAGCTTGAGAGGGAAGGAAGCCCCTGAGTCACCAGCTGCCCCGAGTCTGTGCTTGGCCACAGTCTTAGCACATCTCTCATAGCCAAATTCCTGTCTGTCATCTGCCTGACATGACAAGGGAGATCACTGCATCAGGAGAGCTGGAAGGTCACCAGGGACCAGTCCAGAGAACCAGGGAAGGGCTCGATATCAGGGCCTGCTAAAAACAGAGCTGAGGGCCCTGAGGCAGCCCAGGAGGGGAAGGAAACTGGTCCGTCATCCGACTCTTTGCTTGACATATCGCTGATGATAAACACCACACTGGGCACCAGGGACACACAGTGTGAGCCAGACAGGCATGTTCCCTGCCTTCTTGGAGCTGAGAGTCTGGTGGAGAGACGGACGATAGATGGGCACACGGTGATAAATGATCACCATTAATGCTACATTGATACTTGAGTATCAAGTAGAAACTATAACACAGTGCTGAGACAGGTGGACAGGGTTTGGGGGAATCACTGAGCAAATTACATTCAGGCGAGGCTGGAAAAACATTGGGAGGAGAACATTTCCGGGGAAAGAGAATAATCGAAGACCCTGAGGTAGCAGTGAGTGTAGGAGGAACAGTAAGGAGGCCGTGTGGCTAAGAAGTGGTGGAGGATGAGGTCAGGGAGGCGATGGGGCCAGAGCATGTGGGGAAGACTTTGTCCTTTGCTCAGAGTGGGACAGGAGCTCCGTCCTTTGAGCAAAGGAGGGATGGGACCTGACTTGGGTGTTCACAGGGCCCCTCTGGCTGCCGATTCTTGCAAGGTAGCTACAGGGATGGGAGAGATGGGCAGGTTCTAGATACAGTCACATGAAAGGTAGAGTTGATAACATTTCCTGACCCTCTACATGGGTATGAGAGAGAGGGGGCATGGGTGATAACCAGGTTCCTGCCCTGAGCAGCTGAAAGGATCGAGCCACATGGACGGAGCAGGAAAGACAGTGAGCGATGCAGATTTGGGGGAAGATAAGCAGTTGGTTTCGGCCGTGTTCAGCAGGAGGTGCCCGGTGGCCACCCCAGAGGAGGTGTTGTGAGATAGCCATATATACAGGAGAGGTCTGAAGTTGGGAGAGGTCTGGGCCAGGGACAGAAAAATGAGAGTCACCAGTGTTATAGGTGGTAGTTAAGGCTGGATGTGGCTGTCACAGGCTTGGCTTTCTGTAGAAACGTGGTCTCCAGCATGATCTGGCCACGTCCCAGAAACGAGTACTTCCGGGCCTGTGGGATGCTCCAAAGAGGAAAACCGTCTCCAGAGATAGAGTAGGTGGACGAAGGGGGCAGCCTCCCACCCCCCACACACGGACTTGCCAACCAAGCTGCTGTCTGCAGTGGCCCTGAGTGCCCTGCCCGGCCCACCCAGAGCAAGAGCCTTCCCTACCGGGAACGTGGCCCAGCATGTCATAGTGAGCTCAGGCTCCAGCAGGCCTTGTGGGAAGTTCAGAGTCAGCCACGTGACCTTGGCAAGGACCTCATCCGTCCCAGCTTCAGGTCCTTCCTCTGCGGTGGACATCCTAAGTGTCTCTCCTTCCAGTATGGTTTGAGGGTCCAGTGACCTCACACTTGCCCAGCCCTCAGCACAGGCCCCAGCCCATCATTAAGAGAGCAGCGAGTCCTGCTTCTCAAGCACATGCTCCCCACTATTGCCAGTGGTGCCACTGCTGGGGAACCACAGAGAGAGGGTGCAAGGGTGCACGGCACACACAGGTCTCAGGCCCTCTCTGTGTGACCTGGGACTAGCTACTTAACCTCTCTGAGTTTTGACGTTCCTCACCTTTTGGAAGTGCTACTAATACCCACCTCACAGTATTACTTGGAGGACATAGCAAGATAATGTGTGCAAAGCAGTTTTAGGAGTACCTGACACAGAACATGTGTTTAATAGTCACCATTATTGTAATTTTTTTTAAGTTTATTTATTTATTTTGAGAGAGAGAGAGCATGCGAGCGCATGCGCAAGTGGGGAGGGGCAGAGAGAAGGAGAGACAGAATCCCAAGCAGGCTCCACACCATCAGTGAAGAACTCGATGTGGGGTCGAACTCACAAACTGCGAGACCATGAGCTGAGCCAAGATCAAGAGTCGGATGCTTAACCGACTGCACCACCCAGGCGCCCCTACTGTAATTATTTTAAATACAGCAGTGATCAAAAGTGTGGCCCTTCGGGTTAGACCACCATGGTTCCTGTCCTCTGTCCTCTGTTAGTGCATTTGTGTTTGATAGATAATAACGAGCCCTCCACTGGATGGTTTGGGGGGCTTTTTGTTTGTTGTGTTTTTCAGGTCAGTTGCTAAGTCCAGGCACATTGACCACCCGAAAGTTTAGACTAATTTACACACGTACTGGCCATCATGATTTTAAACCTGTTTCACCTTTGAACCAGCAACTCCACGTGTGGAGTTCTGTCCCAACACAATCCCACACTTGTTCAGGGTTGTGTGTAGTGGGAGAGCCACCCAAACACTGTTGTAAGGAAGAATTGAAAATACCCTACATGTTCATCAGCAGGAAACTGGTGAAGTAAGTGACATCTGTTCAACATGACAGAAAACTGCACAGCCGTTAAAAATAAGATAACTTTTGGGGCACCTGGGTGGCTCAGTCAGTTGAGCGTCCGACTTCGGCTTAGGTCATGATCTCGCGTTTCATGGGTTCGAGCCCCACATCAGGCTCTATGCTGGCAGCTCAGAGCCTGGAGCTTGTCTTCAGATTCTGTGTCTCCCTCTCTCTCTGACCCTCCCCTGCTCACACTCTCTCTCTCTCTCTCAAAAATAAAACATTAGAGAAAAGAAAAAAAAAATAACTTTACATTCAGTTATGTGAAGATGTATTATGGGGATATAAAGTGAAAAGCAAGTGTAAGTATATTGTAAAGTAAAAAATCAAATTGTAGGACAGTGCTTAGTGTGATTCCATTTTTATTTTTGTTTAACAAAATAGGTTATGCACATTTAACCAGCAAAGGATTGCTACCTTGCCTATATAAAGAACCCTGCTCGCCGCTAAGATAAAAGTCAATCCCGTGGAAGAATGGGAAAAGAGGGCACCAGGGTGGCTCAGTCGGTTGAGTGTCCGACTCTTGATTTCGGCTCAAGTCATGATCTCAAGGTCATGGGATTGAGCCCCACATCAGGCTCCGCACTGAGTGTGAAGCCCACTTAAGATTGTCTCACTCTCCTCCTCTGCCCCCTCTTCCTCACTCATGCTCTCTCTAAAATAAATAAAAATGAAAAATGTGAAAAGGACATAAACAAGTAATTTACAAAATAGAACATCTGGATGAAAATGTGCTCAACCTTCTTTGAGGAGGATGATAGAGGCTTCAGTGAATTAACCCATGCAAAGCACTAGAATGGGGTCTAGCACACAGTAAGCGCTTAGTAAATATTTCATTACTGAGCGTTGTTATTCCCCAAGACATAACTGGACGGGGTCATGGTACTGTATGAGCCGAGCAGACAAGCTGGCGGAGGGGTGGGGCCATTTTTAGGGCCAGATTCGTCAGGTGGACCCAGGCCAGGGCCTGAGTCACCTCTAACCACTGATGTGTCTCCTGTCTTCCTGCAGAGCCTTTGTGGCATGTGCCCGCCCAGGCCCGGCTCTCGGCCATGGCGGGGAGCAGCGGGAGCAAACACGCCTCCAGGCAGGACCCGGCCCGCAAAGATTCCCCCAACAGGCATTCCAAAGTGAGTCTGGGCCCCACCTGCTTCATCCCGGGGTGCCCGGGCTGCGAAGCTGGCTGCTTCACCTCCCTGACCGCCGTGGGCCTGGCAGTCTCGCCAGGGTGTGGGCCTCTGAACGCCACACGTGAGCACATCCTCCTCCTTTGCCCTCCTCCACTCCAGCAGAGGGGCCAACTGCTTGGTCTGGAGCCAGCCAGACGCGTAGCCAGGTCTAGCCCCCACCAACCAGGCCATCGCCCGCAAATCCCTCTGCCTCCTTGTGCCACAGTTTCCCTGTGATTACACTGGTCATGGTTGCCGTCTTCCCCAGCTCAGGCTGCTGTAACAAAATACCAGACTGCATGGCTTACAACAGAGATTTCTTTCTCACACTTCTGGAGGCCAGAAGGTCCAAGACCAAAGCTCAGGCAGATTCAGTGTCTGGTGAAGACCCACTTCCTGTTTCATAGATGGCCTCCTTCTCACTTCATGTGATGGAAGGGATGAGGAAGCTAGCTGTCTGGGGTCTCCTGTGTAAGGATGCAAATGTATGTATGTGGATTTAATAATCCCGCCTGTGAGGAATGGATAACTGCATATAGGGGGCTAAAGATGTAAATATATATATTTTATATCCTATAAAATAGGATTTTATAATCCGATTCATGAGGGCTCTACCCTCGTAACCTAATCACCCCCAAGGGCTCTACCTGCTAATGCCGTCACACTGGGTGGGGCACAAACGTTCAGACTGTGGCAGTAAGTTAACTGCTCTAACAGAAGGTCCCTAAGTCTCAGTGATCTCACACAGTAGAAGTTTACAGTTGGGTGTGGGTATTCAGTGAGCAAGCTTTTCACATGGTGATCCCGGAACCCAGGCTCCCTGTCCCTTGTGGCTGTGCTGTCCCTCAGGGCCTCAGAGCCTTCTGCTGGGTCCTTGCCTGTTTCCGGCAGCTAGGGGTGGGAGAAAGAGGGGCTGGTGTGTGAAGTCTCTACAGCCCAGGCCTGGAAATGGAATAAATCATTTCCACTTATATTGCATTGGCCAGGACTCCATCACATGGCCACACCTCAGTGCAAGGGAAGCTGAGAAATATAGTCTTATGTGCTCTGGGGAAAGGCAGTCTCTTTGCATCCCTTCCTAAGGTGGGAGTTTGATGAGCACATCCAGTGTGCCCAGCCCTGGGACCACAGTGATGAAGGGGACAAATGTTCCCCCATGCTCCCAAAGCTGACCACCCCAGTGTGGGCAGCAAGCAGTAAGCAGATAAACAGAGACATTCCATAACACAAGGAACTGGTCTTTGCTGTGAAGGATAAACAAGGCACAGTTCAGGGAGAAGGGAGTATCAAGCACGACTGCTTTACGGTGAGGTGGTCAGTGACGGCCTTGTGAGGAGGCCTGGAATGAAGTAAGGGGCAATCCATGAAAATACCTGAGGGAAGAGCCCTCCAGGCAGAAGCAATAGCAAGTGCCAAGGCCCCGAGGTGGGAGTATGCCTGACATGCTCGGAGAACAGTGAGGCCTGTGATCAGGAGGGAGGGGGCAGATGAAGTTAGAGGCCAGAACACGAGACGGGACTGCACGAAGCCTCAGGGCAAGGACTCTGGCTCTTCCTGTGGGTAAAATGGAGCCACAAGAAGGTTCCGAGGAGAGAAGGGACATGAAATGGGGCAGGTATTCACGGCCTCCCTCTCTCCCTCTGGCTGCATACAGGCAACACACGGGGGGCAGAGGATGAGTGGGAGACGGGGATGGGGCAGGAGGACCCGGGAGGAGGCCGCTGCCATGGTAGGTACGCTGGGAGGTGGTGGTGGCAGGTCTGGGTCCCTTAGAGATACAGACCACAGGATTTCCTGTTGGGCTGGACACAGGTGCGAGAGCAACAGCAGGTCCAGGGTGACTCCAGGGCTCTTGTGTGGGCCGCCGAAAGGCCGGAGGCGCCTTTATTGGGGCGGGGAAGAGGGGTCCAGGAAGGAAGGCCAGGCGCTCGGCTCCGTGTGTGCTGAGCTTGAGCTGTGGGCAGCACGTTACACGCGTAATGTCACGCCTCCCTCTGCACAGCCCCATGAGGCAGGGTTATCAACAGCCCAGCTTCACGGGTGTGGACACCGAGGCACCGAGAGCTGTGTCCCGTGTCTGAGGTAACTCGGCCCATAAGTAGGGGAGCCGGCGCTTGGGTGTGGGGAGGACCCAGGGAGGGAGGACTGGCCCCTGCCGTGGAGTCTGGGGATGACGCCCCTCCCTTGCTTCCAGGGAGAACCTCAGTACTCCAGTCATTCCAGCAGCAACACCCTCTCCAGCAACGCCTCCAGCAGCCACAGCGACGACCGCTGGTTTGACCCCCTGGACCCCCTGGAGCCAGAGCAAGATCCCCTCTCCAAGGGGGGCTCCAGCGACAGCGGCATCGACACCACCCTCTACACCTCCAGCCCCAGCTGCATGTCCCTGGCCAAGGTGCCTCGGCAGGCGAAGCCACACAAGCCCCCGGGGAGCATGGGCCTTTGTGGTGGTGGACGGGAGGCCGCCACGCGCTCCCACCACGCAGAGAGACGGCGGGAGGTCTCGCCGGCCCCTGCAGTTGCCGGCCAGACCAAGGGCTACCGACCGAAACTGTACTCCTCAGGCTCCAGCACCCCTACGGGCCTGGCGGGGGGGAGTCGTGACCCACCAAGGCAGCCTAGGTAAGGCACCGCTCTTTACCCCGGTCCTTCGGTGAGTCCTGACCACCTTCTGCTTCCCCCACGGACCCGACAGTGGGGTTCCCCTCCCTACACACGTGCTGCTTACACACGGATGTGCTTACACACTAGTTTGCTTACAGAGTTGGGAGGCTCAAGGACCACCCACTACTGCCCATCATCATTCAGCCTTCAAGTACCCTGGATAGAGGGAAAGAAACCCTTGGCTGTCTGTTTCATCTGCCTCTGGTTCACTCTGACCCTCTGTCTCTCTTTCCTTCTCTGTCTTCTGAGATGAGCGGTTCTGTGCTTTCTGGGGGTCACAGACTGTATGTGTTAGGAGTGCATTCGACTGGAGGTAGCGGGAGATCTGACCCACAGCAGCATAAACAAATGGAGGTTTAACAGTCCCCTGATGAGAACTCCACATAGGGCAGAGCCAGGCTAGTACAGCAGCTCGGGGAGGGCCTCAAGGCCTGGCATTCCGTGTCTTTCTGTTCCACCATTCTCATCATACTGGCCGTGGCTCCCTCATCTCCCAGTGGCCGTGGTGCCCCTGGGGGGCGTGGGCCCAAAGAGCAGAGGAAGATTGCTTCTCATAGCGCCCTTTCTCTGAAGAAAGCAAAAGCTTTCCCAGAGCCCTCTGAGCAGAGATGACAGTTTAGCCTTCCAGCCGACGCAGTGAAGGGCAGTGGTCCCCACACAGTCCCCTGGAGGGCTCTTCAGCACAGATTACAGGACCCCACTCGGAATTTCTGATTCAGTAGGTCAGAACCGGCCTGCGAATATGCTTTTTTTGCTTTTTTTTTTTTTTTTAAGTTCCTGGTTGATGGTGATGCTGCTGGTCAGGGGACCACCCCGTGAGAACGGCTGGTGGAAAGGCAGGCAGGGGAGAAGGACCCGGCATTGATGAGTCACCAGTCTGGGGCCTAGACTGCACACACACTGGGAATCTTAGGAAAGCCATGCAGTGTCTCTCTGAAGAATGCACAGAGGTGGAAAACCTTTCTGTAGTCACCAGCTTCAGCCTAGTGCAGGTGCCCCTCAGAGGTCTGCGTTCCCCAGTGCAAGCTCCGAAGGCCACAGCCTTCCTTCCGTTCCCTGACCGCACCTGAGCAGCGGCCAGCCCGGGACCCCCACAGGGAGTCCTCATCTCCTTTGGTTTCCTCATGCCTTTGCCTGTCTGCAAACCTGCACAGGACCCATGCACCCAGGCAGTGGCCTCAGACCTTGACCACAGCCTACAGTGCACTTCTGTCTGTGTCTATGCAGAAATATCTGTGTTTAAAAAAAAGGGGGGGGGGGCGAAGCAAAGATGACCCAGACAGTACTTAGCCTAACGGTGTATTAAGCACTTTGATGTAGTCTAGTCTGTTTAAAATGTGAATGCTGCTCAATACCTCCTTCAGTGATCTCGTGGCTTAGCAGTAGTTCTCTGACCGGACTGAAATCACCGTGTTTGAGGGTGCCCACATTGTGTGGGTGCCTCCCCTCACCCTGGTTAGCGGCCCAGAAGAGTGAGGATGGAGAGGGTGTGTGGCCTAGTCAGTTTAGTCTCTGGCTCAGCCCACCTCCCTAGACAGGTGGTTCTTCATCAGTGGAACTCACAGACTCTTTGGAACAGCTCTTTCAGTCATTTATTTACCCCTTCACTTCACTCACAAATATTTCTTAGGGACCTGTTATGTCACAGACACTAGGGTGGGAGCCGGGGAGAGATAAAGAGCACATTCAGACAAGGCCCCCAGTCCCTCACCTCAGCCCATCATCCACCAAGGGAGACAGATGACAATCAGCCCATCACTGAGACACCTGTCAAAGTGCCCCTCCCCCCAGAGGGACTCTGCACCAGGAGAATCCTGGGTGCCGAGGGGGTCCCGGGTCTCAGCTCCACTATCCCCGTGCTGGGCGTGGGCCTGTGTTCGTAAATCTGAGTAACTGTTGGGTTTTGAAATCTGTGACATGAAGGCAGCAGCTCTGGAGAGAAGACTGTGGCTGAGGCAGGGGGTGGGTATAAAATTACCCTGTGTCTGAGAGAAGGATTTGCTGAACCCAGAAATGAAGGGAATAAAATGGGAGAGGAGCCCACTACAAAAGAGGGCCCAGCAGTTGGGAGCTTTAATTTGCATACAGACAATTGATGCTAATTGCAAATCATTCTTATCTACTCATTAAGCTGCTTCCTGAAGTTTTCTCCTAGGCAACCAGGCTTTGGCGTGGAACAGCATTTCCCAAAATGGGGTGCTCAAGGTGATTCGGGTGGTACAGGAGGAAAATGTTGTTTTTTAACAGATATATATTTGCTTTAATGAGTATTAGGAAAGGTGTTACCCGCCCATCCCCTGCTTTAACAGTGGACAAGTTAAGGAAAATTGAATGAGTTGATGTAAAGAAACATCTGCATGTTGGATGAGAGTGTGGACCTCCACCGGGGTTCAAGCCCTCCCTCTGCCTTGCCTTGGCTGTGTGGCCTTGGGCAAATGACTGAACTTCTCTGGGCCTCAGTTTCTTCATCTGTAAAATGGGGGATAAATCACATACCTACCTCATAAGGATACGGTAAAGATTAAATGACCTAATGTTTGTAAGGCCCTTAGACCCGTGCCAGGCAGTAGACCTGGAGCCTGACTGTCATTAAAACCACAGGGGATTGTTATAGAGGTGAGGCCTGCCTCAAACTAACTAAATCAGAATGTTTCTCCGGGGCCATGCCTCTTTCAGGCAGTGCTGGGGACGCCAAGGTGACTGGGACAGCCCCAGGCCTGCCCACTCGGGGCTCAACGTCCAACAGGGGAGACACACCTGTTCCCAGACGGGGGCAGCCCAGAGTGGTCAGGGCCAAGGTGAGGGGAAGCACCTGGGATGTGGGAGCCCAGAGGAGGGGCTTTCCTAGAACAAAGAAGCTGACGCTAGCCAGGGGACTAGGAGGCCAGGGTGTCCCACATGGAGATGTGCCAGTCCCATGTGTGGGCCTCACTCCACTGCCCTCCCACAGCCTTCCCATCTCGGTAGGGAAACCAAGCTCCCAGATGGTCACTGAGCGCCTGAGCCCAAGGCCCACACGTGCCTCCCGCGCTGCCGCCGGCACCAGGCAGCCCACCGCCCTTCTGCATCTGCCCTCGTTAACCTGTTCCCTTGGGCACACGGGCCGCACAGCCGCCTGGTCTCTGCTTGCACCACACCTTGTAGTGGAGCATGGCGAGTGCTCACTGTGTGCCCGGCCCTCTGCTGGGCGCTGCGGGCACACACGGCCCCTGCTGTCCTGGCACTGGCCACACACCGGGGAGCCGGCAGGCAGATCATTATAAAAGTAATGGATAAACTGTGCTAGGGGAGAGCCAGCAGAGGAGACCCGCTGGGATCTGGGAGTGGATACGGTGCAGGACTGGAAGGAGTGGCTAATCTAGCCTAAGGGGCAAAGGTAGTTTCCATGAGGAAGGGTCCTTTCTGCCAAAGATAAGAGCAGGAAGGAGGAGGGAGCAGACGAGTGGTTTCTGAGGGGCTGGTGATATATTCTTGACCCAGGATGCAGTGACGTGGTGTCTGCTTTGTAACAGGTTCTTAAGTTACATGTGTATACTTTGTACACTTCGCTGTGTGTGAGCTATTGTACAATTATTTTTTAAGGTTTTGTTTATTATTTTGAGAGACAGAGACAGCATGAGTGGGCACGGGGCTGAGAGAGAGGGGAGACAGAGAATCCCAAGCAGACTCTGCACCATCAGCACGGAGCCCGATGATGGACTCGAACTCACAAAAATCATGACCTGAGCTGAAACCAAGAATCAGACGCTCAACTGACTGAGCCACCCAGGTGCCCCATACAATTTTTTTTTTTTTAAGCAAAAAGAGAAAGGGGGAAAAAAAGGAAAGGAAAGATGGGATATAGAGAGGGTATCTCTATGAATGGGCGGGAGTAGCATGTGCAAAGGCCCTGAGGTAGAGAGGAAGGTGGATGCTGTTAGGACACTGAACACCGGCCCCTTGGCTCAAGGGTAGAAATTGAGGGGCCAACTGACGGGAGGTTTTGGGAAGCAGCAGGAGCCAGACCAGGCAGGGCCCCGTCAGCCACATTACAGAGTTTGGTTTCGATCCTAAGAACTGTGGGCAGCAAGGAAAGGTTTCAGCAGAAAGGGTAGTTTAGGCAGATTTATGTTTTGAAAGATGATGCTGGAGATGAGACTGGAGGCAGAGCCTCAGGGACAGGGCTGAGGCGGAGATACGAGTGAGAAGGAAGGGGCCGGGACCAGAGGACAGAGCAACTACAACTGCATAGCAGGCGGCACTGCCTAGGGCACCAGGAGGGTGGGGGACACAGGTCCAGGACAGTGCCAGCGAGCTAAGAGTCCAGGCTGACAGCTTGGAAGGTGGCGGTGAGGTTCTTGAGAGGAGAGTGGGGCAGGGCCAGCCCAAGAGGCATGTTATGCTTTAGGTTCACTGTACGCTCAGGCACCCACCGTGTGCCAGGGACTGTGCCAAACACGGTGATAGAGCAGGGAGCAAGGTCCGGTTTCTCTCTTGTGGAGCTGACACTCTCCCTGAGAGAGAGCAAGACAGGCCGACAACTGAGCAAGCACGTAATACTAACGTGCCAGGTGATGATAAGGTCTGGGAAGAAAAACCCAACAGGACGGACGGCCAGGATGGCCTCTCCCGAGGTTGTTATTTTGTAGGAAGTAAGGGATTGACCCAGGCAGAAGAAACAGCAAATGTCACAACCCTGAAGGTGAACTCACTTGCAGTGCTTAAGAAACAGTCAAGTGGGTGCGCCTGGGTGGCTCAGCGTCCGACTTTGGTTCAAGGCATGATCTCCTAGTTCGTGAGTTCGAGCCCCACATCAGGTTCGCTGCTGTCAGCACAGAGCCCACTTCAGATCCTCTAGTCCCCCTCTCTCTCTCTGCCCCTCCCCAGCTAGTGCTCTGTCTCTCTCTCAAAAATGAATAAAACATTTAAAAAGTCAAGTGGCCAGGAAGGGAGGAGTGGGCAGGGCACGGGGGAGAGTGGCAGGAGCCCAGTTCTGGCAGGCTCACTGACCGTGGTCAGCTGCTGGGATTTGATTCTGAGGGACATGGGAGCCTTGTGAATGCACAGTCTGACTTATGTTTTAAAAAGATTACTCTGGACCGTTTGGAAGGTAGAAGGGATTGAGTTTGCCCACAAAATTCAAGGACTCACACGAAGGGGGATGGGTCGTGCCGTGCCCCAACCAGGAAACACCTCCCCATCCCCTCCCCGTGCTCCGGCCCCACCGTGGAAGCCGCCGCAGCCTGTAGCAGCTTGTGCCCATCAGTGATTTCAGTGACTTCGCAGACTCTTCTCCCCAGACGCTCGTCATGGGAGCCCGGCTGCCAGGCGCACTGCCAGGCGCCAGCGCCCGCTCTGGGCACCGCAGCGGGCTGAGTGATCCCAGGCGGGCGGCCCCCAGCCCCCCGCCCTCTCCTGAGGCAGCACAGGCTCCGGAGCTGTGAAGGGGCGCTCAGAGGCTCTCCCCTCCATGGGGAGCTGACACAGCCAGGCAGGAGGCACGGGGCTCTGCCCTGCCGGCTGTGCCGAGAGGGAGGCTCTGGGATACGCCTCTGGGGGCACAGCCCTTGAAGGTAACGTGAGGGCCTCGGGACCCATGGGTCACACATGACAGAGATCCGCTTGGGAGAGTCATAGTCAGCCTGGGAGAGGAGTCCACGCCCTCTCAAGGAAAGGAGGGAGCAGTGCAAAGGCCCTGAGGTGAAAATGTTTCTGGCTGGAGCCTGGTGAGTGGGAGGAGCTGAGGGCAGAAGGGGCAGACCAGGTGGTGTGGGGCCTTGTGGGCAGAGGGGAGAGCTCTGACTCTGCCCTGAGTAAGGTGGAGCCACAGAGAGGCCCTGGGCAGAAGCGGGCTGTGATCCGACTTGGTGTTGACAGGCTCTCTCTGGCAGTGTTCAGTGAGAGGGGGCAGGAGGATGGGGCATGCCGCAGCGATGGGGGGCATGGGGCGGAGGGGATGAGCATTGGCGGGATTCTGCATCACTCTGATCCCATATCCTCCCTGCAGACCTGCCACTTCGGCTCCCAGGCCACTGAGTGGAACGTGGCCACTCGTGACTCCTACACTGGAGCACGATGACTCCAGCCACGTGTAGGGACTGACTGAACTCTCAAGTCCATGCCACACACCAGGGAGAGAGGGCGAGATTGGTCCAGCAGTGAAGGCCAAGCAGTGAGGGGTTCCTGGGCTCTGGCCTCTGACGGCCTGTGTCCGGATCACAACTCCACAGCTGACCCAACTGTGTGATCTCCATCAGGCTCCTTAGTTTCCCTGAGGTTTAGTTTTCTTATCTGTAAAACGGGAGTAATGATAGGATCTGTGGTCTAAGGCTGCCAAAACAAACCGGCATCATGCATTGAAAGTACTTAGCACGGGGCCTGAGACGTAGCCGGGTCCAAAAATACCAGCTACTGCCAGGCTTCATTTGCACGTATTACGTATCTGTCATGACTGCGGTTGTTGTTGAAAGTACAGGCTTGGGGTTAAAATCCAGGGTCTCTTGAGCCAGACTGGGTTTGCAACCTGGCTCCACCCTCTACCAGCTGCATCACTTGGGGGTAGGTTATTTCATCTCTCTGGGCCCCGGTTTCCCCACTGAAATGCGGGGATGGTGGTAGCTCCTGCCACTGGGGGTGGAGGTAGGGTTGCCAGGACAACTAAATGAAGATGCTTGGGGCAGGGCCTGTCCATTGTCACAGGCTCGGCACAGCCAGCCCTGTCACTGCCACCACCCCTCTTCCTCCTGAAGGCAGGGCCGCAGCCCACCTTAGGCCACCCATCAAGACCATCCAGCCCATGGTTTTTGAGCTTTTTTGGTAAGCCACAAAACCTTTTCCTCCAATAAACTCCTAAGTGCTTCCCTAAGATATAACACAGATGAATGCATAACCTCTCCGGGCAGGAGAAGGGAGGCAGGGGTGGGAGGGTTGAGCAGGATGCCCCCACCCCAGTCCCGGCTGAGCCCAAAGTCCCAGCTTTTAGCCCCTGGGCACATTAACTTTGCATAGAGGACCTCTTGGTGGTGCTCCTGTTATTGCCTCACTTCTCAGAGGAGGAAACTGAGGCTCACTGAGGGGAAAGGACTAGAGCTAAGGTTGCAGCGTGTCACTCAGAGCTGGGATTGGAACCCAGGTCAGGTGGGCAGCCCATGTTCTCACCCACCACATGGTGCCTCCTTGGTTTTCAAGTCACAGCTGAGGCCCAGAGGGGACCCCTGTCCGTGCTGGTGTTCACTCTGCTGCGTGGTGGGTGGGGTGAGAACTACACCCCATACGGGGCACCTGGGCTCACGGCCCCACCTCACGGCTGGGTCAAAATACACAGCACGGTCGGGGGAATAGTTCTGTGTTGAGGCCCCACAAAGCTGAAGACAGACAGTCATGGGAATGCCTTTGGCTACAAGTAACAGAAAATTCCAGCTCGGCTGAAGGCCGTCTGTTATCTCACAGAACACAAAATGCCAAGTTAGGGAGTGGCTCCAGGATTGGGTGATTTATTGACTGAAAGACCTACGGTCTTTCTCCTCTTTTTGTTCTACCTCCGTCGGCCTCCAGGTTGGCTCCCCTGAGTCTCAAAGTGGCTGACCTTTAACCAGGTAGTTGCAGTATCCAGTGGAAGAGAAGGTGATGTTGTCTGCAAGTGTTTTTTGTTTGTTTTTTTAGCAAAGAAATCTTCCCCCGAAGTCACCCAGCAGACAAGCCGTATACACTCTCCCCGACATCTCACATCCTTACCCATCCCAGACAAGCGGCCTCACCCAGTCAGGATTTGCCCCCTAGGCAAGGTGTCCGGTCACCTTCCTTAAGCAAGGGAGGAGTAAAATCAGCCTCTGTTTACAGGTTGAGGGGGGATTAGGCTGACACCCACAGTGTCTGCTGCAGGGCCGGAAGCCGGGCAAGCCCATCTCGAAGGATGGAGTTGGCTGGCAGACACAAAGGGTGTTCACCTTCTCCCTTCCAGGTCTAATCATCTCTTGTTTTTTTCAGCTCACATAAGCTGAATGGACATGCCTGATGGCAAGGTAGAGAAATGTACTGTAGAAAGTAAAAAGTTAGGGTTGCAGTAAGTGACGATCTATTCATAGAGTGGACCCCCGTGGCTGTTGAAGAGTGGGTCTTGTGTGGGCTGACGTGGGGAGATCTACCGCATATATGGTTAAGGTGAAAGCAGGGTGCACAGCGGGCCTTTGATCTGCTGCCATTTATCTTACAAAGTGGGAAGGATACACACTTCCTCTCACACACGTGTGCTTGTGTGCATACAGTCCCTGTTGAAGAAGAAGAAAGAATGGGACTTGGTTGCAGGGAGAGCAGGGAGACCTGTGTGTCGGGTGGCACCTCCTTTTTGCCCTGTGCCATTTATATGGTTTCATCTGACTTTTATTCTGAACACATCATCACTACCTCCAGAGATAATCAGCGTATGCTCCTCACTGAGATTTTTTCCACACCTGCACCAGCCCAGTGCTTTCAAACATATTTTTAAATTTTTTTAATGTTTATTTATTTTTTGAGAGAGAGAGAGAGGGAGACACAGAATCCGAAGCAGGCTCCAGGCTCCGAGCTGTCAGCAGAGAGCCCGACAGGGGGCTCAAACTCACGAACCCCAAGATCATGACCTTAGCCAAAGTCAGATGCTCAACTGATGGAGCCAACCAGGCGCCCCTCTTTCAAACATTTTTGACCATTACCCAAAACAGGGAAAGCATTTTACATTACAACCCCCCACGGACATCCAGAAGGAAGCTTCACAAAACTCCTACCCTTACTGATGTTTTTTATTCCAGTCTGTTTGGTTTGGGGGCTTTTTCCCCCTTAATAATGGTCAAGAGCCACTCAAATGATTTAATGGCCCACAGTTGGGAAAAAACTATACAGTTCCTTTTTGTAAAAAAGACAAAATGAAAAAGCTCAATAATCATACAGTATAACTGTGTATACAAAAAAAGAAAGAACAGAGTCATGCTTTGTACCGTGCCTTGTTTCCACTCAGACATCTGTCCTCGTTTATAAACAAACCTACCTCTCTCTTTGAATTGGTTGCATAGTTTTTGATCATATGGGTGTACTTGGAACATCTGTTAATCCCCTGTTAAAAGGTATTCAGGCCATGTCTAACCTACTTTTCTTTTTTTTGAAGTTTTTATTGTCTTAAGTAATCTCTACATCCAGCGTGGGGCTTGAACTCACGGCCCCAAGATCAAGAGTCAAACACTCCTCCCACAGAGCCATCCAGGCACCTCTGACTTTCTTGATTACACACAGCACTGCAGCGAACATCTTTGTGTGTGCCTTCAAGTACTTGGACAGGCTTTTCTGTCACACGGGTTTCTGAGAGCTCAGATGTTAAACCATTGCTACTCATCCTTCACTTCTCAGCTCAGGTGCCATTGCCTCCCTGGGAAGGCCTCCGGATCACCCTGCCACCTGTTCCTGGTGTTATATGCTCCATGGCTCCCTGGACCTCTCCCCACCAATTTGCAACCATGGTCACATGAATAGGTGTTGCTAAATCGTAGAAAGCATATCTAGTCAGAGCTTGCTTTTTTTAAAAGAAAAAAAAATTTTTGATGTTTATTTACTTTTGAGAGAAAGCCGGTGTGAGTATAAGAGGGGCAGAGAGAGAGGGAGACACAGAATCAGCAGCAGGTTCCAGGCCCTGATCTGTCAGCACAGAGCCCGACTCGGGCCTCAAATTCACGAACCGTGAGATCATGACCTGAACTGAAGTCGGACGCTTAACCGACTGAGCCACCCAGACACCCCTGAGAGCTTCGTTTTTTTAATCAAGTCTGACAGTCTCTACCTTTTGATTTGGCCATTGAAACATTCACATTTAGAGAAATCATTGGTAATGATTACATTTATATTTCCCATTTTTTTTTATTTTTTTATGCCTTTATTTTATTTTGAGAGAGAGAGGCAGAGAGCGAGCGGGGGAGGGGCAGAGAGCAAGGGAGACACAGAATCTGAAGCAGGCTCCAGGCTCTGAGCTGTCAGCACAGAGCCCAACGTGGGGCTCAAACCCACGAACCATGAAATCATGACCTGAGCTGAAGTCGGACGCCCAACTGACTGAGCCACCCAGGTCCCTTATATTCCCCATTTTGCCATTTTCTATGTGTTTACTGTCTTTCTTGCTCTATTCTTTACTGCCACCTTTTGTGTTAAATGAATATACGTTAGTGCACCGTTTGGCTTCCTCCTGCTTTTTTCAGCTATTAGTTTTTTCTAATTATTATAATATGCATCTTAACAGTGTAATTCTGATTTAGTAACTTGGGGCGCCTGGGTGGCACAGTCAGTTAAGTGTCCAACTCTTGATTTCAGGTCAGGTCATGATCTCATGGTTCATGAGTTCAAGCCTGGCATCGGTCTCTGCGCTGACAGTGCAGAGTCTGGTTGGGATTCTCTGTCTCCTTCTCTCTCTCCTCCCACCACCCTGCTTTTTCTCTCTCTGTCTCTCAAAAATTAAAAACGAAAAAGACTTTGCTTAAAAAAAAAAAGATTTAGTAACTTAATTCCAATAAAATATAGAAACTTTTCTCCAGTATAGCCATATTCCTTTCCCCCTCCTTTGTGCTATATTTGTCATTTTATTACATCTATATATGTTATATCAGCCCAACAATATAGTGTTGTTATTGTTGCCTTTTGTAGTCTTCTATCTTTAGGGAAGTTAGAGAAGAAATAAAACATTAATCTACAGTCTTTTTTAATTTATTTAATTTTTTTTTTTTTTGAGAGAGAGAGAGAGAGGGAGAGAGACCCAGCACAAGCAGGGGAGGGGCAGAGAGAGGGAAACACAGAATCCAAAGCAGGCTCCAGGATCTGAGCTGTCAGCATAGAGCTCAACGCGGGGCTTAAACTCACAGACGACACGATCATGACCTGAGCCAAAGGCAGAAGCTCAACTGACTAAACCACCCAGGTGCCCCTGTATAATCTTACTCTAACCCACAAATTGACTACCTTCATTTCTCCTTATGGATATGGATTCAGGTCACCATCTGGAGTCATTATCTGTTTTCTTCCTTTTTTTTTTAGGATTTTATTTTTATGTAATCTCTCTACCTAACTTGGGGCTCAGACTACAACCCCAAGATCGAGAGTCTCACGTTTCACCAACTGAACCAGCCAGGCAACCCTGGAGTCATTTTCTTTCAGCCTGAGGACTTCTTTTTTTATTTCACCAGGCAGACGAGCTGGCAATCAGTTTCTCGGTCTTTTTATCTGAGAATGTTTTTATTTTGCCTTTATGTGTAAAGGATAGTTTTGCTGGATGTAGAATTCTTGGTTGGCAGTTTTTTTTTTTTCCACACATTGAAAATATCCTTCCATACCATTGTTTCAAATAAGAAGTCCGTAGTTAATTATATTGTTGCTTCCCTGTATGTGATGAATCTTTTTTCTCTTCACGTCTTCAAGGTTTTTATCTCATCATTTGACTTTGAACTGTTTTTCTGGACGTGAATGTCTTTGTATTTACCACGCATAGGGTTTGTGGAGCTTCTTAGATGTGTAGATGAATTTTTTTCATCAAATTGGGGGAGTTTTCAGCCACTATTTCTTCAAATCTTTTTTCTGTCCTTTTCTCTCTTCTTCTCCTGAAACTTTCATTTTACACATGTTGGTCTGTTTGATGCTGTTTGGAAGATTTTGGTATAATGGAATGTCTTACTCATTGAACTAGGCAGGAGGATGGGAGGAGCCCCAGGCTAAAATGCCACAGAGTCCTTACCTGAAGTGCAGAGTTCTTCAAGCACAGATGATTCTTGGATTGCTATTTCCCCTTGGCCAATTGCCAGAGTGCTGAAATGGTTGTTTTTGTCAATTTTGTGCTTTTTGGGGGGAGAATATTTACCAGTCTTCTCATTCAGTCAAAAGTCCCACCCCTTCATATTACTAAAATGTCCTTCAGAAAGGATTTATTGACTTAGACGCCAAAAGCATTACTTTTCTCACTAAATCCCTCTTACTTGAAATGGAATTGGAATTTCATTATTATTTATTTATTTGTTCATTTATTGAGAGAGGCAGAGAGAGAGAATCCCAAGCAGGCCCTGCACTGTCAGCACAGAGCCCCACACAGGGCTCTATCTCCCGAACAGTGAGATCGTGACCTGAGCTAAAACCAAGAGTCAGACATTTAACCCACTAAGCCACCCAGGAGCCCCAATTTAAAAATTTTAGAGGCACCTGGGTGGCTCAGTCAGTTAACCGTCCGACTTTGGCTCAGGTCATGATCTCACGGTTTGAGAGTTTGAGCTCTGCATTGGGCTCTGTCCTGACGCCTGGAGCCTGCATCGGATTCTGTGTCTCCATCTCTTTCTGCCCCACCCCCGCTCATATTTCCCCCCGCCCCCGTTTCTCTCAAAAATAAATAAACATTGAAAAAAAATGTAAGGAGCTCCTGGGTGGCTCAGTCAGTTAAGCGTCCGACTTTGGCCCAGGTCATGATCTCACGGTTTGTGAGTTTGAGCCCCGCATTGGGCTCTGTGCTGACTGCTCAGAGCCCAGAGCCTGCTTCGGATTCTGTGTCTCCCTCTCTCTCTCTCTCTCTGCCCCTCCCCTGCTTGTGTTCTCTCTCTCTCTCTCCCTTCTTCTCTCTCTCTCTCTTAAAAATAAACTTTTTTTTTTTTAATTTAAGTTTTAAATGCCACTTTGTCTCAGTGGAATAAATAAGTGGGTCCCCAACAGTTGGGTTCTGGTTGGCAGCATGAGGTTCATTGTAGTGTTAATTCCATGGGAATCCAGCATTTGGGATACTGAGCTGGGGTTTTAGATTAGATCCAGAGGAATGGTGTCTCATGCATAGCAGGTGCTCAGAAGCTATTTGAATGAAGAGGCTACTTGGCACGCTATATTTTAAATAAAAACAAAAACAAAAGTTACAGAACAATGTATTACCATCATTCCAGTTAAAATACAATTCTCCACACACCCAAAAAAAAATGTTTCACACTCCCCCATTAAAAAAGGTTCTACCTTTCTGATTGTATTCACATGTATATTTGTAATGCATAGGAAAAAGGAGAGAGCTAGAGAAAGCATGAGTGACTGAGAGAGAGAGCCCGCAGACTGTAAACCTTGGTTACCCCTAGAGACAGGCAGATAGGACCTAGCTGTGTAAGTCGTGCCCACGAGACAGGGTATCTTGGGGCGCATCCACCCACAGGGGGTGACTGTTTTTGATTCCCAGAGGTACCAAATGTGCCAGAAGGGCATTCCTAGGGTGGGATTGAGGGGGAGCCCCTAGACAACTTGGCCTTCTCCCCATACAGACTTCTCTATTCGAACTTTCCACAGCAGCAATGTATTTGTTATATATCTCTTGCACGAAGGAACTTTTTTGTTTCCCAAGAATAAATTTAAGCAGATCAGTTCTGCGAAATGGAGAATGGATTTGATTGCTTATTTCTCTTGTTTTTACTTTGCAGTGACATGAGCTCAAGGGCCGGCTACCCCGCTCAGGTTTACAAAACTGCCAACGCAGAGACCCCTCGGCCCTCCCAGGCGGCCCAGCCCAGCTCCTTCCAGCTCTCCGCCTCCGTCCCCAAGTCCTTCTTCTCCAAGCAGCCCGTTCGCAATAAGCACCCCACAGGATGGAAGAGGGCAGACGAGCCCCCGCCACGGCCACTCCCCTTCACTGACCCAAAGAAGTAAGTGGCTGGATGCCCAGCAGGGTGCTACAAGAGCCCACCCAGGCGCCTCTGGGCGGGGAAGAGGGGGACACCTCACTCGCTCATTCAGCAGGATGCTGTGCCAGTCTCTAGCCATCTCTGTGGACAGAGATCCCTGAGTTGGGTGTTCACAGGGTCCCTAGGCTGCCCGAGGGGCACGGCCTTCAAGGAGCTGCTGTGCAGGAGCGGGTTTGGGGGAGGCTGAGCGGGATGGAGGGAGAGGGGGTGGCTTCCGGGTGGATGCACTGAAGGGGAAGCAGCCGGGGTTGCCTGGCAGACTGGATGCGGCTGAGAGGAAGGGCAAGGTTGAAGAAGACTCTAGGTCCTGTAGCCGGAAGGGCAGGCTTGCCTTGGGCTGAGATGGGGGCTGAGTTGAGGAGCAGGCTTGGTGGGGGGAGAGCTCAGTCCCGGGTGGGTTACATTCGAGAAGCACAGAAGACATCAGGGAGGCGGCTGGGTAAGGAGTCTGGAGCTAAAGGGAGAAGTCAGGCTGGAGAGGGAAATTTGGGTGTCGTCAGCACAGGGGCACGAGGCTGGAGGCACACCCCAAGGCCGGGAGTGTGGGTAGAGGGGAGGGGGAGGTGCAGGACGGGGCCAGGGAGCCCTCAGCGTCCAGGGAGTGTGAGGGGCAGCCCGGGTGAGGAGCCTAGGCGTGATGGGCTGTGAGCCGGGCGTCACTTGAGCTTCATGGAGGTCCCGCAAGGGTGCGGGAGAGAAGGGTAGGACAAAATTGGAGGAAACCATGTGCTCAGCTCAGCGGAGGCATTTTGCTGTAAAGCAGAAGAGAGAAGAGGAGTATGCGTTAGGGAAGGATTTCTGTTTTAAGTTAGGAGCATATGACAGCTCACATTTACTGAGTGCCTGCTCAGTGTGTGCCCGTCTCAGTTCTAAGCTCCTCTACGTGAATTAATTCCCTGAGTCCTCACAACAGCTCTGTGAGGCGGACCTGCTATTCACCCCATTTTCCAGATAAGGCATCTGAGGCCCTGAGTCACCCAGCTGGTAAGGGATAGAGCTGGTCCAAGGCTCCTCTTCCTTTGGGTAGTGGGGGGAGGAATCTGTCCTCCTCCATCCAGTTGTAATGTCTTTCGTGACCTGGGTGGGCCATTCAAATGTGTGGAGGACACAGAGCTCAAGAGAGAGGTGTCAGGAAGATAGAAACGTGACCCTGCAGATGTCTGCAGGAGAGCCTGGGGAGCTCACAGCGAGAATCCAGTTCACACGCATCACTCACAGCCAGGGCCACTCAGAAAGCTAGGCTCTGACCCTCCACCCGCCCCCACCCCTGGGATGGATGACAAGGGCTCCGTTGAGCAAGCACAGAGCACCAGGCACTACTGTGGCATGTGCTCTGCCCAGACTCCTGTGCAGACCCTGGGCCATCGGCCTCCTCCCCCCTCTGCCCTTCCTCCTCCCTCTCACCCGCTCCCTTCTCCACTCCACTGGCCTCTGCTGCACCTTATGCTTGCCAAGGCCAGGCCTACCTCAGGGCCTTTCCAGGGGTTCCCTAATGCCCAGAGTGCCCTTCCCCCAGGTCTCGGGGCTATCTCCGGGGAGCTCAGTCTGATGCCACCTCGTCAGGTGGGCCTTCCCAGCTATACGTGGCCCCTGCCATCACTCAGTCACTTTGCTCTGTTCTCCTAGAGAGCAGGTGCCGCATCCTGGCCACCTGGCATTCCGGGGGCTCCTTCAGTGAACGTGTGAGCCATGCGTCTCGTTCCATTCTCACTGCAACCCCATGAGATACTACAAGGCCCCCACTGTTCAAGGTGGCCAGGGGGTCAGACCCTGCTGATCCCCTGGTGCTCTCGCACCAACCACAGTGGCCGCTCTGGATCAGCCCCAGAGATGTACTGTCTCATGGTTCCGAGGTCAGATGTCCGAGGTCAAGGCGTTGGCCGGGTCGGTTCCTTTTGAGGGCTGTGAAGGGGAGCCTGTTCCAGCCGGCCTCCCGCTGCTGCAGATTTGCAGGCCACTCGTAGGGTTCCTTGGCCTGTAGCTGCGTCTCCCCGATGTCTGCCTTCATCTTCACACGACCTCCTCCCTGTGGGCGCGTCTCTGTGTTGACATGTCCCCCTTTTATAAGGACACCAGTTACTGGACTACGTCCATCCTAATTGTCTCAGACCCTATTTGCAAATAAGGCCACGCTCTGAGATACTTGGGGTTCGTACTTCAGCATCTTTTTGGAAGGGACCCATAACACCACCCTTCAGGTCTTAACCCAGACACGCCATCCTCGGGGAAGTTCGATCAAGCCCACACAGGCTCATCCCTTCCACCGACCGCATGCTTCTCCCTTCCGTGGCACCTGTCCCTGGGTACATCAGACCGTCATTTCCTGGGGGCTGGCCTCTTCTCTGTCCCCAAGGGTGGTCTGAGAATTCCGGGAGAGCAGAGGTACCGTGAGCCCCACCCAGGGCCCAGTACACAGTAGGGGCTCAGGTAATATGCCTGGATATATAATAACTCTAAACAAACAAAAACCCGCTTTTCCCCATGATAAGATTCAAACAGGGCTTTTTATAGATGTGTATGTTTGTATAAATGTATGTAAACTAAGTATATAAAATATATATATAAAATATTTGGGGACACACATAAAATAGTTTCATGGCTCCTTATAATATTCAATAATTTAGTTATAGATACATTTTTTTAAAGATTTTATTTTTAAGTAATCTGCACCCAACATGGGGCTTGAACTTACAACCCTGAGATTGAGAGTTACACGCTTCATGGACTGAGCCAGCTGGATACATTTCCTAAATCACATGCAGAAGATAATATGTTAATTTAGAATGATAGCTTTTGTCCACACACTCCCATTTCATAAAGTTGTTTTATTCAGACTCTCTCTGAGCATTTTGGAGATAGTATCTTTATCATTGTTAAAGATACTTCTGAGTCACCTAACCTAATTTTCCAGAAAACACCGTCTTCAAGCTAAATTATTTGAGGTTAAACATACCTTTTTTTTTTTCTGCACATGAAGCTGTCACTGAAATTTAATCCCAAGGCTCGGGAACTCATTTGCATAACTTATTTACCTACGTATGTTAATACCTACTTTACCACCAACTATCATAAGCCCTCCCCCTACATTAGCTCATTTAATCCTCACTGTGCCAATACTTTGAATCCCATTTTCCAGCTAAGAAACATTGAGGTACAGAATGGTTACGTTGCTTGCCCAGATTTCACTCAGTTAGTTAAGGTTAATCACTGCAAATATTACTCTTGTTGGTTCTGTAATTTGTCCCCGCAAGGTCACCACATGTTATGAGCTCACCACCCACCCCCACCAGGAGTAATTACCAAATCTGTCTACTTTCTTTCCTTCCCTTTTCATTAATTCCGGCCAAGGACCTCTAACGTGTCCCACGGAGAAACGCTAATGGCCTCATCCAACACAGGGGTGCTCCCTTTCAGCCAGGCTGCTGGGCTTTGCCTGTGCAGACCCGGCCCCACGATCCTCCGGCAACCTCACGAGAGGGTTCCTGTTCTTGCCCCCCATTTCCAGATGAGGAAACTGAGGCACCGTTAGAACTACATAGCCAGGTCACCCAGCTAGAAGTAGCAGAGCCAGGATTCATACCTGGCAAGGTAACGTTATAACCATCAGAGCATCTCATCGTATGAAAGACCCGAGGAGGACTCCTGTCCAGGGCAGCGACTCCTATTTCCAGAGGACTAATTTTTCGGAGGGAGCAGTGTCCTCTCTCTTCAGGCACGTGCTCTAGTTGACCAACGACCGAGTAAGCCAGTGAAGGACGGGGAATCTGTGCTGTGTCTCTGGTGCTCGGCCCTTCTACTGCAGGCCCTGGTCAGCACTGGGGGAGGGACAGGCCAGCAGTTCTGCCTCTGGAGATGGCTAGGCACCCCCGTTTTGACCGCTTTGTCCCAGGACTCCTCAGTTCTGCTGGCCATTACAGAACAGTGTGAGGGTCAGGATGGGAATCCGTCGGCTGCCAACCCCCGCCTTAACCCCTCCATTTCCCTCTCTTTAAACTGGGGTGACAGTCATCCCTAGCTCCAGGGTTGTGAGGATTTAGTGAATTAATCCATGCGTGCTCCCCCGACCCCACCATGTTCGAGCAGCACAGGGCTTAGCAGGCGAGGGTGTGACTGGCCCAACAGGTTTCTGTACCGGCGGGCGGCGGGCAGCGGGAGAGGCCAGCAGCCCTCAGCCGTCCTGGGCATCTCCTCCCCAGCGGGCTGATCTCAACCCAGCTGAAGGGCCGGCGGTGCCCCTGTGGGCTAGTGGCCCCTGGGCCACCCTGAGAAGCCTCCCTCACAAAGCAGGCACAGCCAAGAACAGGCCACTACTTTTCCAGAGAACGGCCATACCGACACCACATACCGACACACACATCTCCGAGTGTCACACCAGTCAGTGACACCACGCAGGGTTGTGACATACACAGGTTGGGCCCCACCGGCCCCTGTCCCCGCAGACTCTGGGTCCAGTAAGGAGGAGGCAGGCCCTCGAGAACACTATCTGTGGTCACACCGGAGGACCCAGGCCCCGAGCGACCTGAGGGGATGAGGTGAAGTACCGTGGCAGCCCGGGTACCAGGCGCGAGTGAGCACTCCGGGTGAGCTTTGCCGCTACTGTCAGGAGCAGTCTCAGAGTCAGACCGCCTCAGTTCACGTCCCACTCCCACCAGCACTGTGTGCCAGAACCTGTCAGCATTGGTGCTCCCACCATGGGGTGAAGCGATAGTAGGCCCATCTCTCACGGCTGCCATGAGGAAAGAATGCAGAGACACGCCAGCCCCGAGGGGAGGGCCCACCAGGTCACTGGGAGCCGCGGCTACCGCGGTCCAAGCACATCGAGCGCTGCTTCCATCATGAGCGAATCTCGAGGTGGCTCGGAGCATCCAACAAATGTGGATTCTGAGTGTCCTCAACTCACAGTGCCTCAGTTTCCCCAGCCTCAAAAGGGGAGGGCAGGAGGACCCATTCCAGAGGTGATGTGAGGATTTCACCGAGTCACAGGGAAATGCCTGGTCGCTGCTGGCTGGGCTGACAGGCACTGGCATCCATTGGTTGACACCTGGCCTTCAGGCTCCTTCCTTCCTCAGATTCAGGTCCAGCTCAGTGCAGCCACTAAAGGAGCAGGGGAAGGCCTCTCCCCAACATCCCCCACCCTCTCAAAGCAGGGCGGGCCGCCCCCCCCCCTGCATAGCAGGGTGCCCCCCCCACCCCACCCATGCCCGCTACTACAGGCCTCTCCCAGCCATCCTTCCAGGACTATCCGCCCTCCGCCCGAGGTGCAGACCTGCCGTGTGTCCTCGCCAGCCACTCTGGCACAGCCCCCAGCTCAGACAGGCTGACAGCGTGCTAATTAGCTTAATTAACTTGGCCCCAAGGGAGCCGCCCCAGTTGGAGGCCAGAGCCCAGAGTCAGCTGGGAGCAGGCCCAGCCAAGTCGGAGCCGTTGGGCGCCTTCCACCTCTGGCCCTTGTGTCACAGGGAAAAGGAGTCGCTGTTTGGATCCTTACTGCAGAGCCTTCTCTGTAAGTTGTCTTTCTTTCTTCGCCACCGTAAGTGGTTTAACTCCAAGACACGGCGAAGTCCAAGTTCAGGCGGCATGGGCAAATTAGAGATTATGTCCGGTGCTGCCGGTCAGACCTCGAGAGAAGGCACATCCTTCCGGGTGTTTTCTTCATTTCCGCTTTGAAAGGTAAAACGTGCACAGGATAGAAATCAAACTGGTACAAAAGAGTTTGCGTTACAAACGAAGCCTCTCCCCCTCCCCTGACACCCCTCCCCACACGCGCCCGGGGCTCCGTTCCCACCGCATCCTTCCTGGAGTGTCCCAAACGTGATGATGCCCCCGTGATTGTGTGCCTCTTCCCTCACCCTCCTCTTCGTTCGCCATGTGGCTCCCCGTCTCTACTCTTCTGCCTTTTTCTCTTGCTCTTTTCATATCTCGGTGAGGGTCCATATTAGCACCAAACAGGTGATCTCATTCTTTTGAATAATCAGAGAGCAGTCTCTTTTGTCCTTAGGGGTCATTGGGTTTTGACAATTACAGAGACCAGAGATCTTGAGAAAAAGGGAAAAGATCAGAATGTGCAAGCCCAGTTCCGTTGGCTTTGTTAACCTGAAACTGATGTCACTTTAAATTATTGCCTAGAGGGGCGCCTGGGCGGCTCAGTCGGTTAAGCGTCCGACTTCAGCTCAGGTCATGATCTCACGGTTTGTGGGTTCGAGCCCCGCATCGGGCTCTGTGCTGACAGCTCGGAGCCTGGAGCCTGCTTCCTTCTCTTTCTGCCCCTCCCCCACTCACGCTCTGTCTCTTTCTCTCAAAAATAAACAAAAAAAAAGGAAGAGAGGAAGGTTGGAAGCAAGGAGATAGGTAGGGAGGTGGGTTGGTGGGTTGGTTGGAAGAAAGGAACGTTGGTTCTGTGTGATTCACACTGAGTGCTTGCAACATACTTCTGAGTGCTTGCAACATGGCAGGCCTCGTTTCCCACACAGAACAGGATGCAGATGGCTGCAGATGAGGTGAGCGTGGGACCACAAGCACACAGGTGCCCACGACAAACTGCCAGGAGGTGAACAAGTGTAGAAGCACTCGGGATTGCGTGATCGAGTACACCCGGGCTGGGAGGGAGCCCCTGAGGGTTGAGTAGTAAGGGGCAACATTTGAGCTAAGCTGGATGGTAGGAAGCTGCCATTCATGGGGAATGCTGGTGAGAGTACTCTAGGCAGACACAGCAGCCAGTGCAAAGGCCCTGGGGCAGGAACGTGCCTGGCATGTTTAAGGAGCATTGGGAGGCCTGTGTGGGAGGAGATGAGAGCAGAGGCAGAGCAGGGCATATCATCGAGGATCTCATGGCTGTGGTGAGACACATTCTTAGAAAGTGAATCCCCCAACAGTACCCGTCTTTTGGAGCTGAGAGTTTGGTAAATTTTAATATAGCAAACTATGCTGTGTATAAGCTTAGTTATTGCTAAAAATGATTTCACAGTATACATACCACTTCTTTATTTCTGTGATGTATCTGGGAGAACCTCTTTCGGTGTCGTGTGGATCAGGTCTGCCTCTCTTACTCTGTGGGGCCATCGTCCTTCCCTGGGGGGCTTCACCCTTCCCCTGCTGGCCAATTCTGTTAGCTTCACAGACAGGTCCCATGACGCATCTACATCCCCTCGGCACATGTAGGTTCGCACAGGCCTTCCTGAAGGACACCCCCCAAGAAGTAGAGCCCCTGGGCCCGAGAGTACACACATTTGAAAGTGTTCTGCAGGGGGGTCTGCACCCCTCCCAGAGGACGGCCTTGTAAACGGTGCCCCTTTCTTGCCATTGACAAGCTGAGGTCCCAGCCCGTTCCCTCTCCAGGGGAGATGGCACAACTCGTGACATGCCCTGCACAGAGTCCCTCACTCCACCCCTCCTTGCAGGGGATTCTGGGAAGTGGTGAAATCCCTTCAGCAGAGGGAGGGGTAAGCCCCCTTCCAGCTCCCATGGGAGGAGCTCACTGAGGGAGTATGCTCTTTCTCTGTCTCTCTTTTGGATCGAAAGCTTTTCATTTGCCCGGAGAACACACTTCAGAGAACGCGGTAATGAAGCCAGCATTACCCTAGACCTGGAATTCTAATTTGGGGAGGACTATGACCTGAGAAGGAAAAAAGCTCGCCACCCTCTCTTCCTCCTTTTGTTAAAATCCCAAGGTGGCCGCTGAGAAAATGAAGAAAATACAGACTTCAAAACCCTCAGGAGCCCTAGACAGCTTATTTCTTCCTGGGTTCAAATACTTTTTCTTTCTTGAGTTGCAAAGTGATAAAGTCCAGGTGTCACCTTTTTTAAAACTAGTTGTTAAAATGATTATTATTGCAATAGCACATGGTTATGGCAAAATAAATGAGACAGTTCAGAAGGATATCAGATAAAGAGTGAAAGTCCCATCTTCCCACCTCCTAAAAAGACTCCTCTTTCCCAGAGGCAATTTACCACTGTTCATAATTTCTCCCACAACTTTTCTTCCGCATTTAGAAGACCGTTACTAAATCAAACACGATTGTGCTCCACACACCGTGCATCCTTTGTAGGCCATGTCTGTGATACAAACACGGCGGTCAAGTACAACAGTGACACCTGTAGGCTCCGCAGCCCCATGGCCTCGGCTAGAATCCCGACTCCTCCTCTCGCACAGGCTGTGTGACTTTGGACGCCTGTTGTATAGTTACTTTAGTCTCTTTGCACCTCAGTCTCCCATCTGTAAAATGGGAGTAACAGTACTACTGGCTCTCGGGGAGGCTGCTGTGCAGATTCAATGAGTTCGCGTGCATGGAGCCCTCGGGGTGGTGGACAGGGCCCGGTACCCACTGCGGGGCTGTCAGCTGTCATTATTTCCCTCCTGGTTATACCTCAGGTCAGGGTCCCAGTTTTCACCAGGAAAGTAAGTCTGGAGCCCAAAGGCTGGGCCAGAATCTGAGAGCCAGAGGAGGCCTCAGGGGAAGTCCCAGGAGTGGAGGCCACGGAGCCCCCAGGGGAGCCCGAGGATGACGGCCTGCGGGGCCAGCAGAGAGGGGCAGGGCAGCAGCCTAGGAGTGTGCCTGGCTCGGGGCCAGCCTCCGGTAAGCAGTTGGGAATGCTTCCCAAGCATTGGCTGTGTCGGTGCCAGCTGGCATTTTCCAGCAATCCCCACAATGCTGGGAGGTCAGCATGCTCTCCGGAGGGTCGGAGAAGCAGTGTGACATACCTGTGGTCTCAATAGGCATGACTCAGACCCAGGCCTGTCCACCTCTGGGGGCTCCCCGGCTTTTAGCCCCTAGGCCATGCCTCAGTGGCCGTGAGGTGGCAGTGTTCTGGAAGGCAGTATGGGGTCAGCTCTGGGCACTGAAGAAGAAGATGGTGATTGGGTGACTGGGCTCACAGCTTCTGGAACAGGAGGCCCAGTAGAAGAACGGGGATGGTGGCCATCAGGGGGCCCCAGGGCCCTGCCCAAGGCTCAGGTGCCTAGTCTCTGGATCCTCCCAGCCACTCCATGATTCATGGAGTCTCTTCTCCCATATGACGTTTGAGGAAACCAAAGTTAGGGACGTCTGACAACGGACCCCGGGGCCCCCCGCCAGAGGTCTGTTTCCCGTGGCCCAGCTCTCACCCATGGGGACCTGGCTTCCAGGAGATTGTCGCTCTGTGTGACCCCTGAGACCCTATCTCTCTTCTGCAGTTGGAAGCCCTGGTCTGGGCCACCCTCATCTCTCACCCAAACAACTGCAAGAACTTTCTGTCTCCCTCCTCCCACTCTCAGCCCCACTTCCGTGAGGGCCACTTTTCTGCCCAGCCACCAGACTGATCCTTCTAAAACACGAATCAGGACCCCACACTCACCAGCTCAGAATCTAGAGGCTCCCCAGATGCAGTCCCAGGGCTCCTCTGTGGTTCCTTCCTGCAGGAACCATCCCGTCCCCTCCCAGACCTCCCCTCACACCACCCGTCCCCTCCCTCCCTGTCCCCTCACTCAGGCCGCCCCACTGTAGGCCCCTACACTCTTCACTCACCAAGCTTGTACCCCTGTAGAGCCGCACCTGCTGTTCCCTCTTCCTGGAGTGCTCTTCCACCCTGTGGGCTCCCTCCTGCTTCCCCCCAGACTTCTGTCCATTTTTTCATCGTCAGTCTCCCCGCCTGGGGTCAGTGCCATGTTCACTACTGTGTGAACGAGCGTGGAGCAAGGCATGGCCCAGAGCAGGTTCCCAGGAGATAGAAACACTTGCCAGACAGTGAATGGAGAGCATAAACGCTGCCCCCCACCCTCCCCCGACCCCTCCCAGCTCACCTTCACCAGGTGACATGGAGAAGGCTGTGGCCCCTCACCCGGTGGCGGTGGCCGCCTTGGGTCAGGACCGCTTTGAGAAGCAGCTTGAACCCTCACCCCCCCCCCCCAGCGAGACCCCTCTGACCCCGTTCCTGTCATTCTAGGCAGGTGGACACCAACACGAAAAACGTCTTCGGGCAGCCGCGGTTGAGGGCGTCCCTCCGAGACCTCCGCTCCCCACGGAAGAACTACAAATCCACCATCGAGGACGACCTGAAGAAACTCATCATCATGGACAACCTGGCGCCAGAGCAGGAGAGAGACACGGGAGTACGTAGAGGCCACCCCACGCACACACGCACGCACAGTCCCACAAGCCAGGAGGTCGTCGGGGGGCAAGGGAGCAGGACAGGGCCCCCCGAGGTCCCTCCGGCCCCTCCCTGCCCGTGGCCTCCACCTGCGGCGCTGCCAGCCCCGTGTGGGCGTGTGTGGCTTCGTAGTCAGGGGTCGGGTCGTCACATTGGTCAGGGACCGAATGGCAACATAAGCCGGCCTCGGCGGGCACATGGGGCGTTTCTTCCACACTCGTAGCTCATGTGACTGGGAAGGGATGCTCTTAATTGGCTTTCGCATCCCTCTCATGGAGCCCAGGCTGGAAGCAGCCTCCACCCCCACCCCCCCCACCCCCCCCACCGCCCCAAACTGCATGGGTCAAGAGTGGAGGCAGGGTTTGCAGGGAAATTCAGGCTCTTGTTACCCAAAGGCAGGGGAAACATCAAGCAGACACCGTCTGCTTCCCTTCACTCTCGTGCCCACCTGCTCCTGGTTGACTGCACTCTCCTGTGTCCCCAGTGGTCCCCACCAATGCCTGGCACAGCCGTCCCTAACCTTACCTGGAGCAGAAGGGTGGCATTGGCCTCCAGAGGACCGGAACCAGGGGGAGGAGCTATCCTCAGGGGGAAACCTGGGGTGCTTTGAGCAGAAAGGGGCAGAAACAGATGCTGGGTGGGTCAGAAGCACAGCTGTCCAGGACAGGAAGATGCCTCTGAGGACAGTGACCGCGAGCCAGGCTGTGGCCCGTGACCAACCCTGTCTCGACAGCAGTCGCCGCAGAAGAGCCTACAGCGGACACTGTCAGATGAGAGTCTGTGTAGCGGGCGCCGGGAACCCGGCTTCGCCAACCCCACCGGCCTGGAGCCGGGCCTGCCCAGCGACGTGCTCTTCAGCAGCACCTGCACCTTCCCCTCCAGCACGCTGCCCGCCCGCCGCCAGCACCAGCACCCCCACCCACCCGGTGGCGGCCCCAGCAGCGTCCCTGCAACCGGCAACGGCTTCCCAGAGAAGAAATGTGAGCCTAGGCCCCTGGGGCTGGCGGGGAGGGGGCGTGCGGGGGTGGGGAGGCGGGGGGGGGGACAGCCAACCCTGGAGATCGTCAGTGTTGGTGTCAGCCGGGTACTGATGGTGGGGTGCTGGGTGTCCCCCACTGAGCAGGGGACTGCCAGCAAAGCATCTGGGGGTCACCTACCAGTCTGGAGGGCCCTGAGGATCAGGCCTTGCAGTAGCTGCTCCCCAGCTCCCATCCAGCACCAGGCAGATGGCTTCATGAATGTTTGTTTACTTACCTGATTCCCCACGGAGTCTGCCAGCTCTTGGAGGGAGGGGGTGTAGGGGTGTGACTCACCCATCCTTGTATTCATCCAGCAACTGCTTGCTGGGCGTCCCCCATGAAGGAGGCACCGCGCACGTGCCCCCATCAGAACCCGAGCACCGTCCCGGGCAGGCCCTGCCTTCGGTCCACACCTGCCATCCCTTACTCACAACCCCAAATGCTCTAAAGCCAAGAGGCGATGCAGAAGTTTGGGCCAGGCTCCCTGAGCAGCAACACCCAACCCAGACGGACATGAGGCTCTTCATTTGTTGTCCTTCTCTACCCCATTTGATGCGAGTGACGGTGAACTTTACTGCAGAACACTGGTGTGTTGGATACGGGGTGCTGCCCAGGCCTTCTGGGTGTGTACGTGATAGCACCTCCACAGCTTTCTCCGATTCAAACAGGTCTTGAATTCGGAGATGTGTCCCCAGGGGTTTGGCCGAGGGCTGTGTCCTGTATCGTTGGGATGGAGCCTCCCCAAAGCCTACTCTTACTCAGTCCCCATTGCAGCTCAAGTCGAATCTAGCCTTCATTGCATTAAACCGAGACTCAGATGAATATGTGGAAAATGCTTAGCACAATCCCTGATATGCAGGAAAAGCACTAGCTATTTTTTTTAACGCTTTTTATTATTGAGAGACAGAGAGAGACAGAGCATGAGCATGGGAGAGGCAGAGAGAGGGGGAGACAGAATCTGAAGGAGGCTCCAGACTCTGAGCTGTCAGCACAGAGCCCGACATGGGGCTCCAACTCACAAACTGTGAGATCATGACCTGAGCCGAAGTCAGACACTTAACTGACTGAGCCACCCAGGCGCCTCTAGCTATTTATTATTTTGTTAGATTCTACCGTCTGGAGCAAGCATTTTAATCCATCGCGAGTCAGGCTTGTACCTCTGGACCACAGAACAGGGTTAGAATGGAGTATTAACAGGGACCTTCTAAACCCCAAAGCCTCATGGGGTTGGGCTTAGAGCAGGGTCCGTGTCCAGCCATGCAGTCCAAAAGCATGTGCCACTACCAGACAGTGTGAATGTGGGCAACGCATCTTGCTCTGAGCACAGCACGGGATCATAACAGCACCTCCCTCCTGGCTAGTTAGAGGTGAGGCTGGGAGATGATCCCCGTGGCACACCCTGCCTGAGTCCCCTCCTGACCTCTCTGTGCCCCACTGCGGTCCCCTGTCCCCTCCCCTGTGGCAGCTGTGAGGCCTCGGCCTGCCGAGGGCCGACAGCTGGCACGTAAGACTCAGCCGATGGCTGCAGCAAATGCAGCTGCTGGTGCTGTCATTCCCAGGGGCCTCTTTTCTCTGCCCGGCCTGTCAACACGAGGACCCAGCAGCTCTCCCCACGGTGACCCTGCCACGACCACACACTGTCCACGCACTGACAACCTGGATTTGTGTCTGCAGGCTGGCACTGCGTCCTCTGCGCCACACCTCCAGAAAGAGACTTCGGGCCCGTCCCCTGCCTTCCCATCTCAGGGCCCGAATCCTGAAGCCCCCCCTGCACCCTTCTCTGGCTCTCACTCACCTCCCCTCTTCAGGAAAGACGCTTGCATGTACAAAATAGATCCAGGAGCTACCCCCACAGCGGAGTACCCCCCGCCCCACAGCCTCACCCCATCCTGTGCACTGGCCTCTCCCTCCTGGACCACAGCAGCCTCCTCACTGCCTCCTCCCTGCCCCCACACGGTCCGTCCTCCACACACAGCCAGAGAGGGCCTGGGAACACCTCTGTCAGGTCACGTCCCTCCTCGCGCAGAGCCCGCCTGCGGCTCCGTCCCACTCAGAGCAGAAGACAAAGTCCTCCTGACCCATGAGGCCCCACACAGTCCAGCCCCATCACCTCGGACTTCACCTCCCACTACTCTGTCCCGCTCACTCTGTCCCCACCCTCGTAAACACCTGATACTCTCACTCCCTTACCCGCCGGGGTCTGTCATCTTCTAATAATTATGCTAATCGTATGTGCTGTAACAGTTCTATAATGTCACGTACCGCAGAAAGTCTGCTTCCTTCATGTTGTCGTTCTCCCCCATTTCCCGACTCCACTCTCCCTACCCAGCCACCATCTCAGCCTCGGAGCTCTCGCTGGCCGATGGGCGGGACCGGCCACTGCGGCGCCTTGACCCTGGGATGATGCCACTGCCTGACACGGCCGCTGGCCTTGAGTGGTCCAGCCTGGTAAATGCAGCCAAGGCATACGAAGGTAGGCACCTTCTGCCCAACCTGCCCTGATCCCTGCCGACACCCTGCTCTGTTCTAGAAGGATCAGTGGAGGGCCTTGGGGCTTTGAAGTAGGACACGCTCAGGATCCAGAATTGGCGGGGGGGGGGGGGCAGGGTTCACATCCTGCCCTATCACTTACTCACTGTGCCGTCCTGAGCAAGTGTCTTTGTCTCTCTGATCCCGTTACCTCATCTACAAAGCAGGAACGTGACTGTGCCTACTGCCCGGGGCTACAGTGAGAATTTCAGGAAACTCTGTGTGTAAAACATGTCCGGCCCAGAACAAGCCCTCAACAGACAGTGCCTTATGTGATATCACCGGGCAGACTTGTATTTAGATTTGCTTTGGCTGCGAGTGGCAGAAAACCCAAATTACGGGGCGCCTGGGTGGCTCAGTTGGTTAAGTGTCCAACTTTGGCTCAGGTCATGATCTTGCGGTCCGTGGGTTCAAGCCCCACATCAGGTTCTGTGCTGGCAGCTCAGAGCCTGGAGCGTGTTTCAGATTCTGTGTCTCCCTCTCTCTCTCTGCCCCTCCCCCACTCATGCTCTGCCTCTCTCTGTCTGTAAAATAACCCCCCACCAAAAAAAAAGAAAGAAAACCCAAATTAATAATGACTTAAACAGGCAAGGTTTTATGCAGGTAAAAAGTCCTAAGGTGGGTGGTGTGGGCCTGGTGAAACACTTGCACAAGTTCATTAGCGTGCAGGCTCCTCGAACCCTCTGCTCTGCCATTTCCAGGGAGCCTCACCCTCATGGCCCAAGATGGCTGCCAGAGCTCTGGCCATCCTGTCCAGCTCCGACCAGCAGGGGAGAGGACACAGCCCCTCCATTTAAGGACGCGTCTCCAAGCCTGACGCTCCCCCTGCACTTCCTTCCCAGTGGCCAGAGTGTCACACACAGCCCCACCTAATAGCTTCCAGGCAGGCTGGGAGATGAGGCCCTATGCCCAACTAAAATTTGGGATTTGTTATTATGGAAAAAGGGAAAACAGACAACAAGGGACAACTAATAATCTCTGCCATTTCCTTCCCATGTAACCTTGAGGGAACAGCTTTATCTTTCTAAGAGTCAGTTCCTCAACTGTAAAATGGGACTTACAGCTATCCCTGACATAAACCTGTTCTTCTAGCTCACTTTTTCATCTTTTAGACTATAGCTTTGCTGTCCTTCCTCCAGGAAGCCCTCCCTAATATCCCCTAGTCTGGATTAGACACCTGCTCTGGGCTCCCACAGCCTGACCCCTCTGCCTGTGTCTCCTCCCTCCCGGCCCTGACCTCAGGGCCTTTGCTGTCTAATGATGGGTCTGTGTCCCCACTGGATTGGGAGGGCAGGACCTGGGGCCAGCTTGGTCACTACTGGATGCTCAGCGCAGGTCCGGCTCAGCGCAGGATCCCTTAAACCAGACCTATATGGTACATGGCCTCCCTGTTTCCATGTTTGGGCGAGTCCACATCTGGAAGGTGGCCCTGGAGGGAAGTCTCCCTCCTACTCTGAAGTCTCTCCCAGTCACTGGGGGGAGGCAGTCAGGCCTCTGGTTACGGGCAAGATGGCAGGAGAGCGTTCAGGGAACACCAGGCCTCTGAACCACGGGGAGGGGAAGGGCTGCCAGCAGGGGCCCCGTTCTGCAGGTGAACTTGACCCATCAGAGGCCTGACACTCTCCGTGGGGGAGAGAGTTGCTCCACACTGTGTTTCCAGGAGGAGGTGACTGCGCCACAGAGGAAACCGAGGCTTGGCCACAAGAGTCACCTACCTGGCCAAGGGTACACAGGGCAGGATTCAAGCCCGGGCCTGAACATTTTCCAGAAAGATGGACCTGGTTTCCTTTAGAGAAAAGGAAACTGAGATGGCTCTTACACTTTTAAAGATACACTCAAGCTCTCTCCTAATAAAATAGATGCAAGTCACAACTCACCGAGCTGCGGTTCCTCACCGGTCAGACCTGCAGAGACCGAGTTCGAGAACGCCGCTTGCGGGAGAGGAGAAGGGGCCCCCGTGCATGGCAGGTGCAGTGTAAGATGGGGTGCGAGCCCAGTACCTGCTGCCAGAGCAAAAATGCACATGCTCTTTACCCCACAAATCTCAGGGGTCTTTCCTCTACGTGTCACCCAGTTGACCATCGTCCCATGGTGCATCCCGCCCAGCGCGGACTTCATGCTCACCCACTCTCTGAGCAGCTGTGGTGGGAAAACAGGGATAACTTGGGGGACAGAAAGGGAACTGCATATATAACATTGGTTCCTTCATTGATTCCACAAACTAGATGCTGCTGGCCCCAAAAACTTCACGTCCCCTCCCCCCACACACACACCATCACAAGTCACGGGTAGTGTTGGGCTGAACATTACTTGGGTCCAGGCCTGTGGGAGGGAAGAGCAGAGATGGGGCCCAGCACAGGATGTGAAAAGTGAAGGCATGGTGGCCTCCCAAGGGAGGAAAGGTCAGGCGTGGTTAAAAAGGAAAGCAGAGCCCACTGCCTGGGTTCGAACCCCAGCTTTGCCACTGGTGAGTGCTGTGACAAGCAGTCGGCCTCTGCTGCCTCAGTTTGCTCGTCTGTAAAGTCAGATGATATTCCTACTGCAAAGTGGTTGTTAGCATTAATGAATTTACGTAGGCTCATGGCACTTACAAGTAAGTGTCACCGTGGGACGCCTGGGTGGCTCAGTCGGTTGAGGGTCCGACTTCAGCTCGGGTCATGATCTTGTGGTTCATGAGTTTGAGCCCTGCGTTGGGCTCTCCGTGCTGACAGCTCAGAGCCTGGAGCCTGCTTCAGATTCATGTCTCCCTCTCTCTCTCTCTCTCTCTCTCTGCCCCTCCCCCTCTCGCATTCTGTCTCTCTTTCAAAAAAAAAAAAATTAAAAAAATTTTTTTAAATGAGGGTCACCATGTATAGCACCTGCATATTCCTGAGGGTATTTGGGATTTCAACCCCAGATTCAGGATCCAGGAAGAGAATCTGAAGACCTTTATCAGCTGTCCCCTCCAGGTCCCACAGGGGCCCCAGGGGGTCTCACAGCTGCCTTTGGGGGCCCTCATTCCCTGGGTTTCCTGAGCAATGGGCTCTTTATTTGATGGGTGCAGGGGGAGTGTGGGGCCATGTAAGGAGGAATCCAGGGAGAGGTGCCAGGCACGGGACCACCCCCACTCTCCCCCAGGGTGTCTGGCGTCCTGGGGCCAGGATCACCGGTTCTGTGGGAAGCAGCCAGGAAGCTCCAGGCCTCTCCCTGGAGACCCAGGTGCCAGCAGATGTCTGGAAGGCAGAGCTGTCCGGACACTGACCCCCAGCTGTGGGCTTCTGGGAGGGGCTGGGGCAGCCAAAGCCCCCTCCCCAGCGGCCACTCCGTTTACCCCCAAGATCGAGCCCCGCATTGGGCTCTGAGCTGACAGCTTGGAGCCTTCATGGGATTCTCTTTCTCTCTCTTTCTCTCTCTCTGATAAATAAATCTCAAAAATAATAAAAATGCAGGTGCTCAGGCCCCACCCAACGGGTTTAGGTTTGGACCTGGGAATTGGAGCTTTAACAGCTCTGTGATTTCTTTTCTCTCTTCAGTTATGTGGTATTCTCTGTCTTCTCTTTCTACTTTTGAACTTTCACAGATCTTCTCAAAACTACAGTGCAAATGAATCCCCATGTACTTATCACCCAGCTTCAATCCCAGCCTCTGTTGGCCAGTTTTTCATACCATTTGTTTGTTGATGAAACCAGGTCATTTACGCTGAATTTGGGTGGTTACTCTGTCACACTGCCATTTTAACTTGTTTCTGTCCCTTGCATTTTGTATAAACTGGTCACTGGCTCTAGAGGCTTGCTCAGAATCAGAATGGGATTTTGTTGTTAGTGTCATTTGGTTTGTTTTTTTGGTTGGAGCCCATCCTAAATGCGTGATCTAATAAGAGTGAGCGGGGAGCGGGGGGCGCTGGGTGGCTCAGTCAGTTGAGTGTCCGACTTCGGCTCAGGTCATGATCTCGCAGTTCGTGGGTTCGAGCCCTGCGTCGGGCTCTGTGCTGACAGCAGAGCCTGGAGCCTGCTTTGGATTCTGTGTCTCTCTCTTTGTTCATGCCCTGCCTGTGCTCTGACTCTCTGTCTCTCAAAAATAAATAAACCTTTAAAAATTTTTTTAATTAAAAAAAAAAGAGATTGGGAGTGTCGCGGAGGTTTGGGCAGGAGGTGTGCCTCCTGATGGTTAGTCAGTGGGGCAGGGATGCAGAGGGAGGAGGTGCTGGGAGCCCTGCTGACCCCTCTCCCCTCTCTCTGCCCGGCAGTGCAAAGAGCTGTCTCACTCTTCTCCCTCAACGACTCAGCTCTGAGCCCGGAGGTCCCACCTGCACACAGTCCTGTCCACAGCCACCTGAGCCTGGAGAGGGGGCCCCCAACCCCCAGGACCACCCCTACCATGAGGTAACGGTTCCCTCGGAACACCTGGTGGCCCAGCAGCCTGAGCCCTGCGGGCCACAGGCCTGCCCCATGAAGGAGGGGCCCCGGGCAGGTGAGAGGCAGCTGCTGCTTGTCATCCCCCACCACCCCCTCCGCACTAGCCAAGGGGCATCTGCTCCTCCCCCCTGAGGGGCTTGGGAGTAACCCACACCCTAGGTGAGGTGACCAAGTGCGGGTTAGCCCCGTCCTCATGGATGGAGACGACACACCGTAATCCATATTGAAACACCTCTGAGTAGTGCCCCCCACTGCGGCCCCCCACCATCCCTTCCTCCCTGTGTTTGATCTCCCCTCTGTCTGCCCCTCGGTCTCTTCTGCACATTCCGGAATTATGCAGATGGCCACCTGACAGTTACCGTTTGCCTCTCCCCTGGCACGGCCAGCGCTGGGCCAGCTGTGGACTTGGCGCTGATGGAGGCCGACGCCCTACCCGCATGAGGCTTCCCAGGGAAAGAGGAGGCCATGGAGACAGACGCGGGTCTGTCACACATTTAGGGCAACAGATTGGACCGCGCTAGCTTGGCAGAAAATACAATTAAAAGGGGGGAGACGGAATGAAACGGCACGTTTGCATGTCTGTGGGTTTAAATAGTGCAGTTCACACTCGTGTGCACACTCACCATGCTGGCTTACATCGGAGGTGTGCTGTACTTTATGGGCAAATTAAGCAATTTTTGAGGGAAATTTTGACTCTCCTGGTTTTTGATGTTTTTTTTACTTTTCTTCACACCTCTCTTTTCACTGGCTTTAGAACTCAACCTCCACCGAAGATGTGGCCGATGTAATCACAGGAACTCGGCACTTACCGATGTGCCAGTGCAGTGAGGACAGGAACAGGCTGGGTGTGGGAAGGGCAGGACTGTGGGCTCCAGGCGAGCTCCTGGATCCCATCCACCCCTGAGCTGACCCTTTCCCACCTGCCCGGCAGCCGCAGGCCCCCAGGAGCCAGGACTGTGGCGGGAAGAAAGGGGCAGGAAGGTAGGAGGGCTGAGTCCTCCTCCCCCCCTCTCGTCCTCCCCCACCCCCACAGTGCCCCGGGGAGCCGCCCTCCTGCTCTCCTCTGCAGGGGCCGGGCAAGCCAGGACTGGGTTCTGGGGTGCAGCATCCTCACCTGAGCCAGGGTATCCCCTCTGCCCGGCGGGTAATGACGTGGTGACCTCCCAGACCACACTGGGCAAGGAGCTCTGTTAGATTGAGACTGTGCACAGCGCCAGGCAGGCTCTCTGTCACGGGGGCGCATCGTCATCTTTGTCCGTGTCCCCCATTCTTGTCCTCTTGTTCAGTTGCCCGTGGCAGCCACAGTGCCCAGGTCTGCAAGGTGCTCGGTGGATGTGTCTTTGAGGCGGGTTCTGGTATTGTTCTGTGTGAGGTGCTCACACCTAAAGCACACGCGTGGTCCAGGCCCAGCGGGGGAGGCACGTCAGGGCGGCCACACACACAGCCTTCGACAGGCCGCCGCAGCCCCTCCACATCTACAGATGTACCTCTCTGGGTAGAGCGCAGCAGGGGGGAGGGCTGGCTCCTTTCTGGCTTCCCCCAGAGCGTCCTGTACCCCTTGCTCCTCTGGAATCCTCCCCGGGGCCCAGTGGGCCTCGGGTCTCACCCTGTCCCTTGTCTTTCCAGCGAGGAGCCGCCCCTGGATCTGACAGGCAAAGTATACCAGCTGGAGGTGATGCTGAAGCAGCTGCACACCGACCTCCAGAAGGTGAGGCCTCCAAGCAGCCGCCCTTCGCGGCGCACACTCCCTGTTCCACGTCCCAGACATTCGGGACTGGGGGGTGGGCAGTGGGGCTGCAGCCCCAGTCCCCACCCGACCCCTTCCATTCTAGGGGAGACCGCCCAGCTTGGAGTGTAGTCTGAGTAAAGAGTAGAAAGTGACCGTGCCAAAGGCTGGGAGCACATGGAGGAAACCCTCCCACAGTCTCAGAGGAGGAACAAACTGGCCCCAGTCCTTTGGAGGGCAGGTGGACGATATTTATCAAAAAATGTAATTGTCTACCTTGTCGATCTAACAGTTCCGCTTGTGGGAATTTGTCCAGCAGAATTTCAAGCATAGGTACAGAGATCCGTGAGCAAGGATGCTCTTTGCTGCTCTGTTTGCAATAAAAAAAAAAAAAAAAAAAAAAAAAAAAAAACTGGAGCCAGTGCAGCTGTCCCTCCACGGGAGAATGGCACCCAGGGCACCACAGGGCACCCAGGCAGTGGAATATTCTGCAGCCAATTAAAATAATGGCAGGAATCTGTCTATTTACTAACATATAAACAAAGTCCGGTAACTTAAGTAAAAACTAAGCAAGCTACAGAACTATTTCTTAGAACATCATCATACTTAAAAAAAAAATTAACATCCGCAGGTCAGAGGGTTATCTAGAAGACAGCATTCCAAATTGTTCATTATACTTACCTCCAGGGTGTAGAAGAATGAGGAGAGAAATAAGGGTAGAGAACTTCTACTTGTTGCTTTAAATACTTTTGGGCAAAAAAACAAAAAGGTGGCAGAGTATAAGGTGCCAGCCTCAAGCACAGGAATCATAGGGGCCCAGGTTCAAATCCCACCCCACCATTTAATACTGCGTGAGCTTGGACAAGTCAGTGGCCTTCGGATGTGGCACATCCTGGAAGGGCGTCTCGGAAAGGCCCGGGGAGCCTGTTACAACAGGCAGCCTGCGCCCGCATCCCAAGCTCCCCACTTGCTGTTGGCAGAGGCTTGGTTTCCTCTCCCAGGAACCTGAGGCTCACAGTCCCCGAGTCCTTGGATGGCCGTGAGGGTAAAACGGGGTGATGGTAACTACAGCGAGGTCTGTGTTGGAAGAGTTGAGGAAACAGGTCCAGCGAGACGAGGCGGTCTCCCCACGGTTACGCAGCCGCTGAGAAGCGGAGCTGGGGCTTGAACCCCCCCCCCCCCCGGCCTCCTGGCTCAGGGGGCCCTGTCCGCCCCGCCCGCTGACGCCGGCCCCGCCCCGCAGGAGAAGCAGGACAAGGCCGTGCTGCAGTCGGAGGTGGCCAGCCTGCGCCAGAACAACCAGCGCCTGCAGGAGGAGTCTCAGGCCGCCAGCGAGCAGCTGCGCAAGTTCGCCGAGATCTTCTGCAGGGAGAAGAAGGAGCTCTGAGGCGGCGAGCCAACCCCCCCCCCCCGCCGCCTTGCCCCTGCCCAGGCCAGCTGCGGGCTCCCGCTCTCCTGTCTCCATCGGCTTGCTCCCAGTGGCAGGCATGACCACGACAACCCAGCCGGGGCCCCGCCGCCCTCCTCGTGGCCATGGAAACCCTGGGCGGCCGCAGGCCTCCCCGGGACTGTGAGCTGTGCTCTGCTCATGGTCCTCCTGCCCCACAAGGTGACGTGGTCTCAGGCCTCCCTCTGAACTGCCCAGCTCTGGTCCCTGGGGACTGGACCGTGCCCACACCGCCCCCAGGGGGCCCATCTAGCCTCTTCCTAGGACCAAGCCATCAGCAGCTGTAGGAAGGGGAGAGGGAGGGTGGGAGTGTGTCTCCAAACCCCACAGCTCCAGGAGTCCACAAGCCAGGTTTCTTCACCACGTGCAACAGAGTTTGGGCCTGCGGGGCCAAGCCCCCTGCATGAAAACTCAGTGTGAAAGTGGCCCGTGCTTCCCCCAGGCCCCGAGAGACGAAGGCCTGTGTGGAAACTGGCCAGGGGTCTCAGTCCCGGTGCACTAGCTCCAAAAAGCACGGACAGTAAGTATCCCCTCCCAACCTTATTCTTCCAAAAAGCAGCCAGGAGCACTTTGTTAGAGTTTCAGTTCTTTTCTTGGGACCCCCGAATGGAGAGAGGAAAGCCCCAGCATCCAGAGTCGACTTCTCTGAGGGGAAACTCTATTTGCACACTCGGGACCGTTTATACCGTCTTTTTTCTATCCGCCCCTCGACCGCCAGAGGCCACGGTCCCCGGGGCCACGCCACCTTCCAGCTGCTGCCCTGGCCCCAGGCAGCGAAGCCCGGTCTCTCCTCCCCAGGCCCCGCCAGCTCCGGCCACACAGCCAGGTCCTCTTCTGGGCACCAGGAGGGGCTCCGCGCAGCCCTCCGGTCAGGGCTGGAGAGAAAACAGCCTTCATCTCCTCTGTGGATTTGTTTTCCCTTCGCAAGCGGACGCCCGGACACCCTCCCCGTGCTCCCCGGGGAGTGCTCTGCTGTGTGAACCCCCCCACGAGACGCTGGTTCTCTAAAGGCAATAAGGGGCAGCCGGGCCAGAGCGGTACTGCGCTGCTCACCCAGGAAACAGAGTTTCTTTTTTTCCTTTAAAAACAAAAAGATATATATATATATATTTATTTTTTCATGTAGAGTTGCGCCAGAACAAGTCTGTATGGCCACAATCTGTGGATTCCCCCAACCTCAAGCTGAGGATCGAGGTGTGTCCCCCGTGGGCTGGGACTCAGTGGGAGGACTCAGAGGGATAGAGTCAGGGCTGGCAGGTGGGCAGGCTTTCCCATTTAGGGAGGCCCCAGGCAGGGGGAGCTGGCCAACGACTCCTCAGAGCAGCACCCTCTGGGCTAGAAGCCAGCAGCAGGTGGCCCAGCCCTTGTCCAGAGACACCCCACCCCCTGCTTTGTCTTTGGGGCCAGAAACCTCAGGGCAGGGGGCTCTGGGGACTGCACAGGACACAGAGAGGTGCCGGGCTGGGCCGGGCAGGCAAGAGAGAAGGGCACTCCTGTCTCCCTGTGATCAACCTCTGACCCCAGCCACGCTGCAGTCCCGCAAGAAGCCCTCAGATCTGCCATCTCCTGTCCCTCACCCGTGGTGTGAGATGAGGGCTTCAAGGTGGGGCCTGCTTGGTCCTCAGTCCTGGCCAACTACTGTGATATCTCTGCCCCTCTTCCCCACCCCCTTTTTGGAAGGGTTCTCCAGGACCTCCCCACCACCCTTTCCTCAGACCCTAACCTGGAGGCTGCCCCCCACCTCTTTTTTAAGTTCTCATCTCTTCAGATCATTCGAATCATTTTGGGGACCTAATCATGTACATTGACAAGTGTAAATTATGATTTTTGGTTTTGTTTTCTGTTATTTTTTAAGGATCTCTGCAAAACAAATCTATTTAATTTGAGGTTAGTGTTCAATCTGAAGGCTTGAAGATAGCAGGGTTTTTTTTTCATATGTTGATTTGTTTCATTTGGATTTTTTATTCTTTATTGTCTTTTTTTTTTTTTTCTATCCCTGTCGAGATTTTTCTGGCATGTTTCTGGAGGTTTCAAAGGAAATAAATGTTTCATAGAAATGGCTTGTGTGTTCACTAGCTGGGCAGCTGCCTGGAGTCACTGATGGGAGGGTGCGGTCCAGCGTCAGCCTCCTCCCCCATCCCCCCTTGTCCCAAAAGCCATCTCCCTTTCTCCCCTCTCTCTCCTCTCTCCTCTCTCCCTCTCCCTCTCTCTCTCTCCCTCCCTCTCTCTCTCTCTCTCTCTCTCTCTCTCTCTCTCTCTCTCACACACACACACACACACACACACACACACACAACTTCCCTAAGAACCAGCCTTGCAGACTTCCTTTACTTGAAACCCAAATGACAGGAATCTAACACTCAGAATGTAAAAAGTCCTTAAGTTAAAAAGGGAGCTTCTCCTGAAGAAGTCCTATACTGGAAGCCAGAAAGCCAGACCTAGCCCATGGAGTTGTGCTGGTTTTAGACTTAGTGGTCAAACTTTTAAAAATCTGGAGGGGGTCCATAAAGCCGGATTTCCAGCTTGGTAAATCTGCCCTTTGCGGGAGAACTCAGAAAGAACCAAGGGGCCCCTGCCTCCTTTGGCTGCGGCCTCCCCAGGCCACACCCTCCCGGCGCCGTTTATTTGCATGTCCCCGCCCCCACCGGTGGGAGTAGGCCTCCCGCTGCCAGTCGTCTGGTTGGTGGTTTGGGGTGCAAATCAGCCCCTGCTTCCAGGCCAGGGGGGAGCACAGTGAGGTGGGGGTGTCCCGTGACCTCACCCCTGGGCCAGGCCTCCCCCTAGGGCCTCTCCTAGCTGGGGAGAGGCCTTAAACTCCTGGCCTGGATCTGCATCTGCCCTGGTGAAACACTTGCTCTTTGACCTGGGGGTCAGGGTCCAACCGATTTTCTGAATCTCAGTATTCACGTGAAAATCCAAAGTCTGGACTCTTGTGGGAAGTCCGGATCTGAGAAGCGGCCCAGCCTCTCAACAGCGTGGCCAGGTGGCTAGGTCTTCCTGACCCTCCCCACCTACTTACCTGTCATGGAGTCTTCCATCTCTGAGCTAAAACCTGATACTCCTCTGACTCAGCCTCTCCCCTCCCCCACCAAAATATATTTTTTTCCAAAACGGGTATATATCCTTTTTCCAGAGGAGGTGGACCAGCTTATTTCCACATCTAAAAATTCTAGAGTGTTCCAGACACTCTCCCAGTCTCCACCCTTCTTGAGGCCCCATCCTCCCCCTACGGCCCTCCCCCCACCAGCATGGGAACGTGGAACAAGCTGTTCTCACATCCTCTCCTGGAGCCTGTGACACACACCAACGTCCAACGCCCCGCAACTCGCACCCACACTGTGCCCTGCTGGGCCCTTCCCCATCTTGATCTTGCCCCAGTTTCCAACTTCCTCGGCCACGTTCCCCCGCTCTCCCGCCGGTGCCCTCTTGCACCCTCCCCCGGTCTCTCTCCCGCCCATCACCCCTGGCTCTCTTCCCCAGCCAACCTCTGAATCCCTTCATACTTTTGGCTCTCTCCACATTGTTCTATTGTCCCCCAAATTCTTTGTCCTTCTCTCCCAGGAAGTCTCATCTCTGTGTCATTGTCCTGGGACTTTGCCTGTCCCTGGATCCTAACTGTATCTCCCTCACCCCAAATGTGCCTCCCTCTTATTCTTTGGCCTCTCTTCTAATTTATTTGCCCTGGTTCTCTACCTCCCCTCAGCGAATCTCTCTTGTGTCCCCAAATCACCGTCTCCTTCCTCCTTGTCTCCCTCCATGTCTCCTTCTCCCACTGAATCTCCATCTCTCTTCTGTTCTTCCCCCCCCCATCACTCCTGTGGCTCACTCATCTACCTCTCTCTCCAGATCTATTTCTTCCCTCTCCTGCTCTTTTTCTGATTCTCTATAAATGTGTGGCTCTGTGTCTCTCTCCTGATCTCTCGGTGTCCTGGTTCTCTCCTCATCCCACCTCACCCAAATCTGCCTCCCTCCCAACCTCGTGTGTATGTCATTCTCTCCTTGGCCCTTTCCCCTCCACTCTTGGCCCCACATCCAGATGGGGGGACCCCAGGTGAGGTCGGGGATTAGGAGGAGGAGGTGCTCCGGGCACCCCCACCCCCTACCCTAGCCCAGGAGGGGCGGCCTCTTCATCTTTCCATCCCTTCCCCCAGGCCCCAGCTCCCGCCTCCCCCCTCACTGCTGCTCACTGCAGCTGCAGCAGTCCGTTGCCAGGGCAACCACAGCTGGCTGGGCGGGAGCCCCCTCCACCCCATCCCCCCTCTCCTCCTTTCCGGCGAGGCTGGGAGGAGCTGGGACAAAGCCAGAGAAAGGCGGGGTGCAGGGGGGAGACGGGAGGGAGATGGAGGTGGGCCGGCTCCAGCTGTTAACCTCAGTCAATTCTCCCCCAATGAGGCCCCCATCGCCCCTTCTTGGTGGTGCCCCAGTCCAGCCTGGAGAACGAGGCAGTCGTGGGCAGAGGGGTCAGGCCCAGTTTAATACACAGAACAAGTTAATTCACAGCAGAGGCAGGCAATAAAGGAGACTCGTTTACAAGGGGGGGCATGCTTGGATTGGGGGAGACCCCCCAAACCCACCACCTCCCCCCACTTGCAGTCTCAATTTCCCTTTTTTTTTTAACCCGAACAACAAACACACACAACCACAAGAAACAACCACGCCCCCTCGCTACCCCCAAAATGGCCAGCAAGGGTGGCCGGGGGCAGCCCGGCCTGGCCGGTGGGGAGCTGGAGCGGGGGAAGGGGGAAAAACTAGTCCGTTGTAGAGTCTGTGCTTCTCATTCCAGCAGGCGCTGGGCAGGGGCCCGCCTTGCCCCCCAGCCGACGCCCACCAGCCAGGGCAGGCGGTGGGCACAGAGCGGGCAGGGTGGGGCTCTCAGGGAGGGAGCAGGAACGGAGTTCAAAACCATGGTTCACATCATGCAGTATCCACGGTGGGCACCAAGAGGGGGCGAGGGTGGACACCACACCCACCTGCCCTGGGCACGAGGGGGGATGGTGCCCACACTGGGTGAGGAGGTGGGACAGCTGCAACTCCAGAAACTGGGGGGAGGGGCTGCTAGGCAGGAAGCTGGCATAGATGGGTGCCCAGTGGATGCGCTCGCCAGCGCCCCCTCCACCCAGCCAGGCCTTATAGGACTCTTTGTATATATTAATTTCTTTTTTCTTTTTTTTTTTTTAACTTTTTGACTTTTTCTTTAGAAAAACGCTGTGTCCATGCCCCGGGCTGGCATCTACCACCCCTCATGCCCGCCCAGAGGCGGGGTATGGCTTTGAGGGGAGCAGAAGCCCCCGGTGCCCATTCGCCAAGGGATGGGGAAGGAGGGAGGAAGGGAGAGGGGCCCTGCTGGGGCCACCAACCCACAGGGCAAACATTCCACCTGCACAGAGGGAAGGGGTTGGCCCCGCCCCCTCTCGGGCTTCCCCGTCCCCCTCCACTGTGGGGCACTGAGGGCAGAGAGAGCATGGAGGAGCTCCGAGAGGCAGATAGGTGAGCACCACCCCAGAGGTCCAGGTGAGCCCGAGCCAGGCCTAGGTGAGGGTGATGTAGGCAGAGGCCTTCTCTTTCAGGTGCCGAAGACAGAGGTGACAACTCCAGCTCCCTGTGGGGGTGGCCAGAGGACAGGGATTTAGACCCAGGACCCAGAGAGGCTGACCCAACTCCCTCCCGGCCAGCAGACTCGGTCTTTGGTCTTCAGCCGCCAGAAGACGACTTTCCAACCCACCCGCCCTGTGTCGTGCCCACCTCTTCTCTCACCTTCCGGGGGCTCCGCCATGGGGGGACTCAGGCAGTACATGTGGTAACCCCGATCGCAGTCGTCACAAAACAGCAGCTGGTCCTGGGGGGTGAGACCCGCCCAGCTGGCACCCTGGGGGCACGGGCACCAGAAACCGGGGTGGGGGGCTGGGGCAGGGGTAGGTCAAAGGGGCTGGGGAAGGTGGTCCCTCCCACGAGAAGGGGCTCCGAGACGGTCTTTGCATCACGGAATCTTTGCAAAACCCTGCTTGGCCAAGCAAAACACCCCTGCGGTCTGTCGGTTTGCAGTTCGCAGTCTGGGTTTTATGGATTTTGTGGAACACTGAAAACGACCCGAGATGGTCTGACACCAGCTCTGGAAGCATTGGACGTGGGTTCAGGTCCCAGCTCTACTAATGTCCTAGACGGGTGGCCTCGGGCAAGTCATTTCCCCTCTCTGAGCTCGGTGTCTTCTCTGCGGAGTGGGAACGAGAGCACCTACCTCGGAGGGTGGTTGGGAGGAGTCAGAGAGATGAGGAGCACTAAGTGCCGGGCTCAGTTAATGGACACTAGCAATAATAATAATACAGGTTACTAGTGTTCACCAGGGAGGGGCTCCAGGGAAAGGCTTTAGGCCCGGCTGGCAAAGGCAGAGGTGCCAGGCGGGGAGGCCACCTGGGGGCATGTCCCACGGGAGGCGGGCAGGCACTCACGTCATTCTCCGAGGTGCCGCACAGGCTGCAGGACTTGCACTCGATGCACTGCCAGCGGTAGGTCCGCACGGCCGCCGTCATGTTCACCGTAAACTGTAAACATGAGGGGTGTCCTGGGGGCCAAGGGGCAGGGGTGCGGTTAGGGCTCATCACGCCCCTGGTGGCTCCTGACCCCTAGGGAGGAAATGGCTCAGCCCCACCCCTGGCTGCTAGGGTCGGACGAGCTCCCGTGGCCCACAGCCCGACCCCACCCCGCTCACGGTGCCCAGCGACCGGACCGCAAGCAGCACTGCCGCGATCGTGGCCACCAGTCTCCTACCAGCCACCATGGTAACCACATTCTGCTCCCCAGAACGCCATGGCAACCGCATTCCATTACCCACAGCGCTGTGGCAACCACTTTCTACCACCCACAACACCCGGGCCGCCACATTCCGTTAACCACTGTGCTGAGGCGGCCACATTCCATTACCCACAGCAGAATGGCCAACAGGTCCTGTTAACCACAGTAACACGGCAGCCACGTTCTCCCAGCCACGGTGCCACAGCAACCGCCTTCCACAGGGGGGTCCCCACACTCTGGCTTCCCTGCGACCCAGGCCCGTCCCCCAGGATGCGCCAGCAACCGAAGTGTTTCCAGCGATACCGTGTGATGCCAAGCCCGCAGCCATGGCACCACCCCAGTGCAGACACCCCCTCAGCCACCACCCAGTGCCACGATACCCCGTTGCCATGACGACCATATTGCATTACCCGAGATACCATGACAACCACAATTCATTACCCGCTGAGGCAACCACAGTCTATTCCCTGCAAGCCCACCCTGGGAAACCACATCCTGTTAACCACAACTCCATGGCAGGCGCCCTGGGTTATCCACAGCACCCAGGCAATGGCCGTCCATCACTATCACAGTTTACTACCCACAATGCCTTGGCAACCACCTTTCACTTTCACCCTCATGCCAGGCTAAGCACATGCCACTACCAGCAACGCTGTGACAACCACATCCCAGTATTCCCACAGCCTCTCTGACCCCACCCCCCGCCAGTTTCCCAAGGTCCTCAGCAGTCCACTCCGCCAGCTCTGGATGCCCCCCGCCCGCCCCCCGCCCAGGCCGCACTTCTCCACCTCCCAGCCTCCAGATCTGGACTCCTGGGGTCCCCTCCACCCAGGCCCCCAGCAACCTCAGGTGAGGGTATCACCTGATCGCCCACAGTCAGCACAGGAGATGAGGTCCTCGGGACACCCCGTCTTCTTGGAGCCCCCCAGGCAGAAGTCACAGTAGCCGTTGGGGATGACAGTGCCGTCGGGCGCCTTCTTGGCTGAAAGACAGCAAGGCCCAGGGGGTTGACACAGGCAGGCAGGGGCACCTAGTCAAAGGCTGCCGCACGAGTAGGGGCAGAGGGAGGCGTCCCTACCTGTGTGTTTCCTCTGTGCCTCAGGGACCCAGGCCAATTCTTTGTAAAACTCTGGGGTTGGGGGGACAGAGAGAGGGGCTCTCACCATAGGCAAGGCTCCATCCTGCCCCCAGCCTCAGCCCCAGCCCCGGGGTGGACCCCTTTATCCAGGCATGGGGGAGGTAAGGAGAGAGAGTAGCTACCCCAAGCTGTGGCCCCAGCAGAACAGGGATGGGGGCCCAAATACTTCTCACCAGGAGCCCCGAACTCTCTGAGGACAACGCACAAATCCTCTTTATTAGGTAAAACTGGCAAATAACGGCTTTAGGAAGAGCCCCCTGCTTCCCCTTCATCCGTGCTCCTACCACACAACGAGCGCCAGCTAAGCCCCGACTAGATAAAAACCGGGGATACCACTGGCCAAGATCCGCTTTGGAAACGGACGGACGTTCACAAGAAAGATTCTGAACACAGAGGTGCCTGGGTGCGAGGCGGGGACGGGGTGAAGAGACTCCCCTCTCCCACCAAGACGCGGGTGGGAAGACGGTGTCTCCGCTGGCAGGGCCTCTCCCGAGCCCTCTCCCGCCCCTCAGCTGTCAGCGCGGCCATGGGGTTGGCACGGGCAGGCGCCAAGGGCTCCCAGGCCACAGACCCTGCCCCTCCGCCAAAGCTCAGCCGAGAAGGGAGAACGGGAGGCAGGGAGGGAGGGGAGTCATCTATCACCCCCCCTCCCCGAGCTCTAATTGAAACAATAAATCAGACCCAGAAATATTACGCCCGGCCGGGAGCGAGGGAGAGATGGTTGGTTGCCATGGCAACCCCAGAGCCAGCATCCCCATGGTCGGTGGGGGGAGGGGACCGCTGAGCTGGAGATTTTCCAGAAATGTCTAATGTGCCCCCTCCCTCCCGGGCTCCTCAGCCCCCACTCCCAGGGCCCCTCACTACCCCACAGCCCGCCTGCCTGCTCACGTTTATGGTTGTTTTTCCGGTGGAAGGGCAGGGCGTGGCGCTCGGCGTTCTCCTCCCCCTCCTCCTCAGCCAGGTGGGTGTGGGTGTAGTGGTAGCTGAGCCCTGGCCGGTTCTTATACCGTTTCCCACAGACTGGAGAGCGAGCAGGGAGGGCCGGTCAGCCCTCCCAGCCCATGCGGCCTCCACCCTGGCCTCGGGGATCACACCGCCCCCCCCTGCCAGAGGCCTGAGCATCCCCTCCCACCGGGCTCTAGAACGGGAGGGAGGGGGCCAGCAGGGGAGAGGTCCCTAGGCCCCGCTCTCTCTTTCCCCCTCTTCAGAAGGACTCACTATCACAGACATACGGCTTGTCTCGGTCCTCCAGGGATGCGGTGTCCTGGCGTTTCCGGAGACCCCCGATGCCATATGCCTGGGGGAAGAGTCGGGATGAGAGGCCAAGGAAGGGAGGGAACCGAAAGCGTTTTCATCATTGGAGGCTGAAAGGCGAACCGCAGTTCTGCCACTTCCTAACCAGGGGCCTTGAGTAACCCCCTTGACCTCTTTGAGGCTTCCTCATGGTTTTGAAGACAGCTCTAACCCACTATACAATCTCTGTTTTGCAAACGGTTTAATATAACTGAGCCTCAGCTTCCCCGTCTGTACAGTGGGTATAAAATCCTCTACCCCTACAGGCTGCTCTGGGAATTAAATGAGGCCAAACTGGAGCAGGGTCTGACCACTGTAAATGCTCAGTGTAAGGGATCCGTCACTGAGGAGAGAGGTGATGGAGAAAGATTTGGGGGTGATACCTTTCCTTTAGCCCTGTTCTTCCTCCTGGGAATGTCATCCTCCAAGTCTTCCACCTCGAGATCATGTGGAAACTCCAGCAGCTGCTGTTTCTGGGCACCAGGAGAAGGGAGACTGAGGTCAAGAAAATGGGGGACGCCACCCACCTTGCGGGAGTTCTGGACACAGCCGGAGATTGGGGGTACGGGGCAAGCAGGGAGGTCTTCCAGAAAGAGTTGAGGTGTGGAAGGATGAGACTCAGCATGCCCAGAGGCCCTAGGGAGCCAGGGGGGATTGGAGAGCAGGAAGAGGATGTGGCAGGGCGGTGGCAGGGATGAGAAGGCAGCTGGGGCCCCTGAGGGGTGGTCCCACCTGGCAGTCCATAATGGTCTCCTCCTCCTTCAACTCAATCTTCTTCTCCCCTGTCTCAGCACACAGTAGCGCCTCAAGGACTGGCCCTTCGGGGAGGCCGCCCTCCTTCTTCAGGGGTGCCTCACAATCTGGGGACAAGGCCATGGTCGGGGGGGGGTCATGTGGGGAAGTTGTCCCTGGAGGATTCCTCAAACTGCCCAGGTTGGGGGGCCATGCCCTTTGCTTCAGGAACAAGGCGCTCCCACACTCGACCAGCAACAGACAAAGATTCAATCATACATAGTGGGAAGGCTGCGAGAGCCTGGGAGACACCCGCAGATCCACTCAAACTCAGAAGGAGACACGCCAGACCCTCCCTCACTGACACCTGGAGAAATACAGATGCTCAAACAGGATACACATGGGAGATACAGGCAGACCATCTTGAAACAGCCAGACACACAGAGGAGGAGATACACCCAGACACTCAGATACACCCAGACATGTGGAGGAAACATATCCAAACCCTTGGATACACCCAGAGACGATCAGAAAGAGACATTAAATCATCACTTGTACCTAGATCCACATGAGGAACACAAAGCCAGACCCTACCATACTCATGGACACACACAGGGAAGATACAGACATTCCTAGAGAGAATTACTCAGGTGCATACACACGGACATACACGGGGGAGCCACACACAGTCCCTCTGAGGCAATCAGACACGCCCAGAAAGACAGCCAGAGGGACACTTCATGGCGCCTGGGTGGCTCAGCCGGTTAAGCGTCCGACTCTTGATCTCGGCTCAGGTCATCAGGTTCTGTGCTGGTGGCAGAGAATCGGCTTGGGATTCTGTCCCTCTTTCTCTCTGCCCCTCCCCAGCCTGTGCGGGCTTGCTCGCTCTCTCTCTCTCTCTCTCTCTCTCTCAATAAATAAATAAATAAACTTAAAAAAAACCCACACAGATGGACACTTCAGTATACCAGGACCCACACAGAGGACAGGGGAAGAGAAAGAGCCAGTGACTCTGGTATTACTGGTCACATTCAAGAAGTAATAAGGCCACACGGTCTGGTTGGACCAGCACACACAGGCAGAGATACACCTAATATATCAGACACTAGGGAAAGAGATTCTCCCAGACATTCCACAGCATCTGAACACTCAAAAGAAGAGACACCAGACACCCTGATACACTCAGACACACTCAGAAACAGCTGGACACTCTGATAGACCAGGCACACACACAGGATGAAATAAACCCCCCAATGTCCTTGGAAACACCTAGAAAGAGACACAGAAACTTACATACACTCCACTACCAATGCAAAGACTTACAACCAGACACTCTCACACACTCAGGCACCCATAGGAAGAAATACAGCCAGACACCAAAGCACCCCAGCTCCCAGGGAAGATCCACCTAGACACACATAGCAGAGAGCACACTGGGCCCTGGAATACACCTGGGCCCAAGTAGGAGAAGACACAGTCCGAGTCCAGAGCTGTCACTCAGGGAAACTTAGAGAATGTCTGGACTACACCCAGACACACACCTACAGACCCTGGCTAGAAGGTAAATAAGGGCAAATGCTCAGAACCACACTGGCGTCACCACACACGTATCAGCGTGGGGCACGGCTGGGGCCACCCCAGGCGCAGGATGAAGCTCCACCCACCGATCTTGTACTCGCAGGGCCGGAGTCTGGGGTCCTCCAGGATGTTGAGTCTCCGTTTCTTTCTCCAACAGCGCGCGGGGTACGTGTAGATCTGTCCCGGGGCCAAACCTGCAGGTGAGGAGTGCGGTGAGGACCCAGAACGCGCCGCAACGCCGCTGCCCCGCCCCGCCCCCGCCCTCCCAGCAGGTACCAGGGCCGCGGTGGGTCTTTTCCATCCAGATGTAGCAGTTGTTCTGGGCCACGCCGGTCTGCGAGTCGAGGAAGGGCAGGCGCAGGCTGCGCTCGGCGCACAGGCGCGCGTTGTAGCTGCGACAGTGCTCAATGGCCTCGCGGTAGAAGTCCTCGCCTAGGCTGTGAGGGCGAGCAAGCGGGCGAGTGGCTGTCAGCAAGGGCAGGCGCGCCCGATCGTCCAGCACCCCTCCCTCAACGCGGCTCCTCCAACCTCACCTCTCCCCTCCCGTCGCTCCTGGACTCAGGAGCCCCCAACCGGAGGCCCAAGGAGGCCTGGAGCCAACGGGTTAGATACACACACATAATATAGACAGACAAAAATATACCAAGACCCATCCATACATGTACATATCAAAATACACAACACAAACAAATCACACAGGATTCACACACAAAGAGAGACATACCCCAAAACTCACAAAGGAGAAACAGACAAATGTCACATATGTGCACACACAAGTATCTACTGAAAAAAACACAAACATCGCAGTCACATAGTGTGAAAACAGAAACGACACACATATATCCATGCACAAATACACATCACATACCCAAAGACACACAATATATACAAAGCACTCACACAAAGACACACAACATGCAAACAGATCACAGACACCACACTTCACACACACACAATATCCAGGCACAGATACACAGATACACAAATGTTAGGAGAAGAAATGTTAAAACAAACTGCCCCCACGTGCACCTACACACATATCTAAAGACACAACACAAACAAAACACACACACACACACACACACAATCACAAAGATACACAATATAGAAACCAACACCTAAAACACCACATATTCAAACACAAAGATACACACATATACAACATAGAAACAGACAAATCCACCCATATTCACACAAAAATGTATACACAAATACATGCACAACTACAAATCCAGACACAGAACACAAATGATGCAGTTTCAAAAGACATGTACACACACTCAAAGACCCAAATATCCCAAGATACCTGGTAGACTAAAAGATATTCAACACATACCCACACACATATCCAAATACACACACACACACACAAAACAGTACAAACAAGTGACACACACTCCACATGCCAAGACAAAGCTAACGTGGGCTTCACTCAAGTTTACCAAGGCTCCCGCACTTCCAGGCCATTTCACTCTCTCCCCAACCCCGGGGGTCGCCGGGCGGGACATGACCCCTTTCCCTGAAAAGGACCCGAGGAGGACTCGGAGTTCCCCACGCCCTCCGCTCCCCCAGGAGCAGCGCATCGGACACCGTTCTTGCCAGAGACCCATAATCGCACACATTCGCACCCCCGCGCAGCACGGCCCACGGTGACAGTCCCCCAGACACCCCGTCGGCCCCACCCCCGGCCGCCACACACACACGCCCGCGCAGACCCGCCCGCGCGCCCTCCCCCACCTCCCACCGGCCCGCAGCACCTCAGGGGGCCGGGGATGACCGTGGCCATCTTGCTCCCCGGGTCCTGCCCCCAGCAGGTCCCCGCCGGGTCGGTCCTCCCAGCGCTCGGGAGGGCGCTGAGGCCGCCCATCCATTCATTCCCGCGGGGCGGGAGCACCGGGGCCACAGCCAATCACGACGGCGGGGCGGGCCCGCCCGGGCCATGCTGGGAGTGGTAGTCCCGGGCCCGGGGACCCGCGGGACCCCGCGGGGAAGCGGGTGCAGAGGTGGGGCGCAGGGAGCGCGCAGTCACTCACACACGCTCGCCCAGACGCACATCTAGTCTCCCGGGCAGACACTCACACACGCACACCTGGACTCGCACACACCCACATACGGCAGTTTACACACACATTCACACGTATACTCACAGCCTCCCACGCAGACTCACGCACACTTCACTCCCACACCTTTACAGACTCACGTACATTTACACTCACACAAACACTTCAATGCCCTGAGACTTAGAGATACCTAAGAGGTGCCCTCACCAACGTCCACCGGCAAGCCTGCCTTTGGCTCGCTGACACCCCCCTCCCCCCGCCCCAGTCCCTCCCAGCTCTAGAGAACCCTAGCTAGTCCCGCCAGGGCTGTCACTCTCACAGTGACCCCGCCCTGCTCTAGCCCATCCTTCCGCGGGCTAGACGGCACAGTGCTACTTAGGCGCGGTAGCCACACCTTGTGGATTCAAATCCTGGCTCTGCCATTTGGTGGCCATATGGCCTTGGGCAAATGACTTAACCTTTCTGGGCTTCAGTTTCCTCAAGTGTAAAATGAGGATGACACCTCACTGCACTGTTGTAAGGATTAAATGAGTAAATATGTGTAAAGTGTTTTTAAAAGGTACCTGGCAGGTAGTAGGTGTTCAGTAAAAATTCACTCATTCCACGAAGAGGATCTGATATGTAGTTAATAGCCAACCATTACTAGAAAGAATAATACCTTGGGGTGCTTGGGTGGCTCAGTCGATCGAGTATCTAGACCGCGGCTGGGGTCAGGATCTCACAGTTTTTGGGTTGGAGCCCCACGCTGATAGCACAGAGCCCGCTTCGATTCTCTGTCTCCCTCTCTGCCCCCCTCTCCCCCCACGTGGCCAGGTGTATGTGCGCTCTCTCTTTCTCTCTCTCTCAAAAATAAATAAGCATAAAAAAAAAAAGAAGACGACGACGAAGGAAGAGGAGGAGAAGAAGAAGGGAAGAGAAGAAAGAGGGGAATGCCTGGTACCTAAAAGATGCTCAGTAAATAGTTGTTGAGCGAGTAAATATACTGAGTACCCATCATGTGTCAGACACAGTTCTAAGTACTTTTACAGGGATTCACGGTGCAATCCTCATAACGACCCTCTGGGGTGACGCTATTTTTACCCCCATTTTCCAGATGAGGAATCTGAGCCACTGGCAGCTCTTTGAAGAGGGACTCACTCACCTAGATATCTGTACCCAAGTGAGTTTTACTTCCTTCTTTCTCCCACTGTCACCCACACAGACTGTACCCTAAGGGATCCCCAGACAGTGAGCTGACCCACCAAGCTACACCAGCACTCACCTGGAAACCCCCTGGTCCAAAGTTTGTGTTCAAATCTGAGCCCCTGCATGGATGCAAAACGCCCACAAATGTCCCTGTCCACCAGGGGGCTCTCCAGCAGACAGACAGCGTACTAGCCTTCACCTCTTTTGTCACTTGATGCCCCCACCTACCCTCTGGCGAGAGACACCCCCAAGGCCTTCCACACTTATCACTTCTAAACACACGCGCGCACACACACCTCTAGTCTCAGACCCCTTCTACAAACCACAAACTCTCCCCCATCTCCCCCAGGTAAGGCCTTGACCTTCCCCTTCCCCTACCCCCAACAGACAGAGTAGGTCTCTGCTTCATATCTGGCTGAGAGTAGGTGGCAAGGGGAGTAAGTCAGGGATGCTTGCCTGGAATGGTACCCACATTCTCACTCTGGCCTTCAGGCCCCTCCCCTGCCCACCCCATGTCTCACCCACCGTAAGCCTTCCCGCTCCGCCCATCAGCTCAGCTCAGAGTGCCCTTGCCACCTTCCTCTCTCACCTCCCACCACCCACACACGCTTACACTTGCTCCCCACACCTCCAGCCTCAGACACCCCAGCTCACTCCTGCCCCACCCCAGAATGCTTGCGTCAGTTTGATTGGTTTGGAGGCTGAGTGTAAAACTCCATCACCTCCTTGGAGACCCTTGTCCACCAGCACGATTGACCCCCAGACCCAAGCTGAAACTTGCCTCCCTTTCCCTACTGCTAGTAACCCCTAGTAGCCATAACTGTCACAGATCCCCCTCCCATACTTGAAATGCCATGCCTGAGCAGGGCAGTTCCACCCCCTACCCTCATCCCTGCATATGCCTCAGAAGATGAGAGCAGAGAAGGGCACTAGCACCCGCACCCTAACCTTGCTCTGGCTTCCAGGCCCCTTCAATGCCCTATGTGGAAACTGGACCACAAGAGAAACCAATATTGATACCACTAATAGTAATCACTACCTGGAGTCAGGGTCAGGCTCTGTATTAAGTGCTTTGCAAAGATCACAACAGCCCCATGAGGTAACAGGCGCTGTTATGAGTCCCCAGTACACAGAAGGTAACACTGAGGCTCTGGAGGAGGGCGAGAAGGGAGGCAGAGAATTAAGGGCTCAAGATGAGGTTTGAAACCAGGTAGTCAGAACCCCTAGCCTCCCACTCCCTCCAGGCTCCCTCCAGCCTCCCACTCCCAAGGAGATTTGGCTCCCATTCTTTCAGGAGCCAGTCCCTGCCCTCAACCCCAAGGACCTGTCTGAAGATGCGGTAAAGAAGGGCAAAGAAGGGCGCCGGCACGACCGCCCCATCGCCTCCTCTGACCTCCTCCCAAGAGGTCCCGGCCAGGGTCGGAGTGGGGAGGCCAGAATGCCTGTACAGGAACCCTGTCCCCGCCAGCTTGAGGGTGCTGCTCACAGGGCACACATCTGTCTGTGTGTAAGACAGAGTGAGAGGGAAGCAGAAGGGTGTCACCGTCACACACCTCCTCACACTGACCCCAGCTCCGCACACGCCCTGCAAGCTCCCTTGCTCACCGCAAAGCCACACGTGTAGGCGCGTGCCTATTAACCCCCAAACCCCCAACAGCCCCCGGCCAGACACCAGAAACAACTGGGGGCCTAAGGTCCAGACATCAGGCACAGCCTTTGGGAGGGTGGGGGGCGCTCCCGGCCCCTCCCCCTCCCCCTCCCCACCCCACAACAAGCGCTGCTCAAGGTCAAGGCGGCGAGAGCAAGAGGTTGGGGGAAGGGGGGAGGTCGCCCCAGCCCCTTTGTGCGGCGCCGCGGGCGTTCGCCCTCCGCCTCCTCCCCCAGGCCCAGGAGGAGGGGGAGGGGAGTGCCGCGCTCGCCAGCCGGGGAGGGAGGGCGGGAAGGGCCGCGCGCCTGTCACTCTGAGCCCGCTGTCACCGCCGGAGGAAAGGGGGTGGGGAGCGCTGGGACCCGGGAGTCCAGGATCCCGAAGAGGGAGCGAGAGAGAGAGAGAGAGAGAGAGAGAGATGGAAAGAGAGAGAAGAGAGGTGGAGAGATCCAGGGATGGCTAGGAGAGGAGAGGGATGGGACCGAGCTAGACTTGAACCCAGGTGTCCAGGCTCCCAGCCCCCGGGCCCAGGAGGAAGCTTACGCTCGGAGGAGGAACGCGGACAGGGAGAAAGGGAGGGAATCCCCCGAGATTAAGGGTGCTGCCAGCATCCTCTCCCGAGGCATCCGGTCCCAGATGCTCCGGTTAGATGTGTATGGGCGGGGAGAGGGAGGAATCCCACGGTCTAAACTGACCTGGGCGTCGGAGCTTCTAGGTCCTGAACACCCGGGGAGGAAAAAGGGGCGCCAGCAGGGATCGGACCGGGAACCCCAACGTCTCAGCTCCCGCCCTGCGGCCACGCGGGCCGAGGTCCCCGCAGAAAGAGAAGGGAAAGAGAAAGGTGCTCTGCTGAGGGGAAGGAGGGTGGTGAAGACCCCGGAGACTGAGGTCTGGACTTGGGCGCCCGGACTCCCAGCCCTATGCCGGGGCAGGCCCGGCGCCCCCTGACACGCGGAGAAGGAGAGATGGAGGAGGAGGAGAGGGAAGCCCCTACCCCCACTCTGGGTGGGGAAACCGCCTCCGCCACCCCCCAGCCCGCGCCACATTCCTTCACTGACAGCGACAAAGAAGAGACGCCCCCGCGACCCTGAAGAGGCTCCCGCCCCCAACCCCAGGGGGCAACAAGAGGCGGCGGGTCCCCCAGGGATGGGGGGGGCGCGCTGGGGGGCCCCCGCTAAACTACCTTCCGCGCGCTGTGTCCCCCTCCCCAGAGAGGCGGGGGAAGGGCCGGGGGTGGGGGGCGGGATACAGGGACGTGAACGGCGGGGACACTCACGACTTGAGCGGGTTCTGAATGGCGGTGGCCATGGCCCGCTCGGCAGGGCCGCCTCCGGCCCGGGGCGCTGCTGCCGCCGCGCGCGGGCCCAGCCCGGCCTGCGCCGCCCGCTCTGCCGCCCAGCGCGCTACGATTTCATTCATTCTTGGGGCTGCGGCGCGAGCTGAGCGGGGCGGGCCGGGGGCGGGGCTCGGCCAATCCCCGCACCTCCCGGCGCACGACGGGACGTGGAGTCTAGGGGCTCACAGCGGCGCCCGAGGGCGCCCCTGACCGGACTACACGTCCCAGGGGGCGCCGGGAGGACCACACGCCCATTGGCTGCTGGGGATACAGGGCGGGGCTGGGCTCGTCCCAGAGCATCCTTTCCTCCTCCCTGAGGGTGCTCCATTACCATCTCGGGCTCTCCATCCTCCAGGAACCGCGGGCGCGGGAGCAGGTGGCCCCTGGCTTCTGGGTCTCCCCAGGGTACGTGGATGACCCAAGGATCTGTTGTGTATTCTTGTCTATGCCTGCTTGTCTGGGTGTCTCTTCTGTGGGAGCCAGCCTGTAAACGAGCACAGAGGTTAATCAATGCCTTTGTTCACTGAATCAGTGCTTGCCAGGTGCCGGGCACTTTTCTAGGCACTGGGACATAGAACAGCGACCAAAGTCGCTCCCCTCAAGCAGCTGACCTTTTAATGGAGAAAGACGAGATGACAAAGAAGAAAATAAATACATAGACAAAACCATTTTAGACAATTATGAATGCTATAAAGCGGCTTCTCTGAGGAGATGACATTTGAGCTGAGACCTGAGAAGTTCCAGCCATGTGACAGGAGGGGAAAGGGAACAAGCTTTGACAAGTGCAAAGATCAGTAAGAAAGCTGGTGTGACTCGAGCAGAATGAGTGAGGGGAGAGACAAGGTTGGAGAGAGGGCAAGGACCCAGATCATGTAGAGCCTTGTAGGACATTACAAAGAAAATGGGTTTTGTTCTAAGTGCAATCAATCATCAACTCTCTTCTTTTTCACACACACAGAAATACACACACCAAGCCCATCAGCAAATCGTGTTATCTCTACATTCACAAAACAGATCCAGGATCTACCCACTCTTCCCCCTTCACACCCTCCACCTGGTACGGTCCACCACTGTGTCCCGCCTGGACAGCCCCATGTCTGTTTTCTCCATGGCAGCCAGAGTGCACTAAAACATATGGCCTCACAATGCTCTCGGGTTCAAAGTCTCCAGTGACTTCTTTCATAATTGGAATAAAATACAAAGTCCCCACTCTGCCCTCAACACTCCCAGGTGATTCCCTCCCCAACCCTCATCACATTTCTAACCTCATCTCCCTGTTTCCTGGCCTCCTCCCTGTTCCTGGAACATTCCAATCCCATGTCAGCCACAGGATCTTTGCACTTACTGTTCTCTCTGCCTAGAATCTTCCTCCCCCTGATATCCACATGGCTCCATCCCTCACTTTATGCAGGTTTCTGATTAAGTGTTACCTCCTCAGATCCAACCTCAGCTAAAGTAGCATCCCCCATAACTCTGTCCTCTGAAATGCCTTTTCTTCCAATATCATAGTTTGTCACCGTGTATTGGATCTGTTTAGTTATTTGACTTATTGTCTGTCTCTGCCCATTAGAATAACAGCTCTGTGAGGGCAGGGATTGTTGTTCCATCCACTGCTGTCTCCCCAGTGCCTAGAACAGGGCCTGGAAAATAGTAGGTGCTCAATAATTATTTGTTGGATAAATAAGTGAAGCAACTAGTTGTTATGCTCCATGTCTCTCCCCACCATCTAGCTCTGAGGCACACGACCAGACCAGCAGGGACAGAGAGTAAGATGGGCTCCAGACTGAGCCCCACACGGACACTTAGACAACCTGAGTGGGGGGTGGGGGTGCTGCATTAGGGAAACCTTGGCCTGGAGCTAAAGGCAAAGAGAAGGGAGAGGTTAACAGGCACATCCGATCCTTTCTAGAGCATTGGGGTCCCCAGCTCTGTGGGGGCAGGCTGGACACAGCCATGCTGGCTCTGCCCTGGGCTCTTAAGCTCATAGTCCAGTGGGATAAGAGACCCATCACCACACAATGGCAGCCAAGAGTGGAGGAAGCCCAGGCAGAGGGGTGGAGGCTGGGATAGAGAAGCACAGGAGCTGTGGGAGCCCAGAGGAGCCTCCTGACCCAACGTGGGGCTTGAACTCATGACCCTGACATCAAGAGTCATATGCTCGGGGCACCTGGATGGCTCAGTCCATTGAGCATCTGACTTCAGCTCAGGTCTTGTGGTTCACCAGTCCGAGCCCCGCCTCGGGCTCTGTGCTGACAGCTCAGAGCCTGGAGCCTGCTTCAGATTCTGTGTCTCCCTCTCTCTCTCCCCCTTTCGCGCTCACACTCTCTCTCCCTCTCTCAAAAATAAATAAACATTTTGATTTTTTTTTTTTTTTTAAGTCCCATGCTCTACAGACTGAGACAACCAGGCGCCCTGGAGGTGGCGGTGGTGCTTTTTGTAGGAGACTCCATGGGCATCCTTTCCAAGTCCTGACCCCCTGACCTCTCCGGACACAGGGTAAGTGTCTGTTCTGACATCTTGGGGTCCCGATGACTAATCTTCCCGTCACCAGAGCTTTGGGAACAAACATTGTCCCTGAAGTCCCAAACTTTGGTCACTTCTCTTAACCCTGGAGCCCAAGCATCTGGCCACCAGAGGGCACTGTGGCTCCAGTCTTTGTCCACACAAGTTGTTCTGAATCCTCAGATCTGGGACAGATACCTGCTGGAAGTGGGGCCACTAGTGGAGACGTGGTCCACCTACCCTGAGCCTCAGACCCTGCCCAGCACCTGGCCACTGGTGTCTGACACCCTAGCCCAAAAGCTCCTGTGGAATCGCTAGGAGACCCTCTGCTCCCGACCCCTGAGGGCCTCACCTGGGCCTCTGAGGAAGACACTATTGCTAACCTCCTGCCCCACATCCCTCTTCCCCACTAATCTTCAGAGTATCCAGCCCTCCCCTAAGCCTCCCCTGGGATGTTCAGACATGACCTTCACAAGTCTCCTGACCAGATAGGGTTATCAAAGTATAGAGGCAGGGCGCCTGGGTGGCTCAGTCAGTTAAGTGTCCGACTTGGCTCAGGTCATGATCTTGCGGTCTGTGAGTTCAAACCCCACATCAGGCTCTGTGCTGGCAGCTCAGAGCCTGGAGCCTGCTTTGAATTCTGTGTCTCCCCATCTCTCTATGCCCCTCCCGCTCTCAAAAGTAAATAAAACATTTAAAAATTTTTTTTTATTTTTTTTACATTTATTTATTTTTGGGAGACGGTGAGACAGAGCGCGAGCAGGGGAGGAGCAGAGAGAGAGGGAGACTGTCAGCACAGAGCCTGATGTGGGGCTCAAACCCACAAACCGCGAGATCATGATCTGAGCCGAAGTCAGACGCTCAACCGACTGAGCCACCCAGGCGCCCCTAAAAAAAATTTTTTTTAAAGGATCCTCTGTCTCCCTCTCTCTCTGCCCCTCCCTCGTATGTGCCTGTGCTCTCTCTCTCTCTCTCCCTCTCTCAAAAATAAACAAACACCTGGTGAGGGGCACCTTGGTGGCTCAGTCCATTAAGCATTCTACTCTTGATTTTGGCTCAAGTCATGATCTCATGCTTCATGAGTTTGAGCCCTGCATTGGGCTCTGTGCTGGCATCGCGGATCCTGCTTGGGATTCTCTCTCTCTCTCTCTGTCTCTCTCTCTCTCTCCCCGCCCCTCCCCCACTTGTGCTACTTCTGTCTCTTTCTAAATAAATAAATAAATAAATAAACTTTTTAAAAAAATTTTTTTGAAGTACAGAGGAGGTGAGGTTGGGGAATCACACAATACCAGGGCAACAATAATAATGATCAATAATAACAACAATGATATGTACAGTCTCACTGGTTTAGGTCTTCCTGTGTGTCAGGACCTGTAGTGAGTTTGTTTTTATAGGTTTTACATCACCGAATCACACCAACCACCTTTAGGGAGCAGGACTTATCACCTCAGCATCAGACAAGCAATTTAGACTCAGAGAGACAATACCCTCACCAAGAGCTCCTACCCATCTGGACAGGGAGAGCTAGGATTTGAACCCAGGTCTGACTCAGAAGCTAAACTCACCTTTCTTCCCTGTGCTGCTCTGAGCCGGGAGGCTCACTGACTTCCTGTGTCAGAGTCCACTCGGGCATTCTGTGAAAATGCCATCCCTGCCCAGCCCCCCACCCCCCTGGTCCTAGAGATTCAGGGTCTCTGCCAACAGTCCCCAGAATCTATCCTTAACAAGCCCCCACATCTTCCCAATGACCTCATGGCATGAGAACCACTGGGTTAGAGTTTGAGAACAAACACAGAGAGAAGACACAAAATACAGCTGCAGGGATGGTTGTCACGCCCTGGGCTGCGCTGGGGCACGGGGCGGGGGTTTCAGAACAAGCCACAGACCCAAGAGTGGATGGCACGGGCTCTGTGGGCCAATGTCCTTGCGCCCCTGTGGCCCTGCGGGAACTTCCTCAGTCTTTCTGGAACTTCAGTTTTCTCATCTGTAAACTGGGAGTAATTATTCCAGCTTCACCGGTTTGTGCTAAGGATGCTGTGGGTCCGTGTAAGGCACTTAGAAGAGCGTCTGGCACACTTCACGCAGTAAATACCCTCTGTGGTCCTTATGCCACGAATTCCTGTGGCTGAACACCTACTGTGCACCTCCCCTGGGCTCAAGGTGTTACACACAGAATCGCAGCGGCCTGGCGGATGGCATTACTCCAGCCGCCCCCATTCTCTGGTCGGAGATCACAAAGACATCTCGAAGGCGGGAATTGAACTCCGGTGTGCCCTCTGCGCTGCCCTGATGGGGTGGCTGTGGGAGGAGTCCCGGTCTGCGAGCACTCTCACCTGCTAACTGCGCTCCCTCATGTGACCCTTACAACATATCCTGAGGCCACGGAAGAGGTGAGACTGCGTCAGGTAGGGAAGGAAGCCCGTGGAGGGTCTAAGGACGATGGAATGCTGTTTTAGAAGGATCCCCATGGTCGCACGTGTGGGCCAAACTGTGGGAGCAAGGTGGGAGCACGGAGACTGGGGAGGAGGCTGAGGTGGTTCTGGAAGGAGGAAGGGGCAGGGTGGGGGAGAGGAGGAGTTGAGAAGTGGCAGAACTCGGCTGCTGTGACAAATGACTACGCGGTGGCTTAACACAACAGAAATTTCAGGGCGCCTGGGGGTCTCCGTCAGTGAAGCCTGCAACTCTTGGTTTCAGCCCACCTCATGATCTCACAGTTCGTGGGTTCAAGCCCCGCATGGGGCTCTGTTGGTAGAACGGATTCTCTCTCTCTCTGCCCCTCCCCCCACTTGAACGCTCCCTCTCTCTCAAAAAATAAATAAACAGTAAACAAATAACAGAAATTCCTCCCCCTACAGTTCCGGAGGCCAGGAGTCTGAAATCAGTATCACCGGGTTGAAATCAAGGTGTTGACAGGGCCCCCCTCCTTCCAGAGGCGCTGGGAGAGAATCAGGTCGGCGCCTCCCCCAGCATCTGGGGCTTGTGAGAGCCCACCCTCCCCTCTTCGAGACCCACGTCTTCAGATCTTCTTCCGCGTGTCTTCACATCACGTTCTCTTCTGTGAGTGGGTCAATCTCCCTCTGTTTCGCTCTTACACGGACCCTCGTGATTGCGTTGGGCCCACCAGGAGCATCTTCCCTCCCTCAAGATCCGTAACTTCATCACATCTGCGGACGCCCTTCTGCCACGTGAGGAAACATACTCACAGGTTCTAGGGACAAGGACACAGACACTTCAGGGGCCATTTCTCTGTCTACTGCACAACCCTACTGAAAATCACAATCTTGGGGGGCCTGGGTGGCTCAGTCGGTTGAGCGTCCAGCTTCGGCTCAGGTCATGATCTCACGGTTCGTGGGCTTGAGCCCTGGGTCGAACTCTGTGCTGACAGCTCAGAGCTTGGAGCCTGCTTTGGATTCTGACCTTCCCTCTCTCCGCCTCTCTCTCTCTCTTTCTCTCTCTCTCTCTCTCTCTCTCTGTCAAAAACAAACATTAAACAATTTTTTAAAAAAGAAAGAACATCACAGTCTTCCTCTCCCTAGCACTTCCAATCTCATTGCTGTGTTTAATTTTTTTCTCTTTGTTTAATTTTTTCCCATAATTCTATCACCTTCTCACTCACTTATAATATTGTTTATTATCTGTTTTGCCCTGTTAGAATGTGAGCTCCTGATGTAACCTGGCATCTGGAACATTGCCAGACATAGAATAGGTGCTCAGAAATATCTGAGACTGAATGAATAGGCTACTCTCCAGATGCCCGGACCACGAGCCACTCCCACCCGCAGTGCATGGGGGGCGCTCTTCCCCAGGCCTGGCCGAGGTGTTTATCCAGTTCACTTACCGAGTGTTACCACGCGCTCCACGCATGCTTACTGGTCTGTTCTGTTGGTCAGTGCCACTGCCAACACTTGGTATCATCCAGTTCGTTCGTTCGTTCGTTCGTTCGTTCGTTCGTTCTTTCCTTCCTTCCTTCCTTCTCTCTCTTTCTCTTTCTCTCTTTAAATATTTTACCTTTAATGGGGCTCCTGTGTGGCTCAATTGGTTGAATGTCCAACTCTTTTTTTTTTAATGTTTATTTATTTTTGAGAGACAGAGAGACAGAGCATGAGCAGGGGAGGGGCAGAGAGAGAAGGAGACACAGAATCTGAAGCAGGCTCCGGGCTCTGAGCTGTCAGCACAGAGCCCGATGTGGAGCTTGAATCCACGAACCGCGAGATCACGACCTGAACTGAAGTCAGCCGCTAAACCGACTGAGCCGCCCAAGTGCCCCGAGTCCAACTCTTGATTTCATTTCAGGTCATGATCCCAGGATCGTTGGATCGAGTCCCACATCGGGTCCAAGCTGAATATGGAGCCTGCTTAAGATTCTTTCTCTCTCCCTCTGCCCCTCTCCCTTGCTCACACACTCTCTCTCTAAAATAAAATAAAAACTTGGGGCGCCTGGGTGGCTGAGTCACTTGAGCGTCCAACTTCAGCTCAGGTCACGATCTCATGGCTCATGAGTTCGAGCCCCGTGTCAGGCTGTGCATTGATAACTAGGAACCTGGAGCCTGCTTCGGATTCTATGTACCCCACTTTCTCTCTGCCCTTCTCCACTTGTGTGCTCTCTCTCTCAAAAATGAATAAACATTAAAATAAAATAACAAAACCAAACTTTAAAGATTTTAGCCTTACATAATCTCTACACCCAACATAAGGCTCAAACTCATAACCCCAAGATCAAGAGTCACATGCTCCACCGACTGAACCAGCCAGGTGACCTGGTATCTTCCAGCTTTCTAATTTTTGCCTGATCAATAGGTGTTAACTGATAACCGCATCGTTGTTTTATTTTTTGTTAAGATTTTTCTTTTTCAATAATCCCTATGCCCAATGTGGGGCTCGAACTTTTGTAAGCTCTACCAGCTAGGCCAGCCAGGCACCCCTCTCCTTGTTTTGTTTTTTAAAATTTTTTAATGTTTATTTATTTTTGAGAGAGAGACAGAGTGTGCATGGGGGAGGGGCAGAGAGAGAGGGAGACACAGAATCCGAAGCAGGCTCCAGGTTCTGAGCTGTCGGCATAGAGGCCGACGCAGAGCTTGAACCCACCAACCGCGAGATCATGATCTGAGCCAAAGTGGGATGCTTAACCGACCGAGCCACCCAGGCGCCCCTCCGTAGTTTAAATCTTTACATTTAGCTCCCTACTTCATTTGAAGTCTTTGTATGGGGTGTGAGGTAAGTGCGCAAATTTTCTTAAAGCCATAATGAACAATCCATCCTTTTCTCCATGGAATGGCCACGCAACCTCTCTCATCTTATGTCCCTAAACGTGCCTGGGTCTGCCTGTGAGTCTGTTCTGTTCCTTTCCTGTAGTCATCTGTTCTTGTACCCCGCTGTTTTTATAACTATGGCTTTGCAGTTTGTCTTAATATTTGGTAACGCAAAATCCCCTCTTCCTTTTTTTTTTTCCTCAGGGGAGGGGCAGAGAGAGGAGAGAGAGGATCTCAAGCAGGCTCCAAGCTGACAGCACAGAGCCTGATGTGGGGCTGGAACCCACGAACTGTGAGATCACGACCTGAACTGAAATCAAAAGTTGGACGCTTAACCTACTGAGCCATCCGGACACCCCAGGCCCTCCCTTCCTTTTTAATGTCGACTTAGCTATTTGTATACCTTTATTCCTCCATATAATTTTTTAAATGTTTATTTATTTTTGAGAGAGAGAGAGCACGAGTGGGGGAGGTGCAGAGAGAGAAGGAGACAGAGGATCCAAAGCAGGCCCTGCACTGACAGCAGCAAGCTCGATGCGGGGCTCAAATTCACAAACCATGAGATCATGGCCTGAGCCAAAGTCAGATGCTCAACCGACTGAGCCACCCAGGTGCCCTGTGCCTCCATATAAATTTTAGAATTGGTTTAACAAGCACTTAAAAACAAACCCATTTTGATTAAGATGGCTTTAAATGTGTGGACTAATTTTAAGACAATTGACATGTGGATAATATTAAGATATCCTATCTAAGGACGTGGATGGTTTTATTTTTTTCAGATTGCCTTCTGTATCCTTTATTGAAATTTTAATTTTAATTTTTTAAAAGTAATCTCTGTGCCCAACGTGGGGCTCCATCTGATGACCGTGAGATTAAAGTTGCATGGGGCTCCTGGGGGGCTCCGTCGATTAAGCATCTGACTTCAGCTCAGGTCATGATCTCATGGTTTGTGAGTTGGAGCTACACACTGGGCTCTGTGCTGACAGCTCAGAGCCGGGAGCTGCTTCGGATTCTGTGTCTCCCTCTCTGTTCCTCCGCTGCTCATGCTCTGTCTCTCTCTCTCTCTCTCAAAAATAAACATTAAAAAAAAAAAAGAGTTGCATGCTCTATGGACTGAGCCAGCCAGGCACCCCCAAAACTTTGTTTGAATAGGTTATTACAGGGGCATCTGGGTGGTTCAGTTGATTGAGCTTCTGACTCTTGATTTCAGTTCCACTTATGATCTCACTGTTTGTAAGATCAAGCCCTGGGTCGGTCTCTGTGCTAACAGCATAGAGCCTGCTTAGGATTCTCTCTCTCTCTCTCTCTGTCTGTCTCCCTCTGCTCCTCCCCAACACACCCTCACCCTCTCTTTCAAAAATAAACATGAATTGGTTATTACAGTGTTACTGAAATGATCCTGATTTTTGTAGGTTGACCTTATATCAACCATGATAATCTTTGCTGACTTGCTGCCGTTTGAAGATGAAAAGTATTTCAAAAATATTTTAGTCAATTGTGAATACCAGCCAAATCACTGATAAAAGCCCATTTCTAAAATTTATCATTCTAATTAGCAAAGCCTCGGGTGTTGATCGGAGATGGATGAGTGCCTTGTGGCAGCTGCATCTGGAGCCTGCTCTTTTAATTAAAATCCATCTGACACCCGGGCCCTCTGCGTCCCCAGAGTAACTAACCTCTGGGGTGCAGTTTAAAACCAACTCACATAGCCAGGAGGGGGCGCCGAGACCTCACGTCGACACGAGGCTTACTGTGTGCGTAGAGAGAATGTGCCCACCAGGGGGCACTGTTTGCGGCAAGCACCTACTGTGTGCCAGCCACTGTTCCAGACGTGAGGACGGCCGTACCTAAGGCAGGCCAGGAGCTAACATTCTGAGGTCGGGGAGTGTAGACAGACAATAAAATAAACTAACAGATTATGTCGGTGTAATAAATTCTATGGAGAAACTAAATCTGGGTGAAGGGAGTGACAGATGGTGTGGCTCCTCAGATAAGGGGCTCACAGAAACCTCTCTGAGATTACATTAAGGGAGGATGAGGGGCCCTCAGAGAAGAGTGCTCAGGGCAGAGGAAGTGTGTCTGTCTGTGGTCCTGGAGGGAGCGAGGTGGGAAGCAGGCGAGTGCAGGGAGGAGTGTATAGGGAGGACTTTAGCTTTTGTTCTGAGGCCAGGGGAAGCTTACGGAGGGGTTGTGATATGAAAGATCAAGATCGCCGAGATGGGTTGTTTCATGAAAAAGAGCAAGGTTGGGGCAGCGTTTAATGTTTGCCTTAAGAAACAGGGGTCAGGGACCCTCCCCTGCTCGCGCTCTCTATGTCTCTCAAAAATAAATAAAAAACATAAAAACATAAAAAAAGAAACAGGGTTCAGGGAGAATAGAATCTAGGTTCCCACTTGTTTGTATTTGCATAAAGAAATCCTAGAACAACACCTAGAAGTTGATTTTTAAAATGATGAATTGGAGGAAGGAGGAAGAGGGAACGGAGTGGATGGAGACAAAGGTGAGAATGAGGGTAAGGTGTTATCTGGCTGCTGAGTGGGAAACAGACCCTGGGAGGCAGGGAGCCCAGTAAGGAGGCAAGTGGGGCAGCGCAAGGGTGGCAGGTCACGTCAGAGGGCTTGAAAATCAGTGTCCCCAAGGTACATCCTTGCTAGGCAGGGATGACGCTTAACCGACTGAGCCACCCAGGTGCCCCCGAGATATCCTATCTAAAGGGCAATACAGGGGCACCTGGGTGGCTCAGTCAGTTAAGCATCTGGCTTTGGCTCAGGTCATGATCTCATGGTTCATGATATCGAGCCCCACAATCGACTCTGCTGTCAGCGTGGAGCCCGCTTCAGATCCTCTGTCCCCGCCCCCCCCCCACCTCTGCTCGGCTCACATTCTCTCTCAAAAATAAAATAAACATTTAAAAACAATTAGGATATCTCAGGAGTATGAACAGTCACTAACACTTTGGTATGAGTTAGTCAACCTCTTCCTGACACTAAAGTATAACAATCACTGCTATGGTTTATAAGACTCTAGGGTAGGAGTTGAGTAGTTGGGCTCTGGAGTCAGGTGCCTGGGATTGAAGCCCAGTGCCACTTTCCAGGTGTGTGACTTTGGGCAAGTGATAGCACTAAACCGGGTCTCAGTTTCCTCATCTGTGAAGCCCCCACTTTCCAGATGAGGAAACTGAGAAGTTCAATACATGGCACACCCAGGACTTTAGAATCTGGGTTTTGAGCACAGACCACCTCCACAAAATGAGGAACCAAAAACAGGTTGTGAGAGGGAAGTTCAAAGACTTCCGTAGGCCCCAGAGGATGTTCTGGGAGATGGGCCCAGGTGATTGGATGCCAGGAGGCCTACCTCCATCCTCCACACTTTCATTCTCTATACAATTAGGTGGAGGAAAGGAGACACTAAAGCCTGAAGTCTATCTGTGCAGGGACAGCAAGGCCACTTGAAGGGCTGGATAGGCAAGGTACCCCTGCATTGCCCTTCTTCAGTGGCATCTTCTCTTTCTGCCAGACTAGAGCTCAGACCCCTTGGGGTGGGTGCC
>CM053563.1:13355481-13386462 GCA_028646485.1 Cryptoprocta ferox | reverse complement strand
GGGGGGGAGCTCGGGAAAGCCCAGTGATCGGGGAAAGGAAAAACAGGCACGCCGTGTTGTTATAGAACCATTACATACAACTTATAAACAAGGCAGGACGGTGCGGAGGGGACAGGAGAAAGGGAGGGGGCCACGGAGGCGAGGTCAGGGTGGCGCAGTCCGGGCAGGGTCGTGGAGGGGGCTCAGGTGGCTGTCACCGGAGGGGCTGGGCTGGCGGAGACCTGGCTGCTTGTGGAGGCCTCGAAGCTTCACCAGCAGCTCCTGGACGAAGTCCTGAGGACAGGGCCGGGATGCTGAGAACACGGAGGGGTGGGGCCACCCCACCTACCCAGCCCCCAGCCCCTCTGACCTGGTCAGTGAGAGGGCGTGGGGGAAGTTAGGGAGGGGGACGAAAGGCAGAGAGGGGGAGAGAGAGGAGGACACACAGAGAAAGACAGGGAGAGAGACAGAGTCAGAGAGAAAGAAACAGAGAGAGACACTGGGAGAGACAGAAACCCAGAAACTGGGACCAAGCCTTAGGTACAGACAGAGACAGACGCAGAGAGAGAGACAAAAGGACGGAGAAGAAATAACCACAGAGAGATGTCAAGACGTTTCTCAGGCAAGGTCCCCAGGGACAGAGGCCTTCGCTCCACAGCAGACAGACACACAATGACGTTTGTCCCTCAGGCAGCCCAGAGCCATTTACAGAAACATGAATATTTTTCCCTTTTAAAGCAGGGAAGGAAGTGGGAGGGGTTGGGCAGCTCAGTTTCAGAGCCTGGAGGGGTGGGGGGGGGGCAGAGGTGGGGAAGGGAGAAGCAGCCCTGGGAGGGGAGTAGGGGACACCCGGAGAGAGGCTGAGCCCAAAGCCCGGCAGCCCCAAGGAGAGAACAGCAGAGGAAAGGCAGAAACCGGAGACAGATGGGGAGCGTCTCAGTGGGGAGGAGATAATGGGGCCCCGGTGGCAGATGGGGAGAGAGGAGCCAGGGTGAGGGAGACAAAGACGCCACTGGAGATGAGAAAGGGCTGAGCGACACAGAGGGCTCCCCAGAGTTCCCGCTGTCGACCCTGGGCAAGGCAGTGCCTTCCCTCCTCCCCAGGGACCCCCTTCCCCAGCAGGATGCAGGGGTCAGAACAGCGGGAAAACTCACCTCTGTGGGGTTCCTGCACGACTTCAGGAGGCCCTAGGCACCCCAGCCCCCCCACAAAAAAGAGAAAATAGTAAATGACCAGCACCTAATCCCCTCCGGCCCAGTCTTTCCCATCAAAGCCCCGAAGTAACAAGACAAAAGGAAGTCAGACTCGGGGGTGGACTTCCCATCTGGTTTCAAGGGAGGAACCTGGCCCAAGGGTCTTATAGAGCAAGGTGCCTAGGGGGGGTTGCGGGGGTGGGGGTCAAGAAACTCAGCACCAGGACCAGCTCTGAATCCAGAGAGGGCCAGAAGGTCACACAGCGTTTACTGTCTCTGGGAGAGCACAGGCCCTGACAGCAAGGACAGGGCAGTCAGACTGCTTGGCTTTGACTCCCAGCTCTACTCCTTCTGAGCTGGGACCCCAAGCAAGTGGTTAAATCTCTCTGAGCCTCATTTTCCTCATCTGGAAAATGGGAGATAATTATAGTGATAATACCGAAACGGAGATGATAAACCCTTGACAGGATTTGTGAGGCTAAAAAGGAATCAAGTGGAAAACAACTGAAACAGTGCCTGGCACATACTAAGTGCTCAATAAACATGTTAACTATTGCTGTGAAGTTTTAGGAAGGTCCAAGGGTGGTGGCTTTCCCCCACCCCACCCCACCCACCTGGATTTTCCGGCTTCTCTCCTCTTCACTCTCTAATTCCAACAATTCATCAATGTTGATCTCATCAGGCATGTCTGCCTCCTAAGGCAGGGAGGGAGGGGTGGTCAGGGTCCCTTTCCCGTCCCTCCCTCGCCTTTGTCCAGGGCTCTGGAGAAGCCCCAGGGCCCAGCTGGCGGGTTCTGGAGCAACAATGTGGCAGTCAGGGACAGCACCGCCAAGGAGGGACATCTGGGTGTTAGGGGGAGAGGGGGAGGGGTGACAGATGGGTCGACAGAGGCCCAGGGGCCTGTACCAGCTCAGATGCCTGGGCCCCAGGGCCCAGAGAGCTTTGGGGCTGGCACAGGTCTCTCCTCTTGGCCCCAGTTCCCACAGTGGGAAACAGGCCTGGTCGAGTCTTGGAATGTCAGATTCTGGGATTCAGAAGAGGGGTTGGCTCTGCCCTTTCAAGGAAAAGTCTAAGCACTAGGTGTGGGGGAGGGGAGGCAGGCGGGTCAGGGCCTCCTGCCAGGGAGCAGCCCCTAGCCCAAGAGGACGGGGAGGAAGGATAGGGCTCAGGCCAGCCCCCCCCCCCCGGGCCAATTGTGTGCCTTGTCAGTCCAGAGAGATGGCCACCAAAGCCCCCTGAGCGGGTGGGTGGGACGAGCCATGAGCCCACTGGGAATTCTAGAATAGCCTCTGGGGGCAAAGGACCAAATGCAGGCCCGCTCAATATCCCTGTGGGGGACAGAATCCAGCTGTCAAGGCAAGAGATCCCTGAGGCTACAGACTTTTTCCTCCCCGCCCCAAAGTCCTTCTGACTTCACCGTGGGCCTCAGGGCTTTGTGTGCGGAGACGGGGCAAAGGCAGGGAGTGTCTATAGGTGTATCACACAGCCTTCGTGAGGCTCTGCTGTGAGCGCCAAGGGCCTGGGGCCGGTGCAAGAGGCAGAGGTGTTCGGCCTCGTGTGTGTGTGTGTGTGTGTGTGTGTGTGTGTGTACTGCACGGGGGCCTATGGTCCTGTGACTGGGAGGCGTGTGGCTCAGCTGTGTCATCATCAGTCTGTCATGGCCCTTCCCGTCTGAGGATGCCACCTACCACTGGCAACTGGACTTCTCTATCCACTTCCAGGAGCCTGCTCGTGACCTGAGCACAAAAGGGCCTCGCGTTACCGCAAGCGCCCACGGTTTCCTTCACTGTCAAGCTGTGCTGAGGAGCATTTGTGCGTCCTGCTTGTACAGCGACACAACCATCAGGTCCCCGGGACCGCGTGTTTGTGTGTGGTGCAGGGGGACTTCAAGCAGAGACTCCAGCCCAACGTGCGAGGCACCTGTCTGCAGCCGCTGCGTCAACACCTCAGGCCGGAGCGGGGCCCATGGCCGGCGGTGGCGTCTGTTTTTACCTGCACAGCTTGTGCGGGTTTCTGTCTGGGTGTAGCGGTCATTCCTGTGATTTTACGTCTGTGAGTGGCTGTGGCATCTGCCATTGCGTTTGCCATGTGGTTATTGGGTTTGCTTTTAGGAGGTAATGGGTGGCCGTTCCTTGAATCGTTTGGTGTCCGGGGGTCGTTGAAGCTTGGACCGTGTGTGAATTGCTACACTGTGCATCTACGAAGAGCTGTAACCAGAGCCCTTTTGTGTGGTTGAAGTTGTACTGTGTGTCTGCATAGGGCTGTGACCCGTGCTATGGTGTCTGGGGGGGCCTGTGGCTAGGGCGCGCGTTGATCTGTAGGTGACCGCAGCTTGTGTCCTTGAGAGTCTGTTCCTGGCTGTTGCTTCTGTGTCTGGTAGTGGCTCTAACTTGTCACTGTGCACGTCTGTAAACATGGTTGCTTCCTTTGGTGTGTGTCTCTGGGTCTCAGGATCTTCCCGGCACCATATCTATGTTTGGCTTTAAGACCTCCCCCTCCCCCAACTTCTCCCCAGATATGGCCGCTCTGGCCCTGCAACTTTGCCTCCTTACCCCCCCCCACACACACGCTCAATCACTGGCCTTCCCCAAGTGTCTGGACACATCTCTGCACACGCAAGTGTGTGTGTGTCCACAAGCATAGAGCCATGGAGGGGGAGACAGTAGGCCCAATGAGTCCCACGAGTGCCTGGTCCTGGGCCGTGCGTCCTCTTGTGTGACCGAGGCCAGCACAAGCAGCCAGAGACTTAGGGTCTGTCGCCCCCCCCCCCGCCCTCATACCCCTCCCCGCCTCACCCTGCCGCGGTACAGCTCCTCCAAGCGCCCGTCGATCCACTTCTCCACGTCCAGCCGCCGCTGCAGCTCCCGCCGGTCATACTTGACGGTGACACGCGCGTGTCGTTTCTGCAGCCCCCTGGGGCTTCCCCCTGGCCCGCGGGCCCGCGACGGGGACTGCAGCTTGCTCAGCACCCGCTTGCCCAGCCGCTGAGCTGCCATCGCCGTCCTGGCCCCGGCCGCCGCGCAGCGCTGTGCGCTTTCGCCAGGCGCCCCGGGGGCCTCTTACGGGCCGGGGCGGGGCCGGCCGGGGGCGGGGGCTCGGCTCGCACGGGGACCAGCTCCGCCCTAGTCGCCCGGGCCTCAGTTTCCCCGCCTGCAGCGCAGGGACTGGCGTCTGCACCGAGTGAAGCCCGCAGCCGCGTATAGTCTAGGTACCGGCGCGATCCCGGAGTCCCAGGCCGGGGCCCTGCGGCTCGGGCTCCCGCTGCTGGGGCTCCCGGGGGGCGGGGTCCTGGGACAGGCTCTTGGGGACCCTGCCTTTCTGCGCCCCCTGGCGGTTGCAAGGGACAGTGCAGGAGCCCGCGTGCCATCTTTCTCTGCAAGGGAAGATGGAACTGGAGGACTCACAGTACATCATTTGTTCGGTCTTTCATTTATTCACTCATCCATGAGCCTTTCATTCACTTATTCACTCACTCTACTCAACAAGTATGTATTCATTTGATATCATGTCACTGTTAGCCTCTCTCTCATATCAGACTCCTCAAGCCCAAGAGCATCCGGTAACAACCACCCCCTACTTATTACCATGCTCTTCCGCCCTGACACCCTTCCCCACGGGTTTCTTGGTGACCTGCGCAAAGGAAGACGGCACCTGCTCCCTTCAGTCCTCTCAGATATATACACACACATATATATACACATATATACATATATATACACATATATATGTGTGTATATATATATATATATATATAGAGAGAGAGAGAGATACATTCAAAATCTCAGTAACACAGTATACACACACACACACACACACACCAGGCACTGTTCTAGGCACTAGAAATAGAGAACAGAAGACAAGCCCAGTCCTCAGGGAGTTGATATCCTTGTGGTGGAGACAGGCAGTAAATACAATAAGTAAGCACTGTTATACAGCTTATTAGAATATGGTAAGTTGTATGGAGAAATATGAAGCAGAAAAGGAGTAATGAAGTGAGAGCGGGATTGCAATTTTAACAAGGGTGATCACAGAAGTCCATTATTTCACCAATATTCCCACTTCTTTTTAAAAAAAATTTTAAATGTTCATTTATTTATTTTTAAGAGAGAGAAAGAGAGCATGAGTGGGGGAAGGGCAGTGAGAAGGGGAGTAACAGAGGATCTGAGGTGAGTTCTGTGCTGACAGCAGACAGCCGGATGCAGGGCTTGAACTCATGAACTGTGAGATCATTGCCTGAGCTGAAGTCGGATGCTCAACCAACTGAGCCACCTGCCCCATCAGTATTCTCACTTCTTTTAAAGTTTTTTTTTAAGTTTATTTATTTATTTTAAGAGAAAGAGAGGACAAGCAGGTGAGGGGCAGAGAGAAGTAGAGAGAGAGAATCCCAAGCAGGCACCACACCATCAGTGCAGAGCCTGATGTGGGGCTTGAACTCATGAACCATGAGATCATGACCTGAGCCGAGATCAAGAGTCGGAGGCTTAACTGACTGAGTCACCCAGGCTCCCCCAGTATTGCCACTTCTAAATTGTAAGCTGCAAAAATTATACTTTAAAACTTAAGTTTGGCCACGCCCCATCCCTGCTTAAAGCTATCCATAAGTAGGCAATGGTTCCTTAGATATGACACCAAAAGCACAAGCAACAAGAGGAAAAAAACAGATGAATTGGATATCATCAAAATTAAAAAGTTTTGTGTTTCAAAGGACATAATCAAGAAAGCGAAGAGACAACCCACAGTATGGGGGAAAATTGCAAATCATATTTCTGATAAGGTACTTATATCTAAAAAAATGTTTTAATGTTTATTTTTGAGAGAGCGAGAGACAGAGTATGAGCGGGGGAGGGGGAGAGAGAGAGGGAGACACAGAATCTGAAGGGGGTCCAGGCTCTGAGCTGTCAGCACAGAGCCTGACGCGGCGCTCAAACACCTGGACCATGAGATCATGACCATGAGATCATGACCTGAGCCGAAGTTGGACGCTTAATCAAATGAGCCACCCAGGTGCCCCGACTTATCTAAAATAAAGAGGTGGGGGGGCACCGAGCTGGCTCAGTCAGTGGAGTGACTCTTGATCTCAGGGTTGTAGGTTTGGGCCCCACGTTCCGTGTAGAGATTACTTAAAAATAAAAAATAAAATCTTTAAGGGGCCTCTGGGTGGCTCAGTTGGTTGAGTGTCCCACTCGATTTTGGCTCAGGTCATGATCCCGGGGTTGTGGGATTCTGCCCTGCATCAAGCTCAGTGCTGGGCATAAAGCCTGCCTAAGATTCTCTCTTTCTCCCTCTTTCTCCCTCTGCTCCTCTCTGGCTCATTCTCTCTCTCTCTCTCTCTCTCTCTCTCTCTCTCTCAAATTAAAAAAAAAATTAAGGGCACCTGGGTGGCTCAGTCAGTTAAGCATCCAACTCTTGATTTCAGCTCAGGTCATGATCTCACGGTTTGTGAGTTGGAGCCTCATATCGGGCTCCGTACTGACCGCTCTCAGAGCCTGCTCGGGGTTCTCCTTCTCTCCCCCCCTCTCTCAAAATAAATAAATAAATAGGAAATACCAAGTGTTGGCAAAGATGCAGAGATATCGGAACCTTCATACGCTGATGATGGGAATGTAAAATGGTGCAGCCACTTTGGGAAGCAGTCTGGCAGTCCCTCAATAGGTAAAACTTAGAGTTACTGTATGACTGAGCAGTTCTACTCCTAGGACTGTACCAGAGAACTGCAAGCATATGTTCACGCAAAAACTTGTACATGAACGTTCACAGCAGCATTGTTCATAATAGCCAAAAGGTGGAAACAACATAGCCCATCAGCTAGTGAATGGATACATAAAATGTGGTACATCCATACAATGGACTGATATTTGGCAATAAAAAGAAATTAAGTACTGGGGTGCCTGGGTGGCTCAGTCAGTTAAGCTCCCGACTTCTGATTTCAGCTCAGCTCATGATCTCTCAGTTTGTGAGATTGAACCCCACATCTGGCTTAGTGCTGATAGCATAGAGGCTGCTTGGGATTCTCTCTCTCTCTGCCCCTCCCCCATGCTCTCTTGTGTGCTTTCTCAAAATACATAAATAAATATTAAAAAAACAAATTAAGTACTGACACATGTTATACAGCATAGATGAACCTTCAAAACATGCTAAGTGAGAGAGACTAGGTTTAAAAGGCCACATGTTGTATGATTCTAGTTCTCTGAAATGTCCAGAACAGGCAAATCCATAGACAGAAAGTAGATTGGTGGTTGCCCTGGGATGAGAGAATTGGGGGGATGGGGAGTGACTGATGACGAATATAGGGTCTCTTTTGAGGATGATGCAATTTTCTAAATTGATTGCAGTGATGGTTGCATAACTTTATTAATATACTAAAAACCACTGAATTGTACATTTTAAAAGGGTAAATTGTATGGTATGTGGCTTATATCCCAATGAAGCTGTTATATTAAAAAACAAAGAACTGTCCACAGCTCCCCATTGTCCTGGGGCATTCAAAGCTCTGCCAAGCCTGGGGTGTCTCTCTCAATCAGATGGAGGTCTCCAAATGTGGGGCGAGGATCAGGAGGAAGCCAGTGGCATGGACGTGAAAGGATTCACCAGAGGCAGAATAAAGGAGACAGAAGTTTATTGAATACGCCCCAAGGGAGCAGCCATCCGGACAGCAGAGGGGAGGCTGTCTGCAAGGAGGCAGTGGGCGGGGGACGTGTGGAATTTTCCCTTTCTCGGTCACTGTGCCTGGTTGTAAGTAGCCCATTGGTCAGGTGGGGCCTATGGAGGTTTTGAGGAGGGTCTCCCGATGGGCCCTTCTCTATTCAGCCAGGGGGTGGCTGTGGGCCCTTGTGCCTTGATCAAGTTTCCATTGATCGAGCCTGTTGTCTGAAAGCAGGCTCGATAAAGCGTGGTCCTATCTCACACCTTTGCCCTAATAGTTCCTTCCATCAGGGAAGCTCTTCCTGAGCGTGATATCAGCAGGGTTCATTCCTTCATCTCCCTCAAATGTCACCTGCGCAGTAGGGTCTTGTCTGACACCCTATCTCATATTGTAACTCCCATGCCCCTCAGCTGGCTCTTTGTTTTATCCATAACATTACCTTTTAACATTGTATACAATTTACTCATTTTATTTATTGTCTGTTTCCAACTGATATGCCAAAGGGCAATGGGTGTGTTCTACCAAAGTATAGGCAAAAAGGGGGTGCACTGTCCACAGAGAATTTAAAAAATAAATAAATAAAGCCCGGCCAAAAGTCAGCCCAGTTTTTATTACATCACACACTGACAAATTCTTTCATTTGTTTACATTTATTTATTTTTGAGAGACACAGAGAGACAGAGTGTGAACAGGGGAGGGACAGAGAGAGAGGGAGACATAGAATCCAAAGCAGGCTCTAGGCTCTGAGCTAGCTGTTAGCAAAAAGCCCAATACAGGGCTCAAACCCACGAACATGAGATCACGATCTGAGCCGAAGTCAGCTGCCCAACCCACTGAGCCACCCAGGTGCCCCATACACTGACAAATTCTAAGCAGTATCAGTGATAAAATAATCCTCCAAAATAATCCAAAAACCTTTCATTGGTTTACTTGTAAACAATTGAGGCAATTACTGTTGAGTTTTAATAAAAGGCTTGGAGTGAAGATATTTTTATTACTGTATCCATTGTATTTGTAATAGCTTTCTGCTGTTACATAATAAACTACCAGAAACTTTGTGGCTTAAAACTTCCTGTTTCATGGTTTCCGTGGATCCAGACCAAACATGGTTTAGCTGGGCCGTCTGCTCCATGGTCTCACTGAGCTATAATCCAGGTGCCAGCCGGGGCTGCTGTCTCATCAGGGGCCCAACTGCGGAAAGATCTGCTTCCAATTGCTTGACCTAGTAAGGATGAGGTCTTCATTTTCTTGCTGGTTATCAGTGGGGGCTGCTCTCAGCTCCTAGAGGTGAAGTCCTTTCCATGTAACTTTCTCCATAGGTCCTCTTACTACGTGACAGCTTATTTGTTTGAAAGCCAGCAATAGAGAGTCTCTGTCTCCAGTCCACTAAGAAGGAGTCTTGGGGTGCCTGGGTGGCTCAGTCAGTTAAATTCCCGACTTCGTCTCTTTGGGGATCCTCTGTCTCCCTCCCCCACTTCCAAAATTAAGCATTAAAAAAAGGAGTTTTACATAATATAATGTAATCATGGACTTCCTTTGCTATATTCTATTGAAGAGAAGCAAATCCCAGGTCCTGCTCACACTTGAGGGGAGGACGATTATACAGGCCATGAGCATGGGAGCTACCCAACATCTGTTTGCTACAAAATTCTAGGGAAGTTTATATAGAGAACTCTCAGCGTGCCTGGCTGGCTCAGTCAGTAGAGCATGTGGACTCTTGATCGCAGGGTCATGACTTTGAGCTCCATGTTGGGGGTAGAGATTACTTAATAAATAAATAAATAAATTTAAAAATAATTTTAAAAATATAGAGAGAACTCCCAGGTATATAGTTGACCTCTGACACATTAAGAGTCAGGTTCATTTTGATAGTAAGTTCCTAACAATTTGCTATCGTTTGAGCTTGTGCAGTTTGAGTCTCCAATCTCTGTGATCCTACTTAATCTTTCATTTACGTAATAATAGATTATTATTTTTATTTGGTAAGTGAAAATGTTCATTCATACATGAAATATTTTACTGAATTGAGTAATCTTTGAAATTGAAATTTATTCATTTTTCAATTGTTAATTTTAAACCTAAACTAATTTTAAAACTAAAAATGATTCTTGCGTGATTCTAATCGAAAATAATTTTCCGGTAGAGAGAAAGCGGTATAAAAAAGTTATCCATGGGGCACATGGGTGGCTCATTTGGTTAAAGCATCTGACTTCGGTTCAGGTCATGATCTCAGAGTTTGTGGGTTAGAGCCCCGCGTTGGCCCTGAGCTTGGAGCCTGCTTCAGATTCTGTGTCTCCCTCTCTCTCTGCCCCTTCCCCACTCATGCTCTCTTTCTCTTTCTCAAAAATAAATAAACATTTTAAAAAAATTTTAAAAAGTTATCCACTCCAAGTGTCAAATATGCTAGTTCTACCACTGTTTCCAACATTACAAAGTGAGTTTCAACAGGGCAGGAATTTTGCTCTGTTCACTGTTGTATCTTCTCCAGCATTTACAACAGCACCTGGCTCATGTGGGTGCTCAGTGAATATGTTGAATGAACAGACAGATGCGCAAATGAATGGATGAATGAACCTGTGACTCCTCTCCGGCCTCAACTCTCATCATAGTCCTGTCTTCCAGCTGAAGCTCTGGCTTAGTGGGATGGGATAGGGGTGGGGGATTTGGGTGCTAGAGAGACCTTTGTCGTCACATTCAGATTCTTGACCCTGGGTGCTAGGACCTCACTGCAAGATTAAAGAAGATTGTGGGCAAAGAATTTTTTTGTTCCTTTTTTTCCCTCTTTTTTAAAGCTTGTTTATTTTGAGAGAAAGAGAGAGAGAGAGAGTGTGTACGTGAGCAGGGAGGGGCAGAGAGAGAGGGAAAGAGAGAGAATCCCAAGAATCCCAATCTGCACTTACAGTGCAGAGCCTGATGTGGGGCTTGAACCTGTGAACCATGAGATCATGACCTGAGAGGAAATAAAGAGTCAGATGCTTAACCAACTGAGCCAACCAGGCACCCCCGAACAAATTTTTCTAAAAAAGGGGGCGCCTGGGTGGCTCAGTCGGTTAAATGTCGGACTTCGGCTCAGGTCATGATCTCATGGCTTGTGGGTTCAAGCCCCATGTGGAGCTCTGTGTTGACAACTCAAGAGCCTGGAGCCTGCTTTAGACTCTGTCTCCAGCTCTCTTTGCCCCTCCCCTGCTCACGCAATGTCTCTCCCTCCCTCTTCCCTTCTCTCTCTCAAATACAAATAAACATTCAAAAATAAAATAAAATAAAATAAAATAAAATAGTGGGGGTGCCTGGCTGGCTCAGTCAGTAGAGCCTGCAACTCTTGATCTTAGGGTTGTGAGTTCAGCCCCAAGTTGGGTATAATTACTTAAAAATAAAATCTTTAGAAAAAAATGCACAAAACTTTAATTGCTTAAGGTAAACACCACTTTGTTAACCTAATTAAGGCTTTTCACATATTATTATAACAGGAGGGAGGCTGAATAGTGGGAGTGGCCCTGGATCCCTTAAGGCACTGTTGTTGTCTTCCTTGCCTCGGGACTTGTTGGTGTTCGCTGTTTCTGTTGCTTGGAATGTGGAATGTTCGCCTATCAGCCCTTCTTGTCCTTAGGTTCATTATCAAAGCCGCCTCCTCACTTCCACCGCCCCAGCTCCTGATCATTCAGTCTGTGCTTCCCTGTCACTCCCCCAATCACTCTAATCACTGTCCTATGCTTCTGTCATCACTACTCTCGACTGTTCCTGTCTGGTGAGGAAGGGGCCAGTCTGACGTGGTCACTGCTGGATTTCCAGTAACGCGCCAAGCAGGCGCTGCTCAGTGAACGTTGAATTTAGGAAGAAGTAAATCCCTCGCCCTCGAAGAGGGGCTGAAATGAGGCCGGCTTCCAAGCCGGGAACCACAGGTTTCCAAGAAGGGGATATCTGCACCCTCTCCTCCCACCCCGAGGCCCAGCCCAAGAGCGAGCAGGTCTCGGACGTCACCCAGCCGCGGAGCGGAGTAACAGGACCCATGGGGCTCCGCAGGCTTGCGTTTCCTCACCGGCTAGGTCCTACCCCGGGCGGAGCCACCGCAAGCCCTACCCCCTTCCCCAACCCTGGGGCAGCCCAGGTGCTCCGAGGGAGGAAGACTGCCGCCCAGGTGCCTGCTCCCGGCGCCTGCGCTCTGCGTGCTCCGCCCCGCCAGGTGCGCCCCGCCCCCTCCCTGGCCGGCCACCTTCGGGAGCTGCTTCAAGGCGCCCGCCATTGGCCCTACCGCCCACCGAGCGTTTTTAGGTGTGGTGGGGGTCTGAACGGTGGGAGAGTCGCTAAGTGTCGCCGGGGACAAGGGACGAGTGAGAGGCGGACAGAAGCATCGTGGGCGTACCAGACAGAGCGTCCGCACACCGAAGATCCGACAAGCGGTCTTCCCCGAGACTCCGGCGGGAGCGCCAGCGCGGCACCTCGCTGGCCCTCTGGGAGCGCCAGCACCTGAACACGCGGCTCCGCAGTGCGCGTGCGCGGCAAGGGTCTTCCCGCACCTGATCGCGAGACCCTAACGGCCAGCGGTCCAGGCTTCGCCTGCGCGGCCGGGTGGAGCCCGTCATGGCGCAGCTGTGTGGGCCAAGGCGGTGCGGGGCGCTCCTCGCCCTGCTGGCCTCGCTGCTCCTCTTCGGGGCTGAGGCGGCCGACGGAGAACGGAGCGTCCACGGTGAGGGCCCGGGAGGGTCTCCTGGGAGGAGTGGGAGGCCGAGAGGCCAAAGGCGGGGCATTAGGGTTTGGGGGCTGCGTTGGGGTGCGAGGGGTAAGGTATGATCAGGGCGAATTGGCGGGAGAGGAAATTGGGGGAGACCTGGTGAAGCGGGGGTGTGGTGGAGCCGGCTGTGGGAGATCGAGAATGGGGAAGAGGTTTGGGAGCGTTTGGGAGTGAGGACGGGCGGCGGAGCCTGGGTTAAAGTTTCCTGCGGGTGAAGGAGGAGACAAGGGCCATTGACCAAGAAGGAGTGGCATTGGCCAACAGGAAGAGGGTGAGAGGCGCAACAGAAGACCAGCCTCTTCCTGGCAGAGGAAAGTTCCATGGCCCAGGGAAGCCAAGCCTGAGAGGGTGGGGGTGGCATTACGTGACGCAGTTTTAGCCTCTGAGAAAAAGCCCCCTCGCTCACCTCTTTGGAGACTGGACGACAACCTCCCTCCCCCCCCCCCCCGGAGAAATTTGAGGTAGAGCGCCTCCAAAAAAAAGGTGTTTCTCAGTGATATCCAAAGGAAGGAGAAGCAAAGCAAGTGTTAGAGGGGAGAAACGTTACCGGGGTGCAAGAGCGGGGCCCTTTTCTATAAGAAGAGCATTGGATGGGGCGCCTGGGTGGCTCAGTCGGTTGAGCGTCGGACTTCGGCTCAGGTCATGATCTCACAGTTTATGGGTTCGAGCCCCGCGTCAGGCTCTGTGCTGACAGCTCAGAGCCTGGAGCCTGCTTCGGTTTCTGTGTCTCCCTCTCTCTCTCTGCCCCCTCCCCTGCTCATGATCTGTCTCTCAAATATAAATAAATGTTAAAAAATTATTTAAAAAAAAGAAGAACATTGGCGTTGTGAAGCTGGGCTTTAGAAGCTGGTGGAAAATAAGGTCCCATGTAAACCTCTACCTTTTACGGAAGTTTGGCCTGAAACGTCATTTTGAACAAGTGTTGTAACCTCAGCTGCCTCAGACAAGCACAGCAAGGCTTTGGGGTGGAAAAGAAAACACATTTGAAAGAAGAATTCACTGATTCAGCAAAACTTATTGAGCCCCTGCTATGAGTCGGGGATGGTGCTGGCACGGTGATAACAGTTGTAACTCCGACAAGCCAGGTCCCTGCACTTGAAGGGCTTATATTTTAGTGGGAGGGACCGAGACCGTGAGTAGGTAAACATTTAGATAAAGAGCAGTCACCGCGGTATTAAATTACTAGGAAGTAAATGAACGAGGTGACGTACACAAACAGGATGATGTAAGATGATGCGGGCAGCTTAGCTCAGGCGGTCCGGGGAAGTCTCTCTGAGGAGGGCGACATCTTGAGCCCTAACAAGAGTGAGGTGGCAGCAGCCACACAAGAGCCTTGAGGGTGAGAGACCAGTTGGAGGTAATGGAGCACAAAGGCTTTGAGGCAGGGGTGAGCCTGGTGGTGTTCAAGGAAAAGACGGAACTATCATCGCTGGGGCAGGAATGGGGGCGGGGAGATAATTGGAGGAGGATAGGAGGCAGGAGCCAGGTGGCTTTATAGGCCAGCATTTTGGGTGGAAAGAGAGAAAGGATGTGTGCACCAAATCATCACCCCTGGTGGCTTTTGAAGACTTAATTTCCCGACGTCAGAAGCAGGAAAATCGAGCTAATGGGGATGTCAGGGGTCAGTGGGAGAGGATTGGCTCCATAGGTCAAGGAATCAAGAATACAAGTGTTGATCGTTCTTGCAGTGTGAACTAGAAGTTGACAGTACTTCTGGACTTGTTTCAGTGATGTGATTATGTTAGGTAGGTACCTTCCAGGTACCTGGCCCAGACTTTCTCAAAACTGTTTGGGGTTAACCTCTGTTGCTGACTCCGTGCTCCTGTGTGTTGTTTAATCCTTGAAATGACCTGGTTTGGTGCTGAAGTTACAGGTCTCGCCTAAGGTCACACAGTAGTAATTGACAGAGTCACGTCGGGGTTCAGAGGCCTCCTCTTTACCCAGTGGCCTTTCTGGCTGCTGTAGCTGGCTGGACCTCCTGACCTTTCAGAAGTACTCCTTTCTGGCTGCGTGAACTAATGACCTTGCTTATCTGGAGTTCTGTTTGTTTGAAAGCTTTCAATAGGGGAATAGTTGATTCCCCTCCCCTCCCCCTTTCTTCTGATTGCTTTGATTTTTCTCAGGCAGCAAGATCTTCCACTTAGAAGTGGAGTGGTGTGTCGTCAATGTGTGTGACGGATGATCATGTGGTTGGTTGAGGAATCGAATCTGTGTGAAGACGTGATGGGGTTGCGGGGTAGAGGAAAGGTGGTAGGGTCAGCGAACTGTTGGAGTTGAGGTTTTGGAGGGTAGAATTGGAAAGATAGGATGTAATGGGCGGTGAGTGAGATGCAGGAAGCTGCAAGGCTGCGCTTAATGAGACAAGGTCTAGGCATAACCATTGGGGGCAGGGGATGGGGGAGGACAAAATCACTGGAGAAGAGGAGGTCTAGGAACCAAGAGGCCAGGATGGTCCGGAGAGTCACCTACCTGGGTATGGAAATCACTGAGAATGATGAGAGGCTGCATGGAAGGCAGTGAGCTGGGAGCGGAAGTCATGAAGTGAGGAGTAGTGATTGGGTTAGCAAGGTGATACACAAGGTGGGGTATAATCTACTTTGATGATGAGATTAATAGCTAAGGTTTTGAGAGGGCAGGTGGAGAATGGTGTAGAAGCAGTACCAGGAGCAAGGAGACCTACCTGCTTGGAAGGGCACAAGAGAAGGCATGTCCTTAGGGGAGAGCAGAGTTTGGTTAGAGTAAGAAGGTGACAAGAATGTTGAAAAACGAGATTGAGGAAATGAAAGATTTTGCTTACGGTAGTTGCTAAGTTCCAGAAACCCTGGAGTTAGGGGGAAGAGAGATAGGAACAAAACAGAATATATGGGGGTGAGGGAGGTAATTCAGGGGTCTGTGGCTGATGTGATAGGCAAGTGATAGGAGTGTCATGTGGTTTCAAGACTGACAATGTTGGGCAGGTGCTGGGTGTTGGAGGGCAGATAGGAAGGGGCATGCGATATAGTGACACTTGGAGGCTAGACAGAGAGTGTCCTGACTCCAGACCTCTGCAGATGGAGGTGGGGAAAAGCTGATGCTGCTCTGGGTGTTTCTAGCACTTGCAGAGAGTGCCAGTCTGCTGTGGAAAGCACACAGATTATAAACTGGCCATTCCCAAGAGGCCTCAAACAGGCTTCATGTGACTTGTATAGTTTCTAGAACTGGGGAATTTTTTATGGAAAAATTTGTGTTGGGACTCTGCCTGAAAGATGTGAAGATCAGCGGCACCAGATCAGTGTTCCCACGTAGCACCTATAGTGCTCCTTTGGAAAGGGCATAAACTGCTTTTTTGATCAATACAAGGTCAGATAATACATTTGGCCCTTGACCAACACAGGGTTTAGGGGCACTCCTGTGCAGTTGAAAATCGACATGGAACTTTTGATTAGTTCCCTGAAAACTTAACCTACTGATAGCCTGCTGTTGACTGGAAGCCTTATCAATAACATAAACAGTCAATTAATATCTTTTGTATGTTATATGTATTAAATGCCGTATTCTTAACAATAAAGTAACCTAGATGAAAGAAAATATTATTAAGAAAATCATAAAGAGGAAAGTCAACTATGTATTCCTTTTCAGAATAAGACCCTCGGCAATTCCTCTGGGAAGTTTCAGTGTCGTTCCTGCCGCCAATAACTTTATGCCTGATCTTGGGCATCAGAACTTGCATTAATGGTTACTGGATTCACAGTCCTTTGTTGATTGTTCTTGAGAATTTCCACTGGAGAAAAGTGTAGCAGCCTTCATTTGAGAGCCTCCACTGCACTTTGAAGTGATCTTCAGTTTCCATCAACCTCCTGGGTTAATTACAGTTCCCCCAGAACTTTGACTGAAAGGACAAACTTTCCAGCACTTCTCCAGTAAGCATGTTATTAGTCACCACTGCTTTCTCTTCACACCCATGGATGGTTGTAAACAGAGTGGTCAGAGATATGACAGATGAGAGCTAAAGTGCAGTTGGTGTTGGTGATCAGTTGAGGGTCTCCAGAGTAGCATCTTGTATTCTTGCCCTTCATAGAAGAAGCACTTGTTTTGCTTGCTGTCAAGACAGTTTGGTTTCAGGACAGTCTGAAATATTTATTCATTGATTTATTCGAGACACATTTATTGAACATCTACCAAGTGCCAGGTACAGTTTCAGGCACTGGAAACAACACTGAACAAAACCAATGACCTCCTGGTGCATGGCACCTACCTTGTAATGAGAGGAGGACAATACAATAAATAAACAGTGAATATATATCTGGTGATGAGTACTATAAGAACAGTAAGATATGGTTTGGTGTGTCTTTTGTGTGTCCACGAATGGTGACAGTTTCTAAAGACAGTGAGGGCCTTACTTTCAGGTCCACAGAGGGAACGCGGCCCCTTTCCACCAGAAACATTCCTTTGCCCTGGTCAGCATTTGAGAGCTTGGCCTGTGATAGAGAAAGCAAACTTCTCTTTCACCGGCTCCTGGAGCAGTCTCCATTTCACCTATCCCCAGAGTCACTACAACTCAGGTTTGTCTTGAGGGAGTTGGCCAGACAGCTGAGCCTCTGCTACGTGCTGAGGCTGGACGACTAGACGAGCAGTGAGGTAGCCTGTGATTCATGTGAGAGGGGAGAGAAGCCTGGAGGGGTTCACACCGAAATGACTTCATCAACCCCAGGAAGCCCGGTGGCCTACTGGTACATGATTAAGGCAGATTTCACAGATGACCCCAGAAGTATTAGCGTGTGGATTATGGGTGTCTTTGTGCAATCCAGCTCACAAATGTCATTTCACATGTTGTTTCTGACAAGATCTTTTGAAAACTGAAAAGGAGCGCTGGAATATGGATGCCAAGGCCCAGTAAACTTTGAAGTTCAGTTACTTTGAAATTATTTGAAGTACATTTTCCATTATTATTTATTCCATTTTTCCCATTATTTCCATTCCATTTTTTGAAATGAGGGCAAGAATTTAAGCTGTTGTTTTACACACTAGTGTTTGAGATGAATCTCACCAAAAGGGTCCTGGATCCGTGGCTTCTGAAGTCCTTGAGTTCATATGTCATATTTTGTGTGTGTCCCTGGGTCTGTCATTTAGAGTCTAGGGCATGCCCTCAAGTGGGTGAAAAAATACTAGATTTTATCAATAGTGACCTTTCAAAGGGCCACTGCACATAAATAGATACACGGTATGTCCGTGGTATTGAAATTTAATGGGGTGATTAGGGACACGTTTCTAAAAAGGTCCTTAAGGGGTGGTAATGAAAAAAAGTTGAGAAACACTGTTCTAGGGAGAGGATTCATTAGTTTTCATCAATTTGTGAAAATGGACCACTATTCAGAAAAGGTTAGGAATCCCTGAATGTGAATTAACAGACAGTCCCACCTATGAAAGACGTTGGAACTTTCCTTCCAAGGTATTCAGATGGGCTACTGTGATTCTAGTTATAGATTCAGGTAAGGGTAGAATTTATAGTCTTGTTTGGGTGATGAATATGAGGTGACAGTGGGTAGGAATGGTGGTTTGCATGGTGTCGGTGTTTATAAAATGTAAACTTCTATTATCTAAATATTTTATGTCTAAAATACCAAGATTTTATATCTAAAACAAGATTTTATAAGTCTTATAATTTAAGTTGAATTTGTCACTGTAAATGTTCTTTCTTTATTAGTACCTAGGGATTATTTTGAAGTTTCTGAATTACTTATCCTAATAATGACAAATTCCAGGCACCCAAACCTAGAGGAGATGGGTTAGTAGCTTTCTGTACTGAACACAGAAGCGCTTAAGTATGTAGAACCTACCCAGCTAACCAAAATAGGTGGATTTATACATCACTTTCAAATAAGGCCCGTCATAGAATTAATGTCAACTTTGGAATTTGGCAGGGTAGAATTAAAACAGCCAAGAGCACCTCTCTGATACTCAGTACTTCTTCACTTACACACAACTTTTAAAGATTGTCTTCTTCCTTGGTGACGAGATACTTGAAGGTGCAAATGGGTACCCGGGGCATTTTTTTTCTTATTTTCCCCAGGCTCTGAACTCTCGGGATAATGTGGGGTTGCAGGCCTTTGATCTGTGTGATAGTTTACCATTGTCTTAATATGGGTGCAGATAAGGGATGGGGACACTTTAGGCATATGGTAGATGGTCACACAGCAGAGAGACAAAGGGAGGAGTGATGATGGTTGAGTTGGTTTGATCAGCTCCATCTTGAGGCTGTACTTCTGGTCTTCCTTATCCCTGTGTCCTATCAGTCATCTTATTCGGTTGCACTTTCTAGTGAACTGTGTCATCCTTTTTATCTTCATTCCCACTGTCCTTTTATTGGTCTGCCCTTCATAAATATAATATCGACTACTTATTCGGAGCTTTGTGCCAGATGTTTTAAGGGCTTATAATGGAATACAAAACTCCTTTAGGGGCGCCTGGGTGGCTCAGTCGGTTGAGCGTCTGACTTCGGCTCAGGTCATGATCTCACGGTTCGTGGGTTCGGGCCCTGCATCGGGCTCTGTGCTGACAGCTCAGAGCCTGGAGCCTGCTTTGGATTCTGTGTCTCCCTCTCTCTCTGACCATCCCTTGCTCACGCTGTTGCTCTCTCTCTCAAAAATAAATAAAACATTAAAAAAAAAAATAAACTCCTTTAATCTTCAACACTATGTTTTTGGTAGTGAATCAAAGATATTCCTCCCATTTGAGTTGTTAAGAACTGCATCCGTGCATGCCTGTAGAATGTATCTCAGTGAAGCCTATGGAGGAGAAGCTGACTGAGTCTCCTTACTTTATTACTCACCAGTGAATTCAAGTTACAGTGAGTGAATGCCCTTTCCCAGACAAGTCACTGTCAAAGCAGCCTCAAGATTAATAAATAGTGCATTCCAGAGCAGGGACACAAGTCTAGATTTCACAAAAGGGGACTTTTTGCTAACAAATTGCCAAAAAACACTTTTATACTAACTATATCCAAAACGTGTAAATCACACAGAGAGACCTTCACTTCTTCTTGAGCTGAGTTATAATGTCCTCAAGATAGTTCTTTTGCTAACATTCTTAGTTTTACCCTAAACTAAATGGATTTTAAAGAGAAAACTCTGCTGTTTACTACAGAATATTTCTGACACCAGATGAATGGGCTTGTCCACATCAAACAGTTTTCCAGTTCTAAGTGGACACCTGTTTAACTCACTTCTGACACCAACTCCCTGGAATTAGCACAGACCCCACAGATTCCCAGCTCAGTCCCACAGTCCCACAAGACTGCCTCTCTCCCATCTTAAGTTGAAAGTCCCAGGTTGTCACCTATACTTTGGACCTACTTGCTATAAATCAAGCATTCCCACAACCCCCTCAGGTTCAGTAATTTGCTAGAATGGCTCACAGAACTCAAGGAGATACATTTACATACAGATGAATGGCAAGATGAAGACGGGGGAGTAAAGTCTGGGAGGGTCCCCAGCCCAGAAGCTTCTGTCCTCGTGGAGTTTGGGGTAAGCCACCCTCCTGGTACATGATGTGCTCACCAACCCATCTCTTCTAACCCCGTGGGTTACAGTTTTTTACAGAAGCTTCATCATGTGGGCATGATTGATTATTAACTCAAATTCCCTTTCCCCTCCCCTTCCTGGAGGATGAGGGTGGGGCTGAAAGTTCCAACCCTTCAATCTTGCCTTTGTCTTTCCGAAAGCCAGCCCCCATCCCGAAGCTAGATAGCCCCCCAGCCACCCCCAGCCACCGCTTCTCTCATTATCACTCCAGAGATTCCCAGGCTCTTAGCTCCTGTGTCAGGAACCCAGGTCAAAGACCAAGTATTGGAACAAACGTGCTCCTAGCACTCAAGAAACCACAAGGGTTTTAGAAACTCTGTGTCTGGAGGTGCCGTGGGGGGCAGTGACCAAATCTGTGTCTCTTATTATGTCACAGATAACACTGGATCCGTAATCAGAGCTTTGCCTTATCTTCCTGAGCCTCCCAAGATTCTTCTATTTTCATATTCCTAGCTTCTAAAATCTACATGATTTTTTTTTTTTTTTAACCAGCCAGGCCTAAATCAGTGAACATGTGGCTTGCTGAATTAAAGAATACGGGGTTTAGGGGCACCTGGATGGCTTAGTTGGTTGAGCCTCCAACTCACGATTTCGACTCAGGTCATAATTCCAGGGTCACGGGGTTGGGCTCCACACTGAATGTGTAGCCTGGTTGGGATTCTCGCCCTCCCTCCCTCCCTGTCTCTCCCTCCCTCTTTCTCTCTTCCTCCCTCCCTCTCTCCCTTTCCTCCCTCTCTCTCTCTCTCTCTCTCTCTCCCCACCTCTGACCCTCTCCCCTGCTTACACAAAAGCTCTCTCTGTCTCTCTCTCTCAAAAAAAAAAAAAAAATACGGGGTTTATACATTTTCCAGCTTTATTGTTAGGTTAGTACGTTTTTATTGCAGGTACTGTTGTTTCCATATTATGAATGAGGAAAAAGCACAGGGAGGTTAGGAAAGCTGCTTTAGGTAAGACCATGGATAATAAGAGGCAGCCAGGGATCTCTCCACACATAGATCCTTTACCAGAATGAGGATCTGTCCTACACGCTTTTGATGTGTCACTTTCCTATGTGTCACTCCCCTGTACCAGAGCCTTTGGTCATTTCCTTTGTATCTTGCGTTGGCTTACAAGCCCTTTGAATTTCAGATGTGATTGAAATATGTTGTGTGATTTTTTTTTTTTTGACTTTTGTTTTTCTGCCCAAGCGAGTCTTGTTCTAATCATAAACCCCTGAAGGGCAAAGGACCGCATCCCTAGTCAGTGCCTTCTGTATTGGATGACTACTCAGCTCAGTTTACCTTGGAGGGTTCCAATTTATGCCACTATATGTCACAGAGTGACTATTAAGAATGCCCCCCTTTGATTCTGAAAATGTCTCATCTGGAGGGTACTTTGTATGGTGACCCTATTTACATACAATAGCTACTCACCAAACACTTGTTGCTTAGTACTGCTCAAGATCTTAAGGAATTTAGCACATTCAATTTTATTTACCACGTAGTTTAAAATTTTTTAACTGAAAATTTTAAACAGCAGGGACCATATTCCACTATCCTGTTAAAACCACTGCTGACCCTTAACAACAACAAAGTAATGTATTCACAAGATTAGGATACTCGTGCTGTGTATTCTGGATGGAAAAAAAACTGTGGAAAAGCCTCTCTCCCTCCTTCAGTTCCTTTCCCTAAAGGTATATTCATACATGTGTCTAAATTAAAAGTTTAGAAAGCAGTTACAATACCTAACCCATTCTCCTGCTTCTCCCCCTCTTAGACTTACACGTTTGTATACCAGCACACAACATTTGCCTGTTTTTAACAGCACCGATTATGTGCGTCTCTCACAAGTTATTTAACCAGCACAAACAAGATGTCTTGATGGTGAATTGTCAGCTGTTGTAGGTCTGTGAACACCAAGCTCTTTGGGGATGTGGTAACCTTTGCCCCTGTTCTTTGAAACACTTGGATTAAATGACTCTTCATTGCTTTCTTTGCTTTTTGATACTGAGGAGTGAACTATGCTCTTATCTTTTGTGTGTAAAATAAGATTTTCAAATGTCTGAGGATTATTATAACAGGTAATTTCTCTTTGGTCATTGTCCTTAGGATTTTAAGTTGCTTTATTGGAAAGAGTGGTGCTGTGTTTAGTGATGGCAGGGTGTGTTACAGTGTTCTTGGCAAAGGAAAAACCTGAGGAATGCATGGTCAGTGTTGTTATAAGAAATGGAAACCCTAGGAGTCTATTTGATAGCTTCTGACTTGCACGTATAAGGCTTGCTGAGTTCTGTAATGACAGGGTGGAAAATCTGAACCGGGTGTTTTTATAAACAACTCTCTAAAAAAGAGATTAAACTGTAGTTCATGGTTGCTGCCTGCGTACGGCCTGCGAGCTATTTATGTTTTTTAATGTTTGAAAAAATCAAGAATATTTCAAGACCAGTAAAAGTTAAATGAAATAAAATTTTAGTGCCCGTAAATAAGGTTTTACTGGAATGACAGCCATGGTCATTCATTTACCTGTTTGTTAAAGGCTGCCTTCATGCTACAATGACGGAGTTGAATAGTTGTGACCCACAAAGTCTGAAATAAAGACAATCCTTGCTTTGCATGGTTTTCGACATGCATGGATTTTAGTGACCACAGTATATTAACTCTGGGTACTGGGGTAAAGTACAGGTTTCAGCTCTTCAGTCACAGATCACTATGTAAATGACATATATGCATGGTGATTGATCACTACATATCTGTTACTCAGTTTACACACACAGCAAAGCATGCGGTTTTCTTGCCTCCTTGTTCCCCAGTGATAAACCTGTGTTATAGTGATTAACCTGTGGCTAATCAGTAGAGGGGATTGACGAAGAAAGATGAAAAGTGCAGAAAGAGAAAAAGTGGTAATGCTGGAAGCAAAATTCCAATGGAACGGGGGTGCCTGGGTGGCTCAGCCGGTTGAGCATCCGACTTCAGCTCAGGTCATGATCTCGCCGTTCACCAGTTCAAGCCCCACGTCGGGCTCTGGGCTGACAGCTCGGAGCCTAGAGCCTGCTTCGGATTCTTTGTCTCCCTCTCTCTCTGCTCCTCCCCTGCTCACACTCGGTCTCTCTCTCAAAAATAAACAAACATTAAAAAATTAAAAACAAAATTCCAATGGAATGTAAGTGGAGTGATAGAAGAACTCTCTCACTTTGGGAATGTTGAAACTGCCTTAATTTGGAGGACCAGATGTGCAGCCAGAGAAGCCTAGTGAGGGTCCATTTATCAACAGAAATGAGGAAAGTGGTGACAAAAGCAATGATGTTCCAGTGGAAGTAAAACTGGCAAAAAGCCCCACAAAAAGTAAAGCAACTCTAAGAACAGTTGTGATATTGAAAGAGAAAGGATAAAATGTTGGAAGCTGATCCAAACCTAGAAAGATGTATGACAGTTCACTAAGGCAAATTGAAAAGTTGCTTGCTCCATGTCAGAAGTTATATGACTACCATCACAAGCACTGTTCAAGCTACTCTTGGTAATGTTTTTTCTTTAACAAAGAAATTTAAACACTTTAATTTGCAAGTTTCTAATGTTTTAGCTACATTGTATTAAGTAAATATTAATTTTATTAATTATTATTCTATACCTGTTTAACCCACAATTTTTAATGTTTTGACAAACAAATTTAAAGGTCATAAAAGTTACACATTTTCCTGTTGGTTTCCACACTATCGTGCAAAGCAAGTAAGTACTGGCTGTGTTCACTATTTGGCCAGGTATAAAAAAAGTTTTCTGAGCTTTGCTCTAGATAAACAGATGGGTGGGAGGAACAGGACCATTTTATGAGTGACTTCAAGCTTGTGAGATGAGCCAAGGCCTTTTTATCAGGCATACAGTGAAGCAAGAAGTCAATGTTGTTTACAAAGCTGGAAGCATCACAATTCCAGACTTCAGATGTAATACAAAGCTGTAATTATCAAGACAGTATGGTACTGGCACAAAAACAGAGACTTAGATTAGTGGAACAGAATAGAGAACCCAGAAATGGACCCACAAACATATGGCCAACTAATCTTTGACAAAGCAGGAATGAATATCCAATGGAATAAAAAAGTCTCTTCAGCAAACAGTGTTGGGAAACTGGACAGCGACATGCGGAAGAATGAACTTGGGCCACTTTCTTAGACCACTCACAAAAATAAGTTAGAAATGGACAAAAGACTAAACGTAAGACAGGAAGCCATCAAAATCCTAGAGGAGAAAGCAGGGAAAAACCTCTTTGACCTTGGCCACAGCAACATCTTCCTCAATGGGTCTCCGGAGGCATGGGAAACAAAAGCAAAAATGAACTATTGGGGCCTCATCAAGATAAAAAGCTGCACAGCAAAGGAAAACCATCAGCAAAACTAAAAGGCAGCCGACAGAATGGGAGAAGGTATTTGCAAATGAAATATCAGATAAAGGGTTAGTATCCAAAATCTGTAAAGAGCTTTCAAACTCAACACCCAAAAAACACATAATCCAGTGAAGAAATGGGCAAAAGACATGAATAGACACTTTCCCAAAGATATCCAGATGGCTAATAGACACATGAAAAGATCCTCAACATCACCCGTCATCAGGGAAATACAAATCAAAACCACAAGGAGATACCACCTCATACCAGTCAGAGTGGCTAAAATTAACAACTCAGGCAATGACAGATGTTGGTGGGTTTGGAGAAAGAGGAACCCTTTTGCACTGCTGGTGGGAATGCAAACTGGTGCAGCCACTCAGGAAAACAGTGTGGAGGTTCCTCAAAAAATTAAAAATAGAACTACTCTATGACCCAGCAATTGCACTACTAGGTATTTATCCAAAGGATACATGTGTACTGTTTTGAAGGGGCACATGCACCCCAATGTTTATAGCAGCGCTATCGGCAGTAGCCGAAGTGTGGAAAGAGCCCAAATGTCCATTGACAGATGAATGAAGAATATATGGTGTGTGCGTGTGTATGTGAATGAGATGGAGTATTACTTGTCAATCAAAAAGAATGAAATCTTGCCATTTGCAACAATGTGGATGGAACTAGAGCATATTATGCTAAGCAAAATTAGAGAAAGACAAATATCATATGACTTCACTTATATGTGGAATTTAAGATACAAAACGAGCACTTGGGTGACTCAGTCGGTTAAGTAAGTGTCTGACTTTGGCTCAGGTCATGTTCTCACAGCTCGTGAGTTCAAGCCCCATGTTGGACTCTGCTGAGAGCTCGGAGCCTGAGTTTGCTTCAGATTCTGTGTCTCTCTCTCTGCCACTCCCCTGCTAGTGCTCTGTCTCTCTCTCAAAAATAAACAAACTTTAAAAAATAATAAGATACAAAACAACTGGACATAAGGGAAGGAAACCAAAAATAATATAAAAACAGGGAGAGGGACAAAACATAAGAGACTCTTAAATATAGAGAACAAACAGGATTGCTGGACGGGTTGTGAGTAGGGGGATGGGCTAAATGGGTAGGGGCATTAAGGAAGACACTTGGGATGAGCACTGGGTGTTATAGGAAGGGGATGAATCACTGGAATCTACTGAAATCATTATTGCACTATATGCTAACTAACTTGGATGTAGATTTAAAAGAAAATTTTAAAAATGAAGAAGTCAGGGTTCTTCAGTCTGTAGCACCCATGGGAGTAAAAAGTGTATCGAGGGCTAGACTCCTAGGAAAGTTCTTTTTGTGCTTGTTTTAGAAGTAAACTTAATCTGTGTATAAACACACGAATAAAAGAAAACATCAAGTTCAAGGCAGTTGTTTATTCAGGGGAGAGAGAGAAGGTGGGGTTGAAGTGGGTATATAGAGGGTTAGAATTTGTTAACGTTGAGAAGTAGATATACTTGTGTTACGGTATGTTCTCCGCTTTTCAGAGTATTTGAAATGGTTTATTAAAGTAACTTAATTTTTTAGAGTAGGCACAGCTGCAGTTGTATATTTCTGGGGAATGATTAGATACTGTCTTCTTAAACCTGTAGACTTAAATTGGTAGTGCCTGGGAGCCTAAAATACCTGTGATGTCCTTGTTAGCAGGTGACAGCGGGTTATTCCAGCCCACTGCACACAGAGTGAAGGTGTCGGAGCCATTGGCTTGTTGTCTTGGTTAAAGCTCTAGTGACTTTAGAACCAGAGGAACCTGTTTTCCATGATAAAGTGCAGGCTGTTTGCAATTTTACAATAGCTAATGTTCAAAATGCCTACCAGGGTTTTGTAATTTAGGTTCATATTTCAGAAAATATGTGACTTTAACTGTTTCTGATGCTTTTCCAAGAGAATGTTACTACTTCCTAAAGACAGGAATTCCATTTTTACTTGTTCTGAAGTGAGTATATACATATTTGGTGCTCTGCAGCTTTTCTCCATTTTTCTTACTCTGCATTTTGAAAACTTACAAGACGTATTTCATTTTGCACTAGAATTTGTGAGCATACAAAGAGGACTTGAGACATTTTTCATGATTGTTTTCCAACACTAATCTAAGACCAATATATTGTTTTGTCATTTCTTAATAGTAATTCTTATTACTAATATTTATTTTATTACTAATTTTTATTACTTCATATTAATTTTTAATAAAAAAGTAATATGTATTATGGAATAACTTCCTGAAAATTTGTCCTACTGTGTCCACTCAGCCTTGGCCAGTGGTGCTGTCCATGACCCTGTCATTAAGTGTAAGTGTAAACAGCCCCAGCAAAGGGCCTGGCCTTTTGAGCCTTCAGATTGTGATAAAGGCCCTGAGGAATGTTTTGGCTTTTAGGCAACTTCAGTTTCATGTTTTTTCCACTGCCTGTTACTATAGTGGCTTTTTCTTTCTGTCCATCTGAGGGGTGGTTATGTTAATACCCAGGCTCTGATTGAACCACTGTTAAAAATAGTGCACATAATGTGCCTGGCGTAATGCTTAGTGAAGGCAGTAGGTGGGGTTTCAAAAAATAAGTAAAGCTCTACAGTTTTTTTAAGACTCTTTTTTTTATGTTTATTTATTTTTGAGAGAGAGAGTGTAAGCTAGGGAGGGGGAGAGAAAAGGGGAAAGAGAAAGTCCCAAGCAGGCTTTGTGCTGACAGCACATCCTGATGTTGGGCTCTATCCCACAAACTATGAGATCATGACTTGAGCTGTTAAGTAATCTCTACACCAAACTTGGGGCTTGAGCTCATAATCCCAAGATCAAGAGTCGCATGCTCTATCACCTGAGCCAGCCAGGCACCCGCATTTTGGTTCATTTTGATTTTAACCTGGATCTACCAAGGCACAGTATTTTAAATAATTTTTTTTTTTTTTTTTTTAAAGAAAGATGATAAGTCATGGAACCCATGTTACATACTGAAGTATTTCTGGCTTTTTGCACAAGCTTTTTGGAGAACAACAAAAGAGAGTGAAGAATGTATGGCCCGTGCTTCCTAAAAGAACATTGTCTCCTTTAAAACAAGCAAACAAAAACAAAATTCTTTTTCTATTTATTTATTTTGAGAGAGAGCATGGGCGCGAGCAGGAGGTGAGGGGCAGAGAGGCATAGAGAGAGAAGAGACAGAATCCCAGGTAGGCCCCGCCCTGTCAGTGTAGAGCCTGACACAGGCCCGATTCCACAAACCGTGAGATCATGACCTGAGCCAAAATCAAGAGTTGGTGCCTGACAGCCACCCAGGGTTCCCCCCAAATTATTTTTTATGAGTTCACTTTTTGTTTTTAATGTTTATTTATTTTGAGGGGAAGAGAGACAGGGTGCAAGCTGGGGAGGGGCAGAGAGTGGGGAAGACACAGAATCTGAAGCAGGCTCCAGGCTCTGAGCTGTCAGCACAGAGCCTGACGTGGGGCTTGAACTCACGAACCAGAGATCCTGACTTGAGCTAAAGTCAGACTTCAGCTCAACTGACAGAGCCACCAAGGCACCCCTCGTGAAAACAGTTCTGTGACCCCATGTGGACCATCACTCAGCTTCAGTAATTGTCCACATTCTGTCTTTACAGGCTTACTGTGTTTTTAGTCCAAGTTTTCTCTTAATAAAGATACATTTCTGAATTCCCCTGCGCAAAGCCAAAGTGAAGTGTTCCTCCCCCCCATCCCTTCTTATCACACCCAAGGGACCTAAAAATAAGGCTGTTTTCTGAAACTTAAACTGTGAGTCAATGTGTGGTCATTAAGAGCAGATGTGAGCAGCTGTCTGGGACATAATGGCCTCCCAGCCTTGCAAGATTTGTTATGAAGGGACCATCACATCTACAGGAAGAATGTTCCAGTCAGAAACAGGCATCAGTCAGCGGCAGTAGTCAGGAAAGGAAGTGTCCCAGAGGCACATCTTGACTGGGGTCTCTTGTCCGAGGTGTGTCCTGAGTTGTCTACTGTCAGGTTCTGGCCTGCCCAGTAGGTCCCAATGGATCCTGCTGTAGACTTTCCCTCACTCTGACTCCAGGTGGCCTGCTGGCTCCGGCGTACATCCAGCCTGCTTGACGGTCCACAGCATCCTCTTGTGCACTTTGCTAGCAAGGGTCAGCGTCCCTGCGTCTCCGCAGCTGGGGCACTAAGTGTGTGAGTTTATAAAAATAAGGGCCAGATTCTGGGCAGTGTGGACTTCACCAACGTAACTACTGTCCGTCCCTAGATAGGTTATTTTCTCTTCTTTATACTCTCAGGCTTTTCTACCTGTACAGTGTGTACCCGGCACCCTTGCTTAGGAAAAGCTACTGAATTCCCACCCTTGATACAGTGGTCACCCCGTTGCATTCTGTTATGGTGTCTGGTGGTTCCTACCTGGCTGCCTTGAGCTTTGTTTGACATTCTATCATGTTTTTGCTTTAATTGAGATGTAATTCACCTACTATACAGTTCACCCATTTAAAGTGTGCAGTTCCTGGGGCACCAGGGTGGCTCAGTTGAGCATCCGACTCTTGATTTCAGCTCAGGTCATGATCCCACGGTTGTGGGACTGAGCTCTGAGTCAGGCTCTGCACTGAGCGTGGAGCCTGCTTAAGATTCTGTCTCTCTCTTCTTTCTCTCTCTCCCCCTCCTCCACTTCCTTCTCCCCCTCCCTCCACCCTCTCACTCTCCCTCTGCCCCTTGCCCTGGCTTGTACTCTTTCTCTCAAAAATAAAAATAAATAATATTAAAAACAAAGTATGCAACTCCTCCCTTGTTTTTTTTTGGTCAAAAAGACTGTCTCTGAAATTGATCAGGAAGCAAGGATACAAAGCAGTCAGTGATCTCCAGGGTGCTCAGCTTGGCAGGGCACTGGGTAGACTGCTGCTTCTGGAGCACTTGGGTCCTCCCTGCCTTGATGCTGTTTTCGGTTGTGGGTCATAAGTGGATGCTATGGCTCTTGTCCATCTTGTCTTGTTCATAGCAGTGCTGCCTCGGACATCTGACAGCCGTGGGGGCTGAGCAGATCATACACCAGAGAACCCTTTTCCTATCATGTTTTCCTTGGGCCTTTGTTGATTGTGTATGATTTTGTTTGTCTTGTTTTGTTTTTTTAAGAGAGAGAGCGCTAGCAAACCAGGGAGTGGCAGAGAGAGAAGGAGAGCGAGAATCCCAAGCAGGCTCTGTGCCTTCAGTGTAGAGCCCAACATGGGGCTCAAACTCATGAACTATGAGATCATGACCTGAGCGGAAATCAAGAGCCAGACGCTCAACCAACCGAGCCACCCAGGCACCCTGATTGTGTATGTTTTGTGGCCTTTGGCATGTTATCAAAAATATCTGCTCTAGGTGCACATTCCACTGATTCTGGTTTTGATGTGTTATTGACAGGAGGTGCCCCTAGTTTTTTTTAACTGCTTTATTAAAGTACTTACATGCCATAAAATCAGTTGTTTTAAGCATACAATCCAGTAACTTTTCGTACATTTACAGAGTGTACGATCATCTCCACAATCTAATTTTAGAATATTTCCATCATCCCCAAAAGATCCTTGTGCCCATTTGCAGTCATCACCATCCCCCAACCCCCCAGCACCAGGCAAACACTAATCTACTTCCTGTTTCTCTTGATTTGCCTTTTCTGGACATATTATAAGATTGTATTCATACTAAGTGTCCAGATAAGGTACTTTTTAATTGGTGATTTAATGGACAGTTACTTCCTTTTTTTTTTTTTTTTTCCCAAGCCAAACTGTATCCAGCTTTATTAAAGATACTTTTCATAAACAATCATGGTATTTCAGGCAGGACATGGGCAGACAATCGTTAACAGTATACAACAACTTTCAAACTCCCTTCTTCAATGGACTACCAAAATCAGAAAGCCACTATAAAACCCAATGAAGTCTTCATTTGATGCTCTGAACAGGGAAAGTTTAGAGTGAGGGTTGACATTTCACATTTAGCATGTTGTTTAACAACTTTTCACGAGCCGACCCTGACTTTCAGGAAATGAAATGAAAATGGCAGAATTATCAATCTGAAGCTCCACAAGCTACAAAAGGAACTCTTTTGAGGGATGCCATCTCCATGGTGACACTGTAAAGTCCAGATTGCCTGACATACTGGGAACCATTTCGTGGGGTCCGGTTACAACAGGTCTCTGGGTTTAAGGGAGTCAAGTCTATGTTGAAGGCAGAGGGAGAAAAGGACATAAAAAAATGAATTTTAGATATTCCACACCACAAGGCCTTTGTGCCAAGGTGGCTAACGTGTGTCAACATCAAGGAATCGCTCCTCCTTGGGAACCAAGAGGAAGTTTCTCAGAACTGGAAGGGAATGGTGTTTTTCCCCTTGTATCCATCTAGCTTCGGAGATATTCTAATAGTGACATATGCCCTTCCCCCAAAACAACAATGAAGTGTTCTGTGTGCTAACAACATAGCTTAAAAAAAAAAGTAAAACAAAATTCTGCATTTTTATAAAACTTGATAAAAAATAGTATTTCAAACTGTACAGTCACCAGAAGTA